>OX327006.1:32501511-33701511 GCA_946800695.1 Geum urbanum
AGAGAGAGAGAGAGTCGAGCTATTGGCTTTGGATGCGTGAGGAGTGAAAGGAGGTAGGGTTTTTTTTACCTTTATTTGATATATATACTTGAGTTTTAAGATCAGATATAACATAAATTCTGTCTAGATATTTACAAACATCCGCTAATACATAGACATGTGGCAACTAATAGTTGAACAATTTCTATCAGGTTTTCACTTTTAAAATAATACAACTCGTGCATGAAACCATTTGTGATACAAACGGATTGGGTCTTCACTTAAACTTAAAATTTTCTCTTAAACCTAAATTGATCTGCCCATTTTCGGTTCAGATCAGCGACGGATGATAGTACAACACTCTATGGGCTACAATCCAGTGACTTTTTTTTCTTCATTTTGTCAAATAGCATATGTCATATATATGTATAATTAGAAAATTAGTGATTACAACCTAGGTAAAAAAAAATTAAAAGGAAGTCAAACTGTCTCAGTTCACACGCAACTAGAAGATTTTGCAAAATTCAATTATACATTAGTATCTTGTACGCCATCGGCCACTATTAGGTAGTCAGATTCTTTTTTTCTCCCCATATTTAGGTAATGATTCTTGATATTGTGATCCCATTTTGGATTATATTAATCTATATATATTGAAATTTTTATAAAAGAAAATTTTAGCCCAAATTGTTTTGAGATCCTGGCTCCCTCTGTGGTTCATATCGGTTCGGATATGCGGTTCCAAATTCTAAATAGATCAAGCAGCAGCTCAACCATTCAAAAAAAATTGGAAGAAAACTGAAAATGCTCTCAAATTGTTGGGTGTTGTCGGTAGCTGTCAAAAATAAGTCGTGAAGCTATTTCCTGCTATATAGGTACGTATATATATGAATTTTGTAGATTGAGTTGATTTAATTAGATGAAAATATATATGTATAAATTTTGAAGATTGAGTTGATTTATGTGTTATATATATATGAATTTTAGAAATTGAGTTGATTTAATTAGATAAAAATATATATGTATGTGTGTTTATATGTTAATTGTTGATGTGTGTGTGTGTGTGTGTAACTTTGTAATTACGTAGCTAGCTAGCTAGTAGATGATCGAATTAAAGATGTGTATATATATAAATTACGTTGAAATTTTCAGGATAGACAAGAGTTGGATTTTGCTTCTAAGATGGGATCAAAATTATAAAATTGGAATGAAGAATTTTGTGGAGTATGTGAATGTTAATTCTAATGTGAATGATATTCATTATTGCCTGTGTAAACACTGTCACTATCGGAGCGATATGTATCGTTTTACGATTGATACAATATGAGAGCACCTAAAAAAATAGGTTTTGAGATAAGTACTCATGTTTGATTTATCACGGTGAAACATCATCAGCGGGTCAGCATGATCATGGCAATATCCTCAGATGGCCAGTACATCCAATGATCCAATAATGAAGTTGATCAACAATGTGTTTCCTTATGAGAGCAGTGTATTTGCTCAAGCACCAGATAATGATCCTGCCATTGGGGGCTTCCCTCATATTGAGCCAATCCAGCAATTACCTACAACTGTCAGCAATACTGGTATGGACAAGTACAACCTAATTACATTCCAACAGACCCTGTTGTACAACGGGTGTAATAAGACTGTTCTTGAAAGTGTCATCGGAGTAATGAAGCACAAAGTGGAGAACAAAATGAGTGTCAAGGCTATTTATGATTGGCTAAAGTAGACTGCTTCAATACTGCCCCTCGGTCATCTTCTTCCTACCACTCCTCGTAAGGTGCGACATATCCTGAAATATCTTGGCCTTTCCTACATCAAAATTCATGCATGCAGATATGATTATGTTCTCTTTTAGCGTGGAGATGCTTACATGAATGATCTTGAGGGTATTGATGCATGCCCGATATGTCACACGGATAGGTATAAGTTGACTCCTGTAGGGAATAAGAAAGCTGTAAAGATACTTCGGTATTTCCCGCTGATTGATAGGCTAGAACGATTGTTCATGTGTGCACACACAACTAAAGCTATGAGATGGTGGGCTGAGATGAATTTTCCTAACAATGATACCTTTATACACCCTGTTGACGGAGAGGCTTGAAAGTACATGGTTAGGGAGTTTTCTCATTTCGCATCAGAGGTCCGAAATGTTTGGCTCGGGCTCTCATCTGACGGATTCAACCATTTTGGCAACATGAGTCTTCAACAGTATATGGCTAGTTATTTTAGTACTGTACAACCTTCCTCCATGGATGTGCACGAAGAAGGAATACAATATACTCACTCTGTCAATTCCAGGGCCGAGTTATCCAGGAGTGTCTCGATGTGTATTTCATTAAGGAGCTTAAGTACATGAGTGAATTTGGCCATCCCACTTATGACAAGTACAAAAACAAGATGTTCTAGATGCATGCCATGGTTGTTGGCACCATCAGTAATTTTTCTGCTCGCGGGATGTTGTCGGGCAACGTTACCAAGGGATACATGGCTTATTCAGAGTGCAAGACTGTTGAGTGCTGCAGACCTCATTGTAGGAAGATTGTCCAGATGTGTCACCATTGTTGGCTTCTTCATGATCACCCATGGTTGTAGCATCTCGCGGCTTTTGATGGGACTGTAGAAACGGGTGTGCAACCCAGGAGATGGACGGGGAAATTTTTTTTAGAAGTGATGAATGAATACAATTTTGGGTAGTTGAGCAATCATCCTGAAATAGTGGCGTCAATACCTGACAAACTCGACAGATATAAATTCTGGACACACAAAACCAAATTCTGGGAACTCCCGTACTGGCCCAAGTTGCCAATCAGGCACTACTTAGATGTCATGCACATAGAGAAGAATGCGTGTGAAAGTGTGGTGGGCACAATGCTGAATTGGGAGGGGGGGAACTCAAGACGGCCCTAAGGCACGCATTGATCTGAAAAGAATGAATTTGCGGAAATATTTGTGGTTGAGAGAAGGGAAGAAAAAAAATGCCTCAAGCTCCTTACACCGTTAAGTTTGACCAGAAGAATGAAATTTTTAGGTAGATGGGTAATGTCAGGTACCCTTCAGGCTATGCAGGCAATATAGGCCGGTGTGTTAACTTCCGGGACAATAAGATGTATGGATTTAAGAGAGATGACTGTCATATACTGCTTCAACGCCTCTTCCCTGTTTTCATTCGAGGGTACCTACCAAAACAGGTGGTAGAGCCGTTAATAGCGTTGTCAAGATTCTTTCAGAAGTTATGCACTAGAGAAGTGAAAAAATCAGACATGGGGGAAATGCAATAGGACATCATTTTTATCATGTGCAAATTTGAGAGGATATTTCTCCCAATTTTTTTTGATATCATGCCTCATCTGATGATCCATCTTCCCGAACAATTGTTGTTTACCGGTCCGGTACACTACACTTGGATGTATCCTATGGAAAGGTACGTATGATTCAACATCTGAATTTGTGTCTAATTTTTTTAACATTATTTGGAAATAATCATAATATGCACTTTTAAACTTGAAAGACAACTAGGGGACTACAAAAACTATGTGGCTAATAAATCTGCACCTGAAGGATGTATAGCTTAAGCATATCTTGCGCACGAGTGTGTAATGTACACCAAGTTGTATTTGGGAGTGTTGGAGGACACTCCACCACATTTACCGGTAGATGAACCATAGTTCAAACTTTCTATCCTCTCCTATGATGTTGAAGTTGGTGGAAATTTGCCAAAGTCGTACCAGTTAGAACAATATGAGCTAGTTATTGCCCACTGGTGGGTATTGATTAATTGTCCTGAAGTTCAATACTGGAAAGAATTCTATCTATATTGTCCTCAGGTTGACAGTGATCTTGAGTATCACAACAGGGAGTTTGCAAACTATTTTGACGGTTGGGTACGTCTATATATATAATTATTTCTATATATAAATTAATATCATGACGTTTGTCATCTAACATTAATGGTTGTCGGCTACTATTTTTCCAGATGAACCACGTAGAGTATGATGGTCACCCAAACTGGTCACATGAATTAAGGCTTTTGGCGATGAAACCGATAACTTCAAGAGTGTATTCAATGTGTAAGGTCAACGATGTGCAATTTATATGTGAACAGAGAGATGCTAGATGAAAAACACAAAACTCTGGGTAATGGTGCATGGTCAGCAGAATGGTATTGATTATTACGGTGTTCTCCATTCCGTGGTTGAACTAATTTATGGGAGAGGCATGATAGTGCACTTGTTTAAGTGTAGATGGTTTGATACTAGCCCTCAGAACACAAGGACTAATGACTATGGAATATTTTCGGTGAATACTGCTATAACATGATATGAAGATGTCCCTTTCATTTTTGCCACAGCAGTAAAACAAGTGTTTTATCATGATGCTCTTGTGTACAAAGGCGCGTGGACAGTAGTTAACCATGTTGTTCCTAGAAACATATACAATGCTGCTACACATGGTGAGGCCGCAGAGATTAAAGAAATTAGTTCATACCAAGAGCCGAACGCAATTGATATTCCTGAATCCTCGATAATTTGCCTTAACAATGTGAGTCCGGGTAGTGTGGTTTGACTTCCTCGAGCAGAACTTATTGATGTTAATCCAAATGAAGACAACGAAGATTCCAATGATGAGGAGTGGCACATATTACCAGAAATTAATACAAACACCGATTTAGACTCAAGCGATGATTCAGATTATGCGCCTTGATTAGTTATAAATGAATGTGTTAAATTTACGTGTTTGTTTAATGGTGATAATCATAATTTTTTTTAACTATTTTCAAATTTCTTTATATAGCGAGGATTGTGATTATCTTCCAAAATTACTTAAACAAGTTTTTGTGTGAATTGTGTTTTCACATGATCGAGCCTAATTTTTCAAATTGTTTTCAGGGTATACCTGACGAGAGTAACATTTCTTGTCGGCTATAGTCACTAAATCCGACTATTTTTAACATTTATTGTCGGCTATACTATAGCCGACGATGTTCATACGGCACGTCGTCGGCTATACTATAGCCAACGGCGTTTCATTTAAGTCGTCGGCTATAACATTTTCTTTTATCTCGAGAACGGAACATCCCATGCCATTTCTCTTACCCTAAACCTCCAAAATCTCTATCCCCCGCTGCCGCCACCCGTAATTGATCGCCCGCCGCCATTTCTCTCACCGCTAAACCCACGTATCTCCCCTCTCCTTTTCCTAAACTCTCAAAACCCTAAAAACCGAAAAATCCTCCTCTCCTCCGCTGCATGCCGCCACCGCCTCTTGTTGGAAGATTTATACCCCCACACTTAGTAAGCTATTGGCTAACTCATAAGTGTAAGAATGATCTTCACCCCCAAGTATACGGGGACAAGTAATAGTATAGAAAAGGAAATCGAGTGTCAAACCCACAAAGATTAAGCACTTAGATTCCTTAGCTCGGAGTGAAAATCACAAAGACTACGACTCACTAGACAATACTTGACACTAAAAGGAAAAAAAATGTGAAAGTGAATCTCATACCACTAAGTCCTTTGGAGACTTAACATTGCGAGGGATGGTGAGATTAAGATGAGTGATTAACGAAGGTTGATTGGTTGGTTATTACACTAGAATGTGGATACTAAATAACACAAATTCAAGATAAGGAAAGTAGGTCGGCTAGGGGAGTTCCGCTAACCACATGATGCATCAAACAATATCCCGGTTTATGTGTAGATTAAGTCCGTTCACACAAAGTATTGTCCAAATCGTGACCTTGTGACTCACGATTGTTTTCGAACTCAAATTCCTTGGTCACCTCAAACACTAGAAGACTTAAGCCCTACATTGAAGTGTTTGGTGAATCGAGATCAAGACATAAGTCATTACGGGCTTATACATCAACCTTATGTCACGTTGTGAAGCTAATAATTAAATCGTGTGATAGATGTGGAAAGGTTCCCCTCTTGAATATCGATTGGAGAATCTGAGAGGACGTCCAGTTGAATCCCTCAACTCGTACCTATTAAGTTATGAGCCCAGAGATTCTATGAGGTGCCACAATAACCCTTTTAATCAATGTGTGCTTGAGTAGAATCCCTCAAGTCTAAAGAGACTCAAGTGGCTCTAATCCATGCTAAGTGCTAGGGAACCAAATCTTAAGATAAATCTCATAGATAATACCCTAATCATTTTCACATGCTCATCTATCCTTAAGTGAGTAGCTAATTCATTCAAGGGTCATTTTTAAGTCCTTTAACACTTACATCAACCAAGCTAGAGTCAACACTGCATATAAGAAATTACACAACAAGCTCAAGTATATAAACATACCACAATCACACAATAAACTCATTCAAAACACAAATCTTCATAATATACACTAAAACCATGATATATACATAATCCGAGACATGTTCATCACATCACATGGCTAGGGTTCTAACCCTAGCCTTCCAAAATCTACTACTCACTACCCATAACAAGTATAGAGCTTAGATACAAGACAAAATAGGATGAGAAATAACGAAGAGTCCCCAAAAGCTCCAAGGTCTTCTAGCTATTCTTTCCTCCTTGCTCCAACTTTGCTCCAAAGCTTCTTGATGTTGAGTCACCCACCTAAGGCGAACGAGATGGTGGTATAGTGGAAGGTATTGTAGTGGTGATGGAGATTTCTAGACCTTAGACGGTAATTATGGGTGTGTTTTAGTGGAGGATATAGCTATTTCCAATGGGTATGGATGGAGAGGGTTTCTAGAGAGTTAAAACTTGAGAAATCTGAAAAATGAGGTATGTTCCTTGTGGGTGCTAAGGGAAGCTCGAATTTGGGCTGAATGGAGAGGTAAATATGGACCCTTGGATGATAAAAAATGGTGAGATGGAAGATCTAAAGGTTATCTTTTAATTAGGGAGAATATGATCCACATTTTTAGGCGCTTTGAAAGGCTAAGCTCCAAATTTGGTGACATCATGCAGTCTAACTTCTTCTCTTTCTCTCCAAATCAGATGTGTAAGCATAGATGGGCTAAATAGGCCTCTATTGGACTGGACTCCATGTGATTGTGTCGGTCAAGATGGGTTGGCCGCCTGTGGCAAATTCTGGCAGGTTCTGGGCAACTTCCGGCGATCTACGGTGAAGTTATTTTGTCATTTTCTCAAAGTTGCTCCAAGTTCTCTCTTGACCTCGGAATTGTATACGCCTTCTCCAATAAGTATCTAATTCTTCATATTTAATACATTTTCGAGCCAACTCCACATTTCCTAGCAAGAACAGGAAACGTCATTAGAACAATGCTTTATTCATAGAAAACAAGCTATAAGCATAAAGTTACGAGCGTAATAGGCACACAATTATGGTCCTAACAACTACCTCACACTTAAGCTTTGCTTGTTCTTAAGCAAACTAAGAAGAAAAGAATTAAGCTAAGCTAGACTCGAAGCATTAAAACACACAAGTATGTAAGTTTCCCAAATGGTAGATTATTTTCCCTCAAAGAATCATGGCTAGATGGATTGAACTACTTTTGAGCAACACTTTTAAAACATGAAATCAATGCATATGTAATAAGCCGAAACGAGATATTGTAGACCAAATGCATCACAATGAGATGTATTCAAATTGATATGTTTCCTAACCATCAAACACACTAGATAACACTCAATGCACACAAGTGTTTGAGGGTTAGTGTTTGCACTCATAAATCGCATCAATCACATGTTCTCCATAAGCTAGATTTTCAACCAATGCTCCAACAATACAAAATCATAAGTATTTCAAATCAAGAGGACTTTTATTCGGGTTGTAACGAGGCTTATGGAAATGGGTCACATGAAAGAAGGGTATAGGAGTTCAAAAACCAAGCAACCTAGCAAGCAACTCACATGTTGAAATTCCAACATAACTCTAGATGCTACTAACTTTTCCTTTTTCAAACAACTCTTATCCAAAAACACTTATTTCTTATGTACAACTACCATCTTTTTGTGGAACTCTTTTCTATTTTTTACTTTTTTCTTTTCTTTTCTTTGGTATTCTTTTTTTTTTAGCAAGATACACTAAAATTTGAGCATCACAACTACCTCCTCCACCTCACACTTATCTTTTTAACATTCTTCTCATAAACACAACATTAAAAGTACATCCTCCTAGGAATTCATCATTGCTTGCTAAATTGTCGGGTTAGGAGTGAGATAAGTGTTTAAGCTAGGTAAGATTTTGTGGTGTTCACGAAATGAAAGGTATAAGGATCAAATTGGCTTACTAAAGATACATGCATCATAGGTTTAATAAGTAATTTGGCCATGGCGGTAATCCTAATGCCTCTATCATTTTCGAGAATAACTCATGATTTGAAAAATGTTTTACACGGTTTAAAGCAAGTTCTAGATTACACAATAATTGATCGATATCACACATGAAAGAATAGGTACATAATGTAGCTATGCATGCACAATAAGGCTAACAAATCTCACATGAGCATGGATAGCTTCGAAAACATATCAATTCTTCTTTTTCTCATGTGAACTCATTTTGAATGGCATAAGCACTTTTCTAACCAATTAAACATGCATTGTTTTCCCTTTTTAAACATGTTTAAAATTATACAATCTACTAGTTATTAGTTCAAGTCTCATCATTGGGAGTGATTATTCGGAACACAGACACATAAAAACACAAGTATTTTTGCACAACATTTTCTCAAAAAATTTCAATTTTTATGGTTTTTTGAATAAGGAGTGAAAATGACTTAGCCGCCTACCTCACACTTTATAATCAAATTGTCCTCAATTTGCATAAAACCACATAATAATCAAAAGTGTAGACAAGATAGCAAGACATCATCATTTCACAAAATTATTCACCTAACACATATTTTCCTAGGCATAGTAATTAGTATGCATTCACACTTTAAAGGGTCATATAGTCTCTAAGAAGTAATGAAGCTATTAGAGTCCTATCAACCACAATGGGGACACGCATACTAATCACATTTCAAAGGAAAACGACATTGTAATCTAGCATAAAATATGAGGGGACCTCACACTTACACAAGACTACCACCTTCTATGTGACTCCAAACAATACACTAATGATGAATCGCTCTCTCATCGAACAAGAGTGAGTCATTATGACGTTGCAAGGTTAACAACCCTTGGAAGATGTCTACTCTTGGGGATGAGAGTTAAATCTAAGCATCCTAACATAGCATCATTCTCAAACATATTCTCCATAAGTGCTAGAAAGTAGAGAAATAATAAGGGAGAAAGAAAGGGAAAACGCTGTGTAGACCGCCTCCGATCTCCAAATGTACGTCTATGTTAACCCACGAAGACCAAGTTATGTCTCGTCATCCAAAGATGATACTAGTGAAGGGAGGACCGGCAATCAGCGCCCACGCATCGAAATATATAGCATTGGAAAGCCCGAGGGCGCATATGAGCCAAGCCATGGCATGAGGACTCCATAATGGGCAAACATTTTGATTTTTTAGAAATGGTTTTCGATGGGTTGAAGGGAACCCCTTGATCCATCAATGTGTGTCCCCGGTTCTTTATGTGGCAGTGTTCTTCGATGGGTCGAAGAAAATCTTTGATCCATCGAGGTAAACCCTCAGATTTTTGTATGCGGGCCAATTTCGATGGATCGAGGAAAACCTTCGATCCATTGAAGCTAGCTCACAGGTTTTTGCTGAAGAAGAGCCTGAATTTTGCAGAAATTTGCCTCAACTCCCATTCCATTCCCTGCATCCAAAACATATACCAAATATAACAAAAGTAAACTAACACACATGAACGTGGTTGGTCAACACATCCAATTGCACATCAAAGTAACAAATAGGCACAAAAGCAATCAAAACAAGCATCCAACCACACAAAAATAGAAATCACACAAAGTACCACATTAACATCAATCGAAGGAGTTCAAGATGTTTAACGGGTACAAAATTAATAACCATAAATCCTACAAAATTCAAAGATAAGAAAGAGAGGTTAGTCACACAAAAAAACTACGAGAAGAAGAACCACTAAGTCTTCATCAAGCCATCACATCATCAATCCCATCATTTGCACCATCTCCATGCTCTTGATGTGCCGCTCTGGATGTCCCTTCGCTGCTATAGTGCATCTCCAAATGGGCTATCCGATTGTCTAAATCACCAACCATTGACATCATAGAAGCTTGGAACGAGAAGATTTTCCCAAATTGACATTCAAAGTAGGCCATGTTCGGCATGGGTTCAGATGCTTACTTTTCCGGCTCTTGTACTCGACCTTTAGCTTTCTTTTTTGTTCGAGCACTTTGGCTCAATATTTTGAGCACAATTCCCTTGTCGAGATCGGCCTTAGCCTTGTGAAAGGTAGTGGGAATGTTCCGAAAGCCTTGCTTGACCATCCATTGGGTAATGGTGCAAGGTAACACTAAGGGCGTGGTGGCGGCATCCGCGCTCTTGATCATAGCATCATACAGGAGCCCTCCATATTCCACTAGAATCTCACTGTGCATCACCATATATATAGCCTTGTACCCCGGCTTATGGATCTCGGCCGAGTGATGATCGGGAGAGATGTTATGCTTGACAGAGAGCCAAAGCACCTTATGTAGATCATCAAGGTCACCGATATGAATGCATCCATTGGCCCGTGGAGGAACCGTGTTGTTCCCACAACCCGCTCTCTTGAAAGTGCCCCAAGTCACCACATCATATTGAGTTCGAAAGTTCTCCCTTGACGCTTGAGATAGGCGAGGCAAATTGTAGAGTTCTTCCAAGGCTTGGGGTGAGAAGGTCATGCACTTCCCCCAAATGGTAAAGGTACGTCCCATACCATTCCATGTTAGTGTGCCATCCTTGAGAGCCACATAGAATTCTCTCACTAACTTCTCGTGATAACCATCAAAACCATCAGTGAGTGAGAGAACTTTTTGGTCTTGCATGAGTTGCTACACGGTCTCTAGATGAGGATGCTCAAACTGGTTCTCAATATTTCTTTCGAAGAAGATAGCACGTTCCTCATTGACAGTTTCCGGCTTGACGTGCCCAGTCTTGGGGCATTGAACCTTGTTTGGGGTGTCCCCCATGTTATACATTATTACTGCTTCCTCGTATTCCGGTTCCAAATCCGTGGATGCTTCCGAAAGTTGCTTCCTTATCACATTCCTTCTACTCTTTTGAATCTTGCGCAGGGGCATGGTGATGATGAGACGATGATGATGAATGATGAGATGGAGAACCTTGAATACAATTATATACATCACACATTAGTATTCAAATCATAGACACAGACTTTCACACAAAGATCCCATGAACATACTCCCTAATGGTACTAACATATTTTAACAATTCGAATTAATCACTTTAGAGCACAAGTAACATGCTAGTCACAAATAGGCACAAATATGTAATCAAGCACAATGTAATAAACTTGTCAACTTAATTCATCACGTTCTTGGTTCACACACATGTCAATCACACATAATTCGCTCAATTAGAGGACCAAAACTCAAATACATCAAACTGAGATAAGTATATCACCACAAGAACATACAAAATACATAAAGAAGGCATGCATACCTCACAATTTCCGCCAAGTCAAGGGTTAGTCAACAAATCACAATTTTTTTTTTCCAATGAGATATCATGCAATTGGTCTCATAAATCAACTACCCATTAAGTCTAGATCATGATTTCAAACATACATTCACAAGAACAACTCTCAACCAAAGCTAATTCCCATTTTTGAAATCTAGGGTTCAGCTTACACTAAACAAAATCATGCAACCCGAACCTCTAGAAAAATGAATATAGTAATACCACACCATTATCATCACAAAATCACAACTTGTTCTCACAAAATTCGAATGGGTGTGCAAGTAGTTATGAAGAACAAACCTTGTTAAAATAGCCTCAAAATCCACCAAGCTTCACACCAAGCACTCTTAAAGCGAAGATAAGCAAGAAATTCACACTTTTGGCAAGACTTTGGGAAGATTTGAGTGATTTGTATATGAGGTGTGTTAGAGAGAGTGAGAGAGTTGGAGGGAGAAGGAAATAGAGAGGAAAACTAAAGAAAAAGAGATGGAGGCGTTGAAGAGAGGAAGAGAGGAGAGAGAAAAAGATTTCATTAAGAGTAAAAAATGGTCAGTCTCAGTCTGGATGGCTTTCGATGGATCGAAAGATATTTTCGATCCATCAAAGCGATGCTGCAGGTTTGTTGTACAAGGGAATTTTCGTTGGGTCGAAGAAAATATTTGATCCATCAAAGCAATCCCCCAGATTTGTGTTGTGTGCAGCACTTCGATGGATCGAAAGGAATGAACAATCATGCTCGATCCATCGTAGTTAGGCCTCAGATTGGACATGAAGAAAGTGAAAAATCACACACATTGATCACAACACCTAACCATCTCCTCTCATAAACTTCATAGGTTTAATTCTATCAGCTAAACACAAAAACATGCATAAACAAGCAACAAAATGCAAAGTGAGGTAAAAGATTACGAATGCTCCCCCTTGAAGACCGACGATATTATATCTTAAGACACCATCAATCACCAATATGCGAGACCAAAATTGGTCTTGCCTTCCTTGCTAGGCATAATGATTTGGCTTTTAAGATGTCTTCTCCGGATCACGTACCAACTCCACTACCTCAAATTTTATTTGAAAGAATATTTTCCTATAGACTCCCGCCATTACGGGTTGTAGTTTTTACGGACGTAAACATGGTCCGGCAAAGAGTTCATCGCATCATTATGGTGTGGGGAAGGTGCAAGAAATTCACCTCCGCATATTGTGCACTCGGTGAGACTCCTACATAAGGCTTAATATGATGGCCATTAACCTTGAAGGTACTCCCATCTCTCAAATTTCTCAAGGTAACCGCACCATGAGAGAATATCTCAATGATCTCAAACGGGCCATTCCACCTTGAACGCAATTTTCTGGGATGCAAAGAAAGTCGAGAATTATATAGAAGGACCTTCTTCCCCAAACTAAGCTCCTTGTGCCTTAGTCAAGTGTCGTGGTACCTCTTCATCTTCTCTTTGTAAATTCGGGCACTCTCATAGGCTTCAAGCCTCAACTCTTCAAGCTCCATAATATCTAACTTCCGCTTGGTGCCACTATCTTCTAAGTTCATATGCAACAATGAGATGGCCCATCTTGCCTTGTGCTCGATTTCGACAGGTAGATGACAAGCTTTCATGTAGACAAGTCGGTAGGGAGACATACTAATGAGAGTCTTGAAGGCGATATGGTATGCCCATAGTGCGTCATCAAGCTTTTGACTCTAATCCTTGCAATGAGCGCTCACGGTCTTCTCAAGAATATGCTTGATTTCCCGATTACTAATCTCCACTTGCCTAATAGTTTGAGGATGATAAGACGTGGCGACCTTGTGGCATAATCCATACTTGCGCAAGAGGGTCTTGAGCTTGGCGTTGACAAAATGAGAACCCCTATCACTAATTTTGGCTCGAGAGGTCCCATGTCTTGTGAAGATGACACTTTTAAGAAACTTCATTACCACCTTCCCGTCATTAGTTGGACACGCCATAGCTTCTACCCACTTTGATATGTAGTCCACCGTGACAAGTATATAGAGCATCCCATTCGACTTTGGGAAAAGACCCATGAAGTCAATCCCCCATACATCAAAGATTTCGGTCTCCAAAATAGTTTTCAAAGGCATTTGGTCCCTCTCAATGATCTTACATACCCTTTGGCATCTGTCACAACTCTTGGTAAAGGCATATGCATCTCGAAATAGGTTCGGCCACCACAAATTGGTGTGCAAGACCTTGTACGCCGTCTTGAAAGGTCTATGATGACCCCTGCATTCGAGCTCATGACAAAAAGAAAGGACACTATGTATTTCTTCATGAGGTATACACCTCCGCAAGATGCCATCATGACTCTCCTTATAGAGATGAGGGTCATCCCATATGAACTCCCTACTTACCCTCCTTAGGCGCTTGCGTTGATCACGTGTGAAGTGTATGGGGATGTAGGTGCCTTGACTCGATAGGTAGTTGGTGATGTCGGCATACCATGGATAGGAAGAAGTGGTAAGAACCTCTTGGACTTGAAATAATTACTCGTTGGGAAAGTCTTCATTCAATGCACTGTCGTCTTCCTCAATTTAGAGCCTTGAAAAATGATCCGCTACCAAGTTGTGCTTTCCAGGTTTATCCACAATTTCCAAGTCACATTCTTGAAGAATTAGTACCCAACGGAGCAACCTCGCTCTTGACTCCGCCTTAGTGAAAAGGTACTTGAGTGCTGCATAACCGGTGTGGACTATCACCTCGGATCCCACTATGTAGCTTCTAAATTTCTCAAGGGAGAACACAATAGCAAGCATCTCTTTCTCTATAGTTGTATAGTTCTTTTGGGCCGGGTTGAAGGCACGGAAGGCATATTGTATTACCCCCAACACGTTATCTCTCCTTTGGCCTTGAACCGATCCCATAGAGGTAATCGCTTGCGTCAAATATAATCTCGAATGGTAGACTCCAATCGGTCTTCATGATCACTGGAGCTGAAGTAAACGCCTTCTTAAGTGTCTCAAATGCTTTCTCAAGTGGTGGAGTGATGAAGTAGTACACATCATTGGCTAGCATATCTGTGAGCGGCTTTGAAATCTTGCTAAAGTCCTTTATGAATCTCTGATAGAAACCCACATGCCCAAGGAAACTTTGGACCTCTTTGACGTTGATGGGAATATGCAACTTCTCTATCAGTTCAATCTTGGCTTTATCAATCTCGATTCCCCTCTTGGATATACAATGGCTGAGCACGATGCCTTCTCTCACCATAAAATGGTATTTCTCCCAATTGAGGACCAAGTCCTCCCTACATCTCGTTAGTACTTGATCAAGATTATCTAAACAATTATCAAATGAATTGCCGAATAGAGAGAAATCATTCATAAATACCTCAACGAACTCACCAATCATGCTGGCGAAGATGGATTGCATACACCGTTGAAAGGTTGCGAGAGCATTGCATAAGCCGAATGACATCCTCCGGAAAGCAAAGATGCCTTGAGGACACGTGAAGGCCATCTTCTCTTGGTGCTCGAGATTAAATACAATTTGGTTGTACCCGCTATAGCCATCCAAGAAGCAATAATATTCATGCTCGGCTAGCCTCTCTAGCATTTGATCGATGAATGGCAATGGAAAATAATACTTGTGTGTTGCCGCGTTCAACTTCTGGTAATCGATGCAAAATCTCCAACTATTAACAATCCGGGAGGGAATAAGCTCACCTTGAGCATTAGGTACTATGGTGAAACCCTCTTTCTTCGGCACCACTTATGTTGGGGAGATCCACGGGCTATCCGAAATAGCATAAATAATCTCATTCGTTTGTAGCTTCAAAACCTCCTTCTTGACTACTTGCATATTCAGATTTAATATCCTTTGAGGTTGCCTAACCGGCTTAACATCCATAGCAGTGTAGATATGGTGCTCGCAAATGGTTGGACTTATCCCTTTTATGTAACTCAATGACCACCCGATGGCCTCCTCATTCCTCCTTAAAACCTCTAGCAACATACCCTCTTGTCTCTCAACGAGTAAAGATGAGATTATCATCGGTTTCTTGTTCGGTGCCTCCAAGAACACATACTTCAACGTGTCCGAGAGTTGCTTGAGCTCCAAGTCCGGTATAATTTGTCCTTGCTGAATTGTGAGCATATTGTCATGTACATTAATCCGGTTCACCATATTCTAAGAGTAGTAACTACCTTCTAGTGCTTTAAACCCCAAACCGGTGAAAGGAAGAGGTTTATAGGAGATCCTCGACCCATAGATGTTTTAATACGTCATGATGCAATTCAAAGCTGCGTGGCCATCAATAGTAGACTTCAAGAAGCCCACCTCATATGGCACCTTACGTCCGTTTGTATCGATTTCTTTCATGGATTATTTTAGTTTAATTTCTGATTCCATGAGGAGCTAAACTCCATTGTTAAGGGGCTGTTTTGAAGCCCCGTTCATGATATCTAGATTGCTTATGTACGTTAACTAAGTTTTGTTTTTGTTATTTGAATGAGGTTTCTTTGTTATTTATACGGTGATGATTCTTGATTATGTATGCTTTGAGTGCATGCTTAGTATGCATGTTTAGGAATCTAATTCTAAGAAAATTGATGGCTGTTGGTGATTATTACCTTCCTCAAGTTTCAATCGTAGAACCCATACATGCTTGGTATAAGAAACCCTAGGTCTAGCAAGACACGACCGTAGTGTACTTGTAAAGCCTTGTAGATTCTCAAACCCTTTCTAAATCTTAATGCTTTTCTCTTAGTTAATTCGAGTCCGTGACTTCGGGTTCTTTGAGGGATAGACAATATTGATAAGCAAACCTTCAATATTGTAAACATAAGGATTGGGTAATAGGTTGTGTTCACAGCTCGGGGCCTTCCTGGGAATCTTTCATTCATAACATTTGCATTATTTAGTAAAGCATTTGTCGTCTAGATGGAGTGACGGTGGTGGATAACACTTCCCTTAACCCATTTTATCATTGATTGTCAGTTTTACTTTTACTCTGTTTTCTGTTTTAGTTTCGTAATCTGTTTTGCATAATTTTTTTCGCCAACCAAACCAATTCCGATTGTATCGAAATTTCGCGTGGTAGTCCGTCACTGTGTCTATAGTGTCCTGTTTTAATTTCGTGATTTTAGGTTGAGTCTAGATATTTTAGTTAATTACGTTAGTGTTCAGTGGTCGAGTCTGTCAGATTTCTGACTTTCGCGTCTGTTTGTAGTTTAGAATATTAAGTCTCATTTTTCCCTGTGGATTGACCCCTATACTATTATACTGCATTGACAAGCATATTGATTTTATTATAGGGTAACTTTGAGGGTGGTTAAGCACTCGATCGAAAACAGGACACTATAGACACAGTGGCGGACTACCACGCGAAATTTCAAAGCAATCGGAGTTGGTTTGGTTGGCGAACAAAATTATGCAAAACAGATTACGAAACTGAGACAGAAAAGAGAGTAAAAGTAAAACTGACAATCAATGGTAAAATGGGTTAAGGGAAATGCTATCCACCACCGTCACTCCATCTAGACGACAAATGCTTAACTAAATAACGCAAATGTTATGAATGAAAGTTTCCCAGGAAGGCCCCGAGCTGTGAACACAACCTATTACCCTATCCTTATGTTTACAATATTGAAGGTTTGCTTATCAATATTTTCTATCTCTCAAAGAACCCGAAGTCACGAACTCGAATTAACTAAGAGAAAAACATTAAGATTTAGAAAGGGTTTGAAAATCTACAAGGCTTTACAAGTACACTACGGTCGTGTCTTGCTAGACCTAGGGTTTCTTATACCAAGCATGTATGGGTTCTACGATTGAAATTTGAGGAAGGTAATAATCACCAACAGCCATCAATTTTCTTAGAATTAGATTCCTAAACATGCATACTAAGCGTGCACTCAAAGCATACATAATCAAGAATCATCACCGTATAAATAACAAAGAAACCTCATTCAACTAACAAAAGCAAAACTTAGTTAACGTGCATAAACAATCTAGATATCATGAACGGAGATTCAAAACAGCCCCTTAACAATGGAGTTTAGCTCCTCATGGAATCAGAAATTAAACTAAAATAATCCATGAAAGAAATTGATACAAACGGATGAAAGAGAAACTTGCAGCTTCCTTGCTCTTGCTCCCAGTTACCTTCGTCAAAACTGCATCCTCCAGATTTCCTCGCTAAGAAGCATTTATATAAATTATTTAATCTCATTTTCTTCATTAATCTCCAAAACACTTAAAAATAAATAAACATAATTAATTCACTCGATTAATAACAACAAACTAAATATAGGGAACAAATTAAATACCGAATAGACGCATAAATATGCGACTATCAAAATACTCCACACTTAGCCATTGCTAGTCCTCGAGCAATACACTAAACTAAGACTCTGAAAAGACTCAACAAAACTCTAACTACATGACTCTAACGCCTTCAACAAATTGTCTCAGCAATCTTCCACAATTGTAACACCAAGATAAGTGTGACTCCAAATTTATATTCCGTAAAATTTTGAAAGTTAATTTCAATGTATGACACACATGTAATATGTAGGACGAAGACATAATCATGGTGAAAATAAAGCTGTAGCATGCGAAAACAAGTCAAGATTCAACCTCACAAAGATATGCTCTCAAAAGTGTTTCTCTCAAAATATGTCTAAGGTTTTCACTCAACTCAATTACTTGCCAAATGAACCACACCATATGCTTACACTTGTGACAAATCTCCACAGATCAAAGGCTGCCATCTTGAGGATCAAAATGACTTTCATGGATTGTAATGGGGCTTGGCTCATAGGTTAAAGAATAAATGGATAAGGAATTCAAATATAATTCTAGAACCCAGTAGAGCACCAAATAAGAGACTTCTTCAAACTTTACAACCATGAACTTTCTTACTTTTGTGGCCAAATTTCATCTTGTTGGGCCTTCACGTCATTGTTTTCATCAACAGTTAACTCGGATATCAAGCTAGACATCACTTTTTACTTTTTTTTTTAAATAACAAAGACTAGCTTGATACCCCACACTTATTTCTTTGCATCACCTTTCGACATTGTCGCCGTCTTCACATACATGTCTCATGTATAGCTCTACCAAGTCGTAGAACAAGGGTAAAGATATAACTATTCTAAGGTTTAAGGTCAGAGATATGTGGGTGATGACATAAAGTTTAAACATATAGGCTCAAAGTGGTTAACTAAGGAGTGCACATCTTATGTACACAAAATTAGGACACAGGCTTATATGGCAATGGTGGTGTCCCCTAAATGCCTTTATCACTTCCTCAATTAAAACATGTATTGACTATAAGCTTTGAAAAGCACAAGAGCAAGTTCTAGTAAATTCTAGAGTCCATTACTTAATCTGTGGCAAGCAATTGACACTCAATAGAGAAAGCATGTGTATTCACATATAGGCTCAATCGCTCACAGGTTAAATAAATCTCAACAAAGTTTAAGCATGCCAAAAATCTGTACCATGTTAACTTTTTCTACATCCACTACACATTCGCATATGCATCATATATCAAGATTAACCAAAGAAACTCAAATAACATGATCATCTTTCAGTCACAATTACGGAAGATATAATCACATCATGGACTAGTTAAGGGCACCTAAGACACAAAACAAAAGACTCTTTTTATGTTTTTCTTGACACTTTTTACTTTTGTATTTAATTTTTCAAATAAGTCACTAAAATACCCAAGTAAAACAAAGAAAAACTCAAAAATACCCACATCTGGCGAGCAATTCCAACCTCTGGCAAGCAGCTCGCCAGACACTGAGCAACACATCTCGCGAGAATTTTACAAAATTAATCACTCATCGTAATAGGCTGAAATTTTGTAAACACTAACTAGACACATTTACAAACCTGCCCTCAAAATTTCAGAAAATTACGAGACTTATAACTATGTAAAATAAATTATACAAAACAGCAGACTGTACAGCGCCGACTCCAAAAATACCAACTCTGGCGAACAACTTCTCTCGCGAGAATTTTAAAAAATTAATCATATATTTTAATGAGCTGAAATTTTGCGAGCACTAACTAGACACATGTACAAACCTGCCCTCAAAATTCAGAAAATAACGAGACCCCTAGCTATAGAAAATAAATGACACGAAACAGGTTATTGCTCAGTACCGAGAACTGTTGCTCGCATGACTCAGCTCCACTCGCAAGAATTATATAGAATTAATGACAAAGTGGAATGAGCTGAAATTTAGAGAGAACTAACTAGACACATATACATACATTCCCTAAATATTTCAGAAATTTACGAGACTTCTAGGTATGTCAAATAAATGACACAAAACAACATACTGCACAGAATCAAAATAACGAAAAATATATACATAGACGCTAAGGATATGATATAAACCCCACCCCACACTTGAAATTTGCATTGTCCTCAATGTAAGACGAAACTAAAACATACAATACATCAAACAAGCATGGAATAAGACACATAACACATCACAAATCACACTAACGTGGAGAAAAATAAAGAAAATGAGAAGGGATAAGAATTCAAATCTGGCAGCCAAGCTTCTCCATCCACATGGGTTGCCTCCCAAGTAGTGCTAAGTTTAACGTCTTCAGCCAGACATCTTCAAAACCATCAGGTGGCTGTAGTCTTGGCTCGATCAAGTGCTTGGTCCTTAACAATGATGTCATATGAGCTCTACCAAGCAACTTGGGTACCCTTGGACTCCTACACACACAAGACTCCAAGTGTCTTCTTTCTTTCTTCTTCTTTATCCAAAGCCTCCTCCTCTTGAGTCCAACAAACAAGGTAAAGAGAATATCCTTGTTGGATATATGGTGATCAGGTACCACCATTTTAATATGCTCCAAAATATAAGGGGGCTCGGTAAGTAAATCCTCAAACTCAAGTGTTTCTTTGGTGCAAGGAACATGTGCGGAACTTGAGTTTGGCATTGATAGCTCATGTGGTTGTTCATGTAGTGGCAGCACCATCTCAATAAAAGGAATTTCGATGGACTCCACCTCAAGGAATTCGCATACCTCATCATCATCAAAGAATGCATCCCCTTCTTCCATTGCAATTTCAGCCCCAGTTGTCAAATTTGCAGACCTATATTCAAGAAGAGCTTCGAGCTCATCCAATTCTTGCTTGATTGGCTTCCATTCTTCAATTTTTGGCTGACTTGATCCAAGCATTGTCTCCAAAATATCCTCATTCTCATTCACCGAGTGCTGCATAAATTCCTGCATAAAATTATCAAATGTATCAATAGAAAAACAGGAATACAAATCATTATCACTAGGATGCCTCATTGCTTCGAAGATGTTGAAGCGGATCTTTTCTTCATCAACTTTCATGGATAGGGTACCATTGAAACAATCTATCTTGGTCCTAGCGGTCCGTAAGAATGGACGACCAAGTATCAGTGGTAGCTCTGATGGTTGAGGCTCTGCCTCCATCTCTAACACGAAGAAATCAGCTGGGAAGATCAACTTACCTACCTGCACCAAAACATCCTCAACAAAACCTCTGGGGTAGCAGTTAGATCTATCAACTAATTCTATCAGCTAATTTAATTGTAACACCAGTTTGTTGTAATGCACCAATATTCAAAGTTTTATACACAGAGTAAGGCATTAAATTTATTGATGCACCCAAATCAAGTAAAGCTCCAGTAAAATTAGTGTTACCAATTGTACATGGGATGGTGAATCGTCTAGGATCTCCCATCTTAGGTGGTAGCTTCCTTTGAAGTACCGCTGACACCTTCTCACTCAAGGCCACGGTCTCAGTCCCTGTGAACTTCCTCTTCATTGTACAAAGTTCTTTAAGAAACTTTGCATACTTCGGTATTTGCTTAATCGCATCAAGCAACGGAATGTTCACTTCCACCTTCCGGAATGTATCTAGAATCTCTTGTTCCAACTCATCCTTCTTCTTGTTTTTCAACCTGCCAGGAAAAGGAACACGTAAAGGAATTGAAGGAGAAGGTGCAGAAATTGACTTACCTAATTTTTCATTTGATGAATTTTTCTGTCCAGGTGCACTCTTCTCTCCCTGATCTTGCAGTAGTGGTGGAAATGACAGCACTTGTTCTAGGACCGGCTCATCTTCTAAAGATTTTTTTGTAGGCTTTTCAACCTCTTCAATCACTCTTCCACTTCTCAATGTGATCACATTAGCTTTCATGTTGAGATCTTGGGTTCTTAACCACATTGCTTGGAAGAGTATCTTGTTCTCTTGTTGACACTTGTTGCTGCAAGCTGTTCAGCTGCTTCTCCATAAGCTCGAATGCCTTGCTAGAGTTCTTGTTGTGCATCTCAATCCCCTCTAGCCTAGCCAAAATTGCTGCCATGATAGGATCAGGAGCTGGAGCTGCAACTGGCTGTTGTACCTGCTGATATTCAGGTCTTACCTTGAATCCGGTGGGTGGGTTCAGCACATTGTTTGTGTTTCCATAGCTGAAATTGGGATGATTCCTCCACCCCGGATTATATGTGTTTGAGTAGGGATCATTTCTTGATGCCCGTTGTTGCACAAAATTCACCTGCTCTTCTTCAGGAATAAAAGGACAAGATTCATTAGTGTGATCCGACATAGAGCAAACAGAACATACCTGAGAAACAGATGATGATGATGTCGTTTGGCTTTTGATGGCAATAGCAATGGACTCCAACTTCTTCTCCATTGCTTTCATTCTCTTGTCCATGTCTGGGTTGGTGGCAACCTCAAATACAGCTTGCTGTTTCTTGCTCGCCAACGTTCTCTCTCTTGTATAGAACTGCTTGGTGTTCTCATTCAATTTCTCTATGGTATCATGAGCTTGTTGACCCATTTGGTACATAAACATTCCTCCACAAGCGGAATCCACTCTTGTCTTGTTAGATGGCTCCAAACCTTCATAAAAGAAAGTCATTCTGTCCTTTAGATCATACCCGTAATGTGGGCATTTCCTCAACAGCTCCTTGAAATGACTCCATGCCTCATGAAGCATGTCACCATCTTTTTGTATGAAGCTATTAATCTCCTTCTTCAACTGTTTAGTCTTCTGGGCTGAGAAATACTCTTTCATGAACGCCACTTTCATCTCATCCCACGATTGTATAGACCTAGGAGCCAAAGAATTGAACCACATCTTCGCTCCTTCCTTCACTAAAAAAGGAAATAAAATTAGTTTCAACACATTAGATTCAACATTTTGTAAGTTTTGTGTTGATGCTAAAGCTTCAATCTCAGCCAAATGTTGCTGAGGGTCCTCTGAAAATACCCCCCTATAATGAGGTAGGGCAGAAAGTAATGCAGGAGGTACTGAATATGTCCCAAGAGCTGGCAACACTATTGGTGATGAATTCCCCTGAGCACTAGGTACAAAAGAATTCATCAACGTTTTTGGTTGTTCTCCCATTGCTGCTCTTTGTGGTGGCGATTGAGGAACTTCTTCTTCTGAATCTGAACTTGTTTCCACCTCAATTTCAGGTTCTGACACTGTGCCACTCGTGTTTCCAACCTCCAGTTCTGCTCGCCTCTTCTGCTTCCAGTTTTGCTTAGCTGAGCGCTCAATCTCTAAATCAAGCAATAAAGGCTCAGTTCTCCTTGACCTTCGAGTATGCATGCACTAAGTACCTGCATACAAGAGACATGTTACACTACAAAAGAAATGAAACAAAACAAAACAGAAACAAAAGACACGTTAGAATATAAAGACTAGATCTTTCCCCGGCAACGGCGCCAAAATTTGATCGAGTGTTTAACCACCCTCAAAATTACCCTATAATAAACTCAATATGCTTGTCAATGCAGTAAAATAGTATAGGGGTCAATCCACAGGGAAAAATGAGACTTAATATTCTAAACTACAAACAGACGCGAAAGTCAGAAATCTGACAGACTCGACCACTGGACACTAACGTAATTAACTAAAATATCTAGACTCAACCTAAAATCACAAAATTAAAACAGGACACTATAGACACAGTGACGGACTACCACGCGAAATTTCGATACAATCGGAATTGGTTTGGTTGGCGAAAAAAATTATGCAAAACAGATTACGAAACTAAAACAGAAAACAGAGTAAAAGTAAAACTGACAATCAATGATAAAATGGGTTAAGGGAAGTGTTATCCACCACCGTCACTCCATCTAGACGACAAATTCTTTACTAAATAATGCAAATGTTATGAATGAAAGATTCCCAGGAAGGCCCCGAGCTGTGAACACAACTTATTACCCAATCCTTATGTTTACAATATTGAAGGTTTGCTTATCAATATTGTCTATCCCTCAAAGAACCTGAAGTCACAGACTCGAATTAACTAAGAGAAAAGCATTAAGATTTAGAAAGGGTTTGAGAATCTACAAGGCTTTACAAGTACACTACGGTCGTGTCTTGCTAGACCTAAGGTTTCTTATACCAAGCATGTATGGGTTCTACGATTGAAACTTGAGGAAGGTAATAATCACCAACAACCATCAATTTTCTTAGAATTAGATTCCTAAACATGCATACTAAGCGTGCACTCAAAGCATACATAATCAAGAATCATCACCGTATAAATAACAAAGAAACCTCATTCAACTAACAAAAGCAAAACTTAGTTAACGTGCATAAACAATCTAGATATCATGAACGGGGCTTCAAAACAGCCCCTTAACAATGGATTTTAGCTCCTCATGGAATCAGTTAAACTAAAATAATCCATGAAAGAAATTGATACAAACAAATGAAAGAGAAACTTGCAGCTTCCTTGCTCTTGCTCCCAGTTACCTTCGTCAAAACTACATCCTCCAGATTTCCTCGCCAAGAAGCATTTATATAAATTATTTAATCTCATTTTCTTCATTAATCTCCAAAACACCTAAAAACAAATAAACATAATTAATTCACTCGATTAATAACAACAAACTAAATATAGGGAACAAATTAAATACCGAATAGACACATAAATATGCGACTATCAGGCACCACTAAAGTCGCATCTACCTCTTCTTCGGGAGTACCTTCCATGTAGATTTGAGTAGAGAGATCATCAATTTCTTCTTCTAGTTCCTCTTTAATCACCCGAACCATGAAAGGTTGGAGTTTGAGGATGGGACCATTGTCGTGGAAGATCTTGAAGGTTTCCATCTTGTCAAAGACCTCCATTATAAGCACACCACCCTTGACATCAATCTTGGTGCCCGCCATGGCTATAAAAGCTCTCCCAAAGATGATGGGAGGATCCTCAAACCGGCTCTTCCATGTCCAAGATAACAAAGTCGGCCGGGACAACAAGCTCACCAATTATCACTAACACATCCTCCACAACGCCTCTTGGATAGAGAACACTTCGGTCGGCAAGTTGCAATGACATGCTTACCGACTTTATCTTCCCCAATCCTATCTCCTTGTAGACCGAGTGTGGCATCAAGTTTATAGAAGCACCAAGGTCCATCAATGTCCTTGGAAAATGCTTAGTGCCAATGGTGCATGGAACGGTAAAGCTACCGGGATCCGAGAGCTTCTTGGGTACTATGCGTTGGATGATGGCCGATATCGTGGCATTGAGCTTGACCTTCTCGCTCTTTTGCTTTCCTTGGAGTTTGTTCTTCAATCTACGGTTAGTGCACAAATCCTTCAAGAACATGGAGTACATGGGGATGGTTTGGATGGTGTAAAGAAGGGAAATATTGATCTCAACCTTCTTGAAGACATCCAAACACTCCTTGGTCTTCCTATCCAAGTTCACTTATGCCCTCTCTTTTTTCTTCACTTGGGGAAAGAGCAAACATGCCTCCACATCACTTTGACTCTTTTCGGACTCTCCCATAGAAGATCTCTGCTTGCTACCTTCGATGGGTCGAAGATCCTTTTTGACCCATCGATAATCTCCAGTAGTTGCACCTGAGGCTTTGCTTTGATGGGTCGAAGATGTTTCTCGACCTATCGAAGAAATTCTGTCCTGCAGACTTGGTGGTTTACTTCGATGGGTCGAAGGGTTTTCTCGACATATCGAAGGAATTATGCAACTTTATCCATTCTCCTTCAAGGTTGACCCAGAATGCTCTCCTTTGTTCTCTCTACCTTCTTGACCCTTTCCGAAATGTCCAAGATGACTCGAACCGGTCTTTGACCCCACATTATCAATCTTCTCTTCATCATCTTCATCATCCGACGTGTCTATATCCTCATAAGGAATAATCTCGATTCTATCTTTGAAGTCCACCATTATATCTTTGCTTAAAGTACCAAATCCACTCCAGGAGGTTGATCGTGACACCAAAGGTGTGTCATCTTCTTCTTCATCATCGCTCTCTACTATTGGAGCATCGCTATAATTGTCGAACCCCCTTCTAGATCTCAATACCGCTTTCACAACATTGACTTGATGCTTAGGATTCTTGTCCGTAGTAGAGGGAAACTCGTGAGCTTTACCTTCCCGTTGGGTTTAGTGTGCCTTAGCCAATTGGCTCACTTGCATCTCAAACTTGTGGATGGCACTTTGATTCTCATTCCGAAGAGCTTGATTCTCACTCTTCATAGTCATAAAGATGTCAAGATACAACTTCTTATTCTGTTCTTGGTTCTTGGCAAGCAAATCGTCCATGGTGGACTTAGATGCCTCAAATTGAGGTGGAGGAGTAGGTGCTTGAATCATTGGTGTTTGTTGTTGTTGAGTTTTAGGCATGAACGATGCTCTCGCTTAGTAAGTATTACCATTCGAGGCATTTGCAAATCCTCAACTAGGCCTTGGTGCAAATCTGGGGGCTCCTTGATAGGTAGATACTCCCTTGTTTCCACTTCCCGATGCACCATAACTACCTTGACTTCCACTTTGATTGTTAAATCCTCCATTTGGTCTTTGAAGACCATCTTGATATCCTCTCATTTGCCTTGGGATCCTCCTTGATTGCCTTACCCTTGTCCACCCCAAGAGAAATTGGGGTGGTTTCTCTATCCCGGGTTGTAGGAGTTAGCATAAGGATCATTCTTTTGAGGTTGGTAATAGAAGACCCTCTTGCACTCTTCAGTAATCTCTGGATAATTCTCTTGGTGAGGACATTGCAAGGTTTCGTGCACCGTACTCTAGCAAATCATGCAAGTAACCAGCTCCACAGTTATTTCCAATACATGATTGACTTGCCCACCACTTCGGTTTTGTCTCATCAATAAGTCAAACTTCTTGTTCATAGATTCCTCGAGCTTGTTAATGACGTCTTCTTGAATAGGATTTCCCTTCACCTCGTAGATACCACCCTGGCTAGCTTGTGTAGCTTCTCTCATGGAGACGGTCAACTTCTTCACATGAGACTTAATATCCCATAACGCCAAGCGCTCCTCCAATTTCTCCAATAAGATGTGAGCTTCCTCTGCGGTCTTATCTATGAAGTCACCACCACATGCATTGTCCACCTTCCTTCTAGTCTCTGTGCTAAGCCTTTGATAGAATAAAGACATTAGCATATCTTGAGATTGCCCATGGTTGGGACAACCAAGCTCTAGGTCTTTGAACCTCTCCCAAGCTTCGCAAAATAATTCTCCATCCTCTTCTTAGAAGGTCATCAAGCTTGTCCTCCTCTCATTAATCTTCCCCGGTGGGAAGTATTTAGTAATGAAGTTTATTTGGAGTACCTCCCATGAATCGATGGAGTTGGGAGGAAGCTTATTAAGTCATTCATTTGCCTTATCACGCAAACTTGATGGAAAGACCATCAACCTCAATTGACTTTGGTCCCTGTTGCAAATATTTAGCCGGGCACACTCCTCCTCGAACTCTAATAGGTAGGAGTAAGGATCCGAATTGGCGTGGCCAAGGAAAAATGGTAGAGTTTGTAAGAAATTTGGCTTGATTTCGAACGATTCGCCCACCAATGGTTGGAGGACATTGCATCCGGTATGTGCCACCTAAGAGGGAAGAACACACTCCTTCAATGGTCTTCCTTTATAGATTCCACCATCTCCCATAGATATTTGTTCTATGGAAGTTACACTTTCTCTTTCGGATGAGGAGTCTTTTTCGTGTTCACTAGCTTCTTCGGAAGATTTCGGATCAACTTCGATTATGAACACTCAGCCTCCACAAGATGGATTTTCTCATTAAGCTTCTAGAGCAAGATCAAACAAATTTCTAAGTACTTCCCGGTTACTAACCCTTAACACCGGTACACCAACCTGTTCTTCACTACTTATACTAGCTCCCTCTCTTGTAGGAGCCACGTTGTCAAAACCCAAATTAGTCTTCAACAAAACGGGTAACGAACTCGAAGATGGAGTGTGTAGTCGTGTGTGACAAAAGGGCATAAACTTGAAAACACACTAGGCAACCAATAGATGTTAGGCCTAAACTCTCAAAGTACTCAAAGCCTTGAGGGCCTTCCACGGTGCTTCTTTGACACCCCCCCCCCCCCCCCCCACCCTCAAGAAAACATCAATGAGCACTATAAGAGTTTAAATGGGATTATGGTACGTGGCGCAGTGGCATTCACTGTGTTATAGACACCAAGGGTGAACCGAGGTAAAGGCTTGCGGGACTCAATATACCGGGATTGCCGAATAAAAACCTAAGAATCTAGAGTGTAGCGGAAATTAAGTTTGCTAGATCTACACACACACTAGTTACAATACGTAAAAATAAGACTCAATTGAAATATGCTTCAAAGAGATATAGATAAGTAAGGAAATGGATGAAAGATCGAGCGAAACAACCTCAAGAATTTGCCCAAATTCGATGGATCGAAGGATATACCTTCGATGGATCAAAGCAATCTCCTAGGTGTCACTGGCTGAAGAACTTTCGATTGATCAAAAATACTCTTTGATGGATAGAAGCAGCTCCTCAGACTTTCGATGCAGCCTAAATTTGATGGATCGAAATATAAATTCGATGGATCGAAATGCGTTCTGTAACCAAGGTTAGAGCACAATTCCTAACACCCTTTTACCCCAACAAACCTACCAAAGTATCCTTATGAAGCAAAGATAAGCGAAATAAGATTCTAAGTGATAAATTAAGAGAAATCAAAAGTAAAACAAACAACCATCAAGCAATAATGTCCAGATAATCTGCAATCAAAGGCTAACCGGAGAAGGAATTAAGATAAACTTAATCCCCGACAACAGCGCCAAAAACTTGTTGGAAGATTTATATCCCCACACTTAGTAAGCTATTGGCTAACCCATAAGTGCAAGAATGATCTTCACCTGCAAGTATACGGGGACAAGTAATAGTATAGAAAAGGAAATCGAGTATCAAACCCACGAGGATTAAGCACTTAGATTCCTTAGCTCGGAATAAAAAGCACAAAGACTACGACTCACTAGATAATAATTGACACTAAAAGAAAATAAAATGTAAAAGTGAATCTCACACCACTATGTCCTTTGGAGACTTAGCATTGCGAGGGATGGTGAGATTAAGATGAGTGATTAACGAAGGTTGATTGGTTGGTTATGACACTAGAATGCGGCAACTAAATAACACAAATTCAAGATAAGGAAAGTCGGTCGGTTAAGGGAGTTCCACTAACCACATGATGCATCAAACAATGTCCCGGTTTATGTATAGATTAAGTCCGTTCACACAAAGTATTGTCCAAATCGTGACCTTGTGAGTCATGATTCGTTTCGAACTCAAATTCCTAGGTCACCTCGGACACTAAAAGAATTAAGCCCTACATTGAAGTGTTTGGTGAATCGATATCAAGACATAAGTCATTACGGGCTTATACCTTAACCGCATGTCACGTTGTGAAGCTAACAAGTAAATCGTGTGATAGATGTAGAAAGGTTCCCCCCTCGAATATCGATTGGAGAATCCGAGAGGATGTCCGGTTGAATCCCTCAACTTGTACCTAGTAAGTTACGAGCCAAGAGATTCTACAAGGTGCCACAATAACCTTTTTAATCAATGTGTGCTTGACTAGAGTCCCTCAAGTCACTACCACATTAAGAGACATTGCCGGCGACTTTAAGTCGCCGGCCTTGTTTTTTTTTTCCGCCGGAATTGACATTACCGGCGACAAGTCGCCGGCAATGCCGTCGCCGGAAATTTCCCGCCGGAGATAGCATTGCCGGCGACGGGAAACGCCGTCGCCGGTAATGTCCTAAACATCACCGGCGACTCAAGTCGCCGGCATGTCAACGCCGCCGTGGCCGGAATTTGAAGACATTGCCGGCGACTTAGGTCCATGTCACCGGCAATGCTTGGAAAAATTTTGAAAAAAAAACATGGTTCTAGATTGGGCCCAATTCCAGAACCTGCATTGAAAAACATAAACCGTACAATCATACAAGTTCAACAGTACACATAAATGTCCAACGTACAGTATAAATAGCAACGACGATACGAAAATTAACTACAACTACACGTCAGGGTCGAGGAACTTGCGGGTCAGGGTCGAAGTAATCCATGTACTCATTTGAATTCCGGTGGCTACCCTGGTCTTGCTCTGGCGTTGACTGGTGCGGTGGTGGTGGTGGATAACTAGGGAACGGAGGGACCGGGGGAGGTGTGGGGAACGGTTGTCCAGTAGTCTGAGCCTCGTACATCGTCCGCATCCATGTGAACATCTGTGTCTGAGTCTGGACCAGGTTTTGGTACTCGGCATCTCTGATTGCCTACTGCTGGACCATGTTTTGGTACTCGGCATCTCTGATTGCCTGCTGCTCGGCTGCGTGCCTCTTTTGCTCCTCCAACTCCCTCCGCGTCCTCTGAAGCTCCGCTGCGAGGTTACGACTAGAAGTTGAACTTCTTGACCCGGTAGAGTATTCTGAAGTGCTCTTCAATACTCCTTCGCCCGCCGAGCCCATTCCCCTACAGTAGTAGGTATTCTTTCCAGTCCCGCACGCTTTTGCCATGATCTGAGCCGCTATAGGGTGATCAAGCGGATCGATCTGAGAGGCATACTGGGTGACTTCTTCCTCGGAGCAGTCAGGATGGTTAGTCCGAGCTATATTCATGGTCACTTCTGCGGTCGCCTCCTCCACTCTCGCCTAATTGAAAAGCGAAAATGAATAACGTATTAGCTAACAAAATAAATTAATATTGAAAAATAGTTTTATTAACACATGGAGAGGCGAAAGACTTACCGCTTCATCAGGGCACTGCGGATAGAACTTCTGATGAATATACACCAACGGGTTCACTTCTTGTCGTTGCTGCGCCTTAGTCGACCAACCCAAATAGTTGAGTGAACCTGCATGATGGGCCCTGGTGTTTTTCAATCTATTCGCCCGGTTCGTTTTCGAAATCGCCTTGTTTGATAAACATGAAAAAAAATTAGTAACTAACTATTTCAATGTGATACGATACATTAGGTTTGTAAGATATATTCAGGATGCATACCTGAGCTTTGGGGTGCTCGAAGTGGGCTATCAGCCACAGCCACTCGTACTCCCTAAACCAGAATTCGCTAGGGGTAGAACCTCGGCCTAGCTCTTTGTATACAGTGTAATGGGAAGAAAGCTCGTTCTTCCACTCTTTATACTTATATTAAAACACGGAAAAAAAGTTAGAGATATTAAAATACTTGATAAACAAAAATCTAACTCGATATATACTCAAATAACTCGAAGCACATCACCTCATATGTAGTTGACGCTCTACCCACGTGTGAATAAGAACTTCATCCACGTCAAACCACACCTGCAATATGAATATATAAAAGGTAAAATTATATATTTATTCGGACTTAATTACTAAATGTAAAATTTACGTAATGAAAATACGATTTAACTCACACTCAATGCATTATGCACTTGCATCTTCACGTAGATGGGCACAGATTCCCAATCTGGCCAAAGCATTGGGACCTTGTCCCGCACGATCGCACCGGCCATGCTGACATATTTTCACGTGGTGTCAAATTCCTCGATCACCTCGCCATCCTCATTGGCCCTTATGGGCGTTTTCCTTCCCCCGGTGGCCTGCTCAAGTCTCTTCCCGGTGCAGGTGCCTCTAGCCCCTTTCCGTTTTCCAGTCCCATTAACGAAATTGCCTAATAATACAATGTCAACAAATTGATATCATTAATTGAACCTATCGTAAGTCTTAAGTAATAATTAAGTAATCAATCTGATGTTAAATAAAATTTACCTGCATCGTCCGTTTGTTGGTTGGTGCACCTCACACTCCAAAGATACACGGGGTCGAACGGGAGGAAGTTATACGCTTCCTCCACGCTCAGGAACTCCAGCCGTCCTTCAACATAAACAGGCATCCCCCTATCATCGAATTCAGGGATGACAGGAATCTCGTCGGGTAGGAAGAGACCGGACGGCGGAGATAGACGAAGCCTGGACGATGAGGCGCCAACACCACCATGTGTCTCAGACGATTCCAGTGAAATGGGAGTAGGCACCGGGCGAATATGGGGCATTCGGATTGAGGGAGTTTCTGATGCCCCCGTTGACTGTCGCTCGTCTGAGGCTCTGCCACCGGAGGGACGTCTGCTGATTGAGCGTCTGCTAACTGAGGCTCGAGCCTCGACTTCTGGTTGCACGGCTCTTGATCGTGCAGCTTCCTCCTCAGCTCGCGCATCTAGCAAGGCTCTCGTGCGAGCATTCATCATTGGCCCACTGCGCGTGTTGCTAACTGCGGGTGAGGAGGAAGCTTGACTACTGTTCCCTCCACTATTTCAGGAACCTCTCCGAAGCCAATTTGCCGCAAAACCTCCTGGACACCGTAATAGTCATAAGGATTCGATTCTATAACAAATCGGAACCGGAACCAAATGTAACCGGAACCGGGCGGAACCGAAACCGTTTGAACCCAGAACTGTTTGGAACTGGAACCGTTCGGTTTCAAACGGTTCCAGTTACAAACAGTTCCGGTTCCAAATGGTTCCGGTTCCACGCGGTTCCGGTTTAAAACCGTTCTGGTTCCAAACCGTTCCGATCCCGATTTTCCACCTTAATTTATACGATTAATTAACCGTATATTTCACCTAAATTAACATATATACATTTTCGACATTACCGGTATATATACATTGGATATAAATTTCCACATTTCATATACATTGCATATAAATTTCCACATTTCATATAAATTACCGGTATATATACATTGCATATACATTTCATCTAATTCGAGCACCCTAATTAATTTTCCACATTTTTGAAACATTACCGGTATATATACATTGCATATAAATTTCCAACATATCACCCTAATTAAATTTAATTTCCACATACATATATATATACACACATTCCCACATACGTACTTGCTAACATACGTACATACGTATATATACACATACACAAAAATAAATTAAAATTGAGAGAGAGAGAGAGGGAGAGAGATAGAGAGAGGACCTGCCATGCTTGGGGCTCGAGCTGCTTTTTCGGCGACGGAGGTGAGGGGAGGAGGTAGAGGAGGAGGGGAGGACGAGAGGAGGAGGGGAGGAGAAGAAATTCAATTTGAAATCGGGATATTTAGTGAGGAGAGAGGAGAAGGGAGAGGAGGTGAGGGGAGGGGAGAGGGGAGGAGAGGAAGAGAGTTTTGAGCTCCAAATCTGGCCGGAACGAGTTGGGAGGAGGAGAGGAGGAGGAGAGGATAAGCAGAAATGAAGCTCGGGTTCAAGCTGGGTTCTTGCATATTCATTAAACATTGCCGGCGAGTTAGTTTAACTCGTTGGTAATGACATTACCAACGAGTTAACTCGTTGGTAATGTCATTACCAACGAGTTGCTTAATCTCAACTCGTTGGTAATGTTGACATTTCTCGAAGAATATCCGACAACAATTTTCCGACTACGTACAATTTCCGACAACATTTTCCGACTACGTACAATTTCCGACAACATTTTCCGACTACGTACAATTTCCGACTACATTTTCCGACTACGTACAATTTCTGACTACATTTTCCGACTACAATTTCCAACATGATTTCCGACTACGTACAATTTCTGACTACATTTTTCGACTACAATTTCCGACAACGATTTCCGACTACATCATTAACGTACTAAGGATGATAATCGTAATCATCTTCATCACTTGAGTCTGACTCGGTTTTATAGGTAACCTCTGGCAATATGTGCCGCTCCTCGTCCTCGTCATCTGAATCAGCGTCAACTTGATATGGATTAACATCGAGAAGTTCTGCTCCAGTAATTCGAACCACACTCCCAGATCTCACATTATTAAGGCGAATCGTAGATGATTCCGGAATGTCAAAAGCGTTCGGCTCTTGGTATGCAGTAACTTCCTCATCTTCTGCGGTATCACCAAGTGTGGCAGCACTGTATATGTTTCTATGAGTAACATGGTTAACCACTTTCCACGGGACTTTGTTAAGAAGATCGTCCAGGTAAAACACTTTTTTTATTGATGAGGCAAGAACGAAAGGGTCATCTTCATATCAGGTAGTAGCAGTATTCACCGAAAATGTTCCGTACTGATCGGTCCTTGTGTTCACCGAGCTAGTATCAAACCATCTACACTTGAACAAGTGCACTTTCATGTGGTTCCCATAAATTAGTTCAACTACTGAATAAAGGACACCATAATAGTCAACGCCATCCTGCCCACCATGGACCATCACCCCACAATTCTGTGTTTTCAGTCGGTCGTCTCGATTTTCACATATAAATTTCACGCCATTGACCTGACACATCGAGTAAACTTTTGAAGCTATCGGTTTCATCGCCAGGACCCTCAATTCGTTTGACCACTCTGGGCAACCATCATTTGCTACATGGTTCATCTGAAAACGATAAGAAACCACACAAGAAATTATGAACATAGAAACCACAAAACCACGTACGTCCACACATGCTATATAAGGAAAATGGCAATAAAAATAAAGACATATACACATATACCCTTACCCATGGACCAAAGTAGTTTGCAAACGTCCTGTTGTGGTATTCAACATTTTCGGCAATAGCAGGGCGGTGAAGATGATAGTTTTTCCAATATTGTACTTCTTCACAGTTAATCAGTACCGACCAGTGGGCAATGACTACCTCATTTTCATCCAACATGTACGACTTTGGCAAGCTTCCCTGTACTACCACGTCATTGGAGATGATAGAAAGGTTGAACTGAGGTTCATCTATCGGCATCTATTGTTGGAGGTCCTCAAGCGCTCCCAAATACACTTTGGTGTACGTTACACACTCGTGCGCAACATATGCTTCAGCGATACACCCTTCAGGTGCATATTTATTCTTCACATAGTCCTTGTAGGCTCCCAATTGTCTACAAGTTAACAAGTGCATGTTAACTAAGGTAAAAATAAGACTTTACATATAAAAACAGAGGCAAACCAAATGTACCTTTCCATGGGATACATCCAAGTGTAGTGTACGGGACCGGTAAGCAACAGTTGTTCGGGAAGATGGATCATTAGGTGAGGCATGATGTCGAAAAAATTTGGCGGAAATATCCTCTCAAGCTTGCACATGATAAAAATGATGTCATCTTGCATCTCCCTGAAATCTGATTTCTTAACTTCCCTGGTGCATAACTTCTGAAAGAATCTTGACAAGGCCACCAACGGCTCCACCACCTCTTTGGGCAAGTACCCTTGAATGAAAATAGGGAAAAGTCGTTGAAGCAGTACATGGCAGTCATGACTCTTTAATCCGTACATCTTATTGTCCCGGAAGTTAACACACCTGCTTATATTTCCTACATAGCCATAAGGATACCTGCATATATATATATATAGCCATAGGCAACAATTATATTTCTCACATATCACCATAATCCTGTAAAAAATTTAAGGCAAACCAATTTCCGTACTGCATAGTCATATATAAGAATATATACCTGACATTACTCAGCCACCGAAAAATTTCATGCTTATGCTTCGGCTTGACGGTGTAAGGAGCTTGCGGCATTTTTCTCTTACCATCTCTTAACCACAAATGTTTCCGCAGTCCCATAGCTTTCAGATCAATACGTGCCTTAGGGATGTCTTTTGTTTTCCCCTCCAAGTTAAGAACTGTGCCCACCACACTTTCACACACATTCTTCTCTATGTGCATGACATCTAGGTAGTGTCTGATAGGCAACCTGGGCCAGTATGGGAGTTCCCAGAATATGCTCTTGTGTGTCCAAAACTTATACCTTTCGGGCTTGTCTGGAATTGACGCCACTATGTCAGGATGATTGCTCAGCTGGCCAAAATCATATTCATTCAACACTTCCAAAATTTCTTCCCCTGCCCATCGCCTGGGTGCCACACCTGTTTCCACAGTCCCATCAAACGCGTCTGGATCCTGCCTAAATGGGTGATCATATAGAAGCCAACAACGGTGATGCATCTGAACAATTTTACTACAATGAGGACTGCAACAATCAACCGTCATGCACTCTGAACAAGCCCTGTAACCCCTGGTAACGTTGCCCGACAACATACCGCGGGCAGGAAAATCACTGATGGTGCCAACAAGCATGGCATGCATCTGGAACATCTCATTTTTGAACCTATCGTAAGTGGGGTGGCCACACTCACTCAGGTACTTAAGCTCCTCAATCAAAGGCCTCAAATACACATCGAGACACTTTCTTGGATAACCCGGGCCCGGAATTAACAGAGTGAGCATATTGTATTCCTTCTTCATGCACATCCATGGTGGAAGGTTGTACGGTACCAAAATAACTTGCCATATACTGTATTGAAGACTCATGTTGCCAAAAGGGTTGAATCCGTCAGATGAGAGCCCTAGCCAAACATTTCGGACCTCTGCTGCAAAATGATCAAACTCCCTGACCATGTGCTTCCAAGCCTCTCCATCGGAAGGGTGTACAAGGGTGTCATCGTCAGGCAAATTCCTCTCAGCCCACCATCTCATTGCCTCGGCCGTGAAAGCACACATGAACAACCGCTCCAGCCTATCAATAAGCGGGAAATATCAAAGTATCTTCACAGCTTTCTTGTTGCCTGCAGGAGTCAACTTATACCTTTCTGTAAAACATACCGGGCAGGCTTCAAGGTCTTCGAGATCTTTTCCCCAGAAGAGAATACAATCATATCTGCATGCATGGATTTTGATGTAGGAAAGCCCAAGATCTTTCAGGATATGTCGCACCTTATGATGAGTGGTAGGAAGACGATGACCGGGTGGCAGTAGCGAAGCAGTCCACTTCGACCAAGAATCAACAGCTTTGACAGACATTTTGTTCTCCATTTTGAGCTGCATCACTCCCATCACACTTTCAAGAACAGTCTTACTACAACCGTCGTACAACGGAGTCTGTTGTAATGCAATCAGGTTGTTGTACTTATCCATACCGCTTGTGTTGACATGAGCTCCAGGTAATGGCTCGACTGGCTCAATATGGGGGAAACCCTCAACGACGGGAGGGACATTTGGTGCTTCATCAGCAAATACACCGCTCTCATGAGGAAACATATCATTGATTAACATCGATGTTGGATCATAGGATGAACTGCCCCTCTCAGCAAAATCTCCATGATCATAGCGTGGACTGGCCCTCTCACCAAATTGTCCATGATCATGCGGACCCGCTAACGATGTTTCACCGTGATAAATCCAACAAGTGTACTTATCCCAAAACCCGTATTTACTCAGGTGCTTCTGGACTTTATCAATGGGAAAACGAAATCGATCGCTGAAACACTTACATTCTTTACACGGGCAATAATGAAGTGTAGTGTCTCCACAATTAGCCTTCACAAAATTCACAAAACTCCTAATTCCCTGGTGATATCTGACATCCCATCTTTCGAGGCTCATCCAACTCTTGTCCATCCTGAAAATTCTAACAATTTTACGTATTATATATACACACATTCACTACGTACTAATAATCGACGCGATATCTCAATTCAACTCTAATTAAATCAACACATGCATGCATATATATATATATATATATCGATCTAATCTCTGAATTCGATTCAGTACTCGATGATGGTATTCTTCTTTTTTCAGTTCAAAATGTATTTGACTAGGTAGGAGGCTCTCTTAAGCCTGACTCCGATAGCACTACGATAATACCAGTCGTTGATTCAGACACAAGATAAGATTAACTACAAGCAGTTTTCTCGTTTCGGTGACATCAACAACATTTCATATCTCACGAATTGGATTTGATCAACACACATATATATATATACATACACATATACGTATATATACGTACCTATATATATATAGCTTCCCGAGTGATCGAGTTTTCGACGCGCACCTTAATTTTGATAATACCGAAAGATCGATTTCAGAGTGTTTTCCTTCTTTCGATTTCACCGGATTTTTTTCGATCAAAATGAATGAGCTCCTGCGATCTGCATCTAATATAAGAGGCATTTCCGGAAATGGAGACATTACCCGCGATTTTACACCGGAAAATCGCCGGTAATGTTTCAAAACATTACCGACGACTCTAACCGTCGCCGGCAATGTCAAGCCAAACATTGCCGGCGAAATTCTCGCCGGAAATGTTTGCCTTGACATTGCCGGCGACGGTTGGAGTCGCCGGTAATGTTTTGAAACATTACCGGCGATTTTCCGGCGACATTACCGGCGACGGAGTAAGTCGCTGGTAATGATGAACATTACCGGCGACTTTTCCGGTCGCCGGCCTTGTCTCCGGTAATCTCGCCGGTAATGGTTCTTATTCCGGTAGTGAGTCTAAAAAAACTCAAGAGGCTCTAATCCATGCTAACTGCTAGGGAACCAAATTTTAAGATAAATCTCATAGATAATACCCTAATCATGTTCACATACTCATCTATCATTAAGTGAGTAGCTAATTCATTCAAGGGTCATTTTTAAGTCCTTTAACACATACATCAACCTAGCTAAAGTCAACACATGTATATAAGAAATTACACAACAAGCTCAAGCATGTAAACATACCACAATCACAAAATAAACTCATTCACAACACAAATCTTCATAACATATACTAAAACCATGAAATATACATAATCCAAGACATGTTCATCACATCACATAGAACCCTAGCCTCTCAAAATATACTACTCACTACCCATAATAAGTATAAAGTTTAGATACATGATTAAAAGACAAAAGAGGATGAGAAATAATCAAGAGTCCCCAAAAGCTCTAAGGTCTTCTAGCTATTCTTTCCTCCTTGTTCTAACTTTGCTCCAAAGCTCCTTGATGTTGAGTCACCCACCTAAGGCTAGAGAGATGGTGGTATACTGGAAGGTATTATGGTGGTGATGGAGATTTCTAAGCCTTAGATTGTGATTATGGGTGTATTTTGGTGGAGAAGATGGCTATTTCTAATGGGTATGGATGGAGAGGGTTTCTAGAAAGCTTAAACTTGAGAAATCTAAAAAATGATGTATGTTCCTTGTAGGTGCCAAGGGGAGCTCGAATTTGGGCTAAATGGGGAGGCAAATACGGATCCTTGGATGATAGAGAGTGGTGACATGGAAGATCTAAAGATTATCTTTTAATTAGGGAGACCATGATCCACATTTTTAGGCTTTGGAACGCTAAGTTCCAAATTTGGTGACACCATGTGGTCCAACTTCTTCTATTTCTCTCCCAATCAGATTGGTAAGCATAGATGGGCTCAATGAGTCTCCATTGGGCTGGACTCCATGTGATTTGGCTGGTCAAGGTGGGCTCGCCGGCTGTATTAAATTCCGGCGAGTTCCGGGCAACTTTCGGCGACCTCCGGTGAAACTATTTCGTCATTTTCCTAAAGTTGCTCCAAATTCTCTCTTGTCTTCGAAAGTATATATGTCTTCTCCAATAAGTATCTAATTCTCCATATTTAATACATTTCTGAGCCAAGTCCACATTTTCTAGCAAGAATAGGAAACGTCATAAGAACAATGCTTTATATTCATAGAAAACAAGCTATAAGCATAAAGTTAGGAACATAATAGACACATAATTATGGTCCTAATACCGCCACCGCCTACCTCCTGCCGCCAGCCACCTCCTCTCTCCTTAACCTAAAAAATAGTTACTCTCTCCCGCCCCCCCCCCCCCCCTCAATTACAGTTAATAGACTATTTGTGATGATGAGATTATGTTTGTGATGTTAATGTAAATATTGATTGATGATGAATAGATTTATAGGTTTGTGAATATATTTATAGGTTTGTTGAAGTTGATTTATTGATGATTGATGATGATGACATTTAGTGTTTAATGTTAATGTTGATTGATGATGATATAGGTTTTTTTTATGTTAATGTTGATTGATGATGACGATTGATGATCATATTTAGGTTCTATTTTCGTTTATTGAGATTTGTTGAGGTTGATGATGAATTATTAAATTTTAGAAATGATGTTTAATTGATTGATGTTGATGAATGACGATGTTTAAGAAATACAGTAATCAGATGTTTATTGAATTTATTGATGTTGATGATGTTCAAATTATGTGAATTTTAAATCATGCATTTTTTTTCGGGCAAAGGAAAGAATGCGACATCTAAGAATCGAGAAAACGGGTCCAGTGGCAACATTTGCGGGTCTGGCTTGAACAACCGACTTCACCAGCCTTACGGCGGCCCGTACAACAATCGTCGCCGGCAACTCCTTGGGGGCACCCAGGAGATGCATATGCATGATGATGTGGTCGACCCCCAATGACCACAGAGCATGAGGCATCTTTTGTTCTCCACTAGGAGCCACACGTCGTCTATGCCAGGCTCTACAGGTCCTGCCTCTTCATGTCACCGTATGCCAGACATGAGCCACATGTCGGCTACGCCCAGCTATACGGGTTCTGCTCCTTCAGGTCCTCGTATGCTAGAAATGAACCGGCTAGAGCCAACTCCAAGTCCTTCTCCCGGCCATGCTAGTGGTTCAGGGATATCGTCGTCTGGACAACAAGGAGGTGTCTTCCCTTCTCACCTCTATTTCCCCTCGCAGGGCGTACCTGCCCTACCAGATGTCGATGACACGGGAACCCCTATACCAGATGTTGATGACGAGGGAAACCTTATTCACATCCACCCAAAGGAAGCATATGTCTTTCAGCCGTTTGATACACCTCTGAAAAGTGCGAGGATAGCAAACATATCGACGTCAGAATCATTGGGTAAATAGTAAATATATGCATTATTTAATTTCAAACTTTCCAATAATTTGTATATTAAATTGGGTGATCCTGTTTTAATTTTTTTTTACTTTGTCTTATGCGACAGACATTGAAGGGGAGAAAAAAGTGAGGACCAGAGGTGCCTCTATTATGGGGAAGCAACTTCAAGAGGACATCGAGGACTACAGGTCACTGGTCATAGAGACCGACGAGCAAGGATCGGTGAGAGAGGGAAACATTTGTATGAGGTACTCCGGCATGGTTGGAAGCATTATCCGAGACAAAGTCTCTGTTCTGTGGTCAGAGTGGTCCTCAGCCCTTCAGTCCGTGAAGAACCAAGTGAACAATGCGATGTCGGTGAGTTAGATATTCGTTCTGTACGTCTACTTATATTAATTAATTCTTTTAAAATATAAATATATTAACAAAAAATGGGACATTGCATATGTGGTTCAATGTTCAGGAGGATCTTAAATCCACCTGGGCAAATGAGGTTCAAGGAGGAAGGTGATGGGAGTTATATAATATATATATATATATATATAGATATAGATATTAGAGGGATCATGTAATGTGTTTTTAACATTTGTATCATATATATAGGTATAGAGAGTGGAAGAATGAGCTGTGTAAGTTCTGGAGGAATAATATCATGTTCAATGACCGTTCGGGTACCCCTATGGAGTTGATGCTTAGGGAGTACGAGTGGAAGTGGCTTCTAATCCACTTCAACGCCCCACAATTTGAGGTATATATTTAACATCATATGTATTTACTTGTGGATAATTTGACGTTGATAATTTCTAAATCAATTTTTTTAAATATATATTTATGAAATAAGGTCATTTCCTCCATAAACGCGAGGAACCAAGCAAAGAACACAGACAACTATCACGCCGGTTCTAGACCTTATGCATCTTATAGGGAAGAGGCAGTGACCCAACACCCTAAAGAAAACCCGTTCGTATGGATGTATGAAAAAACGCATCCTCAGTCCCACGAACAAGCTGTAAGTATTGTGCCCTTACAACTTTACAAATTGCTTATATATGTATTTTCCCTAACTTTTTTTTAATGTATGTTTACTAATATGTTATTTTGTTTTCTTTGTCAATTAGGTTCATTTAAGGGAAACGACTGAGGAGGTGTTGACTCAGATTACGAGGGAGCGAAACCCTAATATCCCGGATGATGAGCTTCCCCAAGCCATATCTCAGATCGATCAATTTGATTTAAAGGTTGGGGCGAGGATCATGGGAAACGCTTTCCCACCACGAATGAACAATTACTATTGCAAGGGTTTAGGACGGCGAGGCGAAGAGATATTGAAGGACACACCTGGTTTCCAACGCAAATAGGGATCTTCCAAGGCCCAGCTAGAGGAGCAACTTCGTAGGCAAACTCAGGAATATTAGAGTAAGATAGAAGAGACTCAGTGACGGATGACCCAGCAGATAGAGAAGATGCGTCAAGAGATGACCGGCAGCAGGCTAAGGAGTTAGCTCGGATGCGAGCTGAAATGGCTAGGAATTTTGAAGGCCTGAGCTCAACCCTTCATGCGCAAGGAATAAATGTCCTAGCCCAAGGTTGGACTCCATGGACTCCATCTAACCAGCACCCTCACGATGCCCCACATGAGCAGCAGGATCCACCCGATGATGATGGTAGTGACCCATCTTATCTCCACAACTTGGACTTTGGTAACCTTAAGTTTATGTGAATATGTGTTTCAAAATTATACGCTAAATTTTTATAAGTTTATGTTTTGTGTCGATTGTGAAGCTGTTATGTGTTGTTGGCCATTGTGGAATTGAAAATATATGTTTGTTGGCTATTTTTGAAACTGCACGTTCTGGGAATGGTAAATCCAGAATGTGTAGCTTTTTTTTCTTCAAAAAGTTGCATACTATAGTCGACGACATGTACAAAGGTGTCCAAGATGGCAGCCACCGGTTGCCCTCCAACTACTGATACATACATAATGTTGATTCGGAAATTTTGTCGTTGGCGCCAGCTTGATAGTGTCTTCAAGTTGTGGAGTCAGATGAGCCACAATGGAGCTGGCCCTGATCGTAGCGCATATATTGTGCTCATACATGGCCTCTTTCTGAACGGGAAGTTAGAGGAAGCCCACAAATATTATGTAGAGATGAAAGATAAACACCATACGCCAGAACCAAGGACAGAAGAGATGCTTCAGGCATGGTTGTTTGGTAAAAAGACCTCAGAATTACAAACAGATAGACAAGATCAAGTTGCTTCTGTTCAGCCAGCTACGAATACTAGACTAGTAAGCTCTAAGAAATCTCCTCAGGGAACAGATTATCTTCGGCAATCTGAAACCAGGAAAGTTCTGCGGGAGCAGGGTTTTTCATTTTGGGACCAGTAGATTTCTATGCATGAGAAATCTCAGCAGTGCTTCGTCTGTGTTTGTGCATTTCCACGGCTTGTCAGCAACCTCGAGCATCAGGTTTCCATGGACTTTACAAAGGTGCACAGCATTTTTGCTTACAATACATTACCAACTTTAACTAGTATTGTCAGAAACAAAGAACTGAAACATAAGTCAGATCATATATTAGCTCTTTCCATATTCAAGTTGAGTCGCAATTGGGGTATCCCTATCAGAAATCAAATGCCACACTGTAGTAAATTAATGCATGGTTTTATGTTAGTGCAGACTGATGGAATAGCTATAACGTATAAAGGTTTCGCCCAAGGTATAGTCACCTAAGAATAAATGTGCGGGAGACATTTCCTACTAATACAGTGATCGTGCTACTGACTGTGGAGTTGTTTTGCTGGGTGCTTCTACTATCCACAGACCCACAGTAGCATCTTTTATTTCACAATGAATTCATTGTACCTTGGAAATGATAAACATTTGGGCAAGATATCTTTGTGTGTTTAGTTTTTGAGGTCTTATTAAGTTTTCCTTCATGAGAGCCAATATAGGATCTTAACATATTATATAAAAAAATGCAAAATTTAGAGTAAATTGTCTGATTTGCAGCAATGTGAAGTCATAAAACTGAAACTTGTCTATTTCTACCAAAGCTGAATCATGCATTAACGACTGTTCGACATGTTAACATGACTGATGTTATCACCCTTGGTACCACCTTTAGGGTATGCCTGCAGTATTTCCTGAAAATTTGTTAGCAGATAACGCTTCTATCAGCACATGTTGATATAGAGCTCATCCTTGTGTTATTGCAGTCTCTTTCTCATGTCACGGATGTTTCCATGGAAGGTCTAGTTCCTTGCCCTGGCATAGGCGAGCGCAAGGTACTCTCCTAGTGTTCCTAGTGTGTTGTTTCTCTTTAGAATTAGGCTACAATTCAATGTAATGCTAGTGCTCATATGCTTTTATTTCTGTTTTGAAGGCATACACTTGATGTTGGCTATTTCTTGAGCCATGACAAAACACAGCAATGGAAGATCATCAAGCTTAAGTGACATTAAATACTTTATCTCTTTGGACAAACAGGTATAACATTCATTGCATATATGTTTTCCATCTAGGATAGAACACTGAGCATGTATCCCAGATATTCTGGAACATTTTCCCTTGTGTGTTCTTTTTGTGAGTTTAAACACTTCTAAATCCAGATTACTTATGTTCAATCTTTATGACTTTTAATCATAAGAATCTGCTTTGGTTTAGTGAAGTTCCCCAGGAGAGTTGACAAATTGTTCACATGGCTTTTCTGAAAAATTCGGTTTGTCTTTTTCTTCCTGACAAGTCGCTTTCAAGTCTGATTTCTCTGGTTTCCCTCCTTGTTGTCTTATAACGTGCTTCTTCCTTGATATCTGATATTGCCATTCTGGTATAAGCACATATGACCTCTCTTATCTTGATTAGACTACCTTAGCTCTTTAAGGTAAGTTGTGAGAAACTGTGCTGCTATGCAAACTGACTTTGCTTGTTGTGTTCTCTTTGCTGCTACTCTTGTCGGTCTGCAGCATTCCTTGCTTAGTCTTATCTTAGGACAGTTGTAGGCCTGCATTTAGACATACGCATGCTATGTTTCACATGCTCTCTTAGCTGTTTGTTGACCACCGAATAGCCTTGCCTATATAAGGAGTTCCAAGCTGCCTTGGATCCTTGGTTGGTTGAGTGAAAACACTTGGGGTTTGGTTATTCTGTTTTGGTCACTCTTTGAGAGCACTTTCGAGTGTAGTTTCTCTTCTCTCTTCTCTTCCCTTCCATGTCTTTTGGTTGCCGAGTATGTGCATAATAGACATGGATTTCTAAAGCATAAAAACTATTTTTCAAAACTCATATGCATTTGTGCATTGTGCATTCCATAGAGATAAAGTGTGGAGATGTCCAACCCAAGAAGTTGATCAAGAAGATTTAACTTACGTGTAGTTAAGATCTGAGTTGATACTTCTGTAAATTTCCAAAGTGTAAGCACATAGATTAAGGTAGTGTAGCTCTGTTTGTACTGGTGGGTAGACTAGTCAGGATAGCATACGGGTTATGTATCCCAGAGTGCCAGAAACTTGTAATTGTGTGTGTTACAAAGTAGTGGAAAGGTTTGTCCCTCAAGAGTTAGGGGCACGCAGTTTTTGATCCTGGTTGTAGGATTTCTGCGTTATCAAAAACATCTTGTGTCACTTTACTTACTGCTTTACATTTCAGTAATCGTTTCTGTGTTTCGGGACAGATCTATATCTTGCTATCCCGAGAACAGTTTGAACGAAAAAGTGGTAAAGGCCTATTCACCCCCCCTCTAGGACCTTTAAGTGGTATCAGAGCGGCCACTAGCCTTTGCTAGTGAGATCCTCTGAGGGGTAAGTTATGGATCGAGAAAAAGGTTCTTCCATAAATGTTCCACCTTTTTTCGATGGACATGACTTTTCTCAATGGAAAATCATGATGAGCGCCTTCCTCTCTTACCAAGATGATGGTATGCTATGGCAAATTGTAGAGGAAGGCTGGACACATCCCACAAAACCAGAAGGCGATGAATCAACCGTAAAGATTTCAAAGCCTAGGTCCGAATGGGAGAAATCTGACAAGGACTTGGCTAGAGCAAACATCAAAGCTCTAAGTTGTCTATTCAATGCCGTTTCCGAAGCAGAGCGCCAAAGGATCATTCACTGCTCCACTGCTAAGGAGGCATGGGAAGTGCTCATCAACACTCATGAAGGTAACTCTCGTGTTAAACAACAAAAACTTCAACGTCTTATTTTTGAGTTTGAAGGATTGAGCATGAGTGACAAAGAGTCTATAGATGATTTCTATGGTCGTGTACTTAATATCACTAATCAATGTCGTAGCTTAGGTGAGGCCATAGAATCAAAGAAAATTGTTAGAAAATTCTTAACAGCTTTACCTTCTTTCTTTGACTCGAAAATGAATGCTATTGAGGAAGCTCATGATCTTGATAATTATCCTTTAGAAGAACTTGTTGGAAATCTGAAAACTTATGAGACTTTAAAGAAAAGGCCCATGCATGAAAAATCCATTGCTTTAAGTTCGGTTAAAATCGAGGTTGAAAAGTTGGATGAAAATGAAGATGATGATAATGATGAGTTTGCTTTTCTAACCAAACAATTTGAGAAATTCTTAAGAAAAAGGAAATCCTTCAACTCTAACCGGAACTTTTCTAAAGGATCTAGCTCTAAGCCTTTTAGAAATAAGGTTGGACAGAGAAGTCGGGATACCAGATCCTCTTCTATCCCGAAAATGGACATGAAATGTTTTGAATGCAATAGAGTAGGACATAAAGCTGTAGATTGTGCTAACAGGAGAAATAAGTCTCATAAAGTGTTAAAAGCAACTTGGAGTGATAGCGAGTCTAATGAAAATTCTGAAACCGATCTCGATGAAGACGAGAAAGTTGCTTTTGTCTCCCGTGTCACATTAGATGAGTCTCTTGATGACAATGACTCTGATGATGAAGGACATGATATGTATGTACGTTTATGTAAAGCCTCTAAGTCTACGCTTGCTAAAAATGAAGCTCTATCTAATGAGCTTTCATTGAGTAAGGAGACACATTCCAGGATACAAGGGGAGTTTCTATCCCAGAAAGCAGAATGGGGCTTAACCAAAACCAAACTTGAGGAGCAAGTGACTCTGCTCAAAGAAGAGATTGACCAACAGTCTTCTTCCATAAGGTCGTTGACAACCGAGAAGCTGAAACTTGAAGAAGCCTTGCTGGACGCCCGGAACCAGTTTTCAAAGTTCTCCATTGGCTCGGAGAAGCTATCCCAAATCTGTGGGATGGGAAGGTTGGATGGCAGCAAGAGAGGCTTGGGATTCAAGGATGATGATAAACTCAAAAGCTCGGTGAAGAGTACGTTTGAAAAAAGCACAAGCTCGGTGTTGAGAAAGCCTCCACCTCAACTGAAGAATGATGCCCCTGAAGTCTCCAAAGCACCCATGCTCAAGAGGACCCCACAAATCAAGTGCTTTCACTGTGGGAACAGTGGACATATCCGGCGAAACTGCTACAAGTTAAGAAGGAATCCTGCACCAGCAAAGATCCCACAGAACAACAATCTGCTTGCTCTCTTTCAGAAATCCCTCAATGAGCTGACAAGGATTGCACAGTCTCTTGCCATCCCAAAGCAGAAGGAGAAGCCAGTTTCCTCAAACTGGGTCAGGAAACCTGTTCGTGGAATCAGGGATACCAGAAGTATCATGCCTCCCAAGGAACCTGATGTCAAGAAGAAGCAAGAAGAAGTCATTTGCTTTCTTTCAAAAGTGAGAACTTCACCCATTGTTGCAAGAGAAGTTGTCGTTGTTTGCAATGTTGCCTTGACTGCTCTTTCCACCAGGAAATCCGATTCTTGGTATATGGACAGAGGGTGTTCGAAGCACATGACCGGAGAACGAAAATGGTTTACCTCCATGGATGACGCTCATCCAGTTGGTGATGTTATGTTTGGTGATGGTGCCAAGGCAGAGATTATTGGATGCGGGACAGTTGACACTCCTGGTCTCCCAGCTCTGAAAAATGTTCTGTTGGTAGCAGGTTTGGAAGTCTGTTTACTCAGTGTAAGTCAGATTGTCGACGAATATGAGACTGTGACGTTTGACAAGTCTCAGTGCACAGTCCTTGATGGAAAAGGAAGACGTGTAATGAAAGGCGAGAGGTCCCGAGACCACTGTTACTGTGTTCGTGCGAACAAGAGATTGGAACCTGATCTATGCTTTCTATCCTCAACTCAAGAAAGCCAGCTAGATCTGTGGCATAGAAGGATGTGCCATCTCAACCATCAAGATGTGGTGAAGTTATCTTCGAAGGATGGAGCTCGTGGTCTGCCCAAGCTGTCCGGGAGAGCTGCAGGTATGTGTGGAGACTGCAAAATGGGTAAGCTATCCCGAACCTCCCATCCTGTTCTAAATGCTAGGCCAACCTCTAATATCCTTGAGTTACTACACTTAGATCTTGTAGGCCCGGTTGAAACTGAAAGTCTTGCAAAAAAGAAGTATGTACTTGTTGTGGTAGATGACTTTTCTAGATTTACTTGGGTCATTTTTCTAGATGATAAAACTCAAACTTTTGGGAAGTTTTTTGAGCTAGCAAAACGAATTTCAAATGAAAAACGTTCAGAAAACAAATGCATTTTGAGAATTAGATCAGACCATGGAACAGAGTTTGAAAACTCTTTGTTTTCTAAATATTGTGAGGAAAATGGTGTGCACCATGAGATTTCAGCTCCCATCACACCCCAACAAAATGGGATTGTTGAAAGGAAGAATAGGGTATTGGTTGAGATGGGAAGGGTTATGCTAAGTTCTGCAGATTTGCCTCACATGTTTTGGGCAGAAGCTATCTTCAATGCTTGTTACACCCTCAATCGTGTAATCTTTAGACCAGGCACTAGCAAAACTCCCTACGAACTTTGGAAAGGCAAGAAACCAAATATCTCACATCTAAAAGCTTTTGGAAGCCCTTGTTTTATTTATAGAGACCGTGAGTATTTAACAAAGTTCGATGCTAAATGTGATAGGGGTGTTTTTCTAGGCTATGCATTGAATAGCCGTGCTTACCGTGTCTACAACAAGAGAACTTGCAAAGTTGTAGAAACAGTAAATGTGGCTATCAATGACTCTCTTGTATGCTCTCACAACCATTCTTCTAGAAATGCGCAGGTTGAGGATGTGAGCACTGGGACATCTCCCGAAGCTGCTGAGATCCCTATTGATGAGCAGAACCCTGTACCTGATGATGTATCCCAGGATACAGAATCTGATGCTGAAGGAGCCGGGATAGATCAGACCCTGACTATCCAGAAGTCACACCATGTTGGGAAACGTCAAGTGCAAAAAGACCATTCTCCCTCGGATGTGATTGGCATGGTGGACGAGCCAAGACAGACTCGAAGTAAGTCCAAAGTGCATGTGAGCAATCTGGTAAATCTCAAGAGCTTTCTTACTATGCATAGGTTAGCTATAAATAGAATTGCTTGCTATGGCTTTGTGTCTAGTGTAGAGCCTAAGACTATTAGAGATGCCTTGAAGGATCCAGAGTGGATTGTTGCTATGCAGGATGAGCTAAATCAGTTTGAGAAAAGTAGTGTTTGGAATTTAGTCCCTAGACCTAAGGATAAAAATGTCATAGGAACAAAATGGGTGTTCAAGAACAAAACTGATGAAAAGGGAATAATCACTAGAAACAAGGCTAGGTTAGTAGTGCAAGGATATTCCCAAATTGAAGGCTTAGATTTTGATGAGACTTTTGCTCCTGTAGCAAGACTAGAGTCTGTTAGGTTGCTCCTAGCTATTGTCTGCTTCTTGAAATTTGACCTCTTTCAAATGGATGTGAAAAGTGCCTTTTTAAATGGGATTTTGAAAGAAGAGGTGTATGTAGAACAGCCCCCGGGATTTCAGAGCTCTACCAATCCCGATTATGTTTACAGGTTAGACAAGGCCCTTTATGGTTTGAAGCAAGCTCCTAGAGCTTGGTATGAGAAGCTGTCTACACACCTGATTGACCATGGGTACGTGAGGGGTTCCATTGATAAAACTATGTTTGTCAAGAATGTTCCACATCATATGATAATTGCTCAAATCTATGTGGATGATGTGGTGTTTGGCTCTACCTCTCAAAAGCTTGTTGAGGAGTTTGTCACTCTAATGAAGCAAGAGTTTGAAATGAGTCTTTGTGGCAAGCTAAACTTCTTCCTTGGACTGCAAGTTCAGCAAAGGAAAGATGGTTTGTTCATTTCGCAGGAAAAATATGCGAGGGAACTTGTGAAGAAGTTTGGGATGGAAGGAGCCTCTCCCATCCGGAACCCGATGGGGACTTCGTGCAGAATCAGTGCAGATCTGGAGGGTACCAATGCTGACCAAACCCTCTACAGAAGCATGATTGGAAGCTTGCTTTACCTCACGGCCAGCAGACCTGACATCTCTTTCAGTGTGGGTGTTTGTGCTCGGTATCAAGCCAACCCCAAGGAATCCCATGTAAAGGCAGTTAAGCGTATCATCCGATACGTCTCAGGTACGTGTGATTTTGGTATCTTGTACACAACGGATACTAACACTGAAATTGCAGGGTATTCGGACTCGGATTGGGCTGGAGATGCTACGGATAGGAAGAGCACCTCGGGAGGTTGCTTCTTTGTTGGGAACAACCTGGTGTCGTGGCATAGCAAGAAGCAGAATTGCGTATCCTTGTCCACTGCACAAGCTGAGTATATAGCTGCTGGAAGTTGCTGCACCCAACTCCTTTGGATGAAACACATGCTGAGCGACTACGGATTTGAGCAAGGTATTCTATCCCTGTTCTGTGATAATACTTCGGCTATCAATATTTCAAAGAATCCTGTGTTGCATTCTAGGACCAAGCATATAGAAATCAGATATCATTTTATTAGAAACTTGGTTGAAGAGAATCAGCTTGAAATGACCTTCATCCCAACTGAACAACAATTGGCCGATTTATTCACTAAGCCCTTAGACAACATGAGATTTGAAAGTCTTAGGAAGGCTATTGGTGTATGCACCATCACTTGAGATATCTCCCTCACTGATCTCAATTTACTTTTCAGCATTTTACTTTATGAAATAATTTTTTGAAAATAAGTGTTGGCATACTCTGGGATACGAGTCTGTGCATGCATCCCTGGAAATATTTCTGAACTTGATCTAGAATGTTGTGTTCTTATTTCATGTTTCTTGATAGACAATTGCTGCATCTTTCTCTTGCGTATATGCATCTATGTCTTTAAGAATGTTAGTGCATGTGGTCTAAATCACTCTTGGAACTAGAAAGAATTCTTGAGCACTAAAGTCATTCTTGTGGGGTGTACAAAGTTTGAGCTAGAAAATTGAGTGAGTTGAACCAGTTACTGAAGAACAATTGTGTTATTCTGGTGCCCATTATTAAATGATTAAAGTAAAGGAATGAGCTAGTCTTTTGCTGGGTATACCTTAACCGGAACCAGTGGGGATCCCTGAGATGTTATCTATCATTCGATGGGTTCGGACTAGTTATCCACTGAGTGTCCTTGAAACACACATTATTCTTTCGAGCATTGCGCTCAGGACATAATGATAACTACTCTGTTACATGAACCTATGAGGACGTATTTCTCAGATGAGCTCTTGGACAAATGTTAAAGAAAATGGAGAAATTGAGTTGAACTTAAATGAGAACGGCCAAAGGCCAAGTTGGAACACAGTCCTTGTTATGCTGAATTTCCAGAGCTCTTAAAATGTAGTGACAAAGTCACTTGGTTACTCTTAAGGTCCTCATATCATTTGATGCTCCAATCTTGTACTCCCTTAGGTGAACTTTTCACACACACACTCTTAAGGTTCCAAGATATGATTTGTAAGAACATTGCATTAATGTTGCTTTTTAGTCATATACCCATGTGAAAAATTTGAGCCTTCAAGATATATGGAAATTAGTTGTCACTCTCTTGTGAGTCATGCTTAATTTCTTCTGTGGTCTGGGATTCTATAGACTGTTTCCATCCCAGAGTTTCTGCCGACAGTTTGAAAATCTCTCTGAATTTCAAAATTTTGTGTTGTTTTATGCATCACGTGAGGGGGAGCTTCTTGTATGATGGTACATTGATACTCTTTATAACTCAGGATTGTCTCTATTATCCCAGTGGATATTAGAAGTATACATGCATGGTGGTCTTTGTGTTTCGCCTTTAAGTGTTGAGGAATCTTTCTTGGATGCATGTGTGTCTTTCCTATGAATAGGACACTGTTACTCTTTATTGCTGACTTGACTACACAGGAATTTAAAAGTGGAGATTGTGTGTTTAAGAAGAGAACACTCTTGGTTCAAGGAATCTTGAGTAGAGTTGGTCTCGTTTCCGCTGCCCCTTTTCTCTCAAGGAGCACCTCGTGGAGCAGTTCGAGAGGTTCAAGTCTGAAATCTCTATCCTCGTCTCAAGTCAGGCTGGCTCAGTTCCAGCTCAGGAGCTCACTGTCTCCTCCCCTCCTGAAGATAGGACTGCAGTTTCCTCTCCTTCCATCTTTGGTTTGGTTTCGTGTTCTGCTTCCAAACAATGTTACTTTTATCTGCGATTTTTATATCATCTGTGGTTTTACCCTTTGTCCTTCCTAGACAAAAATGGGGAGAACTAGCTAATCTATGCAGGTACTTTTGGATGGGGAGAACTACCTGGCTGGGATAGGTACTTGTGTTCCTATCATGGTAAACCAGTCAGGGGGAGTACTGAACTATTTGGTTTAAGTACTTTGGATATTTTTTGCTGTGTGAAGACTCTCTGTTATACTCTCTGATCACTTTCCCCTTCAGTTTCTTCTCTTCTTGGTTTTGTGGCAAACAATCGTATGGTCCTTATGGTTTTGTGGCAAACATTTATTATGGTGATTAATTTTTGTTTGAACCCTTTGTCATTTATTGACAAAAAGGGGGAGAACCAGTTGAGTATTGTGTGCTATTATGCATATGTGATACTATTGCTGCCATACTATATGATTGTGATATGTTGGGGAGATTGCAGGCATATCTGTTTGGTTGTGTTTTTTGTGCAGCAGGTATTCTTTTGGGGAGAACCGGTGATTAGTTTTGGGGAGAACTGGTTATTGGTTTTGGGTAGAACCAGTTACTATTTTGGTAGGATATTATGGGTGTTATGTATCCTGACCCTTGCATATGCTTAGGGGGAGTATTGTTTGAACTGATTATGGGAAGGATACTATGTGATATAGATATCCTGTTGCTGCATGTGTTTGTATGGTACAACTGTGTTGCAGGTACTCTTGAAGAACTGTGTTTTGTCAAGAAATGCCAAAGGGGGAGATTGAAGGCATACACTTGATGTTGGCTATTTCTTGAGCCATGACAAAACACAGCAATGGAAGATCATCAAGCTTAAGTGACATTAAATACTTTATCTCTTTGGACAAACAGGTATAACATTCATTGCATATATGTTTTCCATCTAGGATAGAACACTGAGCATGTATCCCAGATATTCTGGAACATTTTCCCTTGTGTGTTCTTTTTGTGAGTTTAAACACTTCTAAATCCAGATTACTTATGTTCAATCTTTATGACTTTTAATCATAAGAATCTGCTTTGGTTTAGTGAAGTTCCCCAGGAGAGTTGACAAATTGTTCACATGGCTTTTCTGAAAAATTCGGTTTGTCTTTTTCTTCCTGACAAGTCGCTTTCAAGTCTGATTTCTCTGGTTTCCCTCCTTGCTGTCTTATAACGTGCTTCTTCCTTGATATCTGATATTGCCATTCTGGTATAAGCACATATGACCTCTCTTATCTTGATTAGACTACCTTAGCTCTTTAAGGTAAGTTGTGAGAAACTGTGCTGCTATGCAAACTGACTTTGCTTGTTGTGTTCTCTTTGCTGCTACTCTTGTCGGTCTGCAGCATTCCTTGCTTAGTCTTATCTTAGGACAGTTGTAGGCCTTCATTTAGACATACGCATGCTATGTTTCACATGCTCTCTTAGCTGTTTGTTGACCACCGAATAGCCTTGCCTATATAAGGAGTTCCAAGCTGCCTTGGATCCTTGGTTGGTTGAGTGAAAACACTTGGGGTTTGGTTATTCTGTTTTGGTCACTCTTTGAGAGCACTTTCGAGTGTAGTTTCTCTTCTCTCTTCTCTTCCCATTCCATGTCTTTTGGTTGCCGAGTATGTGCATAATAGACATGGATTTCTAAAGCATAAAAACTGTTTTTCAAAACTCATATGCATTTGTGCATTGTGCATTCCATAGAGATAAAGTGTGGAGATGCCCAACCCAAGAAGTTGATCAAGAAGATTTAACTTACGTGTAGTTAAGATCTGAGTTTATACTTCTGTAAATTTCCAAAGTGTAAGCACATAGATTAAGGTAGTGTAGCTCTGTTTGTACTGGTGGGTAGACTAGTCAGGATAGCATACGGGTTATGTATCCCAGAGTGCCAGAAACTTGTAATTGTGTGTGTTACAAAGTAGTGGAAAGGTTTGTCCCTCAAGAGTTAGGGGCACTCAGTTTTTGATCCTGGTTGTAGGATTTCTGCGTTATCAAAAACATCTTGTGTCACTTTACTTACTGCTTTACATTTCAGTAATCGTTTCTGTGTTTCGGGACAGATCTATATCTTGCTATCCCGAGAACAGTTTGAACGAAAAAGTGGTAAAGGCCTATTCACCCCCCCTCTAGGACCTTTATGTTTGCATGCATATTAGTGTGTGATTTAATTCAATCCAAAGTGTTTATTTTCCTTGAGTTGTGTTTGAAGGCCATCAAATACTTTTCTCATCGCATTATGATTTTCATGTAAAATTTTTGTATGATAGGTTTCGTGAACCATTTAGACGTGGGGTTGCCACCCACCCTGCTGCTGCAAAATCTGCTCCCCTGGACAATGCTGAACCTGGCTTAGTGACTGAAGATTAAGAAATGAAGGACACCGCAGAAGAAAGCAAATGCAGAAACTGAGAACAGGAATTGACTGTTAAGTCAGCATTGTCTGATGTGTTGGGGAATGCGGAAGAATAAACTGTAGAATGGAATTGGTAATTAACTCACAACCACAAGCGGAAAATCAAAATGATAGAGAACACCGGGAATTAACGTGGTTCGGCAAAATGCCTACGTCCACGGGCAACAACAACAAAGAACCTTCACTATACGAATAAAGGTTACACCAAGAGAAACACTACTTCAAGACTCACACTAGCTTGAAGAGATACACTCACACTAACTTTGTTTTGCTACACTCACAAACTCTCTACTTGGAGTTTTTCTCACTACTCTCACTCTTGATAATTCACAAGGTGGTAGAACTCTCTCCGGTTCTTCTATACATTGCACCATTGCAAATGCCTCCTTATATAGGCAAATATATGCATGCATTCTTCATGCACGTCCATCAATTGGAAGAAGAATTCCACACTTCTTCCTCATTTCAAGCTCAATGTTTGTATGCCAATTTAATGCATACTCACCATTGCTTTGTCAAACTTTGCTGCCACCCACAAGCCTATACGTATAGGCTCTCTTGCATTTCAATATTGGCTGCATCAACTAGCTTCATCTTTAATTGAATGGGTGTGAAGCTAGAGCAAAACTTTTCTACATGTGTAATAAATACCACATGAATTTCCTCCTTCAAATAAGGAGGGATGTTTTCACCCATCAATCTCCCCCTCCCGACTTAGTTGGAGGGATGCGTCATTCCCGACGCACTTCTGCAGTACTCGAACTTCTCTTTTGGTAGAGTTTTCGTCATCATATCTGAACTATTCTTATCAGTATGAATCTTCTTTAGCAGTATTTCTTTAGCGTCCAGCACATCCCGTATCCAGTGATACCTCACATCAATGTGCTTCTACCTCGAGTGAAAACTCGAATTTTTGCTCAAGTGAATGGCACTCTGACTGTCACAATGCAGGACAAACTCTTGTTGTGTATGACCTAATTCCAGTAGGAATCTCTTTAACCACAAAATATCTTTGCATGCTTCCGTAGCTGCAATGTACTCTGCTTCTGTAGTTGACAAAGCGACACATTTTTGTAGCTTTGATTGCCACGAGACAGCTCCCCCTGAAAATGTAATCAGGTATCCTGATGTGGACTTCCTCGTGTCAATATCACCGGCCATATCTGCATCTGTGTAGCCAACTAGCTCAGACTTGCCACTTCCAAAGCATAACCTCATCTTGGAAGTTCCCCGCAAGTATCTCAAAATCCACTTGACAGCATTCCAGTGCTCCTTGCCTGGATTAGATAAGAATCTGCTAACAACACCAACTGCATGTGTTACGTCTGGTCTGGTACAAACCATCGCGTACATCAAGCTCCCTACTGCTGAGGCATATGGCACTGTTGCCATTTCTTCCTCCTCCGTCTGACTTGTAGGACTCTGCTTTGAGCTGAGTTTCATGTGACTGGCAAGTGGAGTAGCAACTGGATTTGCTTTCTCCATGTGGAACCGCTCCAGTACCTTCTCGATGTACTTTTCTTGTGATAACCACAATTTCTTATTTCCTCGATCACGGGCAATATCCATGCCCAAAATCCGCTTAGCTGGTCCTAAATCCTTCATATCAAAGGACTCTGACAAACTTGTCTTTAACTGCTGGATCATGGAAACATCTTTGCCGACAATCAACATATCATCTACATAGAGTAGTAAGATGATAAAATTACCTCCATCGGATTGTTGAATATACACACACGGATCAGCTGACGTTCGCTTGCACCCATGACTCACCATAAATGAGTCAAACTTCTTGTACCATTGTCTTGGTGCTTGCTTCAATCCGTATAGGCTTTTCTTCAACTTGCAAACCATATACTCCTCTCCATTGACTTCAAAGCCTTCTGGTTGCTCCATGTATATTTCTTCTTCTAAATCACCGTGAAGAAATGCAGTCTTCACGTCCATCTGCTCCACCTCAAGATCCATGCTCGCAGCCATGCCTAAAATGACTCTAATCGAGGTCATCTTGACAACAGGTGAAAAAATCTCATCAAAATCGATTCCTTCTTTCTGGCTGAATCCTTTGACAACTAAGCGAGCCTTATACTTTGTCAGCTTCTCATTCTCATCTCGCTTCATTTTGAACACCCACTTGTTCTTGAGTGATTTTCGGCCTTTAGGAAGCTCCACCAACTCGAAAGTTTCGTTCTTCAATAAAGACTCCATCTCAGACTCCATGGCTAGCCTCCATTTGTCGTGGTCTTGATGAATCTTTGCTTCCTGATAACTTTCCGGCTCTCCATCACTGGTCAACAGGATGTAATTTGCATAAGGATCATCTCCATCATTAGTCACCAAAATGTATTGTGATGATGGATACTTGGTGGATGGTATCAGCCTCCTGGTGCTTCTACGTATTTGTGCTTGATTATCCACAGGTTGCTCCCCCTGATCAAGCTCCCCCTCATCTTCGACTTCAGCATCGATCATGTCAGGTACATCTTCAACTCTATCACCTTGCAACCCAACGTTGGATTCTTGTTGCAACGGTGTATCATAAATGCGGCTATCTGTTGCGGCATTTCTCGGTAGTACCTCCTTGTCGAAATCTGCAATAGATTGGTCTTCATAGAACACCACATCTCTGCTTCTTATGAATTTCTTCGCCTTTGGATCCCACAACCGGTAACCAAATTCTTCATCGCCATAGCCAACAAATATGCATGGCCTCGCCTTGTCATCCAACTTTGTTCTCTTCTCCTTGGATACATGCGCGAATGCTTTACATCCAAATACTCTCAAATGCGAGTATGATGCATCTTTTCCGGTCCAAACTCCATTTGGAGTCTCAAATTCCAAAGGTACACATGGTGCTCTGTTGATGAGGTAGCACGCAGTCTTCACAGCTTCTCCCCAAAATTCTTTTGACAATTTGGCCATCTTCAACATGCATCTGACTTTCTCCATAATGGTACGGTTCATCCGCTCAGCTACACCATTATGTTGGGGGGTGCCAGGAACTGTCTTCTCATGTCTGATGCCATGCTTCGCACAGTAATCTTTGAACTCGTGCGAAATGTACTCTCCGCCATTATCACTGCGAAGGCACTTCAATTTTCTTCCAGTCTCCCTTTCCACCATGGCGTGAAAAATTGTAAACGTCTGGAACACCTGGTTTTTGGATTTCAACAGATAAACCCAAACCTTCCGTGAAGCATCATCGATATAAGTAACAAAGTACTTCTGCATATTCAATGATTCGACTTCCATCGGACCACACACATCTGAATGTACTAGATCGAGAATATTTTCCTTCCTTGTGAAAGACTTTGAAAAACTGATTTTCTTCTGCTTACCAAATAAACAATAATCGCAAGAGTCTAGCGAGATACCTTTGGCAACAGGAATTAGAGATTTCTTTGCCAACATCTGCAGTCCCTTCTCACTCATGTGGCCAAGACGTCTATGCCACAAACTTGGTGAAGATTCCTCGACTGCATTCAGCTCACTCTTGCATATCTTCCCATAGGTCTTGTAGAGCGTGCAACACATTTTTCCTTTAGCAACTGCAAGAGAACCTTTGGTAAGCTTCCACTTTCCATCACCTCCATGATGATGAAAGCCTTGTCGATCAAGTACACCGGTTGACATAAGATTGAGACGTAGACCAGGAACATGTCTCACATCTTTCAACATTAATTGGTAGCCCACATCCGTCTGCAAGCAAACATCTCCAATTCCAGCAATATTGGAGTAGCTATCATTGCCCATCTTCACTTTACCAAAGTCACCTGCTTTGTACGTAGTAAAGAACTCTTCGTGGGATGTGGCATGAAATGAGGCTCCGGAATCAACGATCCATTGAACTCCAGGATTATCTGCCAGTAGACATTCACCTCCGAGTGACAAGAACTCACACTCATCATGAGACACCGCAACAGCAACATTATTCGTGTCCTCCTTTTGTTGATGAGTGGCGTCTTCTCGCCTTTCTTTGAATTCCCGCTTTAGCTTGTAACAATTTTTCTTCATGTGGTCCGGCTGACCACAATGATGACACTTTCCGCTGAACCTTGTTCTGGATTTGCTCATACTCCTTCCTTGGCCTCTTGGTCCTCTGCTCTTGCTCCTTCCTCTATTCTCCGCAACGAAGAATTGACCATTTTCTGAACTTGATGAAGAACTCCTCCTGGTTTCTTCGTTCATCATATTATCTTTGATACTTTCCATAGATAATACACCATTTGGAGCGGAGTTACTTACAGTAACAACAAATGTCTCCCAGCTATCTGGTAACGACCCGAGCAGCAATAAGGCTTGTAACTCATCATCAATCTTCATGCTCATCGTGGCTAATTGATTGAGTACACTCTGGAAGTTGTTGAGGTGCTCGGTCACTCGAACGCCTCCCCGATACTTCATGTTGACGAGCTCTTTAATGAGAAAAGCTTTCTTGGCAGTAGTCTTTTTCTCGAACAGGGACTCCAGCTTCAACCATAGCTCATGTGCACTGGTTTCATTGGCAACATGGTGGAACACACTGTCATCCACCCATTCACGAATATGACCGATAGCTTTTCGGTTCATCTTCGTCCAAATTGCTGGTGTAGTCCCTTCTGGCTTGGCATCATCTCCCTCGATCGGTTCATGCAAATCTTTGCAATAGAGAATATCCTCCATTCTCGGTTTCCATGTAATCCAGTTGGAGTGGTTGAGTCTGATCATCGTACTCCGTGATCCTTCCATTCTAACAGCTCCCGGTCAGAACCAAGAGCTCTGATACCACTGTTGTGGAATGCGGAAGAATAAACTGTAGAATGGAATTGGTAATTAACTCACAACCACAAGCGGAAAATCAAAATGATAGAGAACACCGGGAATTAACGTGGTTCGGCAAAATGCCTACGTCCACGGGCAACAACAACAAAGAACCTTCACTATACGAATAAAGGTTACACCAAGAGAAACACTACTTCAAGACTCACACTAGCTTGAAGAGATACACTCACACTAACTTTGTTTTGCTACACTCACAAACTCTCTACTTGGAGTTTTTCTCACTACTCTCACTCTTGATAATTCACAAGGTGGTAGAACTCTCTCCGGTTCTTCTATACATTGCACCATTGCAAATGCCTCCTTATATAGGCAAATATATGCATGCATTCTTCATGCACGTCCATCAATTGGAAGAAGAATTCCACACTTCTTCCTCATTTCAAGCTCAATGTTTGTATGCCAATTTAATGCATACTCACCATTACTTTGTCAAACTTTGCTGCCACCCACAAGCCTATACGTATAGGCTCTCTTGCATTTCAATATTGGCTGCATCAACTAGCTTCATCTTTAATTGAATGGGTGTGAAGCTAGAGCAAAACTTTTCTACATGTGTAATAAATACCACATGAATTTCCTCCTTCAAATAAGAAGGGATGTTTTCACCCATCATGATGCCTTTGCTATATATGCTGATAGAGTTGAAAGTAAGAACAGCATATTAATGTGTTACTAAACCACCGATGAAGGAAGAAGATACAAGTGGAGCTACGGTGTACGGAACCTGAAAAGGAATTGATTATGAAATGCTTCAAATCAATACATAACATGAGTGGTTTGGAAAATACGAATGTATACGGGTCACAGTTCTGTGATCACCAATCTTGAAAATCTTTTCCCCTGTTCTGTAATCATAATTTTTAATGTAAATTGTTAGCATTTTGGGGTTACTTTACTAGAATTACTCTACGTTTCTTCAGTGATTGTAACGAGAAGTTGTTTAATGTGTTTCAAATTTGAGCTCGTGGTCAAAGCGGCTCCAATTGATCTGAAGTTCAGAGCGATATAAGCTACTGTTGGACTGATATGAGCTGAAATTTGGAGCCATACAGACCAAAGTTGACTGATATCGCGCATTACACAAAATGTGGGTGGAAGAGGAAGGTGGATAAAGGAGAAAACACATCTTTTTCGGGGTATATTGGTACGGACAACACGTTTGGTTTTTTTTATTTTGTATCTTGTTTGATAAGAAAAGTAAATAAGAACTAGAGAGAAGCTTCTTTCATACAGCCGATTCCTAGGTTGTCAAAAGTTTGCGTGTTGAAGTTTAATTATGTTCGAATGAGGCACGTCTTCAGATTCAATTCATATGAGGCATGTCTACATATGTCGATGCTCGAAGCATATCTTGGATCATATGTTGGTGTTGTGATTTTGATGGAGCCTCTATATGTCCTGCTGGAGATTTCCCGGATGATCTAGGAAATGTAGTTATAGTTGGGCCTGCCCTGGGCCCCTATGTATAACCCGAAAATATATAAAAGTTAGAGAGGCTGAAAAGGATTGAAAACCAACGGTCCACATTTCCAAAAAACTCTCCGGTGCGTCTGCATGGCCGTTTCGGCGTTCCGATCCGTCGTCCTCCGTGTCCGACAGGCTGCGGAGAATTCAGGCTCGTAGCAGTTTCGAAGACCAAGCCGGTTTCTCTAGTCCGGCAAGTCTACGACGCCGGCCACCGGCGTTTCGGCGAGAATTACGTATAGGAAATCCTGGAGAAAGCTCCTCAGGTCTGAATATTCTCTGTCGTCGCTCTCGTGAATTATCTATGTGGGAGTGAAACGCAGGTTAAATTATCTGTGCAGCTTCCTCAAGACATTGAGTGGCGTTTTATTGGGCATTTGCAGAGCAACAAAGTCAAATCGCTTCTGCGTATACTTCTCTCTTCTCTTTTGACTCTTCAATTTCAATGGGTTGTTCGTTCAAATTTCCAGTGTTCTAGTTCCAGTGCAATCAAGATTCGAATGTGAAGGAACCGATATTGAGAGTGAGATCGATATAAAATTGGCCTAAATGCAAATATATCACATTTATGAAGATAAAGTAATCAAATTTTGCTTTTTCGTCATTGAAAAGATATCGGTTTCTTGTGTTGTGCTTCAGCACTCGGATTGATGACTATATCATCACATTATGAGTATGAATCCATGAGAAATGCTTCAGTTTCGACTGTTATATGTGATCATTGTATTGAATGTAGTTTCTCTATGCAGCTGGAGTACCGAATCTTGCGTTGGTTGAGGGTGTTGACAATGCAAAGGTAAAGAGAGTTCGATGGATGCTTTAATACATAATGATAGTTCCTCTTGCTTTATTCCTTAATCTTTATTTGGATGCAATGAGAAATTTCGTGAGTTTCAGTTAATCAATCAATGAACTAAAGTTGCTCGTATTATCTATCCTATAGCTCATTTGTTACTTTCTTGTTTCTATTGTCCACAGCTAGCAAGTCATCTTGATCGGGCAGTCTCCACTCTTGGAAGAGATCCTTTAAGGGTTTTGGTCCAAGTTAATACCAGTGGAGAAGAATGTAAGTTATTGATATGTCATCTCCTTCCTAGACTATCTATTTACTCCTTTTGATTTATCAAGTAAATATTAGTACAACATCAGATGCACTCAAGTTGCTTCGCTCTTTCTAAGTTTTATATTCCTTCCTTCACTTTTTAGCTATGCATACATAGATCAATGTCTTCTCTCTTTGTTGTGGTTGTGATTTTTCATGTGACCAACATTAATTCTATGTGAACAAATCTGCCCTATTAATATATGTCACATCCTCACATCTTAGTGTGTCTATAAAATATTACATTCTGCATGGCCTCAAGAATTCGAACCTAACTCAACTGCTTACTAAGTTTTTGGCTGTCAAGAATTCATATATATAGTTTGTCACATGTGGAAAGGAGATGTATTTGTTTTCTCGCCACTAAATTGAATATACTTGAAATGTAAGTTTGGGAAAAATTATAATTTGCTCCACATCACTGACCAATGTATATCTGCTGACATATTTACAGCTAAATCTGGTGTTGATCCTGCTGATTGTGTGGAACTTGCAAAACATGTCAAGTTGCAGTGCCCAAATCTAATGCTTTCTGGCTTAATGATGATAGGGACGCTTGACTATACATCAACTCCAGAGAACTTCAGGGTAATTTTATACCTGCATAACTCTGATAGGTCCTGGGAAGGAGGCATTATTGGTACTTTGTTTCCCAGGACATTCAAGATAGCTTGTCTGTCTTCCAAATAGGTGGAAGTGATTTGCTGTAAGATTTGGATCCCACCTGTTGTTAATTAATTTGTGGTGATTAGAATAAATATGAAGATAGGTAGCCATACCATGTCCACTTATCACTCCATAACTGGAAGCTTGGCCTTTATGGTCTCAGTTTACGCCTCACTCTCTATTGATGTTTGATCATATTAGTCCAGTCTGCTGTTGTGATTGATTTTGTACATTATTATTGTTCCTACTGCCTCTTTGAGTAGCCTTACAAATTAATTGTCTGACTCATTTAGGAGACAAATATGAATTGATTTGTATAGGACTCTGCTCTTTCCTATCAATTGTCCTCCAAGCATCCTCTTACCAACCATTCCTCCCAGATCCTTTCATTCTGAAAAGGGAGGGGACTATTACCAATTTTGCAATAAGGATTGGGGTTATATCCATTTAACGATGAAGGCCTTAGTATTGTACTTTATATATCTATAACCATTTCTATTGTTTCCATGTCATTAGCATTCCTTTCCTAAAAATCTGACCCTATGGTAAATATTTGTTTTGCACTGATGCTATCGAAGTGTAGAGAAGAGGTATGCAAGGAGCTTGGTATGGAAGAGGAGAACCTTGAGCTGTCAATGGGCATGTCTGGTGATTTTGAGTAAGCGGTATTTACTGGTCCAAGTCCTTTCATCATTTATGTGCCAATTTACCCCTTAACTGTGGTTGACAGAGAATATTGCTCTGCAGATTGAAATGGGTAGCACGAATGTCAGAGTTGGATCCACCATATTTGGACCAGGGGAGTATCCAAAGAAACAAGCAAATTAGTCGCTTGCAGCCCCTGGCAAAGCTTGTAGCAGCCTCTTTGAGAAATGGCCTCTTTACCATTGTATATAGTATTATGTTCGCCCATGTAGCATCTAGCAAATGGCCTTTATAATGTGCGAAGTTGATACGCATGTAATCAAACATCATGTACCACAGAATGTTCCCGCGCAGCTCGTGAAGTTGACCTTTATAAGTTTGAACTTTTCAAATGAACCATCTCCGCAGCTCCAGAAAAGAGAACCAGAGACAGGGACCAAGAGATCCACACTGGTCATGGAAGAGCTGACACGGTGGAACTGTGGAAGGATCCTTCTTTTTCTTTCTGTGTTCTCTCCTCTATTCCACTTCAATATTTCATGTTAAGTAAAGTGTGACTTTTTTTGAAAAGGTTCCACTGAGTACATACATTAGCTATGAAAATTAGTCCAACCTCCTTCGACAGTCTACCAACGATAAGATACCGCTCGATCAGATGAGCTCGCTGGATTGTAAACTAGTTCGAGATTAGTGAACCGAACTGGCCGGTTTACTTGATGCATTGTTTTTTTTTTCTATGAGAAGGGTTTGGAAGCGACGTCTTAGCTTTAAAGATAGTTCGGAGAGACTAATCTCCATTTGGTATTTACTGATATTGGAGCTGGAAAAATATGTCAATATGAGCCTATGAGGGGGACATATGACCAAAAACCTCTTGTGAAATTATATACATGTTTAAGGAGATTTATTCTCCGTAATTCTTGGTATGTGTCGTGTCTTTGTTAGATATAGATTAAATTAGATAGAGATACAGAGAATCTCTATTTTATCGGGATAGTTATTGTAACAGATTGTATCAGCCTATATATAAGGCATTCTATCAATGAAAGAGTTAGGTTACAGTTATTTCCTCTCAAACACATTATCAAGCACGCTCTGAGTTGATAACCAACCATCACCACACAAAAAAAAAACCTAACCCCTAAAACAACCTCCTCACCGCCGCCGACCTCCAACGCCGGCCTCCACCACCTCTGATCATCACTAACTCGGTTACTTCCTCCTTGCTTCCGGCAATCTTCCTACTTCGTTAAGATTGCTCGACTTCCAAAGAACCGTTTCAGACGAACTCTTCCTCAACGTCGTTCGAACTCTATACCAGTCATGTCGAGCATAACACCAATCGAGATTGAGTGTCTTGCAGATAGTGGTATTATCCATACCATTCTGCGAAATAGACAACTGTTTGTGGATCTTTTTCCATATAAATCCCTCAGTGACTACCATGATTGGTGCAACGCCGATTATTTAATTAAGGGCGTGGTTCTGCAAAGTTTTTGTTGCCTTATGGTACCAAATTATACATCACTGATGCCTTATATGCGCCAAAGTCCAATCGAACCTTGCTAAGTTTTAAGGATATTCGTGCCAACAATTTTCACTTGGAAACATATTGTGAGAATGGAAAATAATTATTGTGTATCAACTCTGTTGAATGTGGCCGCAAGCGTATTCTAGAGAAGTTTTCGGCTATTCATAGTGGTTTATATCTAACTACGGTTCGGATCATTGAATCCAATGCCGCGACTCACACAACTTCGTGTGATAGTGGGACATCCAGGTTGTGACATGATGATCAAAATATTGAAAAAATATCATGATCGTCCGTTCTTCAAAGCGAAGAAGCATGTGGGAATACCTCAATCCATCGGTTTAAATGGGGAGGATGAGACTACTCCTCTCCATCCTGGCTCAGCTTCTAAAACGAGTGCAGCACAATCCCGGCAAAATATTGTTGTGGCGTCATGCGTTATCCCACCAGATTCATATGTTGCAATCTCTGATGCGCATCACTCGTTTTGCAAAGTTACAAACACGTCCTTCTTTTGTTGTCACTAATAACGACAATATTCCATTCTTACAAAGGATCCAAAGTGATATTTGTGGACCTATCAAACCGAAATGCGGATCATTTAAATATTTCATGGATTTGGTAGATGCATCAATGCAATGGTCACATGTTGCTTTGTTATCCACAAGGAATTTTGCGTTTGCAAAACGCCTGGCACAAATTATTAAGCTTCGAGCTCATCACCAGAATCATCCAATCAGGTCTATTAAATTGGACAAAGCAGAAGAGTTTACATAGAAATCTTTTGATGATTAATTACTGCATGCCAGTTGGGATTGAAGTTGAACATCTTATTCTTCATGTTCATTCTCAAAGTGGTTTAGCAGAGGCTCACATCAAGCGGTTAAATCTTGTGTCTCAAGCTTTGGTAATGCATACAAACTTACAGGTCTCCATGCAGGGATATGCAATGTTGCACGCAACCATGCTTCTTCGTTTTCGACCCGTAGCTCGCCAACCATTCGGTGCGTACCAGTTAGTAAATGGATATGAGGCTGTCATTTCACATATATTCATTTTTGGTTGTGCAATATATGTGTCAATTGCTCCTCCACTGCGTACTAAAATGGGTCCTTAATGAAGATTATGCATTTATTTTTGCTATGAATCTCCAACGACAGTTCGCTATCTTGAACATTCGACAGGAGATCTCTTTACTGCAAGATTTGTACATTGTCACTTCGATGAGACATATTTCCCGACGTTAGGGGGAAGAGGGAATGTATCTATTCTGGTTCAACGTCAGGAATTGACGTGGTCTAATCTCACTGTGTCTCATAATGATCCTCGCGCATCTTAGAGTGAGATGGAAGTGCGAAGATTACTTGATCTTCAGCAAGTAGTAAACTCTATGCCTGACTCCTTTGCTGATATCGCTAAAGTGACAAGATCGGATATACCCACTACAAATGCTCCTACAAGGTTTGAAATCCCGAAAAAGGAATTGGTTAGTGGCAATACCGGGCAAGGAAGCGTTCCTCCTGCCCATTGGAAGATGTTGTGTCGGCCTCAGCTCCCAACAGGAAGAGGAGGAGACTAAGAAAGTCCATTGATGAGCCGCTGGTTAAAAGGCAAGCCATCGAGGTACAAAATGATCCATTCATCATCAACATTGTGAATCCTTCACATGAGATTGTCTCTGACTACAGTTATGTCCTTGAATCACAATTGGCATGTCTAGGGGACGTTCCAGAATCTTTTGTGATGTCAGAGAACAATGAAATCTTGCTTAGAACAAATGATGCATACATTCTTATGGATAGACTTTCCATGTTAGTTGATGATGCGTTTGCTTATTCCGTCGCTCAGGAGATCATAGACGACGATGAAGTGGAACCTCGATCTATTGCGGATTGTCAACGTAGAGCATATTGGCCGAATTAAAAGGTAGAAATCTAGACTGAACTAGACTCTCTGAATAAAAAGCAGGTTTTCAGTCCGGTAATAGTATGCCCACCGAATGTGGTTGGACATAAATGGGTCTTTTTTCAGAAGCGGAATGAGAAAAATGAGGTCTTACGTTATAAAGCTAGACTTGTGGCGCAGAGTTTCTCTCAACGCCCTAGAATTGATTATGAGGAGACTTATTCTCCAATTATGGACATCATCACCTTCCGCTACCTGATAAGTTTGGTAACGTCCGAAAAACTAAACACGCAGCTTCTGGAAGTGGTTACTACATATCTCTATGGGGATCTTGATTCATAGATATACATGAATGTGCCGAATGACATTGTTATACCCAAATCAAGTTACTCTAAACCATTGAGTTCTCATGTATTGAGACGTTCACTATGTGGATTGAAGCAATTCGGTAGGATGTGATATATAAGTTTTAGTGACTACTTGATTGGGAAGGGATACAAGAATGATGACTTATGCCCTTGCGTGTTCATTAAAAGAACAAGTTAGTAGTTGTCTATGTTGATGATATGAACATCATCGAGACTCTTAATGAGATCAGTGAGATGGTTCGCTACTTGAAATCTGAATTTGAGATGAAAGACCTTGATAGGACTCGATTTTGTCTCGGATTAGAGCTGGAACATCGAGTTGGTGGAATTCTTATTCATCAGTCTGATTATGTCTAAAAGATGCTCAAGTGATTTAATATGGACAAGGCACACCCTGTTAGCACGCCAATGATTGTTTGCAGTCTGGACCCCAAGAAAGATTCATTTCGTCCACTAGATGACGATGAAGAGATCTTGGGAGCTGAAAGTTCATATCTTAGTGCTATTAGAGCTTTACTGTATCTAGCTCAGTGCATGTGTCCAGATATTGCCTTTTCAGTGAACTTGTTGGCTAGATTTAGCTTTGCGCCTGTGCAACATCATTGGAATGGAGTAAAACAAATCTTCAGGTACTTGAAGGGTTCCATTGACTTGGACTTATTCTTCCTTTACAAAGAATACAGAGAGAACCATGAAATTTCAGGGAAATGGATGGTTGAATCACAACATGCAAATTTCAGGGCCTTCGATCCATCGAAGGAATTGTTCTTTGATCCATCGAATGATGCTCCCTGAACGGATCAGAATACTACCTTCGATCCATCGAACAATGGATCTACTGCGAGTAGTTTTACTATTGTCCCCTAGTTTGAAACACTAGTCGGATTTGCTGATCCTGGGTACTACTCTGACCCACACAATGGTCGTTCACAGACTAGTTATGTTTTCATTATGGGAAACACGACGATTTCTTGGGGATCAACTAAGCAACATTTGTTGCTACTTCCTCAAATCATTCAAAAATCATTGCTTTGCATGAAGCGGTTAGAGAATGTATTTGGCTTAGGTCAGTCATACATTATATTCGAGGGTCTAGTGGATTACCGTCTACTACGACAACTCATACTTGTATCTTTGAGGATAATGCAGCATGCACTGAACAGATAAAGTTGGGTTACATTAAGGGTGACAATACAAAACATATATCGCCAAAAATCTTCTTCAATCAGCAACAACAACAGCTGTTGAATATCCATGTGAGCCAGGTAGGCTCGACAGATAATGCTACAGACTTGTTTACTAAGTCAATGCCTAAATCTATATTTGTAAAACATGTGAGACGCTTTGGTATGCGCAGGTTATTTGAACTCTATGACTGAGTTTACAGTCAGGGGGAGTTACATTTATGTAGATATCAGGAATAGTCTACGTCACATGTATTAGCTTTTGTAGTTGATGCATCGTACTATTTTTCCCTTATACCAAGCTTTTGTTTTACCCATGAGGTTTTTGTTTGCTTGACGACGTTTTTAGTGAAGCAACGGGTCATGCATCATTCTTCAGGCCAACGACACAAGAGAGAGTGTTTAAGAAGATTTATTCTCCGTAATTTTTATAGTGTGTGTCGTGTCCTAGTTAGATACAGATTAAATTGGATAGAGATATAGAAAATCCATATTTTATCAGAACAATTATTATAACAGATTATATCAAACTATATAATGCTATTAATGAAAGAGATACGTTTCAATTATTTCCTCTTAAACAATACATTCATTTTCAATGAGCACATCACATATTATGTAGAGTTCGTTTAAGCAAAAGGCCCTTAATTAAGACTCTTTAAGTAATTACAACTAGCAAGACATGCAAGTGTATCTGTTTGTTTCACGAAAAATGTGATGTATGTCATTTCCTCGTACAATCATCCAGCACATCACTAATTTTGCCTTCACGATGTATTGCTATATTTAAAGATTTTCACAAACTCAAAAATATTTGATAATTTAGTGAAATAATGTATGCTGTCAACGCAATGAAACATATTTAAACCTTTGAAGGTGTGGCAATTGTAGTATCTCTCATTTCATAAACCTCTCTAATACCCTCGTGCTACTCACAGAGTACCGGCCTTTCTTATCCCAAACACTCGAACGCTTCTCTGCTCTCTTTCTCTGAGAGAGTGTTGCAGCCACCATGAATTCACTTTCACTTTCAACTACGTTCACTCTGTATCCCAACGCCACATTTCTCCGATTCCAGTACCCAAACAAACCTCAAATAATCACCTTTCCCAAGAACAATAAACAACAGAATCAAACCCAGATAGGCTGCTCCGCCACAGATCAACCACAGCGACAACAAAGACCTCGAAAGAAGAAGAAGAAGAAGAAACCCGACACCGACGGCGAGGAAGGTGTCGACCCAGTTGGCTTCCTCACCAAATTCGACATTTCCAATAGGCAATTTGCTCAGTTCCAACGTGATAGGTACACCTTTTTTTTTTTTTACTCATTCTCAGTAGAAAGTTTGAAACTTTCATACACTAAGAATATGTTTGACGTCTATTTCAGTGGTTATTAGCTTTAAGGATTCTGATTGAAATGACAATGCTTGTGAATGTGGTTTGATATTGCAGATATAAAGCCCTGAAGGATTTGACAGATGAAATATTCACTCGCCACATTGACCTCAGAGATATGTCATCTGGGTTTGTTCTTCCAAACCCAAATTGCCTTTCTTTTCATTCCCTTCATAGTCTTGATTTTAACATGGCGCATAGCTTTGATGGTATACTTGTTACCTTATTGTTGAAGGCTTAAAGTAAATGGATTTTGCACTTTGAATAACCAAGTAATGCCATCATCTCTATGTAACTGTTCATGTGATAGCCTCAGTTTATCTTTTGTGAAGAGAATTGGTACTAGATAAAAAAGAATAGAACTTCATATAGTTGACACCACATTGCTGGTGGAGACTTGAAATCACTAGTTCAGGCTGTAATTGTTTTTGTTATTTTTTTCCCTATAGATATGAGATATTGGGTATGCACCGACACCCAGAACATCGAGTGGATTTCATGGATTGGGCTCCAGGTTTGATATAAGCATATACTCCTTTACTTGTGTTTAATTTATATTCAAGTGTGATTCTAAATGTTCATATCATAGCCAACAATTTTGGACTCTTTTTCCTTCAACCTCTTCTACTAAATTACTCATTCAATTTCTATAACATTTTAGTGTTTCATGTATTCTGTCTGACATTTTGGCCAGCTTGTGTTTGACTAGTGATCAATTGTTAGAACCATGTTTCCTAATGTTTTTTTATAAATCATATTCCTTGTTTTTTGGACTTCTGGCAGATCTTATGTCTATAATAAGCTTTCAAAATGCAGGAGCTCGCTACTGTGCACTAGTTGGTGATTTTAATGGATGGTCCCCCACAGAGAACTGTGCAAGAGAGGGCCATTTTGGACATGATGACTATGGATACTGGTTCATCATTCTTGAAGATAAGTTGAGGGATGGAGAAGAACCAGATGAGCTGTATTTTCAAATGTATAACTATGTAGATGATTACGACAAAGGTGACAGTGGTGTTAGCATCGAAGAAATCTTTAAGAAAGCAAATGATGAGTATTGGGAACCTGGAGAAGACCGGTTTATAAAGAACCGGTTTGAAGTACCCGCAAAGTTGTATGAGCAGATTTTTGGGCCTAATGGACCTCAAACGTTAGAGGAAATTCCAGAAATACCAGATGCAGAAACAAGATATAAAGCTTGGAAAGAAAAGCATAAAGATGACCCTAACTTACCTTGTTATGATGTGATTGACAGTGGGAAAAATTACGACATTTTCAATGTTGTGTCTGATCCAGTATCACGAGAGAAATTTAAAACAAAGAAGCCTCCCTTGCCATATTGGTTCGAGACACGTAAAGGAAGGAAGGCATGGTTGAAGAAGTATAGGCCGTGCATTCCTCATGGAAGCAAGTACAGGGTATATTTTAACACTCCTAGTGGGCCATTGGAAAGAGTACCTGCTTGGGCAACTTATGTTGAACCTGGTAACCATTTGATTCTCCAGTATTATGCAATGCTCAAATCTTTTCTTACGTAATTTCTATTTTAATTTATTCTTTTCATTATAACTGTGTAAGAATATGCACTGCACTCCAGATAATGGATACTAAATCTAATATTCGATTTAAAGACATGCTTTGCTTTAGGATTGTTTCAATAGCTTTTAGCTTTTATCCTTTTGTTGTGTCTTAGTCATTCTGTTTTACATGCTTTCTCTAAGTATATATATGTTCCTCAAAAAAAAAAAAAGAGAGTATATATATTTGTATATTATACTGGCATTTTGGTGTTTCATATTTTCCTTAGTCTTGTTGGTTACCTCCAGATGCAGATGGAGGACAAGCTTTTGCAATCCACTGGGAACCATCCCCAGAACTTGCATACAAATGGAAGAACGCACGTCCTAAAGCACCAAAGTCCTTGCGCATTTATGAATGCCATGTTGGGATAAGTGGATCAGCGCCAAAAGTATCTTCGTTTAGTGATTTCACAGAGAAGGCAACTTCTACTCCTACATCGCCTGATTACGAATTTTAATCTCATTTTTATATGGTAAACAAATTTCTCCTTTTACACCTCATTTTTCTTCTTGCAGGTTCTTCCTCATGTAAAGGAGGCTGGGTACAATGCAATTCAGCTAATTGGTGTTATTGAGCACAAAGATTATTTTACTGTTGGTTATAGAGTGAGTGCTTTCACTTTTCCTTTCTCACATTACACAAAATGAAAGTTTTTATTTTGAATTTCCACTGGCGGGAACATCAATATCATCTTTTTATAAAGCAGAAGAGACATTTCCTCAAATAATATCATGTGATCTTGATTTATATGGTGATTCCATGAATGTGATCAAGCAATGTTTTGGATTTTCAGGCCACTAATTTATATGCTGTTAGCAGCCGATTTGGCACTCCTGATGATTTCAAGCGGCTGGTTGATGAAGCACATGGTTATCACTTTTCCTTTCAAATCCAACTTAAAAGCCTACATCTCTTTCAAATGAAGTTATATATTATATTATGCAAGGTGTATGCTACCTATGATACTTTATAGTGTCTATCTGACCTACTGTGGATTGTGCAGCTTAAGCAAAACCTCTTTTACTTCCTGAAACATTGTTTCTGTATTGCATTACATACTGAAGTTGACATCTAGAAAACATAATCACTTAAAGTTGTAAGGTGCTCGTTGTATAATGCATATACTCATGTCCTTTGTAGCTAAATGACTATTAGAGTCCAAATCAATATTATAGGGTTACCTGTTAATCCATAGCACATTTTGAGTATATAATTATGTAGAAAAGGAAGCAGTTAGGAAAACAAGTGACACACAATTCAAGCCTCTAGATATTCATGTATAAGTGCAATCTCTCGACTCATTTGGCATCAACATTGTGCTTTGTCAACAATTTTCACTTCCATTCCATTTGAACAAGTAATGTTACATGCTATACCTAAAGTTGTTTTTGTCTGACAGGACAAGGACTGCTCGTCTTCTTGGACATTGTCCATTCCTACTCAGCTGCAGATGAGATGGTTGGGCTAGCACTATTTGATGGAGCCAATGACTGCTACTTTCACACTGGTAAGTTTTAAAGATATATGATATTAGAAGTTTAAATTGGTCAGAGTGGATACAGTGTCATATGATATCTGATGGAACCTAATATAGACTAATTACTCAAAATTGGACTGACTGCAGATGTGTGGTGAGATAATGCTATAGAGAGTAGGTTGTATCTGGTCAGGTTTTCTGAAAGGGAATGAGATTACTATCTTTATTTTTGAAAGCAAGTTTAGGAAGTAGTGCTGGACTCAGAAAAAGCCCAAAAGATTTCATAATAAAAGATTCAAGAAAGAACAGTCTCCCAGTAGTCCTACGAGGTAGACAGAGCTATTCTTTCAGTTTAAAATGGACTTTGGGGTTCCCTGTCTTTAATTAACTTAGTCGCTAAGCAGTTTCATGATTTTCATCATCACTAAGCAATACCTCTAAATTTTTTTTTTTATATTTTCATGTGTAAAAAATTAAACTTCCATTACAAAGCTCAACCCAATAGGTGCAATCTCCATATAATACTTATCATTAACATTCTTGGTCATTTTAAGGTCGGATAAGGTGATCTAATCTGGAAATTTATATTTCCTTGATTGTAATTTATCTCTGAGGCGTAATAGAGCTTTTCTTTGCTATTTTGAAATATGACTTCTTGTTCCTTATTGTATGCTTCTGAGTTTTCAAAATCAATTACTCCTTTGACAAAAATAAAATAAAATTAGTTGATTGTTGGCCAAATGACCCAAAGAAGCTTGCGTCAAGCAATCCCACCCAACTTTGGCCTTCTTTACATCCCCTGAATTCTTATGCTTTGTACTTAATAGAAAATAACAACCACTGGAGAACAACCAGTCTAACATTCACCTCTGAAATCTAATCAACTCCACAGTCTCAGAAACATCCAACCCGCAAGTTACGATGTTAACTGATGGCATCATTTGATAATTGTACTGGTATTTGTTTGTATCAAACAAATGTAGAATTATTTTTAGCAAACTTGTTCTGTCTCTATACATTTATCACGTTGCCCACTCTATCTCATGATTCATTTACATTATCTATAAATAGGTAAACGAGGACATCACAAGCACTGGGGCACAAGAATGTTTAAATATGGTGATCTTGATGTTCTGCATTTCCTTCTCTCAAATTTGAACTGGTAAGTGTGAACCTAAAAAATAGTTTAAAGTTCTGTCATTAGTCAAGTATCTTTTTTGAGCCAATGATGATTTGCCTTCCAATTCAGTTAGCTAGTACCATGATATCTACATATCCACTATACCTTGCTGTTTGGACATTAAATTTGTAAGATTTAGCATGTTATATAGTAATTAATATTTTTGAAAACAGGTGGGTCACGGAGTACCAAGTTGATGGTTTCCAGTTCCATTCAATTTCATCAATGCTGTATACTCACAATGGTTTTGCTTCGTTTACTGGTGACATAGAGGAGTAAGCATCAGTTGATAATTAAAGTCATTATTCCTTTACCATTTATGGTTTATATGGTTGAAATGATCACAGAATATATTTAAAAAAAGAAAACTCTGGAGCTTTATGCTATAATTTAGACTACTACTGTATGTCTTGTCAACATAATTTTATCTTATTTCATCTGGTATGAGTTCCACACCTCATGTTGGTGTAACTATTAGCGTATGATTATAAGATTCAATCCTGATCTCTTCCTCCAGGTACTGCAATCAATATGTTGATAGGGACGCATTGCTATACCTCATTCTGGCAAATGAGATACTTCATGATCTCCACCCACATATTATAACAATTGCTGAAGATGTAAGCAGTTGATGTTTTAGTTTTTTGGTTAGTATACGATACCTAACATCAATCTTCTGATTGTAATTTTTGACAATAGCATCGTATATGCTGCTGTTGGATTCAGATTTCAGATCCTATCATGCTAGCTCCACTAAACTTACATTGTTTAGTTTCTATGTTGAAGTAGAGCTGCATATATATGATTTCATTATTTTCATACCTCTTTTTTTCATAATGGTACTATATCAAGGTGATCAGACTCAGAGGTTTACTTGGCGCTATATATTATATTTTCAGACTTCAACATATGATTACTTGATTATTCTTTGATTTATTTCCAGGCAACCTTCTATCCAGGCCTATGTGAACCAATTTCTCAAGGAGGATTGGGCTTTGATTACTGTGTCAATATTGCTGCATCAGAAATGTGGGCATCTTATCTTGAGAATCTTCCAGACCATGATTGGAGCATGAGTAAGGTTGTATAATTTAATTTTTATATATAGAGTCGACATTCATGATGTTAGTATCATATTATTTCACGTGCACATTTCCCATTGCACTAATAAGTGGACATTAATAATGTGCATCCCACTTTGCAGATTGTTAGTACATTAATGGGCAACAAACATTATGCGGATAAGATGCTTATATATGCTGAAAATCATAACCAGGTATCAACCTTTTGATGTTTTTCCCATTTAAAACTCTATTCAGTTCTCTATGGTAATTTTTCTGTTATGTGTTTGATGTAACATTCCACCCGCTATTCTAATCTTGCAATCAGTCAATATCTGGAGGGAGATCCTTTGCAGAAATACTGTTTGGTGAAATCAGGGAGGGTTCTCATGACCGTGAGAAATTATTGCTCAGAGGTTGTTCCTTGCACAAGGTATGCAATGCACTGTCATATATATAATCTTTTCTAGGAAACTGTAATTGCAAATTTTTGTTACTGTTTTATTACTTTTTTCATTACTCGTTTAACGTGTTTCTAACTTTAATAAAAAGGAAATGAACACCTGCTCACACAACTATATTGTCTATGCTTCTGATATAATTTTTATCAGATTTCCAGAAATCTATTGACGAATAGGGATAAGTGTTCTCTATGCATAAATCTGAATCTGTAGGAACTAGGTGGTTTGTAAGCAGCACTAGGCAGTATAGGAAATACTTGCATTACTTTCCAATGTCTAGTTTGTAAAACTGTAATTCTCAGCACATACTTTTATTCATTCTGCCAATTATATTTTCATTTTTGGATTTTGAAACAGCTAATCAGATTAATTACCATGACAATTGGTGGCCCTGCATATCTTAACTTCATGGGCAATGAATTTGGGCATCCAGAGGTGAAGTTACTAGTCCCTTAGATCTTCAATAATTTTTATTTTTAAATTATCAACAATTGTTATATTCATATGACTAATGATTTTCTCATGTTCCAGAGGGTTGAATTCCCAATGCCAGGCAACAATTTCTCATTTTTACTCGCAAAGCGAAGATGGGATCTTCTTGCCAATGAGGGACTGCATCGCAACTTGTTTACCTTTGATAAGGTATCTAATCTATTAATATCAATTTACCATCTTGTTACCCTGACATGCTACATCTTGAGGTCTTCCAGCTCTCTTTCTGTGGCATCTGGTTTTGTAATCATCTTTGCTGTTGTTTATTGTTTCTAAGAAGCTGTTTAGGTTTGAATAAGTTTTAATTTCCTCTTCAATTGCATTTTAACCGTTGTTGTTAAACTCAAGTTTCTATAAACTTGATTTTTTAACTGAAGAATAATATTTGTTTTATTTAACTGAAGAAGCATTCGTTGATATCGTCATTCATTTTCTTCAGGACTTGATGAACTTGGATAAAAATGAAAGAGTACTTGCTAGAGGTTTACCCAGCACTCACCATGTGAACGATAATGGCATGGTATGATGATGCTTCCACATTCAAACATTGTGCTTCCATGCTTTGGCAATATAAATTTCTTAGTGTACCATCTTTTACTAATTACAGGTAATTGCTTACATAAGAGGTCCCCTTCTCTTCATATTCAACTTTCATCCAACAGATTCCTATGATGAATACAGAATAGGTGTAGAAGAAGCTGGAGAATATCAAGTAGGTTTGGCAAACAGTTTGCAGTACTTTTATGTTAGAAGTATATAGTTTCAACCCATGATTTTCTTAGTTTTTGCTTCTGTCAGCGTGTTGCCCTAACCTGCAGCGAATAATCATTCTTATGCTTACTTTGGATGATAAGATGGACTCTGATGCTCAAAGTAAAATAGTTTATTTTGATTTTTGTGTCCACAGCTCATACTAAATACGGATGAAATAAAGTATGGAGGTCAGGGGCTTATGAAGGATGATCAATATTCTAAGACAACTATAAGCCAAAGGTAATCACCATTCCCCTAAATTCTCTACCTTCCATTATATATGCAAAGTTTTGTTGTTCTTAATTGTATATACATGTTAGCATTCACCATTAGTTACTTTGTTTGTGTCTTTTTGTTTAACAGTTGATCTGAGATCTCTGTGTTTGGTTTTTACAGGAGTGATGGCCTTCGAAACTGCTTAGAAGTTCCTCTGCCTAGTAGAACTGCCCAGGTTTGTAACTACTTTTGTCAGTTTAGTATTTTTGTTTTCTTATTATGTGGCTATAACTCTCTTTTACTTGGGATGACTAGATACATATCAATTGGATGGGTACTCTAAAATGTGTTCACATTTAATTCATGATGCATCTTGAAGTTTGTGCTCTTGTATCTCGCCTTATTGCCGTAACTAGTCTTTTCATTTGCTCTGTTTTTTGTGATCTTATGAATACAATCAAAAGAATCATTATACCTTTAACCAAGGTTTCTGGTAATAATTTCACATGAATTTTCTTGTTGTGGATTCTCTCTGTTGCAGGTTTACAAATTAAGTCGGATCTTGAGAATATAAGTAGTGCATTCTGAAAGTGAGAAAATCACTTGTGTGTGGACATTGAAATGAAGGCTGACTTGATCTGGCTACACAATTACTGTAGTTAGTTACTAATCACTCCCAAGTGGAATTGATGACTGATCAGAAGCTGAAAATTTACCAAACAGATTTAGAGTTCAAAATGGAAGGTTGTAGCTCGGTCTAGCTAAGCTCACAGTTGTAGTGGTTGCATCATTTGGAAGGGAGTTGGCAGGATCGATCCCAGTATCATATCGAAAGGTATTTCACGGGAAATGAGGTGATATGATGCAGCGCGACGTTTGAAGTTGGATTTTTGGAAGGAATGACAATGCGCGGTGCAATGTTGATGTCGTAATAGCCATCTGTTGAATTGAAGTCTGATCTTCACTCCTGACGGGAATGTGTAAATTATGAGTCTTATTTCAGATGACGCTTGGCAATGAAGACGAACATAGCCGCTAACCCCGTTCGTTCCTCTTGTATAATATTTAAAACTGAAGAGCCTCGATGGACTATTGGAGGAGTTACACAGTCATCTACTCTCCTAGTTCCCTCCCACTCGGTTAACGAGAAAAGACAGTGTTTAAGTTACTACAAGAATCTGACTCTTTTCTCCGGAATTGGAACTTGTCTTGATAAGACGTTTTATAGCAATTTATATAAGGAATCATTTTAGCAGTAAAACTACACAGTAGATACAATTTGAGCAACATTTTGATTTAAAACATGGAGAGTAATTTTCTACCTTGTTTATGGATGGCACCACCAAATACAAGTGGACGTACTGACTCTCCACACTGGAAGTCTGGAACATTGAAGATATGAAACTGCTGGAGTAGGGCTCATCATGGGCTAGGGTGGGCTAGCTTCGGACCTAAATTTAAGGTTTAGAGTTAGGCTGGGCTGGACTTAGTCAATGGTCAAACATAAAGAGGTCAGGCCAATGCTACAATTTAGAAGCTCTAACCAGCCCATTAAAGCTAAGCCAATGAGGCTAAATAAGCCAGACCAATATGGACTTTAAATTGAGAAAAAATAATATATAAAAAATTTAATGTATTGTTGTTATTAATGTATGATATTTATTTTGAATATATATTTTGTGTGAAGAGAACATTAAGAAGAATAAGAAGAAAAAATGAAAGAAATAATAAAACATGATAATAATCTTAAATTATATTACTTTTTCTAATAAAAATGGTCAAAATAAGGCGCAATAGGCTTGGGTTCTAGGTCTTTAAAGTGATATAAATATATTTATGTATTAATTTATTAATTTATTTAAAAAGAGGTCGGGTTGGACGAAGCTTATGAGGCCGATGCTGGGTTATGCCAAAGATACTCAAATAGGTTGGGCCGAGAGGCTGGGCTGAGCTTCAAATGTATAGCCCAGACCTACCCTATTTCAAAAGAGGATGGGCTAGTCCACCCTAAATTGAGGTTGGCTTGTGAAAGGACCCAATCCCGATTCAATTACCTAAACCGGAATCAAACCCTTTCAAAAATACGAACCAACAAAAAAATTTCAAAATTTCGGCAGAGTTTCGTTACTAACGTGGAATTGTCATAACCTGCACCCAGAAAATAACACTTCATCCTATGCCACAAAAACCAAACCGTGGGCACCGATCCCATCCGGATTTCTCAACATCAATATATGATACATAAACAGTAAACAGTACTGTACTATATATAGTATATCCGTGAAAATCCGTATAAACATGTATCAGAATGTATCAGAATGTATCAGAGTGACCTCTAGAGTAAAATATATACAATATGTACATCAGTAGGCGAAACAAGAACCTACTGGAAAACACAGGTGACTCTGATCACTAGCCTCCAAACCGCGACGTGACACAGCAGAATCCGAACTGCAAACTGGGCACGGAAACCGAAAAGCCCAGGGGAAAGGCAAATAAAACGTTAGAGTGAGTGGACGAAAATAAACATATGCATTTCACCAGTTTATATACATAAACCATAATAACAATGCGAGTTCGGAAAACACAACACACATATTTATATGGAGGTTGTCGGGCGAATCTCTCAAGCCCGATGTCAGGTGAATCGCTCAACCTGACGGTGAAAGGCCAGAGAAATCTCTCAACCCTGGCGACACTCAGGGGAATCTCTCAACCCTGCTTCAGAGGAATCTCTCAACTCTGGGCCAGAGGAATCTCTCAACTCTGGTAGCATCGATGCAATAAATGCCAATCACCAATATCACATAATAACATACATCCGAAAATAACATATATCACAATCATCGTATAAAATAAATACGGAAATCAATAAGTCCACGAACTCGCAAAATCAACAGTGAAAATAGAAACTTGTCCACTCACAGGTCTGCTAGCGCGAACTCGCGCTAATCTCGTGGTCCGGCGGAAGATCCCTCGCCTGAAGCACGATCACGATCCCGATCTCGATCTCCTGAATATCCACAAAACATAACTGATCAATATCGTAATCCACAACACTGTACTGATGCACGGAAACCAACCATTCCCGGAAATGTGAAATGCAGTACAAAATGAATTACGGAAATCCCGAAATCCCTACTCGAAATCTCGACTGAAAATCGGCTAACCAAATCAACCCAAAAACCTCTGTACAATAACTAGGGCGTGATTACGAGAAAAATGACATTAAAATTGTCGAAATCTGAAAAGTTGACTTTTTCCACCGGAGCGCCGCCGTTGACCACCGTTGACCGCCGCCGCCGCCGGCGGCGCGCCGTCAACCGTGGAGTTTCACGGCGGGAAGCTCCAGATTTCATGGTCTCGTCAAGGCGAATCATTTCCTCTTCCATCACCCAAGCCAATTCAAACCGGAACCCTTGCAAAACCGGCAAAAACCGAACGGAAAAATCCCCTCCGGTGACCTAATCGGACCCAACTTAAAACTCAACCATAACTCAAATTAAGAACACCAATAGACTCAGAGGAGCAAGGGAAGTCGTTTCCCCCATCCTCCACCACCGAAGCTCGCCGGAAAACGGCCAACCGACGGCGACGATTTCCTCCATTTCGGCCTTACTCGGGTTCCAAGAAAATCTTACAAATTCTCACAAATTCATACACCAATAGACTCGAAATTGAACAAGGATTCGAACCATACCCTCGCCGAAGTCGGAGGTGGCCGGAATCCGGTCGCCGGAAGTTGAAGCCGAAAACGGAAAGTTTTTCCTCACGGCTCAACGGTCAAAGTTTCCCAAAATGGAAAGTCAACTCAGTCAATGCCCGAAATGAAATTCTCGACTATTTCTCGACTATTCCGATATTTATACTCGAGCCTCGGGTCGATCGACGGTCCGAAATGAAAATACGAAATGATTCGGATAACCACGAAACAATCGGATAAACTCGTCGAAACCTGAAACTTCAAATAATCATAAAATATTCCTCGGTTATCGGAAAAATCTTCCGGAACCGCCCACGAACTCGAAATCACGTACTCTACCATTTCCGTGAAGACACTCAACTCAAATTCTTGACCAAAAACATAGTCGCGAACTGAATCGGCAAACCACATATACGACATAAACTGTGACAAAACTTAATCTCGAGAATCGTGCCGATTATGCATCAGATTCTGGTTCGGGTCATCACAAATCTACCCCCCTTAAAGAAATTTCGACCTCGAAATTTACGTACCTGTCATGTGAACAGATGAGGATACTGCTGCCGCATACGCTGCTCGGTCTCCTAAGTGGCCTCCTCAACTGAGTGGTTCTGCCACAAGACCTTCACCAGCGGAATCACACGGTGCCTCAGCTCCTGCTCACGACGATCGAGAATCTACACAGGCTCCTCAACATACGACAAATCCTCTCTGATCGGCAACTGCTGTGGGGCTAACACATGGGAAGGATCTAAGATGTACTTTCGCAACATCGAAACATGGAAGACATCATGAACACGAGCCATCTCAGTCGGTAACTCAAGTCTGTAAGCAACAGCTCCAACCCTCTCCGTAATCTCGTACGGACCAATGTACCGCGGTCGAAGCTTACCACGCTTCCCGAAACGCACAACTCCCCTCCACGGAGATAGTTTCAGGAAGACCCAATCACCGACCTCAAACTCTAAGCTCTTCCTCCTCACATCTGCGTAACTCTTCTGCCGATCCTGGGCGATCTTCAGTCGATCCCGGATAACCTGTATGTCCTCCATCGTGGTTTTCACCAAGTCAGGACCAATAAGCCAACGCTCGCCCACCTCACTCCAACACAATGGAGTGCGACACTGCTTTCCATACAGAGCCTCGTACGGTGCCATCTCAATACTGGCCTGATAGCTGTTGTTGTAGGAAAACTTAATCAAGTGTAACAGCTGATCCCAGTTTCCGCGAAACTGCAACACACATGATCTCGGCATGTCCTCAAGAGTCTGAATGGTCCGCTCGGACTGCCCGTCAGTCTGAGGATGAAAAGTTGTACTAAATCGCAACCTCGTGCCCAACGCTCACTGTAAAGCCTGCCAAAACTCAGAGGTGAACTGACTATCTCGATCAGAAACAATTGACACAGGCACACCGTGCAAGCGAACAATCTCGGATAAGTATAACTTGGCTAATCTGCCCACTGAAATCTTCCCTGGAAGTGCAAGAAAGTGTGCGGATTTCATCAATCGGTCAACAATAACCCAAATGCCAGTGTTACCCGCCGAAGTATGCGGCAACTGATAGACGAAATCCATCGTAATGTGCTCCCACTTCCAAACTGGAATCTCAAGTGGCTGTAGTTTCCCTGCAGGTTTCTGCCTCTCCGCCTTCACCTGCTGACAAATCAAACATCTACTCACGTACGCGGCAATCTTCCGCTTCACGTTGTGCCACCAATAGTACGCTCGAAGTGTACGAAACATCTTCGTACCTCCAGGATGCATCGCATACGCTGAACTGTGGGCCTCATCTAGAATCTCCTTCTTCAAGTCCTCGTCTCTGGGTACACATAACCTGCCTCTGAACAACAATGTATCGTCGTCGCTCAATCGGAACTCTGTAGGCACACCATTCCGTATCATGGTCTTCTTGCCCAGCAAGTAAGGATCTGAATCCTGTGCCTCTCGTACCTGATCAACCAGTACCGGTCGAACCTGAAAACTGGCCAACAAAGCTCCATCATCATCATATCCAAACACGGCACCCGTAGCTCGAAGCTCGGCTAACATCGATACTCTGGCCACACATATGTGAAACAACGAGGCTCCATATTTCTGACTCAGTGCATCTGCCACAACATTGGCCTTCCTCGGATGGTACTCGAAAGTGCAATCGTAATCATTGATCAACTCCATCCATCGGCGTTGCCTCATATTCAGATCCGGCTGTGTCCGCAAGTAGGTGAGACTTTTGTGGTCAGTGAAAATCTTACACTGAGCACCATACAGGTAATGTCTCCAACTCTTCAACGCTAACACAATAGCGGCTAACTCCAAATCATGCGTCGGATAGTTGGCCTCATGTGGTTTCAGCTGTCTGGAACCATATGCCACAACTCTACCATGCTACATCAATACACAGCCAAGGCCCAACTTCGACGCGTCACTGTACACAACAAACTCACCACTGTCGTCTGGCAATGTAAGAACTGGTGCGGTAGTCAATCTCTCCTTCAGGAGTAAATAACTCTCCTCGCACGCATCAGACCACTCAAACTTGACGCCTTTCTTCGTCAACCTGGTCAGTGGTGTAGCAATCCGGGAGAAATCCTGTACAAACCGTCGGTAATAGCCTGCTAACCCCAGGAAACTACGGATCTCCGGCACAGTAGTGGGTCTACTCCAATTTAGCACGGCCTCGATCTTGTCAGGATCAACACTAACTCCCTAGGCCAAAATCACGTGGCCCAAAAACTTCACGCTATCCAACCAGAACTCGCACTTGCTAAACTTCGCGAACAACTGATGGTCCCGCAAAGTTCGCAACACTGCCCGCAAATGCTTCTTGTGCTGGCCCACACTCCTGGAATAGATCAGGATATCGTCAATGAATACAATCACGAACTTGTCCAGGAATCGCCGAAATACCCGATTCATCAGGTCCATGAAAGCTGCGGGGGCGTTGGTCAACCCAAATGGCATAACCAGAAACTCATAGTACCCATACCGCGTCCTGAATGCTGTCCTGGCTACATCGAAATCTCGGATCCTCAACTGGTGATATCCGGATCGAAGGTCAATCTTCGAAAAGACTGCTGCTCCCTTCAGCTGATCGAACAAGTCGTCAATCCGTGGCAACTGATACTTGTTCCTGACTGTAATCTGATTCAGCTTCCGATAATCAATGCACAAACGCATGAACCCATCCTTCTTCCGCACAAACAACACTGGAGCACCCCACGGAGAAACACTCGGTCGAATGAATCCTTTCTCTAGTAACTCTTGAAGCTGAATCTGCAACTCCTTCAACTCCGCAGGCGCCATCCGGTACGGTGTCTGGAAAATCGGTCCAGTACCCGGCAATAGCTCAATAGTAAAATCAATCTCCCGCATAGGGGGTATACCAGGTAACTCCGCTGGAAACACATCCGAAAACTCAGACACAACCTCAATACTACCAAGATCCGGCACTGCAGCTGTAGTGTCCACAACATGGGCTAAGTAAGCAACACAACCCTTCTTCATCAACCGGTCCGCCCTCATCGCGAAAATCAAACACGGTAGTGAAGTGTTCTTTTCGCCACGGAACAGTATCTCAGGTAACCCTGGTCGTCGAAACGCGACCTCCTTCCTGTGGCAGTCAAACATGGCCCAGTGCGACTCCAAAAAGTCCATGCCCAATATCAAATCAAAATCCACAATATCAAGCAGTAACAGATCTGCGGCTAAACCATGGCCATCAATAAATACCTCACAATCTCGGTAAACCCAACCGATGCTCACAACCTCACCTGACGGATACAACACTCTCCACAACCCCGGAAGTGGAGATGCAGGTACCGTAGCCAATGATGACAGTCTAAATGATATGAATGAATGTGTAGCGCCCGGATCTAACAATGCAAGTACAGGAATACCAAAAACATGTAACGTACCGATAACGACCTCCGGTGAAGCTCTGCCCTCACGTAGAGTCATAGCATGAACTCTCGCATGTCCGGCTGGTCGTCCTCGCTGAGGCTGTCCCTGCTGTCTACCCTGTCCTACAAACTGTGCTGGTCGAGCTCCCGTAGTAGCACCTCTCTCTCCTCCGGAACTCTGGGCTGCTTGTCCACCAGTAGCATCATACTGATAACACTCCCTCGCATAGTGACCCACCTGGCCACAACGGAAACAAGTGACAGGATCTCGCTGACAGGCACCCACATGATGTCGGCTGCAAAGACTACACAACGGGTACTCCCTCGGTACAGCAAAAGTGCCACCAGTACGTCGAGGATAACTAGAACCGCTGGAACCTGCACTAGCCTGTGGTCGTCGCGGTCGGTCTCTCCTCCATAACGATCTTTGTCTAGGTACACCAGCTGGTGGTCGATATGATCCACCACCTGAGGATGAAGCTGAACCAGAAGTATCAGAACTCAACCTCTTCGAAGGCCCCTGACTCGGTCCACTTTCCTCCAACTGTCTCGGCTGGTACCTCTGCCGCTGTCTCTCCTGCTCAATATCCTCGCCTCGGAGTGCAGCACTAACAAACTCATCAAAGTTGTTCCGAGGCATTGTAGTCAGCGTCGCCTTAATATTCAGATTCAATCCCAGTTCAAACCTACGACACTTGGCTTCTTCTGTAGCCACCATATCCCGCGCAAAACGAGACAAACGAGTAAACTGATCCTGATACTCAAGTATAGACAAACTGCCCTGCCTCAAGTTAGTGAACTCCTCGTACTTGCGCTGCTGGGTAGCCGGATTAAAATACCTCTGCATAAACAGATCACGAAACAATGTCTACGGGGTATCCACAGGAACTCTGTCGGTGCTAACCCACCAAAAATATGCATCACCCTCAAGTAAACCAACTGCGGCTACTGACATCTGCTCAGGAGTAAACTGCAGACGCTCACAAACACGTTCAATCTGAACCAACCATGCCTCACATATCTCTGGATCCACTGAACCCGAAAACACAGTAGCACCCGCAGTGCGAGCTTTGACCATAGGGTCAAAACGCTCTTCCAAAAGCAGCACTCGCATAAGCAAGTCACGCGTTCGGCGATCCTCATCAGGATCATCATCCCGGTCAATACGGGGACCACGTCGAGGAGGCATCCTACTGATATAAGACAAGCAGTAGGTACAAGCAGAAAGAACGTAATCATGAAACCGCAGATATTTGAGGACACACAACACCCGAAGTATTGATGAGTACCGCTGGCCAGTCGGGTCATCACTCCAGTCATGCTGTATCAACTCAAATACCCTAAGCGTCACAACTACAAGAGTCTACAGAATCTGACAACCTAATGCTCTGATACCAAGCTGAAAGGACCCAATCCCGATTCAATTACCTAAACCGGAATCAAACCCTTTCGAAAATACGAACCAACAAAAAATTTTCAAAATTCGGCAGAGTTTCGTTACTAACGTGGAATTGCCATAACCTGCACCCAGAAAATAACACTTCATCCTATGCCACAAAAACCAAACCGTGGGCACCGATCCCATCCGGATTTCTCAACATCAATATATGATACATAAACAGTAAACAGTACTGTACTATATATAGTATATCCGTGAAAATCCGTATAAACATGTATTAGAATGTATCAGAGCGACCTCTAGAGTAAAATATATACAATATGTACATCAGTAGGCGAAACAAGAACCTACTGGAAAACACAGGTGACTCTGAATACTAGCCTCCAAACCGCGACGTGACACAGCAGAATCCGAACTGCAAACTGGGCACGGAAACCGAAAAGCCCAGGGGAAAGGCAAATAAAACGTTAGAGTGAGTGGACGAAAATAAACATATGCCTTTCACCAGTTTATATACATAAACCATAATAACAATGCGAGTTCGGAAAACACAACACACATATTTATATGGAGGTTGTCGGGCGAATCTCTCAAGCCCGATGTCAGGTGAATCGCTCAACCTGACGGTGAAAGGCCAGGGAAATCTCTCAACCCTGGCGGCACTCAGGGGAATCTCTCAACCCTGCTTCAGAGGAATCTCTCAACTCTGGTAGCATCGATGCAATAAATGCCAATCACTAATATCACATAATAACATACCTCCGAAAATAACATATATCACAATCATCGTATAAAATAAATACGGAAATCAATAAGTCCACGAACTCCCAAAATCAACAGTGAAAATAGAAACTTGTCCACTCACAGGTCTGCTAGCGCGAACTCGCGCTAATCTCGTGGTCCGGCGGAAGATCCCTCGCCTGAAGCACGATCACGATCCCGATCTCGATCTCCTGAATATCCACAAAATATAACTGATCAATATCGTAATCCACAACACTGTACTGATGCACGGAAACCAACCGTTCCCGGAAATGTGAAATGCAGTACAAAATGAATTACGGAAATCCCGAAATCCCTACTCGAAATCTCGACTGAAAATCGGCTAACCAAATCAACCCAAAAACCTCTGTACAATAACTAGGGCGTGATTACGAGAAAAATGACATTAAAATTGTCGAAATCTGAAAAGTTGACTTTTTCCACCGGAGTGCCGCCGTTGACCACCGTTGACCGCCGCTGCCGCCGGCGGCGCGCCGTCAACCGTGGAGTTTCACGGCGGGAAGCTCCAGATTTCATGGTCTCGTCAAGGTGAATCATTTCCTCTTCCATCACCCAAGCCAATTCAAACCGGAACCCTTACAAAACCGGCAAAAACCGAACGGAAAAATCCCCTCCGGTGACCTAATCGGACCCAACTTAAAACTCAACCATAACCCAAATTAAGAACACCAATAGACTCAGAGGAGCAAGGGAAGTCGTTTCCCCCCATCCTCCACCACCGAAGCTCGCCGGAAAACGGCCAATCGACGGCGACGATTTCCTCCATTTCGGCCTTACTCGGGTTCCAAGAAAAGCTTACAAATTCTCACAAATTCATACACCAATAGACTCGAAATTGAACAAGGATTCAAACCATACCCTCGCCGAAGTCGGAGGTGGCCGGAATCCGGTCGCCGGAAGTTGAAGCCGAAAACGGAAAGTTTTTCCTCACGGCTCAACGGTCAAAGTTTCCCAAAATGGAAAGTCAACTCAGTCAATGCCCGAAATGAAATTCTCGACTATTTCTCGACTATTCCGATATTTATACTCGAGCCTCGGGTCGATCGACGGTCCGAAATGAAAATACGAAATGATTCGGATAACCACGAAACAATCAGATAAACTCGTCGAAACCCGAAACTTCAAATAATCATAAAATATTCCTCGGTTATCGGAAAAATCTTCCGGAACCGCCCACGAACTCGAAATCACGTACTCTACCATTTCCGTGAAAACACTCAACTCAAATTCTCGACCAAAAACATAGTCGCGAACTGAATCGGCAAACCACATATACGACATAAACTGCGACAAAACTCAATCTCGAGAATCGTGCCGATTATGCATCAGATTCTGGTTCGGGTCGTCACAGCTTGGGCTTTGGCTTTAAAGGCTAAGCGGGTCAGAATGAGACTTGAGACCGAATGACCAAATGATGAGACTTATGCTTCAACATATTAGTTGTGGGATTGAAGTAGAATTCAAGTTGAAAGGAGTGGAAAAATTAGAATACGTCAAATGACAAATGAAATGCTCGTAATATAGGACAAATATTTGATATCTCTAACAAAAGAAAAGAGATGTTGCTTAGCTAGAAGATTCAAAGTAAAGAAGAAATTATGACTTACAAAACTTACTTACTTGTGGTTAGGCAACCTAGTTTCTTTTGTCATTCTTGGAAATGATATCTCTACGTACAGCTCTACTTAGATAGTAGAGACACAGTTACTCACTCAACCATATGAAATGTATACCTTATCTAGAACTCTAGAAGGTTGCAATGACAAAAGAAATTATGAACTACAAAGTATATGTGGGTAGCACATCCAAAGAACTAGCATCTCCAGCGATTCTGCCAAAATCTAGATGGAGCTCTAAACGGTTATTTTTTGCAGCAATTAACCTCTTTTCTAAAAAACAAGTGTAGTAATTTTTAATATAAGCTCAAATACACACACACACACACACACACACACACACACACACACACACACACACACACACACACACACACTCCCTTTCCAGAGCGGAGCTCCGCTTTAAAAACACGGAGCAATGTTTCAATTTTCATAAGATTGACAAAGGTGTTCAATGATTGAAACACTCATTCTTTATATTACTATTAGACGATTATGCTTATAAAAAATCAACCCAATCAGAGGTAATTTGACCATTTGATTACTACATTGAAGTTTTAAGTTATATCAGATGAACTGTATTCATGAAAAGTTGAATGTAATGATTAAATGACCAAATCATCTCTGATTGGGTTGATTTTTTGCAAGCATGATTCTCTAGTGATAATCTAAAGGATGAACGGTTACAATGATTGAATAATTATTTATATACTTTCCTATCTAGAACGGACATCTGCTTTGAAAAAATGGAGATTTTCTCAAGATTGACAAAGTTACTTCGTCCATTGAAATCATTCAACTTCTGATGATTTGACCATCTAACCGCTACGTTCATCTTTTGATGTCTACAGTTCGATCGATATAGCTTAAAAATTGTATGCGGCGATCAAATGATCAAATGATCTCCGATTAGATTGATTTTTTGTAAGAAAGATCATTGAGTAGTAATCTACATATTGAATGGTTACAATGATCGAGCAACATTGTCAATTAATTGAAAATTGAAGGTTCACTCTGTTTTTTTCAAAGTGGATATATATAAATTAAATACTGAAACCACTCTTTCATTATGATTTCACCATTTGTTCACCACATTTAATATTGAGCTATATAGAACAAACTGTATAGATCAAAAACTAAATTCGATGATCATGTACATGAGTGGCTTGCAAATTCATTGACTCATGGAGAGGTTTTGTCTTAGAAAATCAATGCTCTTTAAGAAGAATCGGACATAGAGAAGGAAAAGAGAATGCATCAAGGATCTATTCTAGGTTGTGCAAATGTCCAAGAAATATATGAGTTCCAATAAATACTCTATGATGACTATTTTGCTGAAAACCAGGTCTACAACTAAGTAACCAAGAAATGTTTCTTATGCATCGATTACTTTTTTCTTAGATTTTTAAATGACATAGAGGCTTTTGACTCTTCTTTTGTTTAAAGAAGATACAACTCATTGTTTGAGGTTTTCATCTCTACAAAAAATATTTTTGCAATGAAAAATCTTGTCATTGTAATTTCTGCAGCTGATGTGGATGACTATATTAGAATAGGTGAAAGAACAATAGAATCACTAAGAAGTTTTGTCCAACCTATTATTGATGTATTTGGCAGTGAGTACTTGAGAAGACCATCTACAACTAATATTGAAATATTATTAGAAACCCATGAAAGTCATTTATTTTCAGGAATGCTTGGTAGCAGCAATTGTATGCATTAAAATGAGAAAAATTGTCCAGTTGCTTGGAAATACATGTATTTTCGTAGAGATCATCTTAACGTTCTTTGATTTTGGAAGCAGTTGTGTCAAAGAATTTGTGGATATGGCATATTTAATTTGAACTATCAGGCTCTTACAATATTATTAATGTCTTTGAGCATTAACATTTTTGTAGAAAAAAAATAAGTTGAGAACAAAACCAATAACTGGCTTGATAAGAAATAAGCTAGAAAAAATAAGTACAAAACTATTAAAACGATGAATTTATGTGTTCTTAATAAGTTATTAAAAATAATTAACATCGTCTTGGTGTTAAGTCTTCCAACCAATGTATCTTTCATTTTATGAGAATGTGTTAGTTCTGATCTTGCTAAAATATACATAGTATACAACTAGTGTTTTTTTTAATAGTCTAAATAATGATATCTTGCTCTGTTTAGCAGTAAAGGGAATAGTACATTCCGAGATTAACACAACATAAAATAATGTACTTGAAAAATGCCACATTAAACTTCATAACTAACTCTTTTTTTTCTTCTTTAGAAAATGAACCCCATAAATAACTATTAAGAAATATATTTAAGTTGTCGATGTTAACATCCTCAAGGTACTGATCTAGCTTGCGAACAATATCATTCGAGTACCTACATTAAAGTTAAAAAAATTAGAGAGTCCTGATGACGTGGTCTATTGAGCGATTCCTAAAAGAGGAGTTCCCAAAGCGCGAGTGGACTATTACGGTATTATCACAAATATAGTTATAAAACAAAGTATACAATGACCTCGAACTATTCCCGGCCAATTGGGTCAAACCCTCATTGTAAACCCAATTGTTGAATAATGATGAGATCTCATTGTCATGTATTAGATCGATATAGTTTTCATTCTCCGACTGATTTGGATAGGAATGAAGAACAAAAATTTCAGAATGGGTATCTATGTGAATTTTATGATAATGCTCATGATAAAGACAAAAAACTGTAACTGATTCCAGATCTATTTGGTAGAGATGATGTCTCACATACACAACAACTGTTCTTCCACTCGGCCGTAGTCGTTTGTAGACACCCTAACACAATAGCCATTCTTGCAAAATCAACTTATTCACTAAGACCCCTTGGCCCATTCCTGTGCAAACCAAGAAATAATCTGACACCACCTTGGCCAATTCCTTCCATTATGCGTTCGACGTTGTCTTCGAAATACGGGGGTTGGTTTCGTATCTTTGAATATGTCACATTTATAATCTGTGGATTATGTTCTTTGTCAATCCCTACAAATAATGTACAACTAGTGTACTGCAACTAAAATTGATCATCTTGTAAGGTTTGATATTTTATTTTTCTCTTTAAATATCATATATCATATGCAAATAACTTTTAGAAGCATAAGAATTTTTTTGTTTGAATCTTGATAATGGATACAACATTACAACTAATGCAAGAACTTGCCAAGAACCAGAAGGAAAAAAAAAACACCAAAAAGATACAGAATCTATATTTAATCGTTTTCCACCACATGTTCTCTTATTCATATTAAGGAAGATATTATTGAGGATGTTGATCTATTGGCTAAACCACCAAGTAAGAGGTTGAGAAATGAAGTTGAAATAAATTAATCGACAACTTTTTATTTATCAAAACGTTAGTAATTAATTATATTACTTTTTTTTGAAACAAAACTTTCTCATTGAAGAATCAGCCGAAGCAGTACATATGTTCCAAGAAATCCTAATGAACACAATTGACACTAGAACTCAAAGAAATAAATACTACTCTTTCAAACATTGAGCTCAACATGTGTTAAGTCCATCCTTGATAATCCTAGATATAACATCAAACTGAAACGTCTTAATAAAGTACCAAGACACTCAATTGTGGTGTAGTAAGTTAAGACCTTGAAAAAATATCAAAGAAAATCAATGATGAACTTCAACCTTAATCCAAAGACCTAGAAGCACACTAGGGCCCTGTACATCCCAACAAACAACCCAAATGGAGAGGCACGACCAAGTACAAGCAAGCCAAACCCTAGAACACGACCCAGTAGATAACCAATCACCCAAAACAACAGTGCACCCTCACCACACATCATCACCAAGATGTCATCCGTTCCACGTTGCCCACGACCAACCTTCCAGATGCAATCAAGCAAGTCGCCGCAAACCAAACGGAGAACAAACCACACCACTCGCATCCTCAACTTTGACCAGAAAAAAATCCCTGACAATGCACTGTACCTCGCGACGAACAATAATCCACAACGCCGGCCAAGAATCCAGTCCTTGCAAAACTTGATTAGAACCCTCCAAGTTGTTCCCAGAATCTAGATACCCGTCCAGCAGCATAACCAAAACAACAATAACAAGCCAAATTGGTTAGCCATGACCGAGCCGCTACCAGACGAGCTAGAGAAAGCTTGATGAGTTGCGCCGCCTTTGGTTTTCTCATCGAGAGAAAACATGAGAGGCTAGGGTTTTGGTCACATGCATACAGTCTTGAATTATAGCATGACACAATTAATTATATTACTTGATTCAATGGATCACATTATTATTGACAAGACAATATTCGGCAATATAGTGTTTGCTTGTTGCAGAATTCAACCAATCCATTGTAGAGTAGCTGCTAGATTTTTGCAGAATTCAACCAATCCTGTCAAAAGAAGAGTGGTAAATGAAAGTCGTACCATAGCTCAACTGCAAATAAGTAGACAGTTTATACAGCGCTAGCCAACTCTTAGATGAGTCCATGCATCACAAACAATGTTGAAAATCTTTTCAGTATGCTTAATCACTGTCTAAAAAAAACCACATAGCTAGGAGTACCACAAAAACGAAAGAAAAAGGGCAAGACAACAAGGAACAAGTTGTAACCAAAATGGACCACACGAATGGATCTCTGAATAATCAATGTAAGCAAACCGAGTGTGTGAGAATTCATAAGAAAAATAGACACTGAGATCAGCAATGCCTTTTATTAGATATTGATCTGATCCTGCTGCTGCTCTTTCCCGTTTCTCCCCGGAAAATCAGCTTACTTGCTGCTCAAGATTGTAAAGATACTCTTCTGATTTCTCTCCCTTTTGTTCTGTATAAACTAGCTATATATATAGCTGCTTCTTGTTAATGTAAAGGATACATTGTAATTGATACACATTAATCAATATCAGGTTGCAAGATCAATCTGTTACCCCAATTATATTATTCAACATGGTATCAAAGCAGTGATCCTCATAGGACCTACTTCGCTGTGTACCGTTTCCTTACAATTTCATCTTCATTCTGTTATCCTCTTTGTAATGACTGGAAGTTCATCTTCCTCTTTTCCTAAAACTGAGTTCGTTGAAAACTCCACTCGTCTCATATCCACATTACTCAATGAGTACAACTACATCTCATGGTCAAATGCCATGACCCTTGCTATTGGTTGCAGGAACAAGCTTGGATTCATCAATGGGAAAACTGCAAAGCCTGAAGTCACGTCTTCAGAGTTTGATACATGGCTATCTCAAGATTAGCTAGTAAGGGCATGGATCATTAATTCCATAGAGCCAAAGCTTCATCATATCTTTCAGTACTATGACTCAGCCTTTAAGATGTGGATGGCAATCAAGGGATTTTACGGTGAGCTCAACAACTCGGCCAAAGTTTTTCAAATCAAGCAAGAGATTACTGCCCTCAAGCAAGGAAATCTAACTTTCATCGAACAATATGGACAACTTACAGCAAAATGGAATGAACTAGAAGTCTATAGACCACATACTACTGATGCTGCCACAATCTTAAAAAGAGGGGAAGAAGATAAGATTTTCAAACTTCTAATCAATCTTGGAACTGAGTACGAGGATTTAAAAAGAAATATACTTATGGCTTCAGAACTTCCTTCTCTGAAATCAGTTAGTGCCACAATTCAATAAGAAGAAACCAGAGGAAAGGTTATGCAAGCTGAGAATGCCATTGCCCCTGAGACTAGAGCTTTTTCAAGTAGTAGGCCATACAAAAGGCAAGAGACCTGATTTGGTATGCACTCACTGCAAGAAGATTGGTCGAGCAGGTATTGGTCACCTCAAGAAAAAATGCTGGATTCTGCATCCTGAACTTAAGACAAAATTTAATGAAGAAAAGAATACTCGTGATCAACTCAAGGGTAATTACAGGACAAGTCATACCACTAGCAACATGGTTGATTACACATCCAATCCTATCAGCCTGTTACACGAGTTTGCCTCATATATTCAACAGAAACAATGCAAAACTCAAGATAGTGATGCTACAGCCATGTTAGGCCAATTTGTCGGATTTCTTGCTGAGTCCAATCTAGCTGAAACTGCAGATATTCCAGGTATCATCTAGACTATTTCAACGGCTTTAAATCTTAGCAAAATACAAAATTTATGGATTGTAGATTCAGGAGCCTTAGACCATATGTCTAATGATAATTCCTCTCTACTTAATTATCATTCCTTTCCTAAACCTTCACGTGTTTCTGTGGCCAATGGTCATACTGTGCCAATTCTTGGAAAAGGAACATTAAAACTGTTCTCTACTCATATACAGTCTAGTGTCATGTTTGTCCCTACCTTTCCTTTTAAACTCATGTCTGTTGGTAAATTAACTCATCAACTCTATTGTCTTGTCACCTTTTCAACTCGTACTGTTATTTTACAGGACCGAGTTTCAAAGAACACGATTGGTAAAGGTTTCTTCCTCAACAATCTCTACTACATTTTAGTCCCTTCTAGCTTTCCAACGAGTCTCCTTGCTGAAACAAAGTCTCCTGTCCTTCATCAAACGATGTGGCACAGACGTTTAACTCATCCATCCTCACATGTATTATCTTTTTTGTTTCCTTCAAAATGTAACAGTAATATTGAATGTGAAATCTGTCACAAAGCCGAATCTACTCGGCTTCCTTTTTCTAAATCCATGTCTAGAGCCTCTCAACAGTTGGAATTAATCCATTCAGACGTATAGGGGCCTGCTCGAGTTGTATCTGAGGATGGTTATAAATACTATGTCACCTTTATTGATGATTTTTCTAGAACCACGTTTGTTTATCTACTGAAATCAAAGAAGAAAGTAAGCCAAAGCTTTCAAAACTTTCATCACCTGGGAAGAAATCATTTTGCCTCTAACATTGGTACATTGAGATCTGACAATGGCACTGAGTATACTTCCAAGATCATGCAAGATTATCTCAGTGAGCATGGTATTCTTCATCAAACAAGTTGTGTAGGTACACCACAACAGAATGGTGTTTCTGAACGCAAAAATCGTGATCTTCTTGAAAAGACAAGATCCATCATGCTGCAATCACATATACCAAAACAATTTTGGTCCTATGTTGTTCAATGTGCTGCCTACATTATCAATAGACTCCCTAGCAGTGTACTCAACTTCAAATCACCACTTCACGTCCTGAAGGGAAGAGAAATCAATATCAGTCACCTTCGTGTATTTGGCTGTGTCTGCTACGTTCATCTCCAGTCTCATCAAAGAGATAAATTTGACCCCTAGAGCTAAAAAATGTGTGTTCTTAGGATACTCTTCCTCACAAAAGGGCTACAAGTGTTATGATACAGTCAGTAAGAAATTGTTTGTAACCATGGATGTAAGATTTGACGAAGAGCAATCTGGTTTCCAAGTTTCAGACAGTGACCTTCAGGGGGAGCTTCACAATGCATTATTCGATGTTCCTTTTATGGTTCTCTCTGATTCCTCTCTTCCTGATAATCATCAAGAAGAACTTACTCAAAACATCAAGAATCCTGCTACTGTCACAGAAAAAGTCAGACCGGAAGTAGTTAACTCAGAGGCTGGTCACCCAGTGGCTTCCCTCCCCACACAGAGATATCCTAGTCCCATTTGTACTTCACACCAAATGGCCAAGCATAGATAAGCAGGAAGGTATATGAAGTGTGAACCAAAAGCAATCCAAACAGAGTAAAACTTTGGATGTCAAAATAGGCAATAGAGTAATACACGCTCCTAAGAATGAGAAAGCAGTATGCAAATTCTTCCAAATTCAGACAAGCAATGAGTCTCCAAACAACTTCAATGAGACCTTATTCGAAGACAATTTAGACCACATCATAATTGCAAACACCGTGAGAATAAGCAAAATGAGAAGGAGAAGAGGCACGACCGGAGACATTGCAGTCGTAGCTTTGGACGTCGTTGCGCTCTCTCTCTCCATTAATCCAGCATCTAGTCTTTATTTTATTTGTTTTCTTTTTCCTACAAATACTACTGTAGGTTTGACAAAGGTTAAAAATTCTCCAATTACCATGGTGGATGATGATTTAAAGTCTAATTTTAAGTACGGACAAGCAAGGGAACTATACAAGCCATGGTTCTATCAAGGAATTCTTATTACAAAAGAATGCAGGACAACATGTCATGGTTCTATCAACATGCCATGTTATAGTTACGTACATTACCTGTAATCTCACTTTATATAATTAACATGACATTGGAAAGGTAGATCATCTTGTCAATTTGGTTTCTTGCACTGAAATTTTCCTTGTTTTGTGTTTTAACACATACTGTAGCTAGCTCATGATCTCCTCATTCTTTGAGTATCCATCCCTCGATATATAGAGTATATAAGATTCATTCTGTTTTTATTAATGCAAGTAATACCCTTTAACCCTGATCTCTAAATTCCCAAAGCACTTATGGTAACACAAATCACAATCACAAAGTGCGTACAATGACAATCCCAAAGTGCGTATAATGATACCCAAAATACGTATAATGACATCAAATTAAGGAAATCTGTATTATTAATAAATGCGGAGGTCTTTAGTAGAAGCTTATTGTGTGTATATATATATATCAATATTGTACATATACCTGGCTTAATCACCTAAACACGTGCTTAGGCGACTTCAAATTATATATTATAATATGTCTCACCGCCACCATGACAGGAACCACCACCAGGAAGGCTCCAACTTCGATGACCAAACCCGCCCGATATCCGATCAGGATAGCGCACACGCGCCACTACCGATACTGGTCAGACAACACCCAGCAGAGGAACATACGCACCAAGTCCCACATCGAAAGCAAGGAGACAGCCCAACCTCCAACCACCAATATATACCGGTCAACTGAACATTAAATGGTACACGCTCTTAACTTACTACATCGTTATTCTGTCTGATCTCTATATCGATTCTGACTTAGGCATCGGAGGGTTGAAGGCGGGTCATCCCGTCTCTCCTTAACCGTTATTGATCTTAGCAGTATCAAGATCGTTGTGAGATACCGCCCGACATCAATCATACACCGATACCGCCCGACCTCGACCATTTGCGATCTCTGTCCGATCCGGATCCCGCTCAATACCCGATTTGCATACCGCGGATACTAATACGTTAACATTTGCTCATATCTTGAATATCCCTTATTCAGGATTTGAACAGTGGCGCCGTCTGTGGGAATCGCACACAAGAAATTTCTTTTTCAAACCACGAAACTCTCGACAAGCGACGAGCATGGACACCAGGCTGACACTGGGAATATCACCCGATACAGGACCACGGGAAACCCATCACGATACCGAACATGACGATCAGACGTTCCAGCGTCCAGGCAAACGCCACGTAAGCATCACGCGTAACCATATCGCCGACATGCAACGCCGGTACGAGGCAGCCATGGAAAGATGCGTAGAGCTCGAAAAGGCCAGGGACTTCGAGCACCAGCGATACATCGGGGCATCCACGGGGATAAGAACCACGGAGAACATGGGGGCCCACCCAGGCCTATTATCAGAAGCACACCCCCCACCCCAACCCGGCAACCAAGAGCCAGATTCGCCCGAAAGAGACCACGGATTGCAAGGCGTTGACGGACCAGAACCATATGACTTCACCCATTCACCGGTATCACCCCTCCCACACGTCAACAACAGAGCGAATGCGGGCGACCCACTCGGCGGCCAGATGGCGGCACGAGTGGCCGACCTCGAAATAGTGATACGACGATTATCACAACCGGAACCCAGTTACCTCGACCGCACACTCCCAGCAGTGCGCAAAGAGCCATTCTCGAGCGACATTATGCGCCAAGGACGACACCCATTAGCAAAAATCAAGTTAGAGCGATACAGGGGAAAAACAGACCCATCCCTCCACATCGACGTTTTCACATCAGCAACAACCGGCAGGGGCTACGACGACGCCACAAGCTGCTACCTATTCATGGAGAGCCTAACGGGCGAGGCACTCAGCTGGCTCTTCAGCATCCCGCCAAAATCCATAAAATCTTTCCCAGAACTTATTAAAGCCTTTTTAAAGAGATACATTACATCGGCGAGTTGCTCACTAACTTACAATCAATTGCAGGCTATAAAACAGGAACCCGCGGAGGGACTATCCACATTCGTTTCTCGCTGGAACACCGCTATCGCCAACTGCCGCGGCATATCCAGCGACTCGGCCTTCTGCGTACTCAGAAACGCCCTACAGCCAGGATCGCTAACCTGGAAACTCAACGAGAACCCAGCTACCACGTACGCCGACCTACTAGACCGCGTGACATCTCACGCCCAACTAGAACTGCAAACTTTCGGCTCCAATCCCACGACAACGCAACAGGTAAACACATTCACCACAAACATACAGGAAGCGCTCCCCGCCAACGATCGATCACGGGTAACCCCACCCAGGAATAAGGGAAGGTCACAGGACCAGGACCAACAACGATGGCGGCAAAGCGGACAACGGCACAACACCGGAAGGTACAATTACGCCAACAACGGCAAAGGTTACACCAGCAGCGGGAAAAGACAACGAGAAGAAAAAGCAAACTACACCACCCCGCTACCACAACAGGTATTCAGCGTACTAAACGCCAAGTACGCCGATATCCTAACGGCTCACCCAGAACTATTCACACTACCCAAGAAGTCATTCCGAGCAACAGATTACAGGAACACGGGGAGATGGTGTGACTTCCACCAAAACGAATCCCACGACACAGAAAGATGTCATGAAGTAAAAAAGGCAGTACAAGCACAGCTCGAGAAAGGAAACCTATCAACATTCAGGACGGAACACAACGCCCAACCGGAGCGCCCAACAACGAGCATCAATAGCGTCAGAAGAATCAACGCAATCACAGGCGGCAAGTCCAAAACAGAGCGAAGAAACGAACGGGCGATATGCAACCTACGACAAGGACCGGCAAAGGTCGCCAAGACCGGGTGGGGATCCATCACCTTCCACGAATCAGAAGAACAGGAGAGACCTCCGGTATCTGAAGACTACCCCTTCCTAGTGGACGCCGTGATCGACCTATGCAGTGTCGGGCGATGCCTCGTAGACACGGGTTCGTAGGTCAACGTCATATTCCGGCCGGCATACGAGGCACTTGAGCGACTTCCATCTAAACTGAAGAGGGACCACCACCCACTAGTAAGCTTCAACGGCGACCAAGTACAACCACTGGGAAGCGACTACCTCAGAATCGCGCTGGGACAAGAGGGCTGCAGCGCCGAGACACACATCGAATTCCTAATTGTCGACGCCCCATCATTCTACAACGCCATCATCGGGTGCAACACCCTAAACAGAATAAACGCCATCGTATCACAACGGATGCTAATAATGAAGTTTCCAACGACCGGGGGAGTGTGCACCGTCAGAGGGACAACGCCCACTCTACCGGGATCCCCCGAACACGCGAGCTACCCGGCAAGAGAGGTATGCACACTAAAAGGAAACAGACTTCACGAGGCTCCCCAAGATCCACGATTGGGATCGCTAACGGCCCGCCCATCGGCCGAAACAGCCACAAAACCAATCTCCATCTCGGACGAACACCCTGAGCGAACCATCAAAATCGGGATCAACCTGGACCCAACAATCGAGACCGCCCTTGTCAACATACTCAGGGAATGCGGTTCAGTATTCGCATGGTCATACGCCGACATGCCAGGAACAGCAACGGACATCGTCTCACACAAACTAAATATCTCACCCGACGCCACCCCAAAGAAACAAAAGCGGCGAGCATACAACGAAGAACAATACAGCGCCATGAGAGAGGAGGTAACCAGGCTACTCGACATAGGATTCATCAGAAAGATCCACTACCCGGAATGGGTCTCAAACGTCGTCATGGTCAAAAAAAGCAACCACAAATGGAGAATGTGCGTAGACTACACCGACGTCAACAAGGCATGTCCAAAAGATTCCTTCCCATTACCACAGATTCACCAACTCGCAGACACCACCAGCGGCCACGAACTCCTGTCAACAATGGACTGCTACTCCGGGTACAACCAAATCAAAATGAACCCGGCCGACAGCGAAGCAACATGTTTCATCACCGACCGAGGGCTATACTGCTACAACGTCATGCCTTTCGGAATGAAAAACGCCAGAGCAACATACCAAAGATTCATGACGGAGCTGCTCGCGCCACTAGACAACGACACCGTCGCAGTCTACGTGGACGACCTAATTGTCAAAAGCCGACACCGGGAGGACCACGTAAGAAACCTCAAGACGGTACTCGACACACTCATCAGCAGCGGCATGAGGCTCAACCCGGCAAAATGCATCTTCGGGGTAACAACAACGAAATTCCTGGGATACATGGTGAGCCAACGCGGGATCGAGGCTAACCCGGGAAAAGTACAGGCCGTCCTCGACACAACTCGCCCGATAACAAAAAAGGAACTTCAAGCGCTAACGAGAAAGCTAGCATCACTGGCCCGGTTCATAGCACGGTATACAGAAAAATGCGGCCCGTTCTTCAAAGCAATCAGACTCACCAAAAAGAAGGCAGTAGAATGGACCGACGAGTGCGAATCGGCACTAACCGCCATCAAACAATATCTCGCCCACATCCCTTTCCTCTACGCACCAGTTCCGGGTGAGGTCTTATACATCTACCTCGCCACCTCGCTCACCGCCGTAAGCTCAGCACTACTTAGACGGGATACCGACACCGAGCTACCAGTATTCTTCACCGGAAAAGGATTGGAAAATGCAGAGACAAAATACCCGGCACTCGAACAATTAGCCCTAGCGCTAATAACAGCGGCAAGACGCCTGCGACCATACTTCCAATCCCACACTATACACGTCCTAACGGACCAACCACTACGCCAAGTACTGGCTAGCCCCGACCACTCCGGAAGGTTAACCAAATGGGCGATAGAACTCAGCGAGTTCGACATCGAATACAAACCACGAGGAGCAATAAAGGGGCAGGCAATAGCGGATTTCATAGCAGAACTGACACCGATAATCACCGACCAACAACAACCAACGCCCAGCACATCGCCCACAACCCAGGTAACTACACCATCGTACTGGAACTTATACGTTGACGGATCCAAAACGGCCATAGCAGCAGGAGCGGGGGCAATCCTAACCGGTCCCGGCAAAACATACGCCGAATACGCTCTACGATTTACATTCCCGGCATCCAACAACGAGGCCGAGTACGAAGCCCTAATCGCCAGTCTACAACTCGCCCTGGATACGGGGGCCAGGGATGTTAATATATTCAGCGACTCCCAGCTAACGGTCAATCACGTAACCGGGGAATTCGAGGCACGCGAGACACAGATGTCGGCATACCTGGGGTACGTAAAGGCGCTACTAGGCAAATTTTCCTTCTACAACATAACGCACATCCCAAGAGGGCTGACGCCCTGGCAAGACTAGCAACCGCCCCAGAAATCGCGGCAAGAGGACACACAATGGTGGAAACACTGGAACGACCAAGCATATCCAAAAGCTTTCAGGAAATATTCACAATAACCACAGCGGCCCCACCGGCAACACCAGAGGAAGACTGGCGAACAGGCTTAACCAAATACCTCACAGATGGAACAACGCCGACCGATCGAACAGAGGCAAGACAACTCGCCCAAAGAGCGGCATACTACAGCATGCAAAACGGCCAACTATACATGAACAAAAGGGGATTCCCAATGCTCAAGTGTGTCACGCAAACGGAAGGCAGAGGCATGCTAAAAAACCTCCACGACTGCGAGTACGGCAACCACGGCGGACCAAATAACATCATACACAAACTACTCCGATATGGGTTCTACTACAGAGGGATGCGGCAGGACGCAAGAAATATCGTCGACCAGTGCCAGGCCTGCGCCCAGCACGCACACCGGATACACGCCCCGGCAGCGCCAATATCCATCATCGTTAGCCCTATATCGTTCGCACAATGGGGACTCGACCTAATCGGGCCACTGAAGGCATCTTCAGGCCAATTCAAGTACATCATCGTCTGCATAGACTACCATACGAAATACATAGAAGCCAGGCCGCTCGTCCTCATCACCACGAAGAAGGTCATCAACTTCCTCTGGAAGGACATATATTGCCGATATGGGGCCCCACTAACGATAGTCACCGACAACGGGAAACAATTCAACAACGACGAGATGAAGAGGTTCACCGGCAACCTAGGAACTCGCCTAGTATTCGCATCGGTATACTACCCGCAGACAAACGGACAAGTAGAAGCGGCAAACAAAAAAATAAAGAACGGCCTGAAAAGGAGAATGGAAGACTACAACCACAAATGGGCAGAAAGCCTTTACGAGGTTCTCTGGGCGATACGAACAACGCCGACGGAGGCAACAGGGGACTCGCCGTTCTCTCTTGTGTACGGCGCCGAGGCCGTCTTACCATTAGAAATCACACACCGAAGCCCGAGGCTCGAAGGATACGACCAGGACACCAACGAGCATGGATTAAACATGGCCAACATACTCCGAGAAGAACGGCAGGACGATACCGTTATCGCACTCTCTGCAAACAAGCAGCTGGTAGCCCGACACTACAACAGACGGGTAAAAGCACGGAAGCTCCACGTGGGCGATATGGTCTGGAGAGAGGTCATCCCCAAACCCAAAGGCTTAGCACCAACATGGGAAGGCCTTTTTAAAATCACCGAGAGCGTCACGCCGACCACGTTCATCCTCCAAGACAAGAACGGCCTCAAGATACCACGCACGTGGAATACAGAACACCTCCGATATTGTCACCAGTAGGACGAATTCCACGTAGCAAAACGGTTCGACCAGCCAATCGATCAGCACCATCACACCGGGGACTCATCTCGCTTGGTCATCCGGCACCGCCACCAATGAAACAAAAATTCTTCAGACCTTTGTCGTTTGACTATATCGCGTTCCTAGACGCCGATACTTGTAAAACAAAGAAAGCATAGTAAAAACCAAGCGAGGCACGAGTGGAGTAGCCAAATTGGTGAACCACTATAAAAACACTTGTCTCACTTACATACGAGTTGCTAGGATACTCGGCTATTTTGATAAAAACACAAAACGCTATATCACTCTCGGGCGTTATTAAAGACACCGGTCACCCCAAACACTTAGAAGCCACAAACAGACAAACAAATTTTTTTCAGACCTTTCATCGTTGGCGATACCGGACAACACTTGGAAATTTCATTCATAGGCCATCACGGCAGGAGTACAAAAGTTCAAATAGGCCTACACTAAGCAAAAGGAAAACGATACAACTACAAGGTAAAAAATGCCCGAGCTTCACAACAGATCTGCAGCGCCATCTTCAAGAAACCGCTCCCGATACAAGCCAGCCAACCTCTCACTCCGGGCCTGAGAAAAAAGTTCAACGTCACGAATGTGACGAGTTAGAGGAGTCGACGGAGACGCACTAGGCGTTAAAGGGTGAAAACCATCAGGGGTCATACCTTGGGAAACATTCGACCTCTGCCGCTCTTCCTCCTCGGCCTTCTCCTCCTTAACCTCCATAAGGGCCTCACGCTTCAAACGGCGCTCTTCAGCAATACGCTTCAGGTCAACGTCATACTTCTCGTTCACCCAACCGTTGTCGAAGAAGCGTTTCTGAGTTTGCTGCAGGCCTTCGGTAAAAGCCTTCTTAACAGCACCGTTAAACTCAGGGCTGGCTTTGAAATCGTCCATGGCATCGATCAGCTCCTGCTCACGTCGATCCTCCAACTCCTTCACCTGGCCGCGCAGGGCAGTAACCTGGCCCTCAGCAACGGCCAGACAAGCCTTCAAATCTTCAGCCCGCTGCCGCTCCTCCTTAACTTCTAACTCGAGCTGACGACCACGGAGGTAGGAGGCATTCAGGCACTCGTCAGCGAGCTTCTTCTCGCCCTCCAAAACCTCGTACTTCTGCTGCAAGGACTGCCACTCCTCGCTCGCCTTCACGAGTTGCTCGTCCCTCTCCGACAGGAGGCCGTTAACACGAGCCAGCTCCTCGGACGACGCCACCAAAGTTTGGCGTTGATGACACATCAGCTGAAGAGAAGCGGCGAAGGACCGCAGACACTGCTCGGCCCCACTCTCGACATTGGCCACAGTAGCCACGTCTGGAGGCAGGAGAGCGAGTATCTCGGTCGAGTACGGCAGTGGTCCTTCCCAGTTGCTTGACCGGGCAATGACGACGCGCCCGTCAACGGCGAGGTTGGGATCGCCCCGGGGAACACCGCCTAACAGACAATAAGGACCAATATCAGAATCATCAACCTGAAGGCAAGTATCCTCCTTATCAAAGTACCAAAGATTATCGGCATCACCTATTTCAGCAGCATCGCCCGCGCCAACAGCGTCTGCTCCGGAACCGGGGACTGCAACGGTAACACGAGCGGCCTCCTCGTCATCGTGAACGGGGATGGGAGCTTCAGGAACCGCGCCCATCCGCTTCAAGCGCTTAAAGGGAGCGACCTCGTCTTCAGACCCCCTCTTCAGACGAGCAGGAGAGCGAGGAGACCTCTCGGGTTGACCGCCCACAACCCGAATAGGAACACGACTCCCCACCGTATCGGTCTGAGACTCCGGGGGAGGGGGCAGGTCAGTCGACTCCGAGAGAATAACATTCTTCCCAGAACGCACATCAAGGTCGATCACTTTGGCGTTAGCAGGCTCCGCCGCCAACTCGGCGAGAATCTCATCAATGTCACCATAGGAACTCGACATTTTCCGGTCCCGCTTTTGATTTTTGTACCCGACTGCAAAAAGAAAAGAAGAAAGATAAGACACAAAGATACAACAAAAAGCACAAAACAAAAAAGCAAGCAACACAAACAGGCAAACAAGCAAGCAAGGACGGCATACTGGGCGCCTTGGCAAGACCGGTCATCTCCATAATCCGGTAATCAGCAAGCAAGTACACACTCTTAAACTTCTCACTGAAACCGCTCTCAATCCTATGACATCGCCGCTTTTCCATAGCGGTCAAAGAATACTGACGCGTAACTACAAAAATAAAAACAAGTAAGACAAGCACACAAGCGACACACGATGGAGATCACGTCGGTATAGAAGCGTCACCTCGGGATCGAAACCGGGCAGGAACACGGCTGTGGGAGAATGACGACCACCCACTTGCAAAAAAGTGCTCACTCCGCCAGTCAGGGCACGAACTCGTGAAGTCGGTGAAACCCAGCGAACTCTTTCGTCGCTGACGGAGCGAGAGCGTCCCACCACAACCCTTCTTCGTGGAATACGCCACGTCAAAGTAGTAAAGCACCTCGTTCCGAGTAGGATAGTCGAGACCGGCTAGCTTCCACAATGTGAACATCGCGCTCAACACTTGAAGCATTAGCGGCGACACCTGGCCCACGGCACAACATAGCTCGCCAAAGATGTACTCATGGAAGGGGTGAAGGGGAAGGCGAAGGCCGTATCGTAGCTGAGCACGATCGACAGCGATAAAACCCTTAGGCGGTCTAGAAAACTGCTCACCAGGAGCCGGGGACTTCAGGATAACACCGGCACCGATCTGAAACTCGGACCTTACCTTGTCCAGCTCCGCCATAGACAACGCATTTGTAGGCTCATCAACCTCCTGACCGTCACTAAGGGTCCACAGAAGAGGCCCGTCGAGCCCATAACGGTAAGAACCAGAGCCGGTGTCGGCGTCGTGACGAGAAGAAGACATGGCACCTACGAAACAGCCACGGACAATGTCAAAACCTAAACGGTTCGCCAGCCCGCAACTAGTTTCCTAGGCGATATACCATCCCGGCAAAAAAAAAAAACAAACGAAAACGAGAAGAAAAAGAAGAAACACAAAACAAGAAAAAAAAAAAGCAGCAGAGTCCTACAACAAAGCAGGGATCAACCAAGAACACCAAGCAACACAGACAACCCAAAACCCAAAAGAAAACCAAAATTCGAAACAACAAAAAAATCCACGGAAGGTACCAAGCAGCGAGTCCTTACCAGAATTTGGGGAAGATTGGAAAACCTACGACGGCGCAGCAACAAACACGACGGAGGCAGGAGAAGAACAGGAGAATCCAACGGCAGAGAAAAGCAAAGTAGTACAGAAGCAAGAAAAGCAGAAAAGAAAAACGTGCAAAAAACTAGCATATATATAGGCGAAATGGCGAGATCGCAACCGTTGGAACAGACACGTCGATCAAGAGGATCCCGGCACGTGTCAACCAGAATCAGAAAAGTCTGGAACGAGAACCGGCACGCACCGTTTCGAGGAGGGCGCAACTTTCGAAAACCATCATCACGCTTCATCACGGTTTATGGCTACGACGGGACGTTTGGGAACCCCAAGACGCCCTACTCGGACACATGGCAGCACGACAACAGACAACATTTAATGATAGGCAGAGTAGGCACACCAACCACACCAACCACATCGATGACAGAGCACGCATAGCCGAAAAACGGACCGATATCGCTCATCACGCCTCATCACCCGTATCGCACGTCACTATGCATCACCGATGCCGCCCATCACTCTTCATCACGCTGCATCACTCGTCATTACTAGCCACTAGGAGGAACGGACTCGGGGACTTAAGGGTTACCAATTCAAACGAGCTCCCCCTACCATAGCGCCCACAAACAGGTAAACCATCACTCTTCATCACGCTGCATCACTCGTCATTACTGGCCACCAGGAGGAACGGACTCGGGGACTTAAGGGTTACCAATTCAAACGAGCTCCCCCTACCATAGCGCCCACAAACAGCGACCCCCCTGGTCGATACAAACGGAAGAACGCTCAAACAAACAAAGATACACAAAACACCATTTTTTCACAAAGTACAATGGCAGAACGGTGAACTAGCTACTCACCGATCTCGCCCCAAACCAACCAGAATTACATGTACAGGTACAGGAGCACCCACAGCCAAGGTGCACAACCTAGGTCGCCAAGTTGGGGGACTATATGGCATGATACCTGGCTCCTAAACAAAGGTACACATCGCCGCCGAAGCACATTGTGGTGATCTCGCCGGGATCACTTCTTTTTCAACTCGCCAACCAAGGTTGATCTCCTTGGCTGAGCAAGTTGGGGGACTTGTACATATACCTGGCTTAATCACCTAAACACGTGCTTAGGTGACTTCAAATTATATATTATAATATGTCTCACCGCCACCACGACAGGAACCACCACCAGGAAGGCTCCAACTTCGATGACCAAACCCGCCCGATATCCGATCAGGATAGCGCACACGCGCCACTACCGATACCGGTCAGACAACACCCAGCAGAGGAACATACGCACCAAGTCCCACATCGAAAGCAAGGAGATAGCCCAACCTCCAACCACCAATATATACCGGTCAACTGAACATTAAATGGTACACGCTCTTAACTTACTACATCGTTATTCTGTCCGATCTCTATATCGATTCTGACTTAGGCATCGGAGGGTTGAAGGCGGGTCATCCCGTCTCTCCTGAACCGTTATTGATCTTAGCAGTATCAAGATCGTTGTGAGATACCGCCCGACATCAATCATACATCGATACCGCCCGACCTCGACCATTTGCGATCTCTGTCCGATCCGGATCCCGCTCAATACCCGATTTGCATACCGCGGATACTAATACGTTAACATTTGCTCATATCTTGAATATCCCTTATTCAGGATTTGAACAAATATATATATATATATATATATATTGATATATAGAAGAATAGATTATACCTTGGTTGTGCCCCTCCCTGGCCCTAGTACGTAGTCCCCTATTCCATGCGCAAGCATATGCTGATTAAGTCGATCTCCAACTCTTATGTAGGCATTGACAAGCTGATTAGCCCAGTCGAAATCCTCCTACACCCTTGTCATTGGCTACTCAAAATTCTTGCTAACCGGTTCTTCCCTCTTCTTAGCTTCTTGCCTCATTATATGGATATAGTTCTCTAAATCTTCGCTGTCTCCAGAATCCCTCTCTTGTGCCTTTAACGTCCCCGACAAAAACTCCTGCCACATTCCATCCACCACCTTCCTATATATTGCTCAACATCCCCTTTCATCATATCATAAGCTCTCTTTGCTCTTAAAACCATCCCTGAGCATTACTTGTAAATCTACCAAATTAAATAGTGCAGCGTTGAATTTACGATATGTGATCCAGATGAGAACATTATGCAAAAATTCCTCCCGGAGGATCTTCAAAAAATAAGAATTAAAAAAAAATTAATGAAAAAACCTTTGATCTGAAGAAACCTAAATTTTTTTATCACATGAAGTGTTTAGAATGGTTGAACTTGAGTTGCCTTGTGAAATGAGACTGAAGTGATCCATCTAGTATATAAAGGAGTCCTTGTGCAAACTCCAAACACATTTCAAGGTCTCATTTTCACATTGAGTACAAACTATAGTATTGCACTATTATCTTCCATTTGCCAACTCTAATAGTCTTGAACACCGATAACTAAGGTAGCCTTTTTGTTCATTGTTTATGTTCTTATTTGTACATGTATAACAAAATATGATTGTGCTTATGTTGTTTTATGATTATAGTTAACTGCTAAGTTATTGTATCTTTTTGTAGTTTTAAGATATTGTTTGTTAGTTACATACGATGAATTTGTAATGGTTAATATTTTTTTTCTAATCCAAACTAACTGATCGCTCGAGACATGAAAAATAATTCAAATAACTAAGAGTAAATAATTTAGGAGACTTTTTTTTAACACGTACAATTAAATGTCACTTGTTTAACATCTTCACATAAATGGTACCAATTAGATATAGATTGTGTCTATTCACACCTCCAAAATTAATATTTACACTTCTTCTTTATTTTCAAATAATGTTGACTAATTTAATTTTATTAAAAGACAATTATAAACAAATCATAAGACAAAATAATAAAGCGTATAACACCATGGCTACACGATAGACTTAAGTTCTTCACTTTCAACTCATCATGTTCTTTCTTGTACCTCACATGTTTGATTCATAGTAGTTCAATTTATAACTGGCTTCGACCATAATCGGTTAATTAGGACCGACAAAAGTTTAAAGACTCAACACCATACTTTCAATTTTCACCTCCATATGTCCTGCTTTGATTATGCTTTGATTATATACTTCAGAGCCATAGAACTGATTCTTCATGTTTAAAAGAAATCTACAGGCCATATCTTAGAGCCTAGACCAATATGAAACTGTCATAATCTTATTTGAGTTTCAATCTCGTCTTTTTCTTTTTCTTTCGTTTTTGTTTGACTGGTTGGGTAGCAACTAGCAAACTGCTCATCGAAAGAAACTTATATGATTTATAGTAACGATCTCCTCAATTTAATGAAGTTAGACTAAAACGTGAGAAAGATTATACGAACAATGTGGCTGGAACTTGATGCATCAACATATATTGATGATAATAACGTATGGCTTGATGAAGGTATTTTCGTGACACTAAGGAGGTATGGACGTATGGTTAACATTTTTAATATTTGAAAAGTAAATTGGAGGTTAATTAATAAATGAGGTGTAAATACAAGTTTTAGAGGTGGGAATAGTGGCACCATAGCTAAAACTAAACAAACTTCACTAAACATATGATTTTAACTAAAACCAATTACCATGAGTTCACCTGTGTTCTACCTTGCTACCCACCGCTTCATAGGTAATTCACCGCATCAATCGGCAAATCATCATTAACGACAATTAGTCTTACATTTGAAGTCAGGTACGCTGCGGTTATCGTATAACTCTTGGAATCGCTGAGACTTTGTTTGAGCATTTTCACGAACTGTGTAGGCATTGCAATGACAAGCTGATTTATTATAGTATGATCTGTTGTGACAAAAATCACATCCCCTTGTAACTCATAAGCAGTCTTCATCTCATAGCCAAATCCAAATTGTTGCTAGTTTTGGATCTCACATTCTCCATCAACTCGTGTGATGAAAACATCCCTTACTAAAATCAAACATCAATTCAATCACCGGCACAATATATATACATATAACCCTATTATCATATGGGCCACTACTGGAGATCAGCTTTCAAGCGACGAAAGTAAGTACCTTCGTCGCTCCAACCTATCTGAGGCGACGAATATTGAATTCGTTACCTCAGAAACGATCTACGTCGTTTCAACATAACTGAGGGGACCAAGATTTGTCTACGTCACTTCAACATAACTTAGGCGACCAAGATTGGTCTACGTCGCTTCAGAAAAAAGAAATAGTCAAATTTAGGTATCTGAAGCGACGTATAACAATGTTGGTCGCCTCGAAGAGATCTGAGGCGACGAAGATCGATCAATCTTCGTCGCCTCATTTTTCTAAAACTAGATTTGCTCTCCTTCTTAAAGTCAAACCCTTTATAAAGTTGAAATTTTGGGGAAATAGAGCATTCGCGCTCTGGAGTTGTTCTTGGCCGATTTTGAGAGAAATTTGAAGAAATTGAGAAAGAAGGTTGTTCTTGCCATCCATTTGATTCTTAAGTAAGGTTAGTTTGATTTTTATCTCTTTAACTCTCTTTATGACCATATTACATGTTAATTAAGAAGCGAAATTGATGTATATGTGAATTTTTTGAAATTGAATTGAATTTGGTCCTATGTTTGTAGTTTTAGTGTTTGAATCATTGAATTGTGATAAATCATGTTATGGGTTCATCAATAATGTTTGAACTTTGGTTAATTTAGTGAAATTTGTGATGATTAGTGTAGATTAGGTGTATTGGTCTCAATTAGTGGTGTTATTAGTATTAATCATGAAATTGAGTGTAGGGTTATATATAATTGTGGTGTTTATCAACTTACAACGCCCGTTTGAGAATCAAGAACTCATCTAGTTGATCGAGATGAGTAGTTGATTCTCGAATTGTCCTATTTTTGGACACTTTAGGTGAACATAACTTTGTTGATCCTTTTGCAATTCATGTGGTTTCAGTTTTGGGATATGATTTCGACAGTGTCTCCTTACAATGTTCCCCGAGTGCAAATTAGGTTGTTTAGATATGTGTGCAATCGAGGATTTATTGGGAGATGCTGCCAAAATTTCCCAAAACTAGAGCTGATACCCATGGGTGCAAGAGAGTTGACAAATGTCTTGTTCCCCTGAAGGGGATAGGACCCAACCCGGAGGCATAAGGAGAAGAAGTGTGGGGATAGTTGGTATCGTAAATGTGGAGTGGTAACTTTGTTCATATTAATTGTTTATTTTGACAGGAAACGTGGAAGGACACTCAGATAAAACTTGGATGAATATCCTCAAGCTGATTCAAGGTACATCACAGGCATATTCGAGTTTATGAATTTTGCCCGACGACATAGTAACAGAGCCGATTATCACTTCTGCCCGTGTAAACGTTGTAAGAACAGTCTGTTCAAGGTTACTATGGATACCATGTATCATCACTTTTCACACAGTGGTTTGAGTCCGGAGTATACTGTCTGGCACCTTCACGGGGAAGTTTCAAGTGAGCCAAAAATGCTCAGTCAACGAAGACAGTGGCTTCAAGACAAAGCCGGTCCTTCTAGTGGTGCCAGTCCTTCAGTGAACCCGCAGTTAGAGATTCTACCTGATGCATATCCGTATTATCCTGGATACCATGTAGATGTACCCGAACAATTTTTGGAAGATAATTCTGGCATCAACTTCAATGACATGGTAGACGATGATTATGAAAAGTATGATAGATTATTAAAGGAGTCACGGACCCCATTATATGAAGGCAGTGAGGAAACTATTTTGAGTGGCATATTAGATGCAATGGAAATGAAAAATGAAAATGGATGGTCGGACACAAGTGTTGACTCTTTATGTAGTTACATTAATAAACTTCTTCTTAAAGGTCACACATTTCCCTGTTCATACTCGAGAATTAAAAAAATCATGAGTGATCTTTCACTTGGTTATGAAAGAATTGATGCGTGTGAGTTTAGCTGTGTGTTGTTCAGGGGGGCGCTTGTAAACAAAAGAATTTGTCCAGTGTGTAATTTTGAAATATATAAGCCATATACGGATGACATTCCCAAAAAAATCATTCGTTACTTCCCTTTGACACCAAGGTTGAAGCGTCTGTTCATGTCACCACACACTGCGAAGCATATGCGATGGCTCGGGGAGAGGATATACGTGGCTGGTAGCCTCAGCCACCCAGCTAATGGAGAAACGTTTCAACATTTTGATAGAACTTTTCCAGGTTCCACACGAGACTGCAGAAATGTGCGCCTTGGAGTTGCTACATACGGTTTCAATCCATTCGGAACAATGGGAACTTTATATAGTACATGGCCCATTTTTGTGATGCCGTATAATCTACCACCGTCAATGTTCATGAAGAAGAAATATAACATGCTATCGGTGTTGATTTTGGGCCCTAAATCTCTCGAAAAATGCCTCAGTGTACTCATGGAGCCAATGATCGAGGAGCTAATACATTTATGGGTCGTTGGAGTCCATAATTTTGATCGAGTAGACAATAAGGTATTCTTGATGAAGACAGCGGTGATGTGGACTATCAGTGACTTTCCTGGTTTAAGGATGCTTGCAGGATCAACGGTGAAAGGGTACAAGGCATGTCTAATCTGTCTAGATGAGTTGAGTGGAAGGATAGTTTATGAAGGTCATCGGAAATGGCTCCACCAAGACCACCCTTAGCGATTGAGTAAGGCATTTAACGGGAATGTAGAGTTTGGTGGAAGACCCGTTTAGAAGAGTGGAGATGAAATTTTGGAGGACATTAGGTCACACGCTTACTCCATTCTAAGCCAACATGACGACTTAAAGGTGTCGTACGATCCGAATAGCAGACATTGTTGGACCCACGATAGCATATTTTGGAAGCTGCCTTATTGGTCATCATTAAAGATCAGACATTGCTTAGATGTCATGCACATTGAAAAAAAACGTGTGTGACAACATACTTGGAACCATTTTTGCAATTGATAAGAAGACCAAGGATAGTCCAAAAGCTCGCGCTACTTTGAAGAAGAGGAATGTGCGCAAAAACTAGTGGCAAAGAGACCGTGACTAGGGGACGGCGAAGTTCCTCATGCCCCCTTTTTAGTTAAAAGGATGCTCTAGAAGATGTGTTCGAGTGGTTCATGGATGTTAATTATCCTCTTGGTTATGCAGGAAGTTTGAGAAGTAAGGTCAAAGTTCATCCCCCGTCACAATTTTATGGATTGAAGACGCATGATTGCCATGTATTGCTTCAACATCTTCTTCCAGTGGTTATCAGAGGGTTCTTGCCAGATAACGTTGTGAATCCATTAATAGCACTGTCAAATTGGTTTCGTAAATTATGCAGTAGGGAGCTAAAGAAGGAGGTTATGCGTGACATGGAAACTGAGATAGTGATGATTCTCTGCAATTTGGAGCTGATTTTTTCACCTCATTTTTTACATCTATGGTTCATCTCATGGTTCATCTGCCCAAACAAGTATTGCTTACAGGCCCAGTACACTATTCATGGATGTATCCAATTGAAAGGTAGCACTGTCAAATTGCTAATTCTATGCTAGTTACGTAATATGTCCTAACCATTTATATGTAATTGTAGGCAATTAGGAAAATATAAAAAGTCAATGAGGAATACACGTTACCCGGAAGGTAGTATTGCTGAACGGTACCTTGTACATGAGTCGATGACATATTGTAAGTCTTATCTAAGACGAGAAGACCACGAAGAAATTGACACTTCCCCAGACTGGAATATTAGCAGTGTTTCACAACAAGTAAGGCCAGAGATTATTGAGACTCGTACCTAGTTTAGGTTGAGTGAAACAGAGACTGCTGAGGCTTACTTGCAAGTTTTGGTGGAAGTAGACAGAGTGAAACCATACCTAGAAGAAAATCTCACCAGGTTCAAGGCTAAAAATGGTGAAGATTTCGACGATCTTCGTCGTCGGAGGAGTTTTCTTCGATGGTTCTTAACATGGGTACTGAAATTATGTTGTTGAAAGGTACTTCAATGGTTTTTAGCACTTATCTTTCACTTATCTAACACTTATCTTTCAGGTGTCTCTCAAGGATAAAAACCAGGACCACGGCTTGGTGCCAGGAGTAAAGTCATTAGCCCAACGACCTCAGCAATTCCGGGTTTTTAAGTCGTGTTATGTGAACGGTGTCAAGTTCACGTCGTGAGATAGGGATCAAAGAACCGTGACTCAAAACAGAGATGTCATGATAGACATGGGTTCATCCAAGTTGTACGGCCATGTTAACTACGTCGTCGAAGTATTATATGCAGGCCGTATGCCAGTGGTGTTGTTTAAGTGCACATGGCACAACTCCGAGGATGAGGACGATCTTGACACCGTCAAGATAAATCATGGACTAATATCAGTGGATACAAACAACAGTTACTATGAGGATTCACCATTCATTATTGCAACCAAAGCCAAACAAGTATTCTACATGGACGATCCAAAGACGGGTGATACTTGGAAGGTAGTACAAGAAATGTCTCACCGAAATGTCTACAGTGCAGAAGTACTTGCCATTGATGAAAGCAGGTCGCCTACAGGAGATCATGTATTCGAGCCTTACCAAGAGGACACTCCCACAGTGATACAATTTTACCAAGATCTTCACCTAGTTTTGGATGAAGTCGGTGACATTTCTAATGAAGATGATGACGATGACGATGAGAATGATGAAAAGGATGACGAGGAGGAAGACTAAACTAATATTATTATGAACTTGAAAACTAAATTCGTATTTGTAAACTATGAATTATGTATTTAAAAACATTAATTCTAATTTTTGAATTTCTAAAAAGAACACAATTTGAGGCGACCAAGAAATCAAAACTCGTGGCCTCAAATTGTACGAGGCGTCAAGAAATCTCAATATTTGTCGCCTCATATTTTCCAGACGACCAAGAGTCATTCTTCGTCGCTTTAGTTATTCTAGGCGACGAAGAAACCAATATTCGTCGCTTAATTGTGAATATATATTCAGAGCAAAGACCGGTTTCTTTCTTCTTTGTTTCTCCTCCACCCCCAAATCCTCGAATCCCTAACCTAAATCCCCTCCCCCAAACCTAATTACCCTCCTCGTAAACCCTAAATCACCCCACCCCAAAACCCTAAAGCCCCGGCCCTTGTCTCCCTTGTCTATCCCTAAACCCAAGACCGAATCCAGGATTCCTCCAACTCCGGCGCTCAACAATTAAACTCCGGCGCTCATTACTTCAAGTCCAAGAATCCTCCAACTTGCTTCATCTTCGAGGTAAACGATTCTTTCCTAAATTCAACAGTGGAGAAGTTGCATTTCATTAACAGTTTTATTAACAGTGTTGTGTTTGCAATTAAGTTTCATGGACGATCTTGACACCATCAACAACATTCTGGTCATTAACAGTTTCAATATTAAAACACTAGCTATTCGAGGCAATATTGAATATTGTGTTTGCATGTCTATGGTTTGAATACAGTGGAGAAGTGAATCTGCAATATATGCATACTGTGTCAATACTGAAATAGTTTTTTGTTTTTGGAATATATTTGTGTGAACTAGTGTCTTGATAGAGGTGCAATGAGCATCACTATGATGATATTTAAACTAGATTTAGCAATTTGGTCTATCTTCATTTGTGTATATTTTGGATTCCCAAAACTGTTATATATGTACATGCATATTGCAGAGCCTATGTTGATCGGTATAGCTTCAACTAGTGTACAACATAAATAATTATGTTGTTTTACATGAATATTGATTTCATAAAGTCTACAGCAAAAACAGTAATTAGGAAGAAGTATCTTGTTTCAAAATGTTTAATCCTCCACGCTCTACTCTTATTCAAAAAGATTAATGCAGTAAGTGATAATTGTGAAGCAGCTTAATAGAAAATTTGAAGAGTCGGTGGTAGAAAACAATTGAAATGATTTTTCAACAAACTATACACTGCAGCCTGGAGTCGAAACATGTTTCTATTTGAACCAATAATTTTGTTGTGTAGCCGAGTTTCTATTTGAGTAAGAGTAAAATAGCATAAATCTTAAACTAGGAGAATTAGTATGATTACACTAATCATTATAGCATGATTAATATACTATATATATAAGTACTAATTAATATAGCCAGCTTAAGGTTGAGGCTTTTGTAAAGCATGTTGCTTTTAGTTTGGTTCTGTTTGAAGTATATATCCAAATCTCACTACCAAGCATGTACCTTTTTATCCACCAACTTGCAATAACATTTTTCTTGGGTATGTTATTAGTACGTTGTTCAACTTCATTACCTGCCGTTGCAATTTATAATAGCTTGTTAGAGTAATTAGAGATACTAACCTCCCGTACATACTTATGTTGGAAATTACAGAATGGCTCCCGGGAGTACTAGTCAACGAATGAGGAGAGCGGCACTCGAGCGTTGACAAGCTGCGGCTGCGGCGGTATTCGCCGGTGCCATGGCACAATCCAGGTCTCCTCCACAGCCTCATAGGGAGCATGAAACGCCGGCCCCACAGCTTGAGGACACTTTTCCATTGGTGGAAAACTGCTCAGAGGTATCCACCAGCGCCACTTCCGCCTTCGATTCCCAAGAGCACCCGCCCACCCTCAGCATCCTTTGCAAGAAGATCAAACTTCCAGGTCAGGTCCACTACTTGATTTTAGTTTATTCATTACTGTTTTGGTTTGGTAAATGTATAACTGTTAGTAATGTCGGTTTAAGCAGACATAGTGGACATGGCAACCAGAAATGCAACGACGGAGCATCGCGGGGTCGTTGTCTGGACAAAGACTGAGTACCTCGTCCGGCTAAACAATAATCAGCGACTATAGGTGCCTTACTCTACGAGGCATTGAGGGCTTGCGATGAGAGAGTTGAGAAGTCTGTTGACCAGAGACATTTGCAGCATCATTCGCAGCAAAGTACCCATGATTGCACTTAGCTTTTTGGGACTTACACATGAGCACCGCGACATCTTAAATAGCGGTATTGAGGTATACTTTCTGAGCTTACTAACCATTTTTTAATTTAGGGTTTATGTATTTAGTAAAGAAAATTAACATATTTTTAATTTATGTGCTAGACGAACTATGACATCCCTACAAGCGAGCTGGAGATGTGAAACTTCATAGACATGACAACACAAATAATATACAAGGATTGGAAGTATGATTGCCATCAGCATTATCTTCACGTCAGCCAGGAGACTCCTGCCGAGTTCCTAGGCCGGGAAGAAGAATGAGAGTGGTTAAAAGGCCACTTCGAAGACCTTGATTACCTGGTAAACTTCATAACCCATTTCAGAAACTGTCTTGGGCATGATTTTAAATTTACATGTTTATCTATTAATATTGTTAAATTATTATTTTCTGTGGCAGAAACTATGCTCACGGAACCGGGGAAATAGAAACAAGAACAAGGAGCAGCAGCTCAACCACCATTCGAGGTCCCTCATACTCTCATACTGGAGCGAATAGTTGGAGAAGAAGGGTCATAAAGCCCCGGCCGTCCAGACTTGGATCGATGTATATGAGCCAGACAGGAATGCAGCTGAGAAAGTGGTGAGAGAAATTATGTTAAGTTTCGTTATTACTTAATATTATTTTTGTTTACAATATTTTAATATTATTTAATTATTATATTTTAATTGAGCAGGTGGTAGTCAAGCGAAGACTCAACGAAGTCTTGTCGCAACAAGATAGTGCAGCGACCGAGGATGAAGGCGATGTGGTGTAGACCATGTAGCTGCAATTTAGCTACAATTTAGATGCAATTTAGGTGTCGACCATGACTCTAATTTGTGAACGATAGTAGTTGTGAACAATAGTATAGGCATCAAAACTGTGTACGTTTAGATTTGTGGTTTATTTTTGTGTATGGATGATTGTGTGTTCATTGAGTTTGTTTTGTGCTTATTTTGTGTGCATAATTGTGTACAGTCGTAACTTCGTACGTAATAATTTAAATATTTTTTTTTTCACTATTACCACTTTGAGCGACGAAGATTGACCTATCTTCATCGCTTCATGTGTTACACCTTCGTTGCCCTAACCTGGCCAATATTGGTCGCTCCAATTTGGCGACAAAGACCAATATTGGTCGCGACAATTCGGCGCGACAATTCCAATCTGCGTCGCCCCATATTATTGCGACCAACTTAGACTTCGTCGCTTCATATGAATGAAGTGACGAATATTGATAAAATTACGTCGCCCCAAAGTGAAGAGACCAACTTGAGGCGACGACGCTTAAGCGACAAAGACTCGGTCACCTCCCGTCCAAGAGACCAGAATCTCTCTTGGGCTGCGAACTTTCTTCGTCGCCTCGGTCATCTTCTCCAGTAGTGGGCGAGAACAAAGAGTTGCATCTAAAGTGCGCTAAAGTGAAAAGAATGGTAGTCAGTTTAAGATTACCTAGGTTCTCGATGGTAAATCCATGATGGATAACCATCCGAATCTCATCCTGATCTTAGGTCACGTACCAAGCATTTCAAAATTGACCCTTTCAATTCGACCACATTGTTCTGCCACAATCTTTGCAAAATTATTCACTGTTTTGATGAAGAATTGCTAAAATTGGTTATAGGGATATGAGCTCATCTTGAGCACAGCCTCCACGTTGAAATGCCCGGCCTCTAGTCGCAAGCTGTCAACAAATACTACTATGATTGAGTTATAGTCGAAGTCTGACCATCCTCATATACGTACGATTTTCACATAATGCAACAAACCACAGATTCAGTGACTAGGAACTCATTAGGAGGTAGGGGAGACACGGCCATTACAGCTTCCATCGATGCTCATCCACCTGGTACTTGAGCAAGTGATCATGTGGACATCTTGGTTGTCCATGGAGGTCTCAGAGAAAATGAGAGATCCAATTTGGACTTAGGGAGACGAAATAATTACGGTGATTTAGATAAACACCCATGCATGGCCTTATAGTTTCCAAAATTTAATCCACTCCATTTTTGCTTAATACAGTAAAATTTCGATAATTTAATACTCGATAATTTAATACTCGATTAATTAATAATCTCGTTAAAATAATATTTTTTTGTCGGTCTCAACTTGAGAGCTTGAGTATTAATTTAATAATCGATTAATTAATAATCTCGCTAAATTAATAAATTTTGTCAGTCTCGAGGTTATTAATTTATCGAGATTTTAATATACATTCATGACATGATTAAATTTCTAATTTCATTTATGATACATTGTAACCAAATTATTTTTATTATTTATAAATTATGTCACTACAAATTTTTTTTAATATAAATCATTTCTCAAATTTAATATCAAATAACCAAGCAGTTGCAAAATTTAAGGATATAAATTTCAATATTTAATATTAAAAAAATATAAAATACCTAATATAATAGCTAAATTACCTGAATATATGAGAGGACCTGACCCTAGATTAACTAGTAGTCTAGAATTAAGCCCAATCGACCGACCCTAATATACTAGTTTCTATGAAAATTTTGACATAATTTCTCTTATAAAAGAGACAACCAAAAACCTGCAAGGAAAACTGACACTACGCAGATAAACTCATAAACAATACCGTGAACCACCGATGTCCATCCGGATTCTCAATATAAGATTGGAATTAAAACTGATACATTATCCAGAATTGGAAAACATAACTCCAATAAATATGGAATCACATACAAAGAAACTCAACTCGACAACTATACGAGTGACGACCTATTCTCAAGAGTTTCAATAAGAAAATACTACTAAACCAATATCCAGAGTAACTTCAATAACATAAGAGACAAACTGACAGTGAGCAATGACCTACTGCTGAAGGAATTAACTGGTGGACTCGATGCCCTCGACGACATTCAGCACCCTCATGATACATACTGCAATCTAGGCAAAGAAAATCGGAAAGCCCAGGGAAAGACAATTAAAATCGTTAGAGTGAGTGGACGAAAATAAAATATCTTTCACCATATATATATATACATGCTCATAAAACAAATGCGAGTCAATGTATATGAAAATCTGGATCAGGTACATTTTCCCTGATCCATAAAGATGCGCATAAAATCATGCGGGGTCACTCACGGACTCCTCCGCATAGTACAGTCTAATCACCGGATCTCATACCCCCTCGTAATTATAAGTCTGAAAGACCTCGGGTCAGGATATCTGTTCCCCCCGGAGCTTCTCGGGGATCAGCCGAGAAGCCAAAGCATTGATGCTACCTCTATATCTGAGACTGTACTCTGTGTAAACCAAATCAAAAAGACTTTCCATGCACTTGCATAATCGTAAAGTGCATAATCATAAATGCATAACGTAAATGCATAAATCAAGACTCGCAAATCAACTGTGAAAATAAAATGTCCACTCACAGGTTACTGAGATAAACATAAAGCTGAAACCCTGTCGATCGGCACAATTATTCATCTGATACGCCCACTAACTCAACATCCTAAAACCATGATTAAAATAATATATGATCATCCGAGTTTATACTGAATAGCAAAGACCGTAATCTGTTGATTAATAACATCGAGAATCTCATATGCTCGAACAATGTATTTTCCTATTTAATTACTGACTCAACCAAACATTGAATTCAATTCCCTGTAATCCCTCACTTTAAAGAGTTGCAAACAAATCTCGAATATCAAGCAATTTAACGGATAATCAAAACGTCCTTAAATATTATCGTGAATTAAACTAATAATTGTCTGATTAAATACTCGCCCAAATTTAACATACTTAAATCCAAATATAAACCTCACAATTGCGTTCAGCACACGAAAACGAGCGAAACGACATAAATTTTTTCTAAAATTTCACCTCGCCGGAGATCCGCCACGCACGGCGGTGCGTGGGGCCGCCCCCGCCGGTCGCCGGAATTTCCACCAATCCAGAAAATTTCGACCTATACATCAATATGAAGATCTCAAAATTTTCAACAACTTTGTAGTTCAATACTGAGGCCAATTTTAACCTGACCACGTCAAAACTCACCATGAGGTTCAAAAATCTCGCCGGAATACCCATACTCCGAGACCACTTGGGATAGACTCACCATCCCAAGGGCTACAAAACCCCCATAAGGTCGACCCCCATCGCCGCTGTCTCCGCCACCTCCGTCGTAGGCAAAATTTGTCGGAAAACCCTCCACTTCATCACGTCGTTTCTTCCTCCTTCGGCCACCAAATTCGATGAGCCACCTACTAAAACAAAGAAGAGCTTGAGCCCAACAACTTTCATCAAGGAAGCACGACCAAAGAATGCCGGAATAGAGGACACCACCGACGACAAAATTTCAGCCAAAATGGGTCAATTTGACCCATGGTCAACTCGGTCAACCCATAATTCCCAAAAGAAACTTTCCAAAAATAACTTGTATTTATACCATATAAATACCGTACATATACCAACCCAAATCAACGGCTACGATTCAATCTGATCAAGATCGGACGGTCACGATTAAATCAACAATAAAAATAACACTTTTATATATTTCCACCAACCGACTTCAAAACTCATTAAAAAATTTCCCGAAAATTCCCACTATCTCAAAATTAAATTTTCTACAGTTCTCGTGAAGGAAGTCAACCCAAATTCTTGCTTGATAAAATAGTCGTTAAGAAACTCAATTATGCGACTAATCTGCGATAACTCAATTTCGTGCTGATTAATGCGTAGATTTTGGTTCGGGTTGTCACAATATAATAAGTAATTAAACTAATAAAGTACTAGGTAAATTACTAAACTGCGAAACATAATACATAAATTACTTGAATATAATAGGTAAATTATCTAAATATTATATATTATAGCTCAATTAATTATGTATGGATTTTTATAGGTAAATTTATTATGTATATATGTGTCTTGGTGTTTTTATTTCAATATGATGATAGGGGGACTAAGTACGTAAATTCATTACCTTTTTTTTATAGGAAAATGACCATCTAGAGGATCATTTTATTAAATAAATACGACTAAGGTCGTAATTAAGGCATCCAGAGCAGACTCTGGAACAGATGTGAACCATTCATAAAGAAGGTCACAATTATAAACAAATATATGTGCTACACTATTACAGATACTAGCACTAATTGATAAGCCCATAGAGCTCGACAAATGTAAGCTGACTTGCATCTCAATGGGATCACGATAATCCATGATAAATAGAGAAAAACATACTTCTAAGCACGCAATCATGGTAGGTATATCAACCCTAATGAATCTCGCTAACCACCTGAGATACAGGTTCAATATAAGCATTAAAACCAAGAATATTACTAGAATATCACAAACACTAGCCGAGAAGAAAGACCCTCCTGGGTCCCAAGCATAAGCAAGACAACGAAAACCTGAATATAAAAACGCGTCATCCCTGAGAGAGGCACTTGGATCCCAAGTAAAACCCTAAGGCCGAAACAAGATAACTCGAGCAGCTCGAGGTAGCTTCCCCAGGTCCCAAATGCGAATCCAGGATCCAACAACGGTGAAAAACACTTGCAAGCCCAAGGAAAGCACTCTGACTCACTGAGATTTGCCCAATACTTATAACTGATTGTATGAGCCCGATACAAACTCTGTTGCCCTAAACTAGACGGCCTACGTGGCCTTAACCCACTAGAGATACTGCAAAAGTAGGTTATAGTGGCCATGCAGTCCCACTAGTCGGTAGTGTCGCACTGAGTTCCGACGACGTCGTCCCAACACCAAAAGGCCCGCCCAGTTTGTAACCAACGAAGGTTGCTCCTCATCGAGCATAACAAGTCAGGGCGATAGAAAAAAACCAATCTCCTCGTTGCAACCAGAGATCCGGTATAAGAACCTGACCCACACAATCCCAGAAATCTTAGTCGAGCACGACTCGAACGAGATTTCCACCGACCTCATCTATTGTCCCTTCAGTGCTGCTTGATTCCCATGCACCCGAAACCGAGACATGCGAAGCAATGGAAAACCAACCACGTAAATTCATTACCTAAATTTTATTAGAAGTAAATTAATTATGGATGCATTTTTTTATAGGTTAATATATTATGTATGCATGCGTTTTCTATATAAGTGATTGATGTAGGTATTTTAATTCAATATGATGATAGGTACATAAATTATCTATTGTGGGAGCTGTATTTTAACTTGAATGATAACATAAAATTCACTAATTTATTTATTATATATTTTACAAGAGAACAAATGCAATAGAATGTTTAAAAAAATAAACATGTTTTTTGTCAAAATTGAATGATAATTATGTTGAAGGATATATATATATATATATATATATAACATATCAAAATATGGCTAAGTAACTCATCGTTCTTAAAATGGAAGTTTTCAAATAGTCAAAGGAATAAATCCATTAGTGAAAAAATGGATGAAATTTATTCAAATATTTAAATGCTGTAGGATTTTTTATTCAAACATTTAAATGTTGTAGAGAGTTTTGCCTAATTTCATTAATTAGGGGACTTAATACCAAAACCATTTTAATAAATTAAATAAGGGGAAATTAGGGGAAACTCCCTCTCACATTTGATTTTTTGAAGAAACTCTATTTAATTTGTTGTTAATGGATTTAGTCCCTAAATTTAATGTTAGTCTTAAATTATATTCATTTTTAGATCAACAAATTAGTCTTATATAATATGAGTTACCTAATATGCCATTTAACCCAATATTAGCATTAGATTTATAGAATTTGTCAAGCTTAAATTTCTTTGTAATTTTTTTTTCTTAATTGCTAAACAAATTAAAATGTTGCAATTGTTAATTTTTTTATTATAAACTACAGGCTGAATTTCATATACCTCTTACACCTTTTGCATACGTTCTCGATTCTTGACTCTACAAGTTTCCAGTATTACTAATATACCTATTTGGATAATTTGTAATTACCTCTACTTATTTGGATAATATACCTACTTAATCTAATTTAATGATTCTAATCTACCTATTTTGTCTACCTTTCGATCCACATTTTTGGATAATTTACCTAGCTACTTGTAGGTAAATTATTTCACCTACTTGTAGGTAAATTATTGTATATGAAAATGAATAACAAAGGAAGCTCATAGGCTACCAACGCAAACAAAATAAAGTTCAGGTAAATTATGTTATAAAATTAAAGCACATAAAATAGGAAATTAGTAATTCATTACTATTCTATCTACTTCGTAATTCTAATTAAAGTACATTCTTATTGTTTAAACAGATTTATTCTCTGTAACTTCTGATATGTGTCTTGTCTTAATTAGATACAGATTAGTATAGATATACAGAGAATCCCTGTTATATCGGGATAGTTATTGTAACAGATTATATCAGCCTATATATACGACATTATACAATTAATGAAAGAGTTACAACTTTCTGTTATAATACTATTCCCCTACAATACGTTATCAGCACAAGTTTCTAACCTGAAGCTTTGTGCCAAAACCAAAACACTTTTCTCATCCCAAAATTCGAGATTGACCACTTCAATCTCATAAGCCGGTGCACATCTGTCAACTTTGATAGAGGATTTCGAGAAGCTTAGGCCGAACCAGAAGAAGATCTTTATATGCACGGAAAATCCCAGATGTCTAGTTTCCAGAACATCTGAAAAATCTCAATTCGGATGTGTCTAGAGAATGTTATGGACAATTAAGTGCATGAAGGTCAGTCTACCCGAAAAGAAGAAAAGAAGAAGGAATCCTCCTCCTGCTAGAAGTTTCGAGGACGTGTTTTCTTTTTTTCAAACTTCTTTCACAACAAAATTTTCATACTGAGCATAACACCCTCGAGGTAAATTTTTTAAACCGTCAATTTATACATCTAGGAATCAAACTTAATTTTTGCAAAATCCTATATCTAAGTTGATGATAATTGCGATATGAGTCGTTTCTATTGCATGTTTGCCCTAGTTCCTATAAACCTATATCTATAGAGTATAAGTGACAATCTTAGGGGAGTCACGGTTTAGAAAAGAAAAGAAAGTAAAATCGATATTACGTCACGGTTGCTGGGTGTGGTTTTGAACCACCGTTTATAAATCAATTTTTGTGACCATACATCATGGATCATGTTCTTATTCCTTACATTTGATCGATCGTTAAACTAATTCTATCTCGTGTCTCGCTTGTGGATGACATCAACTGAGCCGGAACAGCCTGAAATTGATATCATTGATCCTCAAGGAGAAGGATATTATTGTTGGGTGTCAGACATTGAGAACGCTCTTCTCAGTATGAATCTGACATTTACAACCCAACCACAACCACCACCACCTAGTACTAAGCCACAAACTCTAGTCCGCAAAAATTCAAACCCTCATGTTTTTGAGGCATTATATACAATTAGTTCTAAAGAAATAATAATTACTAAAAAATGACCACGCAGTTTTGTGGGTGACTTTACAAGCCAAGTGAAAGGACCCAACCCCGATTCAGTTACCTAAATTAGAATCGAACCCCTTCTGAAAATACGAACCAACAAAAAATTTTCAAAATTTTGGCAGAGTTTCGTTACTAACGTGGAATTGCATAAACCTGCACCCTGAAAATAACACTTCGTCCTATGCCACAAAAGCCAAACCGTGGGCACCAATCCCATCCGGATTTCTCAACATCATAATATAAACAATAAACAATAAACATACTATACTATATATAGTATATCCGTGAAAATCCGTATAAACACGTATCAGAGTGTATCAGAGCGACCACTAGTGTAAATATATACAATATACACATCAGTAGGCGAAACAAGAACCTACTGAAAAACACAGGTAGCCCAGATCACTAACCTCCAACCGCGACGTGAAACACCAAACCTGAACTGCAACTGGGCACGGAAACCGAAAAGCCCAGGGGAAAGACATGAAAACTATTAGAGTGAGTGGACGAAAATAAATGTCTTTCACCAGTTGATATATATATTTAAAATAACATATGCGAGTACAGGTAAATAGAAATAACAAAGTACACGAGGTAAACTCATACTCCTCCAGCGTACTGAGCATGCAAGTAAAAATCCCACGGGGTCACTCATGGACACACCCGTGCTAGTACAGTCCGAATCACGGGGTCCTTAGTCCACACTCGTGCTAGTACGCCCCTCGCCGGTCAGGTCGGGGTAACGACGCCCCTCCTGGAAGGCCTACCATCGGGGATCAGCCGAGAGGCAAGTGTATCGATACAACAACGTAACTGAGACTGTACTCTGTGAAAACCAAATCATAAATAGTTCGATGCAAATGTATGAAACAACATATAAGTGTAAGTATACTCGTATACGCATATCCGTATATATATGTATATAATCGTAAAACACATGCTCATGTAATCCGAAATCTCATACGCATGCTCAAGTTCATAAAACGTGTATAAAGACTCGCAAAAAATCCGTGAAAAGAAATGTCCACTCACAGCTGAGCAAAATGCGCACTCGCGCTAATCTCGAGGACCGGCGGAAGATCCCTCGCCTGAAGCACGATCTCGGTCTCGATATCGATCTCCTGAACATTCATAAACATAACTGATCAAAATCATAGTCCACAACTCTATACTGAAGCACGGAAACCAACCGTTCCCGGAAATATACAATGCAGTACAAAATAATTAACGGAATTCCCGAAATCTCCACTTGAAACCCTCAACTGAAAATCGGCTACCCAAATCAATCCGAAAACCTCTGGACGATAATTAGGGCGCGATTACGAGAAAAACGACATTAAAAACACCAAAATCCAAAAAGTCAACTCCTCGCCGGAGCTCCGCCGTTGACCGCCGGCGACGGCGGCGGCGCGCCGTAAACGGCGAAATCCCACGGCGAGATTCTCCAGATCAGAAGATCTCCACGAGCCCAATCCTTTCCTTAACTAGCACCAAGACCAATCCATACCGGAACTGGGTCAATTTTGCCTCGAAACAGCTCGGAATACCATCTCTGGTAACCTAACCGGTTGCCCCCAAAACCACTTCAAATTCCCAAATAAACCTCCCAGGAAGCTTAACCTAGGCTAGGGGAGCTGAAACCCCATCAACTCCACCCCCACAACTCGCCGGAGCACCACCTCCCAACTTCGGCGAACTCCGGCATCACAACCCGATTCGGGTTCCACAAAATCTCCAATAATTTCCTCAAATTCAAACATCAATCAACTCAGAATCGAAAGGGGAAGCGAACTATACCTTCCATAAGGTCGGAGGTGGCCGGAAAACGGTCTTCGGACGGTGAAGCCAAAACGGGAAAGTTTTCCCCTCGGGTCAACGGTCAACAGTTTCTATTTTTGGAAAGTCAACGTCGGTCAACGTCAAACAGTGATTTTGCGACTATTTTATGACTATTTCCGATATTTATACTCGCGCCTCGGGTCGATCGACAATTCGAAATGGATAACCATCATGATTCGGATAAACACGAAACAATCGGATAAACTCGTCGAAAACTGAAACTTGAAATAATCGTATTATATTCCTCGGTTATCGGAAAAATCTTCCGAAACCGCCCTCGAGTTCGAAATCACGTACTCTACAACTTCCGTGAAGACACTCAACTCAAATTCTCGGCCGAAAATATAGTCGCGAATAGAGTCGACGAACCACACATATATCGTAAAACTGCGACTATACCCAATCTCGTGAATCGTGCCGAATACACAACTGATTTTGGTTCGGGTCGTCACAAATCTACCCCCTTTAAAAAAAATTCGACCTCGAAATTTACGTACCTGTCAAGTGAACAGATGAGGATACTGCTCCCGCATGCGTTGCTCAGTCTCCCAGGTGGCCTCCTCAACTAAGTGGTTCTGCCGCAAGACCTTCACTAGCGGGATCACACGGTGCCTCAACTCCTGCTCACGACGATCGAGAATCTGCACAGGCTCCTCCACATATGTCAAATCCTCTCTGATCGGCAACTGCTGTGGAGTTAACACATGTGAAGGATCTGAGATGTACTTCCGCAACATCGAAACATGGAAGACATGATAGCTGTTGTTGTAGGCAAACTCAATCAAATGTAACTGCTGATCCCAGTTTCCGCGAAACTGCAACACACATGATCTCAGCATATCCTCAAGAGTCTGAATGGTCCGCTCGGACTGCCCATCAGTCTGAGGATGAAAAGCTATACTAAACCGCAACCTCGTGCCCAATGCGCGCTGTAACGCCTGCCAAAACTCAGAAGTGAACTGACTATCTCGGTCAGAAACAATAGACACAGGCACACCATGCAAGCGAACAATCTCTGATAAGTACAACTTGGCCAATCTACCCACTGATATCTTCCCCGGAAGTGCAAGAAAATGAGCGGATTTCGTCAGTCGATCCACAATAACCCAAATACCAGTGTTGCCCGCCGAAGTACGTGGAAACTGATAGACGAAATCCATCGTAATGTGCTCCCACTTCCAAATTGGAATCTCAAGTGGCTGTAGTTTCCCTGCAGGTTTCTGCCTCTCCGCCTTCACCTGCTGACAGATCAAACATCGGCTCACGTACGCGGCAATCTCCCGCTTCATGTTGCGCCACCAATAATACGCTCGGAGTGTACGAAACATCTTCGTACCTCCGGGATGTATCGCATACGCTGGAACTGTGGGCCTCATCCAGAATCTCCTTCTTCAAGCTCTCGTCTCTGGGTACACATAACCTGCCTCTGAACAACAACGTACCGTCGTCGCTCAATCGGAACTCTGTAGGCACACCATTCCGTATCATGGTCTTCTTGCCCAACAGGTAAGAATCTGAATCGTGAGCCTCTCGTACCTGATCAACCAATACGGGTCGAACCTGAAAACTGGCCAACAAAGCTCCCTCGTCATCATACCCGAACTCAGCACCCGTAGCTCGAAGCTCGGCTAACATCGATACTCTGGCCACACACATGTGAAACAACGAGGCTCCAGACTTCCGGCTAAGTGCATCCGCTACAACATTGGCCTTCCCCGGATGGTACTCAAATGTGCAATCATAGTCATTAATCAACTCCATCCACCGGCGCTGCCTCATGTTCAGATCCGGCTGCGTCCGCAAGTAGGTGAGACTCTTGTGATCAGTGTAAATCTTACACTGAGCACCATACAAATAATGCCTCCAACTCTTCAATGCTAACACGATAGCGGCTAACTCCAAATCATGCGTCGGATAGTTGACCTCATGTGGTTTCAGCTGCCTGGAACCATATGCCACAACTTTACCATGCTGCATCAACACACAGCCAAGCCCCAACTTCGACGCATCACTATACACTACGAACTCACCACTGTCGTCTGGCAATGACAGAACCGGTGCGGTAGTCAATCTCTCCTTCAGGAGCAAATAACTCTCCTCGCACGCATCAGACCACTCAAACTTGATGCCCTTCTTCGTCAATCTGGTCAGTGGTGTAGCAATCCGGGAGAAATCCTGTACAAACCGTCGATAATAGCTGCTAACCCCAAGAAACTCCGAATCTCCGGTACAGTAGTGGGTCTACTCCAGTTTAACACGGCCTCGATCTTGTCAGGATCAACACTGACTCCCTCAGCCGAAATCACGTGGCCCAGAAACTTCACACTATCTAACCAGAACTCGCACTTGCTAAACTTCGCGAACAACTGATGATCCCGCAAAGTCCGCAATACTGCTCGCAAATGCTTCTTGTGCTGGCCCACACTCCTGGAATAAATCAAAATATCGTCAATGAACACAATCACGAACTTGTCCAGGAATCGTCTGAACACCCGATTCATCATGTCCATGAAAGCTGCGGGGGCGTTGGTCAACCCAAACGGCATAACCAAAAACTCATAGTGCCCATACCGCGTCCTAAATGCCGTCCTGGCTACATCAGAGTCACGGATCCTCAACTGGTGATATCCGGATCGAAGGTCAATCTTCGAAAAGACTGATGCTCCCTTAAGCTGATTGAACAAGTCATCAATCCGTGGCAACGGATACTTGTTCCTCACTGTAACCTGATTCAACTTCCTGTAGTCGATGCACAAACACATGGACCCATCCTTTTTCCGTACAAACAACACTGGGGCACCCCACGGAGAAACACTCGGTCGAATGAATCCCTTCTCTAACAACTCCTGGAGCTGAATCTGCAACTCCTTCAACTCCGCAGGCGCCATACGATACGGTGTCTGGGAAATCGGTCCTGTACCCAGCAACAACTCTATAGTGAAATCAATCTCCCACACAGGGGGTATACCAGGTAACTCCGCTGGAAACACATCCGGAAACTTAGAAACAACCTCAATATTACCAAGATCCGACACTGCAGCTGTAGTGTCCACAACATGAGCTAAGTAAGCGACACAACCCTTCTTCATCAACCGATCCGCCCTCATCGCGGAAATCAAGCACGGTAGTGAAGTGTTCTTCTCACCACGGAACAGTATCTCGGGTAACCCTTGTCGTCGAAACGCGATCTCCTTCTTGTGACAATCAAACATGGCCCAGTGCGTCTCCAAGCAGTCCATACCCAAGATCAGATCAAAATCCACAATATCAAGCAATAACAGATCAGCGGCTAAACCATGGCCATCAATAAACACCTCACAGTCTCTGTACACCCAACCGATGCTCACAACCTCACCTGGCGAATATAACACTCTCCACAACCCTGGAAGTGGAGATGCAGATACCGTAGCTAATGATGACAGTCTAAATGATATGAATGAATGTGTGGCACCTAGATCTAACAATGCAACTACTGGAATACCAAAGACATGTAACGTACCAATAACGACCTCCGGTGATGCTCTGCCCTCACGTAGAGTCATAACATGAACTCTCGCCTGTCCGGCTGGTCGTCCTCGCTCGGGCTGTCCCTGCTGCCTGCCCTGGCCTGCAAACTGTGCTGGACAAACTCCCGAAGTGGCACCTCGCTCAGCTCCGAAACTCTGGGCCGCCTGTCCCTCAGCACCATACGACTGAGGACACTCCCTCGAATAGTGACCCACCTGGCCACAACTATAACAAATGACAGTACTCCGCTGACATATACCAAGGTGACGCTTGTTGCAGAAACTACACAATGGATACTCCCGCGGTACAACAAACGTGCCACCGGTACGCCATGGATAACTAGAATCGCTGGAATCTGCACTAGCCTGTGGTCGCCGCGGTCGATCTCTCCTCCACCTCGGTCTCTGCCTCGGTACACCAACTGGTGGGCAATAAGATCCACCACCTGAGGATGAAGCTGAACCGGAAGTATCAGAACTCAGCCTCTTTGAAGGCCCCTAACTCGGTCCACCTTCCTTAAACCGTCTCGGCTGGTACCTCTGCTGCCTCTCCTGCTCAATATCCTCGCCTCAGAGTGCTGCACTGACAAACTCATCAAAGTTGTTCTGAGGCATCGTAGTCAAAGTCACCTTAATATTCAGATTCAATCCCAGCTCAAACCTGCGACACTTGGCTTCCTCAGTAACCACCATATCCTGCGCAAAACGAGACAAACGGGTAAACCGATCCCGGTACTCAAGTACAGACAAACTGCCCTGCCTCAAGTTCGTAAACTCCTCATACTTGCGCTGCTGGACAGTATAGCCTGATTAAAATACCTCCGCATAAACAGATCACGGAACAATGTCCATGGAGTATCAGCTGGAACTCTGTCGGTGCTAACCCACCAAAAGTACGCATCACCCTCAAGTAATCCGACCGCTGCCACTGTCATCTGCTCAGGAGTATATTGCAGACGCTCACAAACACGTTCAATCTGAACCAACCATGCCTCGCATATCTCTGGATCAACTGAACCTGAAAACACAGTAGCACCAGCTGTACGAGCTTTGACCACAGGGTTAAAACGCTATTCCAAACGCAGCACTCGTATCAGAAAGTCGCGCGTTCGGCGATCCTCATCAGGATCTTCATCCTGATCAACACGGGGACCACGTCGAGGAGGCATCCTACTGATACAAGACAAGCATTAGGTACAAGCAGAAAGAACGCAATCATGAAACTGTAGATATTTGAGAATACACAACACCCGAAGTATTGATGAGTACCACTGGTCAGTCGGGTCATCACTCCAGTCATGCTGTACAAACTCAAATACCCTAAGCATCACAACTACAAGAGTCTACAAAATCTGACAACCTAAGGCTCTGATACTAAGCTGAAAGGACCCAACCCCGATTCAGTTACCTAAATCGGAATCGAACCCCTTCTGAAAATACGAACCAACAAAAATTTTTCAAAATTTCGGCAGAGTTTCGTTACTAACGTGGAATTGCATAAACCTGCACCCTGAAAATAACACTTCGTCCTATGCCACAAAAGCCAAACCATGGGCACCAATCCCATCCGGATTTCTCAACATCATAATATAAACAATAAACAATAAACATACTGTACTATATATAGTTATCCGTGAAAATCCGTATAAACACGTATCAGAGTGTATCAGAGCAACCACTAGTATAAATATATACAATATACACATCAGTAGGCGAAACAAGAACCTACTGGAAAACACAGGTAGCTCAGATCACTAGCCTCCAACCGCGACGTGAAACACCAAACCTGAACTGCAACTGGGCACGGAAACCGAAAAGCCCAGGGGAAAGACATGAAAACTGTTAGAGTGAGTGGACGAAAATAAATGTCTTTCACCAGTTGATATATATATTTAAAATAACATATGCGAGTCCAGGTAAATAGAAATAACAAAGTACACGAGGTAAACTCATACTCCTCCAGCGTACTGAGCATGCAAGTAAAAATCCCACGGGGTCACTCATGGACACACCCATGCTAGTACAGTTCGAATCACGGGGTCCTTAGTCCACGTGATTCTAAGCCAGAAAGGCCTCGGTTCCGGGGAAATGCCCATCGCCGGTCAGGTCGGGGTAACGACGCCCCTCCTGGAAGGCTTACCATCGGGGATCAGCCGAGAGGCAAGTGTATCGACACAACAACGTAACTGAGACTGTACTCTGTGAAAACTAAATCATAAACAGTTCGATGCAAATGCATGAAACAACATATAAGTGTAAGTATACTCGTATACGCATATCCGTATATATATGTATATAATGGTAAAACACATGCTCATGTAATCCGAAATCTCATACGCATGCTTAAGTTCATAAAACGTGTATAAAGACTCGCAAACAATCCGTGAAAAGAAATGTCATCTCACAGGTGAGCAAAATGCGCACTCGCGCTAATCTCGAGGACCGGTGAAAGATCACTCGCCTGAAACACGATCTCGGTCTTGATCTCGATCTCCTGAACATTCATAAACATAACTGATCAAAATCATAGTCCACAACTCTGTACTGAAGCACGGAAACCAACCATTCCCGGAAATATACAATGCAGTACAAATTAATTAACGGAATTCTCGAAATCTCCACTCGAAACCCTCGACTGAAAATCGGCTACCCAAATCAATCCGAAAACCTCTGGACGATAATCAGGGCGCGATTACGAGAAAAACGACATTAAAAACACCAAAATCCAAAAAGTCAACTCCTCGTCGGAGCTCCGCCGTTGACCGTCGCCACCGCCGGCGGCGCGCTGTCAACTATGAAATCCCACGGCGAGATTCTCCAGATCAGAAGATCTCCACGAGCCCAATCCTTTCCTTAACTAGCACCGAGACCAATCCATACCGGAACTGGGTCAATTTTGCCTCGAAACAGCTCGGAATACCATCTCCGGTGACCTAACCGGTTGCCCCCAAAACCACTTCAAATTCCCAAATAAACCTCCCAGGAAGCTTAACCTAGGCTAGGGGAGCTGAAACCCCATCAACTCCACCCCCACAACTCGCCGGAGCACCACCTCCCAACTCCGGCGAACTCCGGCATCACAACCCGATTCGGGTTCCACAAAATCTCCAATAATTTCCTCAAATTCAAACATCAATCAACTCAGAATCGAAAGGGGAAGCGAACTATACCTTCCACAAGGTCGGAGGTGGCCGGAAAACGGTCATCGGACGGCGAAGCCAAAACGGGAAAGTTTTCCCCTCGGGTCAATGGTCAACAGTTTCTATTTTTGGAAAGTCAACGTCGATCAACGTCAAACAGTGATTTTGCGACTATTTTACGACTATTTTCGATATTTATACTCGCGCCTCGGGTCGATCGACGATTTGAAATGGATAACCATCACGATTCGGATAAACACGAAACAATCGGATAAACTCGTCGAAAACTGAAACTTCAAATAATCGTATTATATTCCTCGGTTATCGGAAAAATCTTCCGAAACCACCCTCGAGTTCGAAATCACGTACTCTACAACTTCCATGAAGACACTCAACTCAAATTCTCGGCCGAAAATATAGTCGCGAATAGAGTAGACGAACCACACATATATCGTAAAACTGCGACTATACCCAATCTCGTGAATCGTGCCGAATACACAACTGATTCTGGTTCGAGTCGTCACACCAAGTTCAATAATGTGCATTATGAACAATTTTCTGAACTGTGAAAATGATGAGTTTCCATCCGGTTATTGGATTAACCAAAACTTTATGTTTGTAATCAAGTTATGTTAGAGCTTCAATCTAAGTTGAGTATATGTGGCATTATAAATATTGATCAGGCTATGATCGAGAAGTCTTTAAGCACTTTTCCTACCTCCATGAATAACCTTGTGTGCCAATATCGCATAGGTTATGCGCAAGGATGACTCAGATCATTCTGTGATCTCATGAGTGTGCTAGCTAAGAATGAGCAATTTTGGAATATTTTTCTCCTCAATAATGCTCGGCCAGCTGTTACTAAAAATTTCTATGAGTCATACAATACTGGTGGGAATGCATGTAAGGACACAAGGAACGGTTGTTTCAAGCCTTACATTAACCATGGTGAAAAAAGAGGACGTGGTACTGGTCGTGGTAGAGGAAAGAACAATCAAAATTTGACTTGGACTTGCCATGACAATAACAACAACAACTCCAATAAGAATTATTCCAAATACGGTTCTAGGAATGGTGGGTATTCTTTCAATTCTGCTTCTAATTCATGCTTATCATCTTGCTGTAAATGCGGATCTACCAAGCACATGCACAAACAATGTTGTGCACCTAAGAATATTCAACATGCCTATAAGAAGTGCATGAAATATCAGGCACATGAGACTTAACTTCACTAAATTTTATGAGATAGGATATTGCGGTGAAGCAAATCTTATAATAGCAAACAATACAAAAGAATGTTATTTCACTACTTATACAGTGTATGGTTCGATGGTTACAATTATATATGGCACAATGACACAATGATATAGTACAAACGAGACACGAAAAACAGTTGTTTTAACCTCAGGAAATTTTCTACCCGTCGAATGCTCAGTTTTGGATCAGTTTTTACATTATTCGACCCGTCAAATTTTTCCTCGACCCGTCGAATGTTTGCTTCTGTCTCGGACTATGTTCAATTTCGACCCGTCGAAAAATAGATATAAGAAAATCGATATTGGTTTTTGTTTTTTTTTTCGACTCGTTGAATGTATGCTCCTGGACACTATTTCGACCCTTCGAAAATATCACTCCACCAGTCGAAAATCGGTATCGAAAAATTAACTTTTATTTTGGATTTTCTTCGACCCATCGAGGAATCCCTCGACCCGTCGAAGATGTTACCTGGATATGGTATTTTTAGATGTGCTTATACATCGATTTTATTGGAAAATGTTGAAAAAATTTCCGACCTGGATTTCAGCACCAGATGTGATTTTACATCAGTTTATGTCATGCCATGAAACTTAAAATACAACAATTTTTTTGATCGGTTAGATATTTTTATACATCGGTTGTATTTAGGTATTATCAAACCATATCAACACTCAACATGGGTTACACCCATTTAAATCTTTAAGTATTCACTTAAAGTGTTTGCCATGTCTTGGATTCAAAGATAGTTTGATTGACATCGTTTTGTTGATATATAATGGCGAGATTGAGTGTTACTATTCGAACCTTTCTCAAATTTGAACACATTTTTGCCAACGTTTCTCACTTAGACATAACATTGTGAGAATGGAAGAGAGTTTTGTGTCTAATCTCTGTAGAATGCTGCCAACGACACAATCTGGAGAAGTTTATGAGGATTTGTAGTAGTTTATATCTTACTACGGTTTGGATTATTGTATCAAATACGGTCACTTATATTACTATATGTGACTTAGCCTCATATAAGCTTTTGCATTTTGATGATCAACCTATTGAGAAATTCTCATAGTCATCTGTTCTTATGAGCAAAGAAGCATGTGGAAATATTTAAAACCATTGGTTTAGATAGGAGAACTGAGATTACTCCACTCGGTTCAGACTCGGTCTCCAAGATGAGTGCAACACCATCCCGACAACATATCATTGTGGTGTTGTGCGTTATCCCACAAGATTCATATGTTGTAATCTTTGATGCACATTGCTCATTTTGCAAAGCTTGTTTATGTCTGTAAAGCTGTTTACATGCATGACAATCTTTTGTTAAAGACACATCTTTCTTTCTCTATAGATTCCAAGAATCTATTATGGATAAATCAAACTGATATGCAGACTACTTATATATGGTTTTGATTGTTGCATCGATGTATCAGTCACACAACTTTGCAATCCACATGCTACACTGCATTTCAAAACTCATAGCACATATTATTACACTTCGGGCTCACCACCCGAACAATTTAATCTGGTAATTTGGATTGGTTTTATTTTGGAGAGTTTTACAATGAAATATTTTGTTGATGATTGCATATTGATTGGAATTGTGGTTGAATATCCCAGTTCTCCATGTTCTTTCATTGAATGGTTTAACAGAGGCAAAAATCAAGCGGTTAAAGCTGGTGGCCAGAACTATGGTAATGTATATTAATTTACGGGTATATGCTTGGAAATATGCAATATTACATGCAGTTATGCTTATTCGCTTGACACCTACAAACTACCAACCATTGAGTGCATACTAGTTGGTAATTAGATATGAGCCTAATATCTCACATATATGCATCTTTGGTTGCACAGTACATATGCCTACTATGCTTCCACTATGTACAAATATAGGTCATCAATTAAGCATCTATATTGATTCTTCAACGATTGTTCGCTATTCATAACCTTTGACAGGAGATCCTTTTACTGCTAGTTTTCCAGATAGTCACTGTGATGAGAGATACTTCTCGCCGTCAGGGGGAGATAAAAATAGTTTCATTCTGGATTAACGTAAAAAATTGACGTGGTATATCCCCACTATGTCTCATCATGATCCCCGCACATCTCAGTTTGAGATTGAAGTGCAATGTATTCTTGATCTTCAAAAAGTAGCAGACTTTATGTCTGCCTTCTTTATTGATATCATGAGAGTGACGAGATCGTTTATATATGCTGTAAATTGTGCAAGGTTGAGAATCCTTGATATTGGGCAAGTAAACGCAACACCCGGGTAAGCTAGTGTTTTCTCCTGCCCATAGTGGGGGTGCAGCGTCGATCAAAATCCACTGATGATTTGCCAGGAAAAAGGCATGCCATCAAGGTACAACCATTCATCATCAACACATGAGATTGTTTCTGACTGCAATTGTGTCTAAACGTCGACATTGACAAACACTGGAGGACGCCTCAGAGTCAATGACGATGTCAGTAAACAAAGAAGTCTCACAAACTGAAACAAATGCTAGCGTTATTATGGATAGTTCTTCCATGTTTTTTGATCATGTGTTTACTAATTCCATCACTCAGAAATTGACGACAATGAAGTGGAACATTGCTCTGTTGCAGATTGTCAACAGTTAATGTAGAGTAAATTGATCGATATGGAAAGTTGCAATCTAGGTTGAACTAGACTCTCTTATAAATGGTAAGTTTTCGGTATGGTAGTGATATAACCATCGAATGGTATGCCGGTTAGACACAAATGAGTCTATGTTTTGAAGCAAAATGAGAAGAACTTGTTGCACAAGGATTCTCTCAATGCCCTAGTATTGATTATGAGAAGATGAATTCTCTGGCCGTGGACATCATTGCTTTCCGCTACCTTATCAGTTTGGTAGTGTCCAAAATACTGAATATGCAGCTTATAGATATGGTTACAGTATATCTCTATGGGGATCTTAATCCAGAGATATACATGACAGTGCCGAATGACATAGTTCTATCTAAATCAAGTAACTCTGAACTACGGAGTGCTCACGTGATTAGAATGAGATGTTCACTATATGGATTGAACTAATCCGGTTGGATGTGATATAAATGTCTTGGTGACTACTTGATTGGGAAGGGATACAAGAATGATGATTTATGTCCATGCATATTTAATAGATGAACAAATTGTTTGAGATGATAGACCTTGGTAGGACTTGATTAAGTCTTGGTTTAAAGGTGGTACATCGAGTTGGTTGAATTCTTATTTACCAGTTTGCTTATGTCTAAATCAGGCAATAGACAAAGCATACCTTATTAGTACACCGATAGTTGTTTGAAGTCTGGAAATCAAAGGGATCAATTTCATCTAAAAGATGATGATGAGGAACTTTTGGAGCTAAGATTCTATATCTTAGTGCGATTAGAGCTTGATTGAATTTAGCTCAGTACATTCATCCAAACATTGCCTTCTTAGTATGCGTCTAGGAAAAGTCATTGGATTACAGTGAAACAAATCTTTAGGTACTTGAAGTGATCCACTGGCTTGGGCCTATTCTTCCCTTAAAAAGAATACAATAGAAGCTTGAAAATCCTGGTAAATGGATGGTTGAATCACAACATTCAAGTTCTGGGCATTTTGACCCGTCGAGCATATCTCTCAACCCGTCGAATGTAATAAACTATGATAGCCCAAAAGGGTCCTTCGATCCGTTGAGAAATGGCTTCAACCCATCGAAGCCGGTGTCCTTGATCAAATATACCATATGTTCGATCTGTCGAGTGAGAATTTCAACCTGTCGAATTCCTGGCCCGCTGCAAGGAGTTTTCATGCAATCTCCCATTCTGGGACATCGATTAATGTGTTGGTTGGATTTGTTGATGTTGAGTACCTCTTTGACCCATACAAAGGTCATTCACAGATCGGTTATGCTTTCATTATGGAAAACATGACGATCTCTTGGAGATCTACTAAGCAAACCTTTGTTGCTACTTCCTCGAATCATTATGAAATTAATTGCTTTACATGAAGCTGTTAGAGAATGTGCCTGGCTTAGGTCAGTCATAGGCCATATTCGAGGGTCTAGTAGATTATCATCTACTGTTATTGCTCCCACTTGCATCTATGAGGATAATGCAGCATGCATTGAACAGATGAAATTGTGTTACATTAAGGGTAACAACACGAAACATATATCGCCGAAGTTCTTCTTTAATCAGCAACAACAACAGCTGTTGAATATCCAAGTGAACCAGATTGGTTCCGTTGATAATGCTGTAGACTTGTTTACCAAGTCATTACCTAAATCTACATTTGTGAAACATGTAAGACACATTGGTATATAAGTTATTTAAACTCTATGACTGAGTTTACATTCAAAGGGAGTTACATTTATGTAGATATCAGGGGGAGTCTACATCACATATAGTAGCTTTTGTAGTTGATGCGTTGTACTCTTTCCCTTAGCTCAAGATTTTGTTTTACCCATGAGATTTTTGTTTGCTTGGTAAGGTTTTTATTGAGGCAATATGTCATGCATCATTCCTTAGGCCATCGATACAAGGGGGAGTGGTTAAGAAAATTTATTCTCCGTAACTTCCGGTGTGTGTCTTGTCTTAATTAGATATGGATTAGTATAGATATAAATACAGAGAATCCATGTTATATCGGGACAGTTATTGTAACAGATTGTATCAGCTTATATATACGACATTCTATCAATGAAATAGTTACAATTTTCTGTTATCATACTATTCTCTTACAACACTTATTAATTTACCTACACGCACTAATATATTAATGTATCTACCTCTTACACTATATAATGCTAGAAGTGATTGTCATTATGTACCTACAGATTTACTGAATATAATCAATATTTGAATCTCAAAATTTATTTTAAAAAATATTAAAGGTCTTAGAAATAAGGAAAGTTAAAATAAACATTGAGTATGCATAAATTTCAATTTAAGTTAATAAGTTATGGAAAAATTTGTAACTAACTCAAACAATATGACACGATAATATTTAGTATTATACTAGTCATTTATTAGTGTCCTAAATCTAGTAATGTAAATGTTGGTGAATAATAATCTCTAAAATAAATGTTGTAAGGGTGTTTTTCTGAATGATCCTAAATGCATGCAAATGAGAATGAGAGTAAAACCAAGAAGAATGAAAATAAAGAAACTAAACACCAAAGATCGATGTTCCTACACGTGCTATGCATTAGTACAATACAGTTCATAATTAACATAAATGAAACCACATATGCATCCTTTTAATAACTCACTATGGCCAAATTATCATGCACAAGATTCATTGTGTTTGTATTTGTTCGATTATGGTCATTTAGTCTGGTTGTTTAGCTATTTTGAGAAGTCGTTGTTGTTAGTTTTCTTTTCAATTTTGCAGAGATGTGTTGATTTTTTTTTGTTCTTATTGATGTGGTTTATTAGATGTGTTTCTTATGATTTTTTTTTGTTCTCATGTGTTTAAATTTTTATTGGGAGGTTCTAGTAACACCTTCAAATCTACTTAATACACCTTCTATGCTAAGTACACCTCCACTTCACTTTTTGACATGCTTATACTTCTAAGTTCACCTCTTCATTTTTTACCAAAATACCCTTTTACTAATTTTTGGTAATCGATTGCCTACGATCCAAGTGCCAGTTACACCACCCTCTGGCGTCTTCCTCTTTGTTGTAGAACTGTTATAGAAAGAAGCACTGCCAGACTTGTTGCATTTGCTGTAACATTATTGGGCTTCCTTTTGGAATCCTGTATGTTGGCATTCTAATTTGTGTGACCAAGTAGTATAAGATGTTGTATATGATAATGCAGAGGAAATTTTTCATCTCATCTATTGTTCAATTCTGATTTTTCATTGCATGAAGGCACTGTTGTATACTGTAGCACATTTTAATGATTTCATTTCATTGCATGACACAATTTGCGGGACATCATAGCTGTGAAAAGAGACAATGAATGGGTAATTGGAACAATTTGCTTAAAGTTCATTTTTCTCCGTCTTCAAAGCTAAGAGTAGCAAGAACTGAAGATTAAAGTTCATTACTAGCAATATTGGCTACTAGGAACCAGGTAATAATCAGCCTGGAGATTGCGCACTGAAATTAGCAAAAAAATTTGATTTCTGTTACCAACCGTGTTCTGGCAAAAGGTATTGAATGGAATAATTTTCCATGTCCTGGTATGTGCCATTTTCAACTATGTTCTGATGTGTCCGTTCTCCTCCTCCACCGATCTCCATACAAGCAATGCCTACGAAACACCTTCATGTAAACCATGGAAATACCTCCGATCTCCAACATGTCTACAAACCATCGTTAGCATTCCCAAAGAAACTGAGGTCTGAGCCATAGGAAAGCTCCAATTGCAAACAGAAAAAGGAATGCCCCTCTCGACAACAGAGGAAGAAAAGAACGCCCAAGTAAACTAGATCAAAAAGCCCAATTAAAAACAACAGAACTAGACCCAGAAACCGACCTCAATACCAAATGAGACAAAATTGGAGAGAGTGACCGAGTCGGTCTGTCAGTGAAGTGTAAATGTTTCAATCCCTAAACCACCGAATTGGAAATACCTTGCCGTTGATTCAGTGACCCATTTACATTGCTTCTTTAAGCCACCTGTGTTTAGCAGATCATACCCATCATCACTAGGTTCTGAAATAGATAAACCACAAGAAGGCCAAGATGGCTCTTTTACTGTTTCATTTCTTGTAAACTCATGTGGGTTGTCTTCAAAACAAGCTCTCTCTGTCTAAGAGGGTACACATTCATAACCCAAAAGGGCCAGAGTCGGTTCTTAAGCTTCTCAAGGACCATGGATTCGATGATACCTACGTAGTTCAACTTGTTCAGAAAAGGCCACACCTGCTCTTGATGATGAAAGCTGACAAGACCCTTTTGACTGCTTGCATTTATAGTCATCATTATGTAGTGATCTCTTCCAACAACCACCTTGTGCGTTCTTCAGTTTGGCAGCACCAGTAGTCTAGTTTCTTCTCTCTGCTTCTTGTTGTTGGTTGCTGTCCTGTAGATTTTGTTTTCTTCCTCGAGGTTTTAGTGGCCTTGAGGATCCCAGTAGCCTTTACAAGTTTTATGCTTCTTTCTATAACAGTTCTTGTAACAGTTCTTGTAGTCAAAAACACAAGAATTAGTGGTATTTAAGTTTGTAAGTTAATATAGTTGTACTTTTATGTCTTTTTATATCAGTTGACAAAGTCAACAAAATTAGAAAAAAAGAATGGAGGTGTATTAAGTAGATTTGGAGGTGTAACTAGAACCTCCCATTTTTATTTCATGTGGTGCAATAGATATGGCATGATGCCATCAATAGGGGTGGGATTCGGGCGGTTTGGTTCGGTTTTTGCTAAAAACCATAACCAAACCGTAAAAAAAATTTCGGTTCGGTTCGGTTCGGTTTTTCAATTTTTTTTTTAAAAACCGTGACTATTCGGTTCGGTTTAGTTCGGTTTTTTCTTTCGGATTTTTTTGGTTTCTTTCGGTTTTTTACATAATGTATAAAAAACAACTTTTGAATAAATAACTAAAAAATTGTCTATAAAATTTCTTTTTTTGAGTTGTCTAACATTTTAATTAGATTCTATGAAAGAAATTGAGAAGAATTGTGCATAATGAAATTATGATTTTAGGAGTTTAAGGTTTTTGTTTTACATATATTTATATAATATATTACAAAATTTCTAAAATGATATCTATTTATTCATACTTCGGTTTTTCGGTTCGGTTCGGTTTTTATAAATTAAAAACCATAACCGAACCAAATATTTCGGTTTTTTTCGGTTTCGGTTTTTTTTTGTTTGGTTTTTTTCGGGTACGGTTTTTTTCGGTCACGGCTCGGTTTGGATCGGTTTTTTTTTCGGTTTTCGGTTCGAATGTCCCACCCCTAGCCATCAAGTACAACCTTGTGTTCTAAATGTAATATTGATATGCGTAAGTTACGTAGCAAGAACAAACGAGTAGCTAGGATTAACCAATTATTATGAGTATATTATTGCTCTAAGTATGTAATTAGTTACCACCAAAATTTAGAACATGTTTACATCTATCTATCAATATAATTAATAGGAGTAAAATGCGCGCAAGACATACAAGAGATTTATAACTCAAAAGTTTTAATGCTCTTTGCTAACGGGGGATAAAACTAAAGTTAGAAATGAAAAAAAATAAGAATAACACTTTAAACTATAATGGGGAGTTGAGATGATCAATTTAGGTAAAAAAGACAAGTTGTTGCCAGAGTAGTAATGGACCAGTGGTCAATCCATTTTTTCATCATTTTTCATAAAGATTGACTATGACGTAGAAATATGGTTGTTTGGGTTGAAACGAAATATTTATTTTAAAGTTTAGTCAATGATAGCATTTAATGTATATAGCATTATTTAGATGTTTATCATAGTCTTTTTGACTTGGAGCCTCGGAGGTCGAAGATCATCTCAAAATTTTCGGTAAAATTAGGTCAATAGTCAACCGGCATACAAAATCCGAAATTCCCCCAGCGACCATTTATTACCGTCGACCCACGAAGTCGCAGGTCCCTCTTTCGTGAAAACCAGCCAAAACCGCTCTCACGCGACGCACCGGCGCGTCCTCGTAGGCTGAAACGAGCTGTCATAACGCAGCGATCGCCACGCGCACGTTTAATACGTGGCCCATCACTTTAAATGAGAGACCTCAATCCCCACTCAATCCTATTCATCATCGTCTACATTCTCTCACTCACTCTCTCTCTCTCTCTCTCTCTCTCTGCATGTACGCCCCGTTTGGAGGTCCGACTGGTTCTAATAACCATAGCGCCGCCGGAGCTCAACCCGTCCCGGATATGGCCACGGCGGAGCACTTGGTGCTCGAGCTCAGCAACCCTGAGCTTCGCGAGAACGCTCTCCTCGAACTCTCCAAGGTATGGACTTTGTTCACTCTGTTAAAATAGTTGCTTGTTGCCCTTGGATTGGTTGAAGTTAGGGTTTTTGTGGTTGAGGGTTTAATAGATTATAAATTAGGGTTTTGGTGTCTAGTTGGATTCTAATGAGTCTTAATCTTGTTGTATAATCGTGTCTGTGCTCTCTGAGACTGTAAATTAGTAGAGGAAAACTATTTAATTTAGTAAGAGCTCTTATGTTTCCAGTCAATAGGTGCATTGACGCTAGCGGGGTTCTGGTAGAATTTTGGAAAGATGAAATCATTTTTGTGTTTTGGGGTTTGATCAATGATTACTACTCTGATATTCATAGTTTTGCCAAGCACTCAAGGCGAGCTCTTATTGTCTCGCTACAATAGCATAAGCCATTTGGGTTCTGGACTAGGAGAAAAGGGTAGAGAAGTAAGACAATTACTATTAGGCATAGAGTATTACAAATCTGTTGGAGGCAGGAAAAAATAAAGAAAAGATAAACAGAAACATCGAGAAAAATATAGGTTCCAGCAACTTGGAAGTTTGGAGGTTTAGTCCATCTTCAAATTGGAGCTGAGAAGAGTGGGAGAGTGATAACAGGGTGGTATTGAACTGTATGTTGAAGGCTGGGAGGTGCTGTGCCTCTGCCTGAGACTATTTTTTATTTTTCATCGGGTTAGGAAACTGTTGTATATCAAATGAATTAATTTTTTCAAAATAAAAAGACAGTATTGTGGTGTGTTGTCTGAACCCTTTCAATGAAAATCACACCCAGAAGGAGGCTGACCCTCCACCTTTTTGATTTTCTTTTCCCACTGCCTCTGTATTAAATTACAACAGAAGTGTTTGCCCTGTACCGATAGAAGTTGTCTTGTATGAGAGGCTAATACTTCCCCACCGATGCTTAACAGTGCCATGCCTAGTGTATTTCTCCGCTGCCTTGCCCTGACGTGATTTGCAGCATGTTTCAAAATTGCTTCTTCAGAGAACTAATTAAAACGGCAGAATCTCTTGCCTCTCTTTATTATTTGAAAACCTTCATCGAGTAACTTCGTGACAAGCTGACAGTTATGACCTTCTCTGGAAAGCTATTTGGTTCGACATGTAGAACCACTATTGGAAAGAGTTATCATTCGCACTCACTGTTAATCAGACATATGGTGCCATCTCTTCCATGGGAAATTTATCCCTATGATCTTGACCCGAACTCTTTACTATGTTTTTTAAAAAGAGAAGTGATTTTTTAAACAACCAACAGAAAGAAGAGATCTTTCCAGTAGTTCATATAGGAGCTGAAACCGTTTTCTTTTTCTAGGTGTTTTGTCAAAAACCACCAGTTAGCTTTTTTTAACTGGGAGTGATCCTGTAAGTAATAAGGCCTGAACTAATTCCATAGTATAATTGTTTTCTCTCTTTGTAGGTAACTTCACTCTATATTCTCTCTGCCTGTATATCACATGCATAGCAATCTGGCATTTTTGTTTTTGCTTTTTTGTTGTACTTTTGTTTATAAGAAGATTGAATTTTAGTAGTTTGAAATACATGCAAATCATAACACATACGTATGATAGAATTGGGTTATTTTCAGTTCTTTTTGTCAATTCCTATAGTAGAGCAAGTAGTCTTATAGCTGCATGTAGGAAGTTTATTTTGCCTTTTTATTGGAATGTGTTATAGGCTTATAGCTATGTGATATAATTGCAAAAGTTGACGTATTGCATTGTTATGCAAGTGTTGGGTAAAGATATACATATGAACCGTTACTTCCTATCATCCTGTGCCTGAATGTTGTTTAAATTATAATATTTATATGGATCCTTCTGTATACATCCATAGTTAACCTTTTCCCTTTTCAATTTCAATTTTCAGAAGAGAGAGCTCTTTCAAGATTTGGCTCCATTGTTGTGGAATTCTTTTGGTACTGTTGCTGCTCTGTTGCAGGTATGTTGGTAGTACTATATTTGTCTATCAGTAGTGTAGCTATTCACTTCCTTTGCCAATTTGTAGCCACAGCTTATCTATATTTTGGCACATGCATTAAGCATGGTTTCAACTATCTACTAGTACACACTTGCGTGTTGCTCCCTGAAGATGAGTTCTCACTGTATTTGTATTTGTTTGTGCAGGAAATAGTTTCAGTTTATCCTGTTCTGTCACCACCAAATCTAACTCCTGCCCAATCAAATCGAGTTTGCAATGCACTTGCGCTTCTCCAGGTCAACTGCTGTTATACCTGTTCTTGTTTTATGTACTTCTATCTTGAGTAAAAGTTGTTTTCCGTACAACTGGAAGTTTTCTTACATTCTATGCACTGATATTCATTTTATTTTTTATTTCATTGTAGTGTGTTGCTTCTCACCCAGACACAAGGATGTATTTCCTTAATGGTAAAATATTTTCATACATGCAAAGGGTTCAAGTATCCATATCATGCACTCCACACGACCAGGCTCGAGGCCCTTATTTTCATTATTTTTCAAATGCTTATATACAAAGTCAAAAATTTGTCAAGCAGATATATGAAGGATTTCTCATATGGGATTTTGTTTTTCCTTGGCAGCTCATATACCTCTGTATTTATACCCTTTTCTCAATACGACGAGCAAGTCGAGACCTTTCGAGTACTTGAGGCTTACCAGCTTGGGTGTCATTGGCGCTTTGGTGAAGGTATGCTTATCTTGTTACCCAAATTGCTACATATCTTATGTCCTGGATATGTGTGATATAATATATGATGTATTTATTGTCATCATTTGACGAGCTGAAATGTTATATTACTTCATTGGTTGAACATCACAAGAGTTTCAGAGCCGTAAATATATAAGCTCGAATAGAAGAACCGGATTCATGCCTTGATTAAATTAACTTGCAGCTTTTACATGCGTTGGTTGATAAGGATAAATCCCATTCTGCGTGTATTATCTAATGAATATATAGACGACGTAGTTTAAATAGGTTTTAAGTCTCTGATTGAAAGGTTTGTTTACTGTATTCGTTGATTAGTGAAAAGCTGAAAAATTGGAGTTATCCGTCACTAAACTTAAGCCACACAGATCGGAATTGATTTCTTACTCTGGAAGGTTCTTGTTTGTCTGCAAATACTCTAATATAACGTAATTAATTCTATAACAGATCTGTATTTGCATTTACATTAGATGCTCTTCCATTTTCCTTATTAATGTTCATTTGTTCGTTGATGGCACACTTATAATAGTTTATTCTGCTCACTCTTTGTAAAACATGCACATCTGATACCTGGAGAGGAGAATAATGCTAGTATTGGCATATTATGTAAATTATGAATTTTATCAACATCAGTATTCTTTTTCTCCCGAAAGTTAATGATATTCGTTTTATTTTTTTGGTTTACCAGGTCGATGACACAGAAGTGATTAGCTTCCTTTTATCAACAGAAATAATTCCCTTGTGCCTCCGTACTATGGAAATGGGCAGCGAGCTATCTAAAACAGTTGAGTTTGCTCTTCTATCTTTCCGCTTCTCCTTCCATCTGATGTACATTTTAGATCCTTGTAGAGCTTAATGTATATAGGGGAACCATTTTTCCTAAGTTGTATAATAACTTAATTTATTTACTAACACAAGATCTTCTCCTGGAAGGTAGCCACGTTTATCGTACAGAAGATTTTGTTGGACGATGTTGGCCTGGACTATATCTGTACTACAGCAGAGCGGTTTTTTGCTGTAGGTCGAGTATTGGGGAATATGGTTGCATCACTTGCTGACCAACATTCATCGCGTTTGCTAAAACATATTATCCGTTGTTACCTTCGGTTATCCGAAAACCCAAGGTTGCTTGACTGAAGAATATTCCTTACCCTTTCTGTAGTCTTTCTTGTTAACGATCTCAATAGACCTCTTTATTGTTTATTATCATGCAGGGCATGTGATGCTTTGAGGAGTGGTCTTCCGGACATGTTAAGAGATGCTACCTTCAGTGTTTACCTCCATGTAAGCACTTCTTTCGTACATAGTGTTGATAATAATTAACCTTAAAGAGAACAAAAAATATGCTATTTTATTTTAGATGAGGTTTGTTGATTTGCGTATGCACTCCTGCAATATGGTCCTCATATTTCTCAAGTCTTATTTGTATGTCTAGCAAGTCTATGAACTGCCCAATGCTTGTTTATACATCACTGTGGGACTATGTCACTTTATTTCAGTTTCACAGTGTTGCTACATAATGTTTGTCAAATGGTTACATGCCAATAGCCTTAAGAATTTATTATATAGTTTTTTTGGTTTAAGTTTCAGCTGTTGGATATCTCAAATTGAGGATCTATTTTCTGTCCTTCTGGTGGACCTAACATACAGACACTTGCAGTTAAATGAAGGGAAAATTGTTCCATTTGTTCTTGGTTTTGAACTTGTTCACCAAGGTAATTGTTAAATGCCTAGTAACGGCGAGCCCTAATGATTTCAGGAAGATCAAACTACAAGGAGATGGCTGCAACAGCTGCTTCACAACGTTGGAGTTAGTCGGGTTCCTGGGATTCAGGCCGGGGCAGGGTTTGATCATATTATGGTGAACCAATAGCATACATAAATCAACCTTATTTCAGAGTGCCATCTGGTGCTTATGCATCAGGGAGGGCGGCATAGGTCTTTTTTTCTCTAGCCAAGTGCCAACTATCTATTTGCGAATAATTTCGGCTGGGTGTTACCTCTATTGCTCGGAGTCAACTGGCGCGTTGGGGACCCTCCCCTATAGCTTAGTCCAAACTGGGCCCGTAGCATCCACCATCAATAAAGTTTCGCCATAGAAGAATATGGTTCTCCTCCATTGGGATTGACAGCCGAAGAATTTTGCCAATTTGCCTCATAGTAGAGATGGTGCCTAGACAACTAAGGAGTGGGAGTGGTGCACCCGATTTTTAATTTTTTTTTGATAGTTTTTGTGATACTCTAGTTTGTTTGTTTGAGTTTATTTTCTTGAACTAATTAAATATTGGGGAGTTTCAATTTATCGGATTGAAAAATTTGATTGAACTTTGTACTATAATCACATTTTAATGATATTTTCACCATCTTAAAAAAGAAGAAGTTAACCAATGGTGCTACACTTTCTTCTACATAGGCTAAGCTGTTTGACATCACTACAAATATTTTTACCTATTGCCACAGATTTTGGCGACGGCAGTGATTTTTCTGCCGCAATTGATATATTTTTTGCGACGACCAAGTATTGTGATTTTTTGTTGTAATTGATATATTTCCTGTGACGGCCAAGTACTAAGTACTGTGTTACACATATTGGTGACGACCTGTTCATGTTGTCACTAAAGGTCGTCACTAAATGTATATTTTCGGCGACGGGTAACAACACACCTGAATAATTTCGGAGACCGAAAATTGTTGCCGTGACCAATTCTACTCCCTTTATACTCTAATTTTTTTTATGTGTAATCTAATTTTTATCTCTCTCTCTCTTTCTTCTCTCCCTTATTTCTCTCTCTCTCTCTCTCTCTCTCTCTCTCGAAGCCCCAGTACCTCGAGGCCTCAAGCCTACAACAATGCCTACATCGAGGTGTCAATATTCAGCCCTAATCCGACTCCTTGCCGCGTACACCGCCTTCCTCCAGCCCTGCAAGTACTACACCTCTAGCGACAAAAGATCTCTGCCACCTCGATCAGCTCTAAAAACTCCTCTCAATTTGTTTCAATTCGAATTGTTTCTCACTTTGAAATAACCTAATATTTCTTTGTGATGGTGCTCAGAATCGAAGAACAAAGCGAGCTCCAACTCGTCGAACGCGAAAAGATTGATGATGAAGAAGAGCCTTTCTAAGTCATTGACATGCGTGAGCTTCTTAACCTCTGCTCGCTTTCAATTTCCATTCACGTTTTTTAATTCTCGATTTCTCTCACTGCTATTTTATAGATCTACACACTTAATCATGGTTTCAACCTCTCAATCACTATCGGTTTTCAATTTTAGATGAGCATTTGCTTTGATATTTTTGTGCAGTATGATTTATGTGTTTATTAGTTGTTTAAGTTGATTTGTATTTTCATAATTTGAAGGCGGAGTTGAGGGCAGCAATCACTGAAGCTTTTAAGGATTTTCATTAAGCAGATGTCACAGCTTCTTGCCTCCTTTGGTGCATTAATGTTCTGCTTCTATTATACTAAGCTTTCATTTACAATTCGTCTTTAGTACATACCATTTTACATCAATCTTAGGTTTATCTCTCTCAAGTTTTGTCAATGCTTGTTTGTAACCTTGTACTTGCTTTAATTTTGAGTTTCCCTTGCATATTTGCGTATGATAATATTTGGATTGTGTAGAATCTAGTAATCTGATTGCTGTGTAGATTGATTTCTCTCATTTTGGTTTTCCGTATTATTATGCTTTAAATTATTACAGTCTAATAAGATAAAGATAGTGGCAACTGTACCGTTGCAACCATATAGGAATAATGTGATGAAACCTTCATCGGAATCTATCTTCTATTTTTTGCTGAATTTGTGTTGTGTTGTTCTGGTAGTATTTAAGTTGTTCACTGGTTGAGATATAATTTATTGTCTTGAAATGTTCTCTAATCTGTCATGACTATTTATTTTTTCCATTTAGTGCCATGTCTTGAAATATTTTATATTTTATTTCAGGGCAGTGTTTATCATGGTGTTGTTATTGTTCTCGGTGAGTACAACTTATGAATTGTTAGTGCACAATGCAACATGTGTAATCTAACTTACAATTTAAGCCTTTAATAGATTCTTTTACTAGCAAGTTATATAGTATATATTGATGTAATTGTGTTGCTTATTGACTAGTTGTATAATCGAGCTGTTTCTCTTATTAGCAAGTTATATAGTTAATTTACTATTTAGTTTAACTGAAGCTAAATTTCACACTTTAACTGATTATGATTCTTTGAATTCGAATTCAAATTGATCAAATGTAAAGAAAGGGAAGGAGTAACCAATTTTGATCCTAATGCATATGAAGGGGAGGTAGTAGTGGTAGAGTCAAGTACTGAAGGTAATTCTAAATTAACTTAGTTTCTGTCTATTTGTAGTCCGAAATTGAGCAGATCTCTTGGTCATATTACTGTAGTACTTATGTATCTTCATGATCAGGTACTTGGCTATTTCTAGGTGGATAATATTGCAGTTCTTTCGGAGGCTACAGACAATACCTTACAGTCAGTGATACAACTATATGGAAACATAGAAATTTGACCCAATGTACATAGTTTAGTTGTATGTTTTTTTTCCTTCTTATTCTGATTGATTATGATATGTGAATGTAATAAACAACAAATATTTATAACTATATTATTCTTAGTTTTTCCATGGGATTATGTTGTTTTGCAATATGCATTTAGAGTGTTGATTCCTTGAAGGAATTATGTGTTGATGAATTACTACGTGTATGGTGTTACATGTATATATGTATATACTGATCAAGTAAGAAGAAAAATGATTCTGGTATTGCAGATTTGCATACAAGAATCATTTTTTTTAATTAATTTTTTTTTTCATTTGAAACGGAAAAATTTGCCGTTGCAACCTCTTGGAAAATTCCCTCATTATGATAGGTGACGGAAAATTTTCAGTCGCCAAATTTTTTTGTAACGAGCATTTGTCGTCGCCAAGAGCATTGGTGACTGCACCAATGACGACGACTCTGCTGCCGTTGTCCAGCAGATTTGGGAGTGATGAAACTCAAAGTGGAGAACAGGACTTTAATAGCTGTGTGAGGGTGATATTCGATATCGAACTCACTTAATTCAATAGCCCACTTACTCATCCACTCATTATAGTCTGGTGATTGTAAGACTGAGCGTAGTGGTAAGGTGGAAAGCACGTGGATACTGTGAGCTTGAAAATAGGGACGTAAGCGGTGAGCTGCTGTGATCAAAGCGAGCGCGACTTTTTCGAGGGTAGGTTAACGACTTTCGGCTGTTGTCATACCCTTGCCTGCGTAGAAGACGAGTAACTCTATAGTGCATTCGCGATGAATGGGAGCGGAGCTGACCACTGTGGCCGAAGTGGCTAGATACAAATACAGAACCTCCCCTGGGACTGAGTTATAAAGGGTAGGGATAGAAGCTAAATACTACTTAAGATTGATGAAAGTTGCTTCGCACTCGAGCGTCCAATGGAGGGTTTTGTGAGTCAGGAGGAGCGCTCGAAAAAATGGCTCGCACTTGTCCATGTATCGAGAAATGAAGCAGTTTAGAGAGGCCAGCTTGCTTGTCAAGCTTTGTAGTTCGAGTTTATTCTTGGGTGATTGCATGTCCATAATGGCCTTGATTTTGTCAGGATTGGCATCAATGTCGCACTGGCTCACAACAAATTCTAAGAATTTGCTGGAAGTTATGCCGAAAGTGCATTTTACTGGATTTAAGCGCACGTCATGAGTGATGAGGATTCGAAAAACTTGATGGAGATTATGAGAGTGGCTCTGAGGGTTTTGCTTTTTACTAAGATATCGTCAACATATACCTCCACAATATCCCCGTTCACTTCCTTCATAATTTTTGTCATAAACTGTTGGTATGTGGAGCCCCCATTTTTCAAACCAAACGGCATGACATTATTGCAATATAAACCCTTATCTGTGGTGAATGTAGTGGCCTCCTAGTCTAGCGGATGTATCTTTATCTGGTTATACCTTGAGTAGGCGTCAATCATAGATAGTAGTTCATACCCGGCTGTTGCGTCGACCAATTGGTCAATGCGAGGCAATGGAAAGCTATCTTTGGGGTAGGCTTTGTTCAAATTAGTATAGTCGACACACATATGCCAGGAGCCGTTGCTCTTTCTGACCATGATTGTTAGAGATCCATTGTGGGTAATCAACCGGGCGTATAAGCCGACTTTAAGTAAACGGTCAACCTTCGCTTGCATCGCAGTGTACCGTTCCTCTCCATAAGCACGAAGCTTCTATTTAACCGGGCGGGCACTGGGCATGATACTGAGTTTATGGGATATGAGGTCGGTGGAAATCCTTGCCTGCATAAGACCATGTGAACACCTCTTTACACTCCCAGAGTAGGGCATCTATAGTGTCATATCGACCTTCCAACATGTACTGCTTGAGGAAGACATCAACAAAATTAGAAAAAGAACTGATAGAGTCCTCTGGCAGCTCAAAAAACCTATTTCAGAGACTCCCCCGTCAAAGGCTGGAAGAGATAACAGAGCATGGCGTCCGAAAGATGGTGGCCGACAGTGGTGGAAAGGAACTCATCCAGGTGGATGCTGAGGTCGGTCGGTCCACTGTAATGAGAACCTTTTGAGGCCTTTGCGCGCTGATTGTACCCGTCATGAGTAATGCCGATGGAAAAAGGGGTCTTGCAGGGCATATAGAGTAGCCTTGTGTCGTCGGATCTCAGCTTCTAGATCAACCAACCTAGAGAAAATCTAGGCAGAGATGTCTAACGTGACCCATTTGGGCGGCCCGAGGAAAATGTGAATTACTGAAGGCATCATGCATTCTAGAGATTAGGGGGGGGGGGGTGTGAAGCCGACGCATGATCTGAGTGGCCTGTAGCTCATGGTGGGTGAAGCGTTTACTATCCCGCTCGTGACGGAGAAGCTTCAATTCTCAGAGTAAGCGGACGGACACGTCCTCAGTAACCTTCTCTAGAGCGTTCAGAGTAGGAACAAGAAGAGGTGGAGGTACCTCCTCTAAACTACCTATCTGTTGGACTCCTGGGGTTGTGTATCCCAGGACGGAATTCTGAGCCATATCGTGTTGCCTAGAGATCAGGCTTGGAACCAATGAGAGGAGAGAGAACCCGTAGACGGCGCTAAATGTTTGAACCAGAATCCGGACGGAGACTGACTCAAACACCAAGGATGAACGGACGGATGAAGGACTGGCATCTAGATGTGAGTTGCTCAGACAAAAAGAATGCCAGAAGTGAAGAAAGTAGAAATTCGCCGAACACACTCCTATGCTAAAGTCAGAACGGAAAGTGGGATAAGGAAAATAAGCGAAGTGAAACGAAAAGTATAGTATTAATGTGGGGAATATTCTCTAAAAAAATATATTAAATGTCTGACCTTTGTTTTAATCTCTGGAGTGGGACACATTTCTTTTTTCAACGTGGGACTCGTTCCACTTTTGTTTCGTTTCAGCTTGTTTTCAAATGTCTTTTGGCCGAGTTTGTATGAAATGGGGCATGGCTTACCAACCTATACCAATAGTCCCTTGGGATATCGTGGATGCAAAGAGACTTTAATTGAATTGGTGAAGTCGCCGATAAGGCTATATTAACGAAAATAAATAATAACAGCATAAACGACCGTTGATTTTCAATAAATCGATCGAAATCGAAACAATGACGAAACATGCTGATATATTAACCAAATGTTTATATTAGTTCAATAATAGTATCGTATGGTTGGTTTAATTAAATACATTATTCTGAACTTTGATCCATGAAGTCAACTCTAAATCCGACGTTAATTTCGTTAATTTTAACTTATCGACAACTTTGGTAATCAAATTTGAGATCATTTAGCGTCCACGATATCCTAAAGGACACCTCTGTATGGTTTAATGGAAATTTATATTTCTAAATGATGGTGAGATAAAGTTTTATTTTATGACTCATTTAATATGAAAATATGGGCAACCGCGGTTAGGGGTCGTCAACGGACCGAGCCAGGCCTCAGTGGACCTGGCTGAGCCAGACTTTTGGAAAATATAATAATCACGAGCCGGGTCAGGCCAGACTTTAAGTAGAATTGTGAAACCCAAACCCGACCCTTAGAACCGGGCCTTGCGAGCCAGGTATCTCTATAAATTTTGGGCCGGACCGAGCCAAATTATTTTCTATATAAAAAAAAAGTTTTCAACGTACTAGTTGCAAATATTAGATCAATACTTAAACATCAAATCAAAACTCATATAGTATTTTCAAAACAAAGAATTTTTTTTCTATATATATAAAACTAAATTTATTCATTAAGGCCAAGTAGGCAAATCGAGAATTTAAGAGCAAATCCAACTATCCAAGCAGCAAGAAAAGTGTAGTATGAAGAAAAACAAATAATAGAGTTTGTTCTCACTTTAAAGAGTGACTACATATAAAGAAAATATTAAACTAGTAATTTATTGTAGTCTTATTTAATTAGTCTTGTTTCCTTATATAAAGAGAAGATTGAACTAGTAAAGAGATTACAACAATATTATTTCCTTATTGTAATTTATTTTATATAGGTCTAAATTATAATCCATATATTAATTAAATGTTAGAAATTAAAATACAAGCCGGACTTTTACGGGTTGGGCCGAGCCTACTGCGGGCCTTTTCCGGGCCAGGCCAAGCTTGGGCTTCTCGAGCCTATTGCTAATATGTTCCATGGACAAATTGTCAATGCCAGTACTATTGTCGCTCCTTCCTTCAAGACCACCATGCTGCCACCATAGTCACCGCAATAAGGTACTATGCCACCTCCATCATCATCGTCATCCTCCCCTCCATCATTCTCAAGCACCCAATCTCAATCATTCCAAAGACAAGGAAGAGGCGAGTAAAAAGAATGAAGAGAGGAGAGATCCCAAGGAACAAAGATCTCCATCACCATAGCACATTCGAACTAGAACCTTGAACCAACCATCATCGTTGTCGACGATCTACTTCTCAACAATTGGAGACAAAATCTCCTCTCAGCACTCAAACTCTCAACACTCAACGATTCTCTCTCTAAGTTTTTCCGATCGCTTGTGGAGCTGTCATAAGGGAAAACTACATTTGCACTGTACATACCCAGGTACAATATCCCGGATGGTGAATTTTCTCAATTTTTTTTTTTTGTTCTTTTTGAAGTCAGATACTTCATAATTCACATAAGCGGTTACATTAATTGGTTGTGTAATTTGAGTTTCATAATCAATATGTTATGTTAGGCTTAGTGAAGCTCGATTATTTTTTTATAGTAATATGACATATATCACTTTGGTCATTTACGTATGCATTTCAAATTCACTTTGTTCCTCCATAGTGAATTGAGTAAAGTAATACACGAAAGTAAAATTGAGTGACCAAAGTGATATATGGCATACTTGAGTGACCAAAGTGATAGATGACACAGGTAGACTTGAGGAACTAAAGTGATATATAACATGCATGATACACGAGACTAAAATTTATAAAGCGTCATACATAAGGGACCACTCTAGCTATTTTCTCTTCTCCTATATTATCTAGGTTTAGGATGAACTTGGAAAAAAAAGTCCATAAGAACAATTACATTAATAGTTACCTCTATAATTAAGATTGTCTTCACTCAAGTTCTAGTCTTATCTTAACATGGCTATTTTTTTACACAAATTGTGTATCCCGCACATTTGTGTACCCCACACTATAAGTGCACTCATGATTCTGACCCCGTAGCCTTTATGTTGATTTCTCTACAAAAGTGTTTGTAATATGTAGATAGTGTATTTATAGACATTTAGAGGACATATTCATAATCATGTCAAACTTAGTTTCACCCAAAATGAGTTTTCCTGATTTAGTTATGATTTTCCAAAGACAGCAGTTTACACAGCTTAAACTGGTTTTCCAAATACTTTTTTATTTATATTTTGAAGAAGATGTGTTCATGAAAGTTGTAGATGACTTGCTTATGAGTCCGTCAGACTTAGAGTTACTTTCAAATGATTTTTCTATAAAAATTTATGATTTCTCAAAGTTAAGAGTTTTTACAGCTTAAACTGAATTTTCGGATTTCTGACCACTTAATATTTTGGTCAAAAACTGTACTAATCTGTTTATATTCTGAAGTTGTAGTATTCATAAAAGTTGTAGTAGAAATACCAAAGAGAATCTTAGTCTTTTATTCATTTGAATATGATTTTTCTACAATTATTTATGATTTTGCAAAGTTTAGATCTGTTGTAGCCTTTTCTGAATTTTTCTGCTGAACTATCAATACATTTCGAGTTTCTTCAATTAGATTTCATTGGTCAAGTGCATAAATGTTTATCCTAGACTTTTAGTACACATTCCTAATTTTCAAACAAGACCAAGCCTATTGCTTTTGGATTTCAGATGAAGTACTTATGTTCACTGCAAAGGTTGTATTTAGTTATCCTTTTTTGCAGAAAATTATATGCTTGGTGATGTATTCTTTTGCTACTGCTTATGATCTCAAAATGGCTGACATGGGGATTAAATTTATGTTGTGAGTTAGTCCTCTTTAGTTTTGTTTGCTAAGCTTAGGTGTTGCTTTATCTTATATTCTAGATGCTTTATTTGCTTAAAGAAAATTAACAACATATGAAACGTATTCAGTTATCATTTATTATGCAGGTATATATGCAAGTATTCAAAATCAGGTAAGGGAATCTGGGGAACCTCTAATCAGTTGTATTGTTTGCTTGTTTTTCTGTTTGCTTTTGCGGGTGTTTGATTTCTTGTTGACATGTTTGGAATGATTACATTCGAGTGCTGCATTTATTATGAGTTTATGAATATTGTTATTACTGTATCATTTGCATCGAGTGTAATACTCGTTGAGGGATAAGGAAGAAATATAAAAGTTACTATCTTTTGTGTAGTTGAGTCCATAACTTCGGCAGGTACCACGTCACCATGTATGTCCAAAATAATGCACGAAGTAGTGTAGAAAAAGGGTAATTCGGGACTAGCGACAGAGAAATAGACAAGATGACTAGCAAAAGAGAGTTAGGTGAAACTTGGGATGATGGTTAATTCATACCATAGAGTATTCGTGGTCACTTTTGTGGTTGAAATACATGGTATGAAACATGTAGGCTCAGTATACTTTACCATATCGATTATCAGAGATAGAAATGCATTCATACTCATTATATTATTGTTATATATTTACAATCGACTCTGATAAAAAAATTTTGATTTAATAAATCATCTTGAAGTTTGCTAATACATAAGGCAATGGATAAAATTTTCTTTTTAATAGTACTATATTTTTTTTGTGATTGGGACCAAGTTCCTGAATGGAATTTGACTATCTGTTCGGGGTGATTAGGAGAAATTTGTTGTTTTAGAACTACTCCTCCATAACCTACTTCTGAGACATCGGTTTCAATAATTTTGAAAGAATCAGTAATGGGGATGCCTAAACACGGCAAAGTTTTGACATAACTTTTGACTTCTTTTGCTAGAGATGTATGGACAGAAGTCTAGGGCGGAGGGTTTTTTTGCAACCTATCAAATAGGGGTTACACTTTTTTATGAGGTTCTAATAAAATTCTTCAATATAATTTAAAGATCCTAAAAATCTCTGTAATTGATTTTTATCTAGAATTATATCTGAAAATTTATCTGCAAAATTAATGACTCTGTCTATTGGACTAATTTGAAGGTGATGAATATTAAATCCTAAGAACGTACCTTATATTAGTTTGAAATAATTTGATCTTTGAGACAGATACTACTAAACCATTATTTTTTATGATAGTGAAAAATTGGTGTAAATGTTTCCAATGTTGATCTATTGATTGAGAGAGTATGAGGATGTCGTCAATATAGACGATATAGAAGTGACTATAGGGGTTGAAGATATCATTCATGATATGTTGGAATTCACTCGGGGAATTTTTAAGGCCAAATGACATGACATTCCATTCATAATGACCGAACGGAGTAACAAATGCAGTTTTGTATCTGTCAGATTCATGAATTTGAATCTTCCAAAAACCGGATTTCATATCGAATTTGAAAAATATAACAGATTTCTATAGTCTGTTGATAAGATCTCTTTTATTAAGGATTTGATATCTTATCCATTCCAAGACTTTGTTAAGGGGTTTGTAATTAATGACTAACCTTGACGTTCCTCTTTCAAGCTCAACATTTTTCTGAACATAGAAAGTTGGACAAGACCATGGGAATTTACAAGGTTGAATGATTTTTTTACTCAGAAGATCTTCTATTTCTTGTTTACAGAATTGCATGACTTCATGACTCATTTGAATTGGACGAGCTTTGGCGGGGATGTTTTTCTCATATGTAAGGAAGAGTGACTGCATTTATTCCTATGCCAAAAAGCAGTTGGAATATTAGAATATAGTTCTGTGATAATCTTATTTTCAAAATTTTTTATTTTCTGTTGTAATGAAGTATCTTGTAATTGAATGTTTATTCTTTTAAAATTAATTTCTTCCTTGAGAAAATCTATTTATTTAGATTTTGCTTGGATGGAATTGAGTGTTTTTGAAATTGAGTTTTCTTGGAAAGTTTTTAGAGTGTGAATTTCTGGATTCGCTGGAAAGGTGAATTTAACTGGTTTAGCAAATGGGTAAGTGATAATCCCATTGTATTCTGTTCTAAAGGGATAAATGAAGATAATAAAAGGGAGTGCTAAAATTATCTTATCAGTTAAATCTTTAACTAGGAAGAATGAGGTTTCGTAACATACAGTGTTTTGGCAAATGTGTGCTTTGGAGGTTTCATATTTTATATCCATTTTGGAGTCATTGGCCGACCTTAATGATTTTTTTATTTTTTCAAAGTATTTAGAGGGTATTAAACCTTCTTGAATACAGTTTAAGTCTGCACCTGAATCAATGAGGGCAACCGTGGTTAATTGGAAATCCTTTAATTTGATTTGCACGGAGGTATACCATTTTTTTAATTGGATTCGTTTAATAGTGCTAATGGTAGCTTGTTGAGATGATTCTTCATGATTATTTGGAATAATATCTTTGTTTGGACCTTGGAATTTTAAGAATATTTGTCTATTTTTATAATATTTAAATCTTGTTTGATTTCTTCATTTTCTTGAATCAGTATTTGATGAGTTTTTTTTGTAGTGATTAGATCTGTGCTTTAACAATTTTTATCTCTTGTTGTAGGTCTTAGATGGTTTTTTTTAATAGTCTGAAATTTTTGGAATGTTGACGTAAGACAAATTTTTGGTTATGGTGTGTTTACCACGTTTTCTTGTGTAAGTAGTTTCTTTAATTTTTTGAGATATTCTATTTTTAGTTCTGGGTTATCAATTTTGCTAATTAAATCAATTAATAATTCTTTTTGTTCTTCTTATTTAGAAAGAACACTTATTGTTTTTCAACAAGTATCATTGCAATCGAAAGTTATATTTGGGAGGAATTGTCATCAAAATTGCCTGATGAAGTTTCAATTGAATTGTCATCGGTTGGTGTTGAGTTTTTTTTCTGAATCGGTATTCCTTAATTCTAAAAGAGTGATTAAGTTTTCTCGTTCCTCTTGACTAATTTTTAATTGATTGATAGTACTTTCAACAGGGCATTTGTTTACAAATTGGCCAGGTTTATTATATTTAAAACATTTACTTTTATTGTTACCAAATAATTTTTGTTGTTGAGGATAATTTAGTTTTTTGGACCGGAATTTTTGAAATTTATTTTTAGAGTAAAATTTGTTTGGTTCAAATTTGTTTTTTGAATAGAATTTATTTTGACTAAAATTTCTTTTATGGTGAAAATTAGAGTCAATATTTTTTGGCTTTCTTTTAGAGGGAGGTAATGATGGGAGATCATACTGCTCACAAAAATTTCCTAATTTATATTTGGTTGTTTTCTTATGTGATTTTGTTTGAGAACTTATCTTTGCATCTATACACATTTTTAGAGCTTCCTTTTGGATGACTGTAATAATGTTTCTGTAAGTGAGGGCATCATAATCAATTTGACATGATTCATTACTTATAACTTGTCTAATTTTATGGGCAAATAGATTAGGGAGGCCATTTATAAATTTTTCTTTCTAAAATGGTTGATTGCTATCATTTCTAAGTATTACTCTAGAAATAAAAATATCTTTATACCATTTGAAATCACTAAGTGTTGGACATCTAAGGTTACTAAGTTGATCATGAATTCTGGATGAAATGTGACTGGATGTACCTATAAAATGTTGGATGATGATATAAAATAGAGTGTTAATTGCATCAAGAATTCCCATTCCTATGCTTTCATCAAAGATTATAAGACCTTCTGAGTCATGTTTGACTGTGTGTTTGATTGATTATCTAGATTCAGGGGTAAAATGTTTTTCCCACCAGGAATGAAGCATTCCTATGAATCATGTGGAGAGGATATCAACAATTTTTGGCTGAAAAAAATTATGGGTAGTAACATAACTATTAGCTACCATGGACATGTGGTGTAATTTATTTAGTATTTCTTGCTCTGACAAATAATCAATATTCTATTCATCTGCCTTATCGACAGAGACTGAAAATTGATTAGTGGAGTAACTGCTTGGTTAGTGGAGTAACTGTCTTATAAGTAGGGAACGTGCTTTCCAATTCTTGGAAGATCTCTTGTTTATATGACATATTCTGTTGAATTGTAATTCTAGGAATGTTTGATTTATTTTAGATTTGCTAGAATTATCGTCGGAAGAATCCGAAGATGATTCATAGGTATGAATGACTGTTATTTTGTTAGGTTCGGCTTTTAGTTCCTTTAACATTTCTTCTATCTTTTGGGTAGTAGATATGGGTTTAGGAGTATGTTTACTTAAATCACTAAAATGAATTAATGGTGATTCTGTCACTTGATGAGGTGAAACTTTTTCAAAAATGTTATCTACTATTTTTTTTCTATTTTATCTATTTGGTTACCTATAATTATTAAACTTTGGTTTGTATAATTATTTTGTTCAATATATAGTTTTCTTAACTTCTGGATTGTCTCCGGGTAATTTAAATGGTGAAGCTGTTATTGATGTTTGAAGGTGATCAATGACGATTGTTTCAACTGGGGGATGACTGGATGAAATGAGGGTGTCATTGGGTGTTTTCTATTTGATTTTTGTTAATGTTTGAATATTTTTTTGGTTAAGTTGATCAATGAAATCGAGAAAGAATATTTCAGATTGGGATTCAAGCATAAAAGCTTTCTAATCATGAAATAATTGTTTTATTTGCTCAATTAAAGGGTATTGATTTTTGTATGCATTTCTCCTAGGTATATTTTCTTCAACTTGAAGGTTTTGATCTAATCTGGGGTAATCAATTGTGAATGGTTTACTAAGTGTGCTTAATTGAGTATTTAGAGGAGGAATAACTTCAAAGTTGGTTGCTGTGGGAGATATTTGTTCTTCGTCAATTTCCTGATAAAGATTAATTTCCACATAACTAGGATAGCTAACTTGAGAAGTAGATTTAATATTTTAATTTTTTTATTTCTTCCTCTACTTCTTTTATTATGATATTTTTTTATTTCTTTACCTACATCGCAATCTCTCCTTGACATGGTTTCGGTAAAAGTTGAACCAGCAAGGGAATGTTTGAAGATTGACCTAATTCATAGATTCTAGGATTATTGCAAAAGTTAATTTTTATAGTACCATCATTAAATTGACGGATGCAGTTTAAATCAGTTTGATTATGTTGTATATTACTTGGTTGGTTCTCATTAGTGAGAGACCATTAAGAGGGTAGATGGACATCTGACCATCTAATTGTATGAGGGACCGTAATATTGGCATTTTCATAACTACTTTGAATTAATAGGGTTTAGTATTTTAGACTTTTACTCATGGCTTGGAAATTCATGTTTGTACATGTTACTTTGTAATGGACTATAAATTAAAGCTAAAGTTGTGTTCCTTCTAGAACATTGTAACCTGATGTTTTAATGTTTAGAGTTAATGCTTTTAATATATGGGAATCAATGAGACTAAATGTAAAATCTGGGTAATAATCAAAATGGATTGGTCCATTGAAAAGACTTGACTCAATTATGCCAAGCGTGTTATCATTGAAATCGGTAAACTGAGCATCATTAAGGCATAAAAGAATAGAGGCATTAAGGCCTCTACGGGATAATGGTTTGACCCCTATTTGGACTAATCCTATGTGAAGGAAGTTGTGACCATATTTTTTATGTTTTTTGATTGACTCAGGACTAAAAAGTTGACAAGTTTCATGTTGTTTACTGAGAGAATAAGACTTCAGTAATGTAGACTTCAGCTATGCTTATTCATTTACTCAGGACTATATATATATATATACACACTACAGAAAAATCAATCTTTTGTGACACGCAAGTTGCGACACATTATACGTTTGTCGCAAAAGATAGTCTTTTACGACACACTTATAATATATGTCACAAAAGAGTCATAATTTTGTCTTTTACAAGGCATTTTTTGTGTGTATATCATAAATACTATTTTTTATTTACGACACACTTTTAATGTACATTGCAAAACACTCGAAAATTTAATCTTTTATGACATACGTTAAAATGTATGTCACGAAGTCTTTTACGATACACTTTAAATGTATATCGCAAAAGACCAATCTCTCATTTCTTACCATGCATTGAGATCACAAAATTCAATCTCAGATTAAAAAATAAATGTGCAAACCCCTCCAAACCCTCCGATCAAAAACATGCTAAACCTAGGCTCTGATTTTGATTTATTTATGTCTCTGTCACTGTGTAAAACCATCCAGTCTCTCACTCCTTTTTCTCCAACGACTCTCTCTCTCTCTCTCTCTCTCTCTCTCTCTCTAAACTTCATCGTCTTCCTCTGAAACCGAAACCGTAGATCTGCTCTAAACTTTGTTGTCTTCAATTTTCATTCGCTCTTGGCCTTGGGTTCTCGTCACTCAGCAACTCCAAATGAAATTCCGATCATTTTGAGCGACGCAGAACCTCGCGGCAGCGAAGAAGCTCCGGTCAGAGGTCCCTCGCTGGCGTCGGTCTCAGCTCTCATCGATTCTCTTATCTTCTCGTAAGCTAAATGCTCACAATAAGGCCAGTGACGTTTTAGTGAACTCGACCTAGTGCAAGTCTAGCAGAATTACCGATGGATAGGAGAGCGAGGTGAGGTTGAGTTAGATGAGGAGCTTCGCTAAAACTAATTCAAGAGCCAGATCTGGCAAACCATCATGTCGTAAAAGCGGCTTGGTCGAGCTATGCGACTAGGTTAAGGCCTCCAATAAGAGGAAGTTCTCATATAGCTGGGATTGGGAGTTTGGTCATCTTCTTACTAGTAGTAACTACGACGATACTCAAAAGAAGACAACCGGAGGATGCAATGGTTACGGTGCTAAGCTGACGAATATCTTCTCAACCAAGTTCGTCATCGAGACTACCAACGGCAAGCGACTCAAGAAGTACAAGCAGGTATAAATCTCTCTCTCTCTCTCTCTCTCTCTAAGCATCTTAGTTCCTGTGTTTCATATTTTAGGATTTGGCAAAATTGGATCTAGTTATTGGACGATTAGTGATTTGTTGTTTGATTATGCAAATTATGTTCTCAATTGTTTTATAATTCTCTGTGTTTTTCAGTAGTTGTAGACTAGTAGATGATGAACGATATGCAATTGATTTGGTGTTTGATTTTGTGAATTTCAATTGGTTCTCTGCTAAACCAATCTCAGGGCTAATCATTCTACAAATTTCTGAGTTTCGTTGTTGTCATTATAGCTTAATTTGATGAGTTTTATGTCTGTATGAAAAATGTGAATCGGATTACGATTGAAATTTGCCGAGTGTAGCGAAGATGCTTCTTGAAAATGCAGAAACGACAGTGAAGTTAGTGTTTCATGGATTGAGAGATTCTGGTGGTTTCAAAAGAGCTGAGATTTTGGTGCTTCTTTGTAATGATGAGTTATGGGTGTTCTTCCAAATGTACAAGATGAATTGTTGGTGACATAAGAGTGGTGTATGCTGGTGTTCATTCCAGGTTGACTCAAACGAGATTTTGATTTCTGTCAAGACGGCAGCGAGGCAAACTAAGCAAAGAGGGTTTATGCTTCTTGATGAGACACTCCTTCTCATGGTTGGTTCCAGATATTACTATTTTCATGCTCATATCACTCTTCCAATATGTGATAATTTCTTAGTGATTATCGCCGATATGAAAGTCTGTATGTCACTAAAGAAAATTATGCTACTGGATATATTGTTTCTATTGTATATGTGAAATGGAACAAGTGAGAACTTTGTGATTAATGAAGGGAGATCATTTCGAGACTGTGTGTGGTTTTCATCTATTAAGCCAAATGTGTGGTTTTCCACAGGTGCAAGGATTGTTGCATCCATTAGGTTCTGATTGTAGCAGGGACATAGCTGTTTGACGAGTCAAGACGAATAAATTTGGTGGTTTGAAGGTCAGCCAAACTCTACATCAAACCTATTTATTCTTTTCGATTAAAAAAACTAATTTCTCTGACATGCTTTGTTCGTTTTGAGAATTTGCAGTTAAATATAAGCATGGCCTTGAATTGATTGTGGGAAGAGAATCAACATACATAGGTGGGTCAATTTTTAATGACTCATTTTTGTATCCGGTATCTCCCTGAAGCACATAACAGAAGAGAATCCAGCATGTGTTTTATGTGTGACTTTGTATGCCTTAGCTGATTTCTCTCATGGTTGGATTCCATTCCTCTCGATTTGGAGGTTATCGGAGTCTACTGAAGTTTCTGTACTCTGTTGATTATCGAGGTTCATTTCTAAACCATTTGGTTGTCTTTGTTTCTATTAGATTTATGTGTTTACCACACGTTGAATCTTTTTAATTAGAGATCAGATTGCAATTTCAACTTTGATTTGGAGTTTATCTGGAATTTTGGATATCGATCAATTATATGAGTTAGAAACCCTCTGAACTGTGTGAGAAATTGTTATATGCTTCATGCTGCCACAATTTTATTAATCTCAACTATAGTGGCTGTGAAGAACCAAATGCAAGAGTTAAGTCTATAAGTGAGTGAAAGCACTTAAAACTTGAGTTTTCAGTAGAAAACTATAGTCTCTAGTAACATTCAACTCACTGAACTCAGTATACAACTTCTATTACTATAGTACAATTTACATTGTATCCATTATTTGGCATTTGATTGCATTCTTATTTTGAATCTTCAAATAACTTAATAGCTCAGTACTCACACTAAGCATATGAGGAAGGAACATTACACTAAATATGAAACTTCTATGAAAAGGATTATGCGGGAAATAGGCAGCGGGCATAACCACCCCTTATCATTAATGTAAAAGTTTAGGGCACTACAATATTTCAAGGATGATAATAAACAATTTAGGCAGTATTAGTAACTTATAGGATTATTCTAACTACATGAAGAACACTTGCTTTGATTTTCTAATACATTAATGCAGCTCAGTACTTTGAAGCATAAATTAGTTTTGAGATGATATCGATCCCGGTTTATAGTTAATATATACAGCATGACTCCATCTATGTTGGTCTGATCTTCCTCTGCCTAAGGAGCCACAGACTCATATAAACAAAATTGGAGTTCTGGATGAAATAGATCAGAATTAGCTCAAACATGGCACCCTTCACATGAGAATGTGAATTGATGCTTTACTGTTGTTAATTTTTTTTAATATATATATTTTTTCCAACTAAAAATTATTTATAGCTTTCTTAAAAAATTTCTGCTAATGTTTGTTTATAATGTTTTTGACTGTGTAAGTTATTGGATTAGGAATTTTGATTAAGAGATTATTGGATTAAGAATTTTGATTCAGTTACGAGTTATATGATTTGGGTGTTGGGTTTGCTTTATCAAGTTTCCTTGCACATAGATTTATATTAATTTGTGCTTAACCAGACTACTAACCTTTAAGTACGTTAATGGACAACGTTGCTGGACTTCTGATTTTCTAGCGACTAATTTGAAAGCTGGAGGCTCGCCACATTGTCTCTCCAGGCGTCAAAAATCAGGTAGAGAGCTCAACTTCGTTGATTTTTGTTTTCACCTTCGTTTTCAATTTTGGATTTCCATTGAGTATTCGAACAGAAAACAGAAAGGATTCTTAATCAAGAATCATATGTCACACCCTTCTATAAACACAAAATTTAGGTCTAATCATGTCTCAGCAAAATCAAGTTTCTTGATCAATCAATTTATGGCTAATCATTCCTCAATTTTGATTTTTGTTGTTGTCAATATAGCTTGATTTTATATCTCTATATGAATTGGAGCAGCCACAAAATATTCACGTTATCTCAATCTCATCCGGCTCAATTTGTTTGTTTTTGTATTCATTAGATCTGATTTTGGCTCCAAGCTTCAACTTTCTTTTTGGGTTTTTTTGTTTGAACCCTAGAGAGATTGACCATTACCATTTCTATGTGTTGGATTTTTCTTATTAGTTTTTATGAATGGGTTTCGATTTTTGATGATGGTTGCTGACATATGTAGGACAACTCTTTGTTTGTTAGATAATTTGAATAGTAAATTGTGATATGGAGGATTCGGGTAATATTGCTTTTCTTAAATCTTATGGTTGCTGAGCTTATTCGTAGTTGATATGTTTTACGGTTTATGAGCATGATATGATACGCAATAAAGATGGTGGTTTGAAGATCAGCCTATATGTATGATATTCTTCTATTTCTCTGTCTCTCTGCAGTTGGAAGCTGTTATAATCCAATGAGACCAAATGGGATGAAGGCTTTATTTGAATCTTAAGTTCAACTCAATGGAAACATTGAGACCTTGAGCTTGGCTGGTGTCAGGTGTTGAAAGATTTACACCCCCACACTTAGTGAGCTATTGGCTAACTCATAAGTGTAAAAATAGTCTTCGTCTGCAAGTGTACGGAGACAAGCAATAGTATAGAAGAAAAATCGAGTGTCGAACCCATGAGGATTGAACACTTAGATTCCTTAGCTCAGAAATGAAAGCACAAAGATTACGACTCACTAGACACTAGAGGAAATGAAATGTGGAAGTGTATCTCACACTACTAAATCCTTTGGAGATTTGGCATTACAAGGGATGATGCAATTACGGTAAGTGATTAACGAGTTGATTGATTACACTAAATGCGAACTAAATGACACAAATTCAATATAAGGGAAAATAGGACAACTAGGGAAATCCCCACTAACCGTATGATGCACCAAACAATGTCCCGGTTTATGTATAGATTAAGTCTGTTCACACAAAGTATTGTCCAAGTCGTGACCTTGTGAGTCACAGTTGGTTTAGAACTCAAATTCCTAGGTCACTTCGGACACTAGAAGACTTAAGCCGTTGAAGTGTTTGGTGAATCGAGATCGAGACATAAGTCATTACGGGCTTATACCTCAACCGTATGTCACGTTGTGAAGCTAGCAAGTAAATCATGTGATAGATGCGGAAAAGCTCCACTCTCGAATATCGATTGGAAAATCCGAGAGGAAGTCCGGTTAAATCCCTCAACTCATACCTATTAAGTTACGAGCCAAAAGATTCTACGAGGTGCCACAATAACCTTTTAAATCAATGTGTGCTTGACTAAGGTCTCTCAAGTCTAAGGAGACTCAAGAGGCTCTAATCCATGCTAAATGCTAGGGAACCAAATCTTAAGATAAATCTTTTAGATAATACCCTAATCATGTTTACATGCTCATCTATCCTTAAGTGAGTAGCTAATTCATTCAAGGGTTTAAGTCATTTAACACATGCCTCAACCTAGCTAGAGTCAACACATGCATATAAGAATTTATACAACAAGCTCAAGCATATAAACATACCACAATCACACAATAAACTCATTTACAACACCAATCTTCATAACATAGACTAAAACCATGAAATATACATAATCTAAGACATGTTCATCACATCACATGGCTAGGGTTCTAACCCTAGCCTCCCAAAATCTACTACTCACTACCCATAACAAGTATAAAGCTTAGATACATGATTGAAAGACAAAATAGGATGAGAAATAACCAAGAGTCCCCAAAAGCTTCAAGGCCTTCTAGCTATTCTTTCCTCCTTGCTCCAATTTTGCTCTAAAGTTCCTTGATGTTGGGTCACCCACCTAAGGGTAGAGAGAGATGGTTGTGATAGGTGTTTCTAAGCTTTAGATGGTGATTATGGGTGTGTTTTTGGTGGAGGAGATGGCTATGTAGTAGGTATGGATGGAGAGGGTTTTTAGAGAGCTCAAACTTGAGAAATCTGAAAATTGAAGTAAGTTGTGTGTGGGTGCCAAGGGGAGCTCGAATTTGGGCTGATTGGGGAGGCAAATATGGACCCTTAGATGATAGGAGGTGGTGAGATGGAGGATCCGAAGGTCAACTTTGAATGAGGGAGACCATGATCCACTATTTTAGGCTATGGAAGGCTAAGTCTCAAAAATGGTAACATCATGCGGTCCAACTCTTTCTCTTTCTCTCCAAATTAGATTGGTAAGCATAGATGGGCTCAATGGGCCTCCATTAGGCTGGACTCCATATGATTGGGCTGCCAAAATGGCCGGCCGGCTGTGATGAATTCCGGCGAGTTCCGGGCAACTTCCGGTGAAGCTATTTCGTCATTTTCCCAAAGTTGCTCCAAATTCTCCCTTGACCTCGAAAATGCATACGTCTTCTCCAATAAGTATGTAATTCTTCATATTTAATACATTTCCGAGCCAACTCCACATTTCCTAGCAAGAACAGGAAACGTCATAAGAACAATGCTTTATTCATAGAAAACAAGCTATAAGCATAAAATTAGGAGCGTAATAGACACATAATTATGGTTCTAACAAATACCTCACACTTAAGCTTTGCTTATCCTCAAGCAAACTAAGAAGAAAATAATTAAGCTAAGCTAGACTCGACGCAACAAAACACACAAGTAAGTAAGTGTCCTAAATGGTAGATTGCTTTGGTCTCCCTCAAAGAACTTTGGCTAGATGGATTGAATTACTTTCAAGCAACACTTTCAAATCATGAAATCAATGCATATGTAATAAGCCGAAATGAGATATGCTAGCCAAATGCATCACAATGAGATGTATTCAAATTGATATATTTCCTAATCATCAAACTTACTAGATATCACTCAATGCACACAAGTGTTTGAGGGTTAGTGTTTGCACTCAAAAATTGCATTGATCACATGTTCTCCATAGTCTCGATTTTCAACCAATGCTCCAAAAATCCAAAATCATAAGCATTTCAAATTAAGAGGACTTTTATTCGGGTTGAAATGAGGTTTAAGGAAGGGGTTTAGTGAAAGAAAGGTATAAGAATTCACGAACCAAGCAACCTAGCAAGCAATTCACATGTCGAAGTTCCTAACATACTCTAGGTGCTACTAGCTTTCCCTTTTTCATACAAACCATTTCCTAAAACACTTATTCTTTATATACACTACCTCTCTTTTCTATTTTTCTCTCTCTTTTTTTGAATAAACTCTTCTCTTTTTTTTGAATAAATACAACACAAGTGAATAATCGCAACATCCTCCTCCACCTCACACTTATCTCTTTTGCCAAACATCCCAATAAGCACAACTCTAAGAACATCCTAATAGGACTTCATTATCACTTGCTCGATTGCTTAGTTAAGGGTAGGAGTAAGTGTTTAAGCTTGGTAAGGATTTGTGGTGTTCACGAATTAAAATGCTAAATAACATAAGGCTCAAATTGGCTCACTAAGGGATAAATGTATCATAGGGTTCAAAAATAATTTGGCCATGGTGGTGATCATCCTAATGCTTTTATCATTTTCAAAACAACTTGCGATTTGGAAAATATTTTACACAGTTTAAAGCGAGTTCTAGATTACACAATAATTGATCAATATCACACATGAAATAATAGGTGCACAATGTAGCTATGCATGCACAATAAGGCTCAAAAATCTCACGTGAGCATGGATAGCTTCGAAAACAAATCAATCCTTCTTTTTCTCATTGTGAACTCATTTTAAATGTCATATGCACTTTTTAGACCAATCAAACATGCATTGTTTTCTTTTTGTAAACATGCTCAAAATTATACAATCTACTAGCCATTAGTTCAAGTATCACCATTGGGAGTGATCATTGGGACACAAAGCACACATATTTTTGTGTTACATTTTCTCAAAAAATTTCAATTTTTATGGTTTTTCGGATAAGGAGTGAAAATGACTTAGCCGCCTACCTCACACTTTAGAATCAAATTGTCCTCAATTTGCATAAAACCACATAATAACTAAAAGTGTAGACAAGATAGCAAGGCATTATCGTTTCAAAAAATTATTCATCTAACACATGTTTTCCTAGGCATAACGACTAACATGCATTCACACTTAAAGGGTCATATAGCCTCTTAGAAATAATGAAGCTATTAAAGTCCTATCATCTACGATGGGGGCATGCATACTAATAACATTTCAAAAGAAAACGACATTGTAATCTAGCATATAACATGAGGAGACCTCACACTTACACAAGACTACCACCTTCTATGTCACTCCAAACAATACACTAATGATGAAAAGGTTGCTCCCTCATCGAACAAGAGTTAGCCATCAAGACATTGCAAGGCTAACAACCCTTAGAAGATGTCTACTCTTGGGGATGAGAGTTAAACCTAAGCATCCTAACATAGCATCATTCTCAACATATTCTCATAAGTGCTAAAAAAAATAGAGAAAGAGTAAGGGAGAAAGAAGGTGCAAACGCTTTGTTAACCCACGAAGACCAAGTTAGGTCTCGCCATCCAAAGGTGATATAAGTGAAGGGGGGGACAGGAAATCGGCGCCCACACATGGATGTTGATAGCATGGATAATCTCGAGGGAGTGGAGGATCAAAGGCATAACACTTGGACACCAAAAGGGACGAAAATTGTACTTTGTAGAAATAAGCTTCGATGGGTCGAAGGGAATTCCTCGATCCATCAAAGCTGATCTCCAGATCCTCATGCTGCAGCAGATTTCGATGGGTTGTGAATATTCTTCGATCCATCGAAGTTGTTCCTCAGGTTGTTGTATTATACAGCTTTCGATGGATCGAGAAAATTTTCGATCCATTGAAGCCATTCCTCAGGTTTGTGCTGAAGGGGAGCCTGAATGTCACAGAAAATTGTCTCGAGTCCCATTCCATTCCCTACGTCCAAAAACACACAAAATACAACAAAACTAAACCACACACGTGAACGTGATTGGTTGACAAATTCATTTGAAAAATCAAAGTAGCAAAGAGTCACACAAGCAAGCAAACATGCATCCAACCACACAAAACAGAAATCACACCAAATACCACATTAACATCAACCGAAGGAGTTCAAGATGTTTAATGGGAACAAAAATGATAACCATAAATCCTACAATGTTCAATGATAAGAGAGATGGTTAGTCAAATAAAATCTACGAAAAGAAAAATACTAAGTCTTCATCACGCCATCACATCATCATCCCCATCATTTCCACCATTTCTGTGCGCTTGATGTGCCACTCCGGATGTCCCCTCATTGTTATAGTGCATCTCTAAACGGGCCATTCAGGTGTCTAGATCACCAACCATCGACATCATAGAAGGTTTGAATGCGAAGATTTTCCCAAATTGATGTTCAAAGTAGGCCATGTTCGACATGGTTTCAGACTCTTGCTCTTCTGATTCTTCTACCCGAGCTTTAGCTTTCTTTTTTGTTCAGACAGCTTGGCTCAAGCTTTTGAGTACAATGCCCTTGTCAAGATCAGCCTTGGGCTTGTGAAGGGTAGTGGGAATGTCTCGAGAGCCTTGCTTGATCATCCATCGGGTAATAGTGCAAGGTAACATCAAGGGCCCGGTGGTGGCATCCACGGACTTGATCATAGCATCATACATGAGCCCTCCATATTCCACGGGAATCCCACTGTGCAGCACCATATACATAGCCTTGTACCCCGACTTGTGGATCTCAACAGAGTGATGAGCGGGAGAGATGTTGTGTTTGACAAAGAGCCAAAGCACCTTGTGTAAATCATCAAGGTCACCAACAAGAAAACATCCATTGGCCCGTGGAGGAACCGTGTTGTTCCCACAACCCGCTCTCTTGAAGTTGCCCCACGTCATTGCATCATATTGAGCTCATAAGTCGTCCCGCACCGCTTGAGATAGATGAGGAAAATTGTAGAGTTCTTCCAAGGCTTGGGGTGAGAGGGTCATGCGTTTCCCCCACAAGGTGAAGGTACGTCCCATACCATTCGGTATTGGTGTGCCATCCTTGAGAACCACATAGAACTCTATTACCAACTTCTCGTGGTAACCCTTAAAACTGGTAGTGAGTGAGATAACTTTCTGGTCTTCCATGAGTTACCACACGGTCTCTAGATGAGGAGGCTCAAATGGGTTCCCAAAATTTCTTTCAGAGAAGATGGCACGTTCCTCCCTAACGGTTGCCAGTTTGAGGTGCCCGATCTTGGGGCATTGAATCTTAGTTGGGATGTCCCCCATGTTGTACATTGTGGATGCTTCCTCATATTCCGTGTCCGAATCCGTGGATGCTTCCAAGAGTTGCTTCCTTGTTAGATTCTTGCCGCTCCTTTGAATCTTACATGGCATGATGATGATGGATGATGAGATGGAAAACCCTGAACACAAGTATGTACAACACACATTAGTACTCAAATCCTAGACACAAACTTTCATACCAAGGTCTCGTGAGCATGCTCCCTAATGGTGCTAACAAATTTCAATAATTCGAATTAATCATTAGTGCACAAGTAACATGCTAGTCACAAAGAGGCACAAGCATGTAATCAAGCACAATGTAATAAACTCGTCAATTTAACTTAGCACATTCTTGGTTCTCACACATGTCCATCACACATAATTTGCTCAATTGTAGGGCCACAACTCAAATGCATCAACTAGGACAGGTATATCTTCACAAGAGCATACAAACACACACAGAATGCATGCATACCTCACGATTTCAGCCAAGTCAAGGGTTAGTCAACAAATCATCAAAAAATTTCCGATGAGATATCATGCAATTGGTCGCAAAAATCAACTACCCATTAAGCCTAGATCATTATTTCACACATACATGCACACAAGAACAACTCTCAACCAAAGCTAATTCCCATTTGCGTAATGGACTCCGGCCATTACGTGTTGTAGTTTTTACGGACGTAAACATGGTCCGGCAAGGAGGTCATCACATCATTAAGGTATGGGGAAGGTGCACGAAATTCACCTCCATAATTTGTGCACTCGGGGGAACTCCTTGCCATTGCTTGATACGGTGGCCATTGACCTTGAAGGTACTCCTATCTCTCAAATTTCTCAAGGTGACCGCGCCATGAGGGAATATCTCTACAAGCTCGAAAGAGCCATTCCATCTTGAACGCAACTTCCCAGGATGCAAGGAAAGCTGGGAATTGTATAGAAGGAACTTCATCCCCACACTAAGTTCCTTGTGCCGTAGTCTTGCACCGTGATAGCTCTTCGTCTTTTTTGTAGATACGGGCACTTTCATAGGCCTCAAGCCTTAATTCCTCAAGCTCCATGATGTCGAGCTTCCTCTTGATGCCACTATCTTCCAAACTCATATGCAACAAAGAAATTGCCCATCGTGCCTTATGCTCTATCTTAACTAGTAAGTGACATGTTTTCCCATAGACAAGCCGGTAGGGAGACATACCAATGGATGTCTTGAAAGCAGTACGATATGCCCAAAGCGCGTCGTCAAGCTTTGACTCCAATCCCTGCGGTGAGCGTTCACGGTCTTCTCAAGAATATGCTTGATTTCCTTATTACTAATCTCCAATTGACCACTAGTTTGAGCATGATAAGGCGTGGCAACCTTGTGGCATACCCCATACTTGCGCAAGAGGTCTTGAGCTTGACGTTGACAAAATAAGACACTCCATCACTAATTATGGCTCAAGGGGTCCCGTGTCTTGTGAATATGGCGCTTTTGAAAAACTTCATGACCACCTTCCCATCATTAGTTGGACATGCCACATCTTCTACCCATTTTGACACGTAGTCCACCGCAACGAGTATGTAGAGCATCCCCATTCGACTTTGGGAAGGGACCCATGAAGTCAATTCCCCACACATCAAAAATTTCGGTCTCGATGATGGTCTTCAAAGGCATGTGGTCTCTCTTGCTTATCTTGCCTACCATTTGGCATTGGTCATAACTCTTGATGAAAGCATATGCGTCCCGGAATATGTTCGGCCACCACAAACCCGCTTGCAAGACCTTGTACGTTGTCTTAGAAGGTCCATGATGACCCCCGCATTCGAGCTAATAACAAAAAGAAAAGACACTATGCATTTCTTCATGAGGTACACACCTCCGCATGATGCCATCACGCCCTTCCTTATAGAGATAAGGGTCATCCCAAATGAACTCCCTACTTATCCTCCTCAAGCGCTTGCTTTGATCACATGTGAAGTGCATGGGGATGTAGGTGCCTTGACTAGATAGGTAGTTGGCAATGTTGGCGTACCATGGATAGGAAGAAGTGGTAAGAACCTCTTGGACTTGAAATAATTGCTCATCGGGAAAGTCTTCATTCAACGCACCGTCGTCCTCCTCAATTTGAAGCCTTGAAAGATGATTCGCTACCAAGTTGTGCTTTCCGGGTTTATCCACAATTTCTAAGTCAAATTCTTGAAGAAGTAGTACCCAACGGAGCAACCTTGCTCTTGACTCCGCCTTAGTGAAAAGGTACTTGAGTGCCGCATGATCGGTGTGGACAATCACCTTGGATCCCACTTTGTAGCTTCTAAACTTCTCAAGGGAAAACACAATAGCAAGCATCTCTTTCTCTGTAGTTATATAGTTCTTTTGAGCCGAGTTAAATGCTTGTGAGGCATATTGTATTACCCCTAACACGTTATCCCTCCTTTGGCCAAGAAACGATCCCATAGAGTAATCGCTTGTGTCACACATAATCTCAAATGGTAGACTCCAATTGGGCTTTATGATCATCGAGGCCGAAGTAAGCGCCTTCTTGAGTGTCTGAAATGCCTCTTCAAGTGGTGGAGTGATGGAGTAGGACACATTCTTGGGGAGCATGCCCGTAAGTGGCTTCGCAATCTTGCTAAAGTCCTTTATGAACCTCCGGTAGAAACTCGCATGCCCAAGGAAACTTCAAACCTCCTTGACGTTGGTGGGAATAATCAACCTCTCTATCACCTCAATCTTGGCTTTATCAACTTCGATCCCCTTCTTGGATATACAATGGCCAAGCACGATACCTTCTCTTACCATAAAATTGCATTTCTCCTAATTGAGAACCAAGTCCTTCTCCCTACATCTTGCTAGTACTTGATCAAGATTGTATAAGCAATTGTCAAATGAATTCCTGAATAGGGAGAAGTCGTCCATAAAGACCTCAATGAATTCACCAATCATTCCGGGGAAGATGGATTGCATGCAACATTGAAAGGTTGCGGGAGCATTGCATAAGCCGAACGACATCCGGCGAAAAGCAAATATGCCTTAAGGACATGTGGAGGCCGTCTTCTCTTGGTGTTCGGGATTGATTGCAATTTGGTTGTACCCGCTATAGCCATCCAAGCAGCAATAATATTCATGCCCGGCTAGTCTCTCTAGCATTTGATCGATGAACGACAATGGAAAATGATCCTTGTGTGTTGTCGCATTCAACTTTCGGTAATCGATGCAAAATCTCCAACTATTAATAATTCGGGAAGGAATAAGCTCACCTCGAGCATTAGGTACTACTGTGAGACCCCCTTTCTTAGGCACCACTTGTGTTGGGGAGATCTATGGGTTATCCGATATAGCGTATATAATACCATTAGCTTGCTCCTTCTTGACCACCTCTTGCATATTCGGATTTAATCTCCTTTGGGGTTGCCTAATCGGCTTAACATCCACAGCGGTGTAGATATGGTGCTCGCAAATGGTTGGACTTATCCATTTTATGTCACTCAACGACCACCCAGTAGCCTCCTCATTCCTCCTTAACACCTCTAGCAACATACCCTCTTGTCTCTCATTGAGCAAAGATGAGATTATCACCGGTTTCTTGTTTGGTGCCTCCAAAAACACATACTGTAACATCTCCGGGACTTGCTTAAGCTCCAAATCTGGTATAATTCATCCTTGTTGAATTGTGAGGATAGTGTCATGCACATTGATCCGGTTCACCGTATTTCGAGAGTAATAGTTACCCTTTAGTGCTCTAGCCCCCAAACCGGTGAAAGTTAGTGGTTTGTAGGAGATCCTCGGCCTATAGATGTTTTGAGACGTCATGATGCAATTCAAGGCTGCGTGGCCGTCAATAGTAGACTTCAAGAGGCACACCTCATATGGCACCACTAAAACCGCATCTAGCTCTTCTTTGAGAGTGCTTTCCATGTAGATTTGAGTAGAGAGATCATCAATTTCCTCTTCTAGTTCCTCTTCAATCACCCTAACCATGAAAGCTTGGAGTTTGGGGATGGGACCATTTTCGTGGAAGATCTTAAAGGTTTCCAACTTGTCAAAGACCTCCATTGTAGGCACACCACCTTTGACATCAATCTTGGTGCCCTCCGTTGCCATAAAAGCTCTCCCAAAGATGATGGAAAGATCCTCAAACCCCATCGGCTCCTCCATGTCTAAGATAACAAAGTCGGCCGGGACGACAAGCTCACCAATCATCACTAACACATCATCCACAACACCTCTTGGATGGACAACACTCCGGTTGGCAAGTTGCAATGACATGCTTACCGACTTTATCTTCCCCAATCCTATCTCCTTGTAGACCGAGTATGGCATCAAGTTTATAGAAACACCAAGGTTCATCAACATCCTTGGAAAATGCTTACTGCCAATGGTGCATGGAACGGTGAAGCTACCTGGATTCGAGAGCTTCTTGGGTACTTTGCGTTGAATGATGGCCGAGACCATGGCATTGAGCTTGATCTTCTCGCTCTTTTCCTCTCCTTGGAGTTTGTTCTTCAATATATCTACGGTTAGTGTACAAATCCTTCAAGAACTTGGAGTACATGGGGATGGTTTGGATGGCGTTGAGAAGGGGAATATTGATCTCAAACTTCTTGAAGACATCCAAACACTCTTTGGTCTTTCGATCCAAGTTCACTTGTGCCCTCTCTTTGTTCTTCACTTGGGGAAAGGGCAAACTTGCCTCCACATCACTTTGACTATTTTCGGATTCTCCCATAGAAGATTTCTGCCTGCTACCTTCGATGGGTCAAAGCTCTTTTTCGACCCATCGAGAATTTCCAAGATTTGCACCTGCAACCTTGCTTCGATGGGTCGAAGATGTTCCTCGACCCATCGAAGAAATTCCATCCTGCAAACCCGAGGGGTTTTTTCGATGGGTCGAAGGATATTCTTGACCCATCAAAGGAAGTATGCAGGTTTCTCTACTCTCCTTCAAGGTTGCCCCGGAATGCTCTCCTTCATTCTCGCTACAGTCTTGCCCCTTTCCGAAATTTCCCAAATGACTCAAACCGGTCTTGGACCCCTCTTGCTCAATCTCTCTAACTCATCATCTTCGTCATCCGAAGCTTCTACATCCTCAAAGGGAATAATCTCGGTTCTATCATTGAAGTGCACAATCCTATCTTTGCTTGAAGTACTAACTCCACTCCGGGAGGTTAATCGTGACACCAAAGGTGTGTCATCTTCTTCTTCATCATTGCTTTCTACTACCGGAGTATCACCATAGTTGTCAAACCCCTTCCTGGATCTCAATACCGCTTTCACAACGTTGACTTAGTGCTTAGGATTCCTCTCTGTAGTAGAAGGAAACTCGTGGGCTTTACTACTCCCTTGAGTGGTGATTGCTTTGGCCAATTGGCTAACTTAAGTCTCCAACTTATGAATGGCTCTTTGACACTCATTGCGGAGGACTTGATTATCATTGTTCATGCTCATGATTAGGTCAAGATACATCTTCTTGTCCTCCTCTTGAATCTTGACAAGCTTGGCAAGTAATTCGTTCGTGTTGGACTTGGGTGCCTCTAATTGAGGAGGAAGGGTGGATACTTGAATCATCGGTGGTTGTTGTTGTTGTTGAGCTCTAGGTACGAAAGGTGCTCTCGTTTGGTAAGTATTACCATTCGGGACATTTGCAAATCCTCCACTAGACCTTGGTGCAAATCCGGGAGCTCCTTGATAGGTAGATGCTTCCTTGTTCCCACTTCCCGATGCACCATAACTACCATGACTTCCACCTTGATTGTTAAACCCTCTATTTGGTCTTTGAAAACCACCTTGATATCCTCCCATTTTCCTTGAAGGTCCTCCTTGATTGCCTTGACTTTGATTTTGACCACCCCACGAGAAGTTAAGATGGTTCCTCCATCCCGGATTATAAGTGTTGGAGTATGGATCATTCTTTTGTTGGTCATTGAAGACTCCTTTACACTCCTCAATAATTTCCGGATAGTGCTCTTGGTGAGGACATTGCAAGGTTTCATGCACCGTGCTTTCGCATATCATACAAGTAACCGGCTCTACACAAATTTCCGACACTTGGTGAGCTTGTCTTCCACTTCTAATTTGCTTCATTAGGAGCTCAAACTTCCGATTCATTGATTCCTCGAGTCGCTTGATAGCATCTTCTTGTTGTTGGGATCCCTTGACTTCATAGATACCACTCCTATGGGTTTGGGTGGTCTCTCGCATGGAGACCGCCGATTTCTTCAAATGAGGCTTGATGTCCCACAACACCGATCGCTTCACCAATTTCTCCAATAAGATGTGGGCTTCATCCGCGGTCTTGTCCATGAAGTCACCACCACATGTCTTGTCCACTTTTCTTCTCGTCTCCGTGTTAAGCCCTTGATAGAATAGGGACATAGCATATCTTGAGATTGCCCATGGTTAGGATAACCAAGCTCTAGGTCTTTGAACCTCTCCCAAGCTTCACAAAATAATTATTCATCCTCTTCTCGGAAGGTCATCAAGCTTGTCCTCCTCTCATTGATCTTCCCCGGTGGGAAGTATTTTGTAATAAACTTCCTTTGGAATGTCTCCCATGAATTGATGAAGTTAGGCAGAAGTTTATTAAGCCATTCCTTTGCCCTATCATGCAACCTCAATTGGCTCGGGTCCATGTTGTGGATGTTTAGCCGAGCACACGCTTCCTCGAACTCTAATAGATGCGAGTAAAGATCCGAATTGGGTGGCCAGGGAACAATGGTAAAGTTTGCATAAAGCTAGGCTTGATCTCGAACGATTCACCCACCAACGGTTGGAGGACAATGCAGCCGGTATGTGCTGCCAAAGAGGGAAGAGCACACTCCCTCAATGGTCGTCCTTCATAGAGTTCTCCACCTTCTCCCATAACTATTGGCTCTATTGAAGGTACACTTTCACCTTCGGATGAGGGGTTTTCCCCATGCTTACTAGCTTGTTCTTCAAGGTGAGGATCAACTTCGATTGTGAACACTCAGCCTCCACAAGATGGATTTTCCCGTTGAGCTTCTAGAGCAAGATAAAAAAAAATTCCAAGTGCCTCCCGGTTACTAACCCTCAACACCGGTGCACCAACCCATTCTCCACTACTTGTACTAGCCCCCTCACTTGTAGAAGCCACGTTGTCGAAACTCAAATTAGTTGTCCACAAAATGGGTGACAAACTAGAAGATGGAGTATTATGTAGACGTGTGTGCCGGAAGGGCATAAACTTGAAAACACAATAGATGTTAGGCCTAAACTATCAAAGTACTCAAAGCCTTGAGGGCCTTCCACGGTGCTTCTTTGACACCCCCTCAAGGAAACATCAATGAGCACTCTAAGAGTTCATGGAATTCTGGCACGTGGCGTATTGGCATTCACTATGCTTTGGACACCGAGTTGAACTGAGGTAAAGGTTTGTGTGACCTAATATACTGGAATTACCGAATAAAGTCCTAAAATCTAGGGTGTAGCCGAAATTAAGTTTGCTAAATCTAGACACACACTAGTTACAATACGTAAATATAAGACTCAATTGAAATGTGCTTCAAAGGGATATAGATAAGTAAGGAAAAGAGATGAAAGATCGAGTGAAGCAACCTCAAGAAGCAGCCCAGATTCGATGGGTCAAAAATATCTTCGATGGATAGAAGCAGTCTCTCAGGTTAACTGACTGAAGGAATTTCAATGAGTCGAAAATATTTTCGATGGATCGGGGCAGCCCCTCAGGTTAACTGACTGAAGGAATTTTGATGGGTCGGAAATATTTGTGATGGATCGGGGCAGCTCCTAAGGTTAGCTGACTGAAGGAATTTCGATAGGTCAAAAATATGTCCTGCAAGCAAGGTTAGAGCACAATTCGTAACACCCTTTCTACCCCAACAAACCTACCAAAGTATCCTTATGAAACAAAGACAAGCGAAATAAGATTCTAAATGATAAACTGAAATAAATCAAAAGAAAAACAAACAAGCATCAAGCAAAAATGTCTGGATGATTCGCAATCAAAGGCTAACCGGTGAAGGAATTAAGATAAACTCAATCCTCGGCAACGACGCCAAAAACTTGTTGGAAGATTTACATCCCCACACTTAGTGAGCTATTGGCTAACTCATAAGTGCAAGAATAGTCTTCGCCCGCAAGTGTACGGGGACAAGTAATAGTATAGAAGGGAAATCGAGTGTCGAACCCACGAGAATTGAGCACTTAGATTCCTTAGCTCGAAAATGAAAGCACAAAGATTATGACTCACTAGACACTACACTACTTGACACTACAGGAAATAAAATGTGGAAGTGTATCTCACACTACCAAATCCTTTGGAGATTTGGTATTGCAAGGGATGATGCAATTACAGTAAGTGATTAACGAGTTGATTGATGGTTGATTGATTACACTAAATGCGAACTAAATGACACAAATTCAATATAAGGGAAAATAGGTCAACTAGGAAAATCCCCACTAACCATATGATGCACCAAATAATGTCCCGGTTTATGTATAGATTAAGTCCGTTCACACAAAGTATTGTCCAAGTCGTGACCTTGTGAGTCACGGTTGGTTTAGAACTCAAATTCCTAGGTCACTTCGGACACTAGAAGACTTAACCCCTACGTTGAAGTGTTTGGTGAATCTAGATCGAGACATAAGTCATTACGGGCTTATACCTCAACCGTATGTCACGTTATGAAGCTAACAAGTAAATCGCGTGATAGATGCGGAAAGGCTCCACTCGATTGGAACATCGGAGAGGACGTCCGGTTAAATCTCTCAACTCGTACCTATTAAGTTATGAGCCAAAAGATTCTACAAGGTGCCACAATAACCTTTTAAATCAATGTGTGCTTGACTAAGGTCTCTCAAGTCTAAGGAGACTCAAGAGGCTTTAATCCATGCTAAATGCTAGGGAACCAAATCTTAAGATAAATCTCTTAGATAATACCCTAATCATGTTTACATGCTCATCTATCCTTAAGTGAGTAGCTAATTCATTCAAGGGTCATTTTTAAGTCATTTAACACATGCTTCAACCTAGCTAGAGTCAACACATGCATATAAGAATTTATACAACAAGCTCAAGCGTATAAACATACCACAATCACACAATAAACACATTTACAACACAAATCTTCATAACATACACTAAAACCATGAAATATACATAATCTAAGACATGTTCATCACAACACATGGCTAGGGTTAGAACCCTAGCCTCCCAAAATCTACTACTCACTACTCATAACAAGTATAGAGCTTAGATACATGATTGAAAGACAAAATATGATGAGAAATAACCAAGAGTCCCAAAAAGCTTCAAGGCCTTCTAACTATTCTTTCCTCCTTGCTCCAATTTTGCTCCAAAGCTCCTTGATGTTGTGTCACCCACCTAAGGGTAGAGAGAGATGGTTGTGATAGGTGTTTCTAAGCCTTATATGGTGATTATGGGTGTATTTTTGGTAGAGGAGATGGCTATGTAGTAGGTATGGATGGAAAGGGTTTCTAGAGAGCTCAAACTTGAGAAATCTGAAAATTGAAGTAAGTTATATATATGTGGGTGCTAAAGGGAGCCCAAATTTGGGCTGATTGGAGAGGCAAATATGGACCCTTAGATGATAGGAGGTGGTGAGATGGAGGATCCAAATGTCAACTTTGAATGAGGGAGACCATGATCCACTATTTTAGGCTATGGAAGGCTAAGCCCCAAAAATGGTGACATCATGCAGTCCAACTCCTTCTCTTTCTCTCCAAATCAGATTGGTAAGCATAGATGGGCTCAATGGGCCTCCATTAGGCCGGACTCCATGTGATTGGGCCGGCCGGCTGTGACGAATTCCGGACAACTTCCGGCGACCTCCGGTGAAGCTATTTCGTCCATTTCCCAAAGTTGCTCCAAATTCTCCCTTGACCTTGGAAATATATATGTCTTCTCCAATAAGTACCTAATTCTTCATATTTAATACATTTCCGAGCCAACTCCACATTTCCTAGCAAGAAAAGGAAACGTCATAAGAACAATGCTTTATTCACAGAAAACAAGCTATAAGCATAAAGTTAGGAGTGTAATAGACACATAATTATGGTCCTAACATCAGGTAACTTAGTTATTATGGATGCCTCCTTATTTGCCTTTGAATTACTTTAAGTATGTAAAATTGTTCGGGATGTACATAGTTTATAGCACTATTTTCATGATCCATATATTTCTTGAATCATGTTTTCATCCTTCTTCGCATCTCTGCTCCATTACTGATCTGATTAAGAATGTTGCATGTCTTCAATCTGAAACTATGTTGGTCATCCCTACTCTGGTTCTGAAGCTGTCAGTTTTTTGAAACTATGGTTGTGGTTAATCCTTCATAGTTTCTGATGTCGTATCATACCATAGTTTCCTAGACAACATGTTCTGATGTCGGAAGTAACTATGCTATCATATTATTCTTGCAACATTGGGTTTAAATATATTTATGGAAATGTGCCTTAATTATTGTGCTTTCTATCTCTGTTGTATATAGTGCAAGGAGGATTGTCAATTGCATATGAGGGATTCTATTTGTGATATTTTTGTGTCTTAGTTATTGTGTTTTATATCTCTGTTGTTTACTTCTCGTATCAGTTCTATCTCTATTATTTATACCTTACTAAAAATTGGGCTTGATTAGATATATTAAACTTGCAGGAAGATTTGTGGATGAATGCTGTAAATATGATTAGTAGAAGTTGCCTTTTATTGGAAGACCAGTTTATTTTATATGGAACCTCTATGGAGTCTTGCAACTTCTTTTTGTAGTTAGATGGCTCTTAGTGATTATGCTTTTGTTATTTTTAATATGTAATCAGACAATGTTTCTTTCAGCTGGAAAATGCCTGTTTTGCATATTCGGTTATGTAATTAAGTTTCGATGTTTACCTTGAAATATAATATGGACTTATGTTATTCATATGAGAGATTTTATTTGCATGTGGTACCAATTATATTGTAACCATTGTGTATCTTTAAATTACAACACATGAATGCACCACGCATAGACATCGATTTTAGTTCTAAACTTTAATATTCTTCCTATTCGGATTTCTTTCTTTGCCACCCGCGCTTCGTGCACAGGCATTCACTCTAGTAGATAAACAAAATTGAAACTCAACAGTAGAATACTTACCTTAGAATCTGAATCAAACAATATAAAAAAGGAAAGAAGGAACCCACATGTGCGAGCAAAACAAAAACCAACAAAATGACTAGAGTATTCATTTAGAGTCACAAACTATATATATACAAACAATTACAAATATTTTAAAACTAGAGTAAATCATGAAATGTAATTGTTTGATATTTAATATTGAATTAAATTTAAATCTCTTAAAGAAAAATAAAATTGTGTGTAGAAACTTTTCAAACAAAGTAAAAGGGTATTATAGGAAGAATAGAAATTCGTAGGGTTGAGTCATTAAGCTTAAAAAAAATTATTAACTACATTATATATGACTCAGGGATTAAATTTATGAATATAAATATACCTAAAAATTTTTCTAAAATTTAAATGTGCGAGGGAGTTTTCCCTAATTTCTCACTATTTACAATTTTACATGCATGCATGCAGACTCACCATCCAAACATCACTACCAGAATAATGACTATAGCCGACGACTTCGAAAAAAATAGACTGGCGACTTTTGTTGTCATCGGCTATAGTACACTATAGCTGACAACCATTTTGGTCATCAGCTATAATACTATAGCCGACGACCAAAAAAACAGTCGTCGACCTTTGGCAAGGAAAAGTCATCGGGTATAGTTACGACTATAGCCGACGAATTTTTTAACTATAGCCAACGACATTATTAAATCGTCGGCTATAGTGCTTTATTATAGATCTGGGCAGCAGCTCAATCATTCAAAAAAATCGATGAGAAAAACACAAAACGCTCTCAAATCTTTGGGTGTTGTCGGAAACTGTCCAAAATGAGTTCATGAAGCTATATCCCGCTACATACATATATATATATATATGTACGTATATATATGTGTGTGTTGATATTGTTGATTTTGAGTTGAGTTGAGTTAATTTTGGGTTGAATTCAATGAAAATATATATATAATTATATGTTAATTATTGATATATAGTATGTATATATATATATGTGTGTGTGTGTGTGTGTTAATGTATAATTAAGGAGTAGAAGAATTAATGTAATTTGTTGTTTAATTTAAAGATTGATATATATATATATATATATAATGATGAATTTTTAATTGGTGCGTGTGCGTATATATATACAGTTGAAATTTTTAGGATGGATAAGAGTTGGAATTACCTTCCAAAATGGGATCAAAGATATGTCATTGGAATGTGGAGTTTTGTGGAATATGTGAAGGCTAATGCTAACGGGAATACAATTCGTTATTGCCCGTGTACGAAATGTCAGTGTCGTAGTGATTTGTATCGTTTTTCCATTGATATAGTATGAGAACACCTGAAGAAAAATGAGTTTTGGGATAATTACACATGTTAGATTTATCACGATGAAACATCATCAGCAGGTCAGCATGATCATGAGCAATTTTTTGAGTGGACCAGTACATCCAATGATCTAACAACGAGGTTGATCAACGATGTGTTTCTTTATGAGAGAGGTGTATTTTCTCAAGCACAAGATATCTATCCCACCATTGAGGGTTTCCCTCCTATTGAGCTGGTCCAGCAATTACCTAGAGCTATCAACACTACCGGTATTGACAAGTACAACAAGTTGATCGCCTTCCAACAGACCCCGTTGTATAACAGGTGTAATAACACTGTTCTTGAAAGTGTCGTGGGAGTAATAAAAGTCAAAGTGGAGAACAAATTGAGTGTCAAGGTTGTTGATGATTATCTGACATGGACTGCTTTAATGCTGCCCCCTGGTCATCTCATTCCTACCACTCATCGTAAAGTGCGACATATCCTGAAATATATTGGCCTTACCTACAGCAAAATTCATGCATGTAGATATGATTACGTTCTCTTCTGGGGTGAAGATGCTGAAGGGAATGATCTTGAAAAACTTGATGTGTGTTCAGTATGTCACATGGATAGGTATAAGTTGACTCCTGTAGGAAATAAAAAAGTTGTGAAGGTACTTCAGTATTTACCCCTGATTGATAGGTTGGAACGGTTGTTCATGTCTGCACACACGGCCAAAACTATGAGATGGCACGCTAAGAGGGATTTGCCTGATGATGATACCCTTATACATCCTGCTAGCGGATAGGCTTGGAAGCACATGGTTAGGGAGTTTTCTCATTTTGCATTAGAGGTCCGAAATGTTTAGCTCAGACCCTCTTCTGACGGCCTGTTATTTTGGTATCGTACAACCTTCTTCCATGGATGTGCATGAAGAAGGAATATAATATGCTGACTATGTTAATTCCAGGGCTGGGTTATCCAGGAAAGTGTCTCGATGTGTATTTAAGACCCTTGATTGAGGAGCTTAAGTACATGAGTAACATTGGTCATCCCACTTATGACAAGTACAAAAATGAGATGTTCCATATGCATGCCATGCTTGTTGGCACCATATGTGATTTTTCTACCCGCGGGATGTTATCGAGAAACGTTACCAGGGAATACATGGCTTGTCCAGAGTGCATGATTGTTTATTACGAGAGACTTCATTGCAGGAAGATTATGCATATGCGTCACCGTTGTTGGCTTGGACTTGTTCACCCATGGCGGGAGGATAACCAGGCATTTGATGGGACTGTAGAAATTGATGCGCAACCCAAGAGATGGACAGGGCAACAAATTTTGGAAGTGCTGAATGAATATGATTTTGGGTAGCTCAGTACTCATCCTGATATAGTGGCGGCAATACCTGACAGACTCGACTGATATAAATTCTGGACACACAAAAGCATATTCTGAGAACTCTCATACTAGTCCAAGTTGTCGATCAGGCACTACCTAGATATCATGCACATAGAGAAGAATGTGTGCGAAAGTGTGGTGGGCACAGTGCTGAATTGGGAGGGAAAAACTAGACGGCCCCAAGGCACGAACTGATCTAAAAATAATGGGTATACGAAAATATTTGTGGTTGAGAGAAGGGAAGAAAAAAATGCCTTACGCTCCTTACATCGTCAAGCCTGACTAGAAGAATGAAGTTTTTAAGTAGATGGCTAATATTAGGTATCCTTCAGGCCATGCAGGAAATATAGGCCGGTGTGTTAACTTTCGGGACAATAAGATGTACGGATTAAAGAGTCATGACTGCCATATACTGCTTCAACATGTCTTCCCTATTTACATTAGATCATACCTTCCCCGTCAGGTAGTGAAGTCGTTAGTAGCGTTGTCAAGATTCTTTCAAAAGTTAAGCACTAGAGAAGTGAAAAAATCAGACCTCAGGGTTATATATAGGTTATGAATGTTGTGAAATTTGCGGCTGTAGTATTTTAGGAATCATGAATTGGTTAAGCCGGAGTTCTCTAGCCTTGATGTATTAATTTTGTATCATATTTGATTAGATTGGAATTGGCCGATGTATTATTTTGTATGTATTATGGGTGGTTTTTGGCCGTTAGAAATCATGAATTGGTTAAAGAAATCAAAGAGATCTAAGAAATAGAACGGGTCTAGCGGCGATAGTTCCCCGTCTTCCTCTATCAGCAATACATATAGCAGCTCTAGGACCTTTCGACACCTTCAACTGCTTCAGCAGACGCCGTAGCAGGAAGTAGATGCCTGCTGGTCCACCAATACGAGGTAGCTCTAGAATAAAGATGGCCCTTCCAACCCCTCACCCATCGCCTCTAGATATCCCGCCCCTTCGGGTGTCCGTATGCCATACATTCGCCTGCCAGAGTCTTTTCCTTCTACGGCTCAGGCTCCGCATTCCTCTGAGGCTAATGCTTTAGGTAGTCCCTCGGTGCCGGTACGTGGTCCATCGAATCACCTCTTCTTGCCCCGAGAGATATCTTCCATACCTTCTCTCGATGATCGGGGAGTGCCTTTTGCAAGACAACTTGGTTTCACTACCCTGAAACAAGCATACGTCCATGTGTTATTTGATACACCTCTGTATAGTGCGAGGATATTAAATACATCGACGTCTGAATCGGGTAAATATAACAACATTAGTTATTTAATTTCAAACTTATTAATAATTTATATATTAAATTAGTTTTAATCTTTTTACCTTATCTTAGCCGAAACAGACGTCGAAGGCAAGGAAAAAAAGTCTACTCTGGCAAGCTACTTCAGAGGACGATCAGTGACAGTGGGAGACTGGTCATAGAGACCGGGCAGGATGGATCAATGATTTTGGGAAAGACTAAGAGCAGGTACTCCAGTCAAGTAGGGAGTATCATACATGACAGAGTCCCAGTTCTGTGGGCAAACTGAAACTTTGTGCCACAGTGTGTGAATGACATGGTGAATAATGCAATGTCGGTGAGTTAATTATATATTCATTAATTATGATATATATTGCCTTATTGATTAAGACCAAATAAATATAGAAATATTATCATTTATATATACATTTGTAGGTGTGGTTTATTGTACTGGATGACCTCAAATGCACGTGGGCAAATGACATGCAAGGAAAAAGGTGATGGGATCCGAATTATATTTTATATATCGAGTTATATTTTATATGTTACATTAATATAGGTATAAGGAGTGGAAAGCTAGGCATTGGAAAAACTACGGCAACCTCCATGGGGGTACCCCTCTAGCAAGTTTGTGTATCGAGAGGACAAGTGGCAATGACTTCTCGCCCACTTCAACAACCCAAAATTTGGGGTATGCACCATTATATTTGTATTTAATTACTTGTATCGTATTTGGCAAAAATAATTTCCTAATTAATATTTTTTTGATATATATTTATTCAACAAGGCCATTTCTGACATAAACGCAAAGAACCGGGGATAAAATACGAACAACCATCATGTCGGTTCTAGATCCTTTACAGGTTTGATGGAGGAGGCCACCCAACACCCTGAAGTCCCCCATTTGGAGTATACCACTACCACATTTGTTAACATTACCGGCGAGATCACCGGAGACAAGGCCGGCGACCGGAAAAGTCGCCGGTAATGTTCAACATTACCAGCGACATATACCGTCGCCGGTAATGTTCCAAAATATTACCGGCGACTCCAACCGTCGCCGGCAATGCCTAGCTACACATTTCCGGCGATTTTCCGGCCGGAATTTCGCCGGTAATGTGAAACTAGACATTGCCGGCGACGGTTGGAGTCGCCGGTAATGTTTTGGAACATTACCGGCGATTTTCCGGCGACATTTCGTCGGTAATGTCTTCATTTCCGGCGACTTACTCCGTCGCCGAAAATGTCTCTTATATTAGACGAAGATTGCATCTGCCCGATCATTCTTTCATTTTGATCGAAAAAAATCCAGAGAAATCGAAAGAAGGAAAACGTACGCTCTGAAATCGATCCTTCGGTATATTGTAAAAATTAAGGCGCGCGTCGAAAACTCGATCACTCGGGAAGCTATATATATAGGTACGTGTATATATACGTATATGTACGTGTATGTATATATATATATGTGTGTGTGTTGATCAAATCCAATTCGTGAGCAGATATATATATATATATATATATATATGAAATTTTGTTGATGTGATCACCGAAACGAGAAAACTGCTTATAGTTAATCTTATCTTGTGTCTGAATCAATATCGTAGTGTTATCGTTGCCAGGCTTAATAGAGCCTCCTACCTAGTCAAATACGTTTTGAATTGAAAAAAGAAGAATACCATCATCGAGTACGTACTGAATTGAATTCAGAGAATGTGTGAATTGAATTGAGATATCGCGTCGATTATTAGTAGTGAATGTGTGTATATATATATAATTAATACATAAAATTGTTAGAATTTTCAGGATGGACAAGAGTTGGATGAGCCTCGAAAGATGGGATGTCAGATATCACCAGGGAATTAGGAGTTTTGTGGATTTTGTGAAGGCTAATTGTGGAGACACTACACTTCATTATTACCCGTGTAAAGAATGTAAGTGTTTCAGCGATCGATTTAGTTTTCCCATTGATAAAGTCCAGAGGCACCTGAGTAAATACGGGTTTTGGGATAAGTACACTTGTTGGATTTATCACGGTGAAACATCGTTAGCGGGTCCGCATGATCATGGACAATTTGGTGAGAGGGCCAGTCCACGCTATGATCATGGAGATTTTGCTGAGAGGGGCAGTGCATCCTATGATCCAACATCGATGTTAATCAATGATATGTTTCCTCATGAGAGCGGTGTATTTGCTGATGAAGCACCAAATGTCCCTCCCGTCGTTGAGGGTTTCCCCCATATCGAGCCAGTCGAGCCATTACCTGGAGCTCATGTCAACACAAGCGGTATGGACAAGTACAACAACCTGATTGCATTGCAACAGACTCCGTTGTACGACGGTTGTAGTAAGACTGTTCTTGAAAGTGTGATGGGAGTGATGCAGCTCAAAATGGAGAACAAAATGTCTGTCAAAGCTGTTGATTCTTGGCTGAAGTGGACTGGTTCGCTACTGCCACCCGGTCATCGTCTTCCTACCACTCATCATAAGGTGCGACATATCCTGAAAGATCTTGGGCTTTCCTACATCAAAATCCATGCATGCAGATATGATTGTATTCTCTTCTGGGGAATAGATCTTGAAGACCTTGAAGCCTGCCCAGTATGTTTTACAGAAAGGTATAAGTTGACTCCTGCAGGCAATAAGAAAGCTGTGAAGATACTTCGATATTTCCCGCTTATTGATAGGCTGGAGCGGTTGTTCATGTGTGCTTTCACGGCCGAGGCAATGAGATGGTGGGCTGAGAGGAACTTGCCTGACGATGACACCCTTATGCACCCTTCCGACGGAGAGGCTTGGAAACACATGGTCAGGGAGTTTGATCATTTTGCACCAGAGGTCCGAAATGTTTGGCTAGGGCTCTCATCTGACGGATTCAACCCTTTTGGCAACATGAGTCTTCAATACAATATATGGCCAGTTATTTTGGTACCGTACAACCTTCCACCATGGATGTGCATGAAGAAGGAATACAATATGCTCACTCTGTTAATTCCGGGCCCGGGTTATCCAGGAAAGTGTCTCGATGTGTATTTGAGACCTTTGATTGAGGAGCTTAAGTACCTGAGTGAGTGTGGCCACCCCACTTACGATAGGTTCAAAAACGAGATGTTCCAGATGCATGCCATGCTTGTTGGCACCATCAGTGATTTTCCTGCCCGCGGTATGTTGTCGGGCAACGTTACCAGGGGTTACAGGGCTTGTTCAGAGTGCATGACGGTTGATTGTTGCAGTCCTCATTGCAGTAAAATTGTTCAGATGCGTCACCGTTGTTGGCTTCCATATGATCACCCATTTAGGCAGGATCCAGACGCGTTTGATGGAACTGTGGAAACAGGTGTGGCACCCAGGCGATGGACAGGGGACGAAATTTTGGAAGTGTTGAATGAATATGATTTTGGCCAGCTGAGCAATCATCCTGACATAGTGGGATCAATTCCAGACAAGCCCGAAAGGTATAAGTTTTGGACACACAAGAGCATATTCTGGGAACTCCCCTACTGGCCCAGGTTGCCTATCAGACATTACCTAGATGTCATGCACATAGAGAAGAATGTGTGTGAAAGTGTGGTGGACACAGTTCTTAACTTGGAGGGGAAAACAAAAGACATCCCTAAGGCACGCATTGATCTGAAAGCAATGGATCTGCGGAAACATTTGTGGTTAAGAGATGGTAAGAGAAAAATGCCGCAAGCTCCGTACACCGTAAAGCTGAAGCATAAGCATGAAATTTTTCGGTGGCTGAGTAATGTCAGGTATATATTCTTATGGCTATGTAGGAATTTGGCCTTAAATTTTTACCGGAGTATATATGGTTATATGCGAGAAATATAATTGTTGCATATATATGCATGGCTTTATCTATATATATGCAGGTATCCTTATGGCTATGCAGGAAATATAAGCAGGTGTGTTAACTTCCGGGACAATAAGATGTACGGATTAAAGAGTCATGACTGCCATGTACTGCTTCAACGCCTTTTCCCTATTTTTATTCGAGGGTACATGCCCAAAGAGGTGGTGGAGCCGTTGGTGGCCTTGTCAAGATTCTTTCAGAAGTTATGCACCAGGGAAGTTAAAAAAGCAGACCTCGGGGAGATGCAAGATGACATCATTTTTATCATGTGCAAGCTTGAGAGGATATTTCCCCCAAATTTTTTCGACATAATGCCTCACCTGATGATCCATCTTCCCGAACAATTGTTGCTTACCGGTCCCCTACCAGAACTGTTTGTAACCGGAACCGTTTGTAAAATAACGGTTCCAGTTACAAACAGTTCCGATTCAAACCGTTCCAGTTCCAAACTGGGGTTCTATAACAAATCGGAACCGGAACGGTTTGGAACCGGAACTGTTTGTAACTGGAACCGGTTTCAAACGGTTCCGATTCCACACCGTTCCGGTTCCAAACTGTTATAGAACCCCAGTCGGTTCTGAACCGAAACTGTTTGTAACCGGAACCGTTTGTAATATAATGGTTCCAGGTTCAAACGGTTCCGGTTCCAAACGGTTCCGGTTCCGATTTGTTATAGAACCGAATCCATGACTATTACGGTGTCCATGCCAGGAGGTTTTGCGGCTAATTGGCTTCGGAGAGGTTCCCGAAATAGTGGAGGGAACAGTAGTCAAGCTTCCTCCTCGCTCGCAGTTAGCAACACGCCCAGTGGGCCAATGATGAGTGCTCGCACGAGAGCCTTGCTAGAGGCGCGAGCTGAGGAGGAAGCTGCACGATCAAGAGCCGTGCAACCGGAAGTCGAGGCTCGAGCCTCAGTCTCCAGACGCTCAATCAGCATACGTCCCTCCGGTGGCAGAGCCTCAGACGAGCGACAGTCAACGGGGGCATCAGAAACTCCCTCAATCCGAATGCCCCATATTCGCCCGGTGCCTACTCCCGTTTCACGGGAATCATCTGAGACACATGGTGGTGCTGGCGCCTCATCGTCCAGGCCTCGTCTATCTCCGCCGTCCGGTCTCTTCCTACCCGACGAGATTCCTGTCATCCCTGAATTCGATGATAGGGGGATGCCTGTTTATATTGAAGGACGGCCGGAGTTCCTGACCGTGGAGGAAGCGTATAACTTCCTCCCGTTCGACCCCGTGTATCTTTGGAGTGTGAGGTGCACCAACCAACAAACGGACGATGCAGGTAAATTTTATTTAACATCAGATTGATTACTTAATTATTACTTAAGACTTGCGATAGGTTCAATTAATGATATCAATTTGTTGACATTGTATTATTAGGCAATTTCGTTAATGGGACTGGAAAACGGAAAGGGGCTAGAGGCACCTGCACCGGGAAGAGACTTGAGCAGGCCACCGGCGGAAGGAAAACGCCCATAAGGGCCAATGAGGATGGCGAGGTGATCGAGGCATTCGACACCACGCGCAAATATGTCAGCATGGCCGGTGCGATCGTGCGGGACAAGGTCCCAATGCTTTGGCCAGATTGGGAATCTGTGCCTATCTACGTGAAGATGCAAGTGCATAATGCACTCAGTGTGAGTAAAATCGTATTTTCATTACGTAAATTTTACATTTATTAATTAAGTCCGAATAAATATATAATTTTACCTTTTATATATTCATATTGCAGGTGTGGTTTGACGTGGATGAAGTTCTTATTCACACGTGGGTAGAGCGTCAACTACATATGAGGTGATGTGCTTCGACTTATTTGAATATATATCGAGTTAGATTTTTGTTTATCAAGTGTTTTAATATCTCTAACTTTTTTTCCTTGTTTTAATATAGGTATAAAGAGTGGAAGAACGAGCTTTCTTCCCATTACACTGTATACAAGGAGCTAGGCCGAGGTTCTACCCCTAGCGAATTCCGGTTTAGGGAGTACGAGTGGCTGTGGCTGATAGCCCACTTCGAGCACCCCAAAGCTCGGGTATGCATCCTTAATATATCTTACAAGCCTAATGTATCGTATCAGATTGAAATAGTTAGTTACTAATTTTTTTTCATATGTTTATCAAACAAGGCGATTTCGAAGACGAACAGGGCGAATAGATTGAAAAACACCAGGGCCCATCATGCAGGTTCACTCAACTACATGGGTTGGTCGACTAAGGCGCAGCAACAACAAGAGGTGAACCCGTTGGTGTATATTCATCAGAAGTTCTACCCGCAGTGCCCTGAAGAAGTGGTAAGTCTTTCGCCTCTCCATGTGTTAATAAAACTATTTTTCGATATTAATAGATTTTGTTAGCTAATATGTTGTTCATTTTCGCTTTTCAATTAGACGAGAGTGGAGGAGGCGACCACAGAAGTGACCATGAGTATAGCTCGGACTAACCATCCTGACTGCTCCGAGGAAGAAGTCACCCAGTATGCCTCTCAGATCGATCCGCTTGATCCCCCGATAGCGGCTCAGATCATGGCAAAAGCGTGCGGGACTGGAAAGAATACCTACTACTGTAGGGGAATGGGCACGGCGGGCGAAGGACTATTGAAGAACACTTCAGAATACTCTACCGGGTCAAGAAGTTCAACTTCTAGTCGTAACCTTGCAGCGGAGCTTCATAGGACGCAGAGGGAGTTGGAGGAGCAAAAGAGGCAGATGGCCGAGTACCAAATGCAGCAGACACAGGTGCAGGCTCAGATGTACACATGGATGCGGACGATGTACGAGGCTCAGACTACCGGACAACCGTTCTCCACACCTCCCCCGGTCCCTCATATCCCTAGCTATCCACCACCACCACCGCACCGGTCAACGCCAGAGCAAGACCAAGGTAGCCACCGGAATTCAAATGAGTACATGGATTACTTCAACCCTGATGACCCGCAAGTTCCTGGACCTGACCTGTAGTTGTAGTTAATTTTCGTATCGTCGTTGCTATTTGTACTGTACGTTGGACATTTATGTTGAACTTGTATGACTGTCGTTGCTATGTGTAATGTTGAACTTGTATGATTGTACGGTTTATGTCTTTCAATGCAGGTTATGGAATTGGGCCCAATCCAGAACCGCGTTTTTTTTTCAAATTTTTTCCCCACATTGCCGGCGATATGGACTTGATTCGCCGGCAATGTCTCACATTCCGGCCACGGCGGCACTGCCATTGCCGGCGACGGCGTTTCCCGTCGCCGGCAATGTCAACACCGGCGTGGAATCTCCGGCGACGTCATTGCCGGCGACTTGTCGCCGGTAATGTCAATTCCGGCGGAAAAAAAACAAGGCCGGCGACGGCAGGACGCCGGTAATGTCTCCATTTCTGGTAGTGTACGTTACAGAAAGCATATCCTCAGTGCCTCGAAGATATTGTAAGTCTTCTGCCCTTATAACTTAATTAACATATTTACTTATATATCTATTTTCTCTACATTTGTTTACGTATGATTACTAATATATTATTTTCTTTTCCTTGTCAATTAGGTAAGAGTGCAGGAGGTGACTCCGGAGGTGTTGACTCAAATTGTGAGAAACCAATGGCCTGAGACCAAGGACGAGGACCTCCCCCGGGCCATTTCTCAGATTGATCAATCCGACCCGATGGTACCAGCGAGGATCATAAGTCAGGTTTTCCCATAACGAGGGAACACCTACTACTGCAGGGGTCTAGGACAGAAGAGCGACGGGGTCTTGAAGAACACTCCTAGTTTCTCACACAAGTCAGAAACTTCCAGGGCTTCTCAGCTACAGGAACAGCTTCAGAGGAAGGCGATGGAGCATCAGAGGGAGCTACAACAGACTCGGAGACACATGGAGGAGATGCAGTGATCATTGGGTTCCTGGTTTCAGGATTGGACTTCACAGCTTCAGCCTTCTGGAATCTCGGTCCCAGCCCCACCTCCATTCGCTTTTGCTATTCCACAGCTGCAACCGCAGGAGGATCCGCAAGGTCTTGGTAGTAACGACTTTGTTTTCGATAACATAGATTTAGATGACCTTTAGTGTACGTAGGTCTAATATGAATGAATATGTGTTTGTTGGTGAATATATGTTGTTGGTTATTGTGTAAATAAAATTGTGCAATTGCAGGTTCTGAGAATATAAATCTAGAATCTACATTTTTTTTCTTTAGAAATCACCAACAATAGCCGACGATATTGGACAAAGTCGTCAGCTATAGTGTTTCAAAAAAAATTACAGTTTTATACTATAGTCGAAGACGTGCATACCATAGCCGACGACATCCAAATACTATAGCTGATGACATGTTTTTGGAGTCGTCGGCTATACTTATTATGGTCAACAATTTTGACCATCGGGAAAAGTTTTGCCGATGACAACGTCTTAATCTATAGCCGATAAGAACAAAGTCATCGGGTATAGTTCAGACTATACCCGACGACAAACACAACAAGTCGTCGGTTATTCTTTTACCGACGACCTTTTCCGACGAGAGCATAGCCGACGACTTGTCATCGACTATAACTATAGCCGACGACTTCTTCTAACAGGCCGACAACTTTTGATCGTCGACTATAGTCATTACTCGAGTAATGCATGAAATCAAGTGATCTGAGGGTTGCCCTCCGGCTTGCCAGCTGTGATCGGAACTTGGGTTTCCACCAGAGAGAGACTATCGTAATCCCAACCTGTCCCTTGTGATAAGTCTGCATGCATGCCAACACAAATTAAGTTAATTAATTTTCTATGGACTCGTGAAAAGCATGCCCTTCAATCTAAATCAATATTCCTTTAAAATATATTAATTGAAATACGCACTTGATATTTGTCCCTGTATATTTTGACAGCTTCTGAATGACAAAGAAGCAAATGGTGGGCCGCAATATGGGGTTCCGTCGCAGAGTTACCGGAAGTGCAATTTCCCATATAGTAAGAGTAGAATAGTATTTTAAGGTGAATTCGATGATTTTATTCATTTTAATTTTGGAGTTAATAAAGATGTACAAGTGATTTCTTAATAGGAAAATATATTTACATTCATATCTCATCTATACAACTTTAATTCTAATTACAAAATGATATTCACAATAATCTACTTTCCAACACTTACTCTCAAGTTTGTGCATAGATGTCAATCATGTCCAACTTTTCAATCCATCCTACAAATGCATGGTGTGACAACCCCTTTGTAAGTACATCTGTCAATTATTCTTCAGAAGCTATTGATCTACACGTTTTCTACGTGATTCTTAATATGTTTTTCCCTTCATTTAGCTTCGTTAGGGCTCTAAGTATTTCATTTCTAACTTACTTTAACGTTTTAGGTACAAAATAAAGAGGAATCAATAAAGGAGGCAGAATTGAGCTTAAAAATGCACTAAGCGGAGATTTTCCCAATTTGGTTAGGAAAATGATCTTTCCCTACCCGAATTAGGAATGAATGTCAGCCATGAAATTAACGTCTACATCATGAAAGGAAGCATTGAAGCTAAAACGAAGAAGAAACGAAGTTTCCTAATCTCACTAGGAATTTCCGGAAGAGCAGAAAAATGATAACGGGATCATGTGCGAAAGTTACTAATTTTGGGTTCCAAATGGTTTCTAAAAAGTGTGATCAAATGGTTTCCAGAATTAGTAACCCAAATGAAATGAAAAATGGTGTCATTTGTCCTGGTCAAACCAGGAAAAGAAGATGGTGCGCATGGAGTATATTCTGGCCGAATATTGCATATCTTGCTTGCCTAATTCATTGCCGAATCATGTGTATCTTCACTACCATATTTGAGACCGAAATATCCAAGATATTATGCCCAAATTAGGACTAGATATTCCTTGGGAATCAAGAAGAACAAAATCTGGCAAGATATCTCAAATCAGAAATCAGGAAAATAATCCGTCAACTTCTTCAGACGATTTCGAACAGCCCAGACCTCTGATTAATACATATGATACCTCGTTGGAAAGATCTTTGAATTATCTTTCCAACGACACCAAGATCGCAATTTTTGGAGATCTACAGCTCCCGGAATGTCCGTTTTACCAAAAAGGGTCAGATCTGTCCGGAAAGAGAAAGAAGAGATTTTCCTTGTGCACCAAGCTCATCCTTGTGCCTATAAATTGAAGACTTCGGCTCATTCATCATCATCTCTCATTCTAGTACTCAAAGCTCTGCCCAAAACACTACCTCTCCTCCCTTGCACCAAATCTGAAGAAGCCATCCCTCCAACGCCATAAACACCATCCTCCACCGAAATATTAGGGGAGTCCCGAAGTATTTCGCCATCTCCATTGAAGAGCAGCTTACACCAAGTAGTCTAGGGGAGTCCCGACAACAAAAAGTGTAACCATAACTCTTCTCTTATTTCTTTGTATTTTTGGCATTCTTTGGAGTGAAGTTGTAAAGGATTTTGGTTATATAATTCTAGTTAATTTTCTGCCATCTTCTAGTTCTTACGTTTTTGCTATACATGTTTATTCTATGCTTAATACTTAATCTGAATGCAGGGGAGTCCCGGTTTAGATTATTGATGTGTTAGGGGAGTCCCGAAGCACTTAATCACGAAATTAACATGAGTTATATAGTTGAGGACGTAGGCACTTTTAGGTTGCATGAAATTGGTTAGGTTATAAAGAGTTAGAGAAAAAGATGAGATGATCACATGTATATATTAGATAGGTTTTATTTTCGGTTTAGTAAACATGTTTAGGTTCTTTGATTCTTGTTTGTTTTGCTTGTCTATGAGTATAAAGCATGATAGAGTCCTAGGATTTCTAAGTGTGTTTTACTTGCCATTTTTTTTGTCTTTAATTTCGTAGGTCATCAGAACACCAATTCAAACTCCCCCCATACTTTCTAACGTTTTCATGCAGGTGAACACCCTACAATCCCCGGTTAAGAACGATACCCTATTTACAATGCTACATCTACACAAAAGGGTTTTAAATTGCATTTCGTCTAGATTGATTATTGAGTGTTAATTTAGTAGTCACTTTAGGCGTTATCAATTTTTGGCGCCGCTGTCGGGGATTGTTAAGTTTTATTTGTGTGTTTTCGTTTGTGCATATGTGAAATTGTGTAAATAAGTTTATTTTGGTTTTCAGTTTTGGGAACACCTACTGTCCCGTTTTTGTGAAATTTATTTGACGTAGCTAGAGGTCTTAGAAAATTATGAAAATTTACAGAGTTGTTCATTGGTTTGTCTAGTTTCTGGCTGTAAAATTGCATTGAAATCGGACTAACCAATAATTCTGGAAAATTCTGACATGCAGCTGTGTTCAAACTGTGCGATTCTGGATTGTGTAGTTGTTCTGAAATTTGTAAATAATACATACATGTTTATAATTTTAATTTTTGTTCATACTAACCTTTGTTTTGCAGCCATCTAACACGTTAAAGGAAGTCTTCAATTTACATTGAGTACATGAAATTGGTTGATTAAGTCTCACTCTTTGGAATAGATGGCGCCTCTTTTTCTGGTTTATCTCCTTAACCCTTTGTGTTTCATTCGAAATACAAGGTTGTGGGCGGAGTCTACTAAGAACTTGAGGGAGTGTGTTATTCTCGAAATATTGGCTGAATGTCGGACATGGTGTCTAGATGGGATATGACTGGTGACAGGTTTTGGATCTAAGAAAGAGAAACATCATTGGAGTACATCCCTTGATCACGGTAGCCTCGGGTTGTTTCTCGAAATTAGTCCTACCTCTCGCGTTATCTCTATCCCTACTGGCCATGTTTTTCGATTGATCCAAGGCCGATTGATTGAGAATGCATATTTTATCGCGCGGGTCGCACGTCCATTGAAAGACCTAAAAACCAGATTCGTGTACTCTCTTTAAATTGTAGGCGCACTCAATTTGGACATGCTTGGACATAATACTATGTCGAAATTGTGTGTTTGTGCATATTAACTTGTAAAAGGATTAACCACATTGCATTTTTAGCTTGCATAACCTTCTGGCGGCTTTGTGATGCTCGGATTTCATCATCGAGTACCCTAACCTAAGTGAAGTTAGGGACATGAGGCCAAGAGATAGGTCACGTTTTGCATCATGAATTAGCACGTAACTTTTGTGTTTTCTGCAAGTTCTAACATGTTTTCTCTTATGCATTCACTCCATCTTTCACGTAGGATTGTTGTTTGATGCATTTTTTGTAATGAAAGTGTGTTATGCATGAATTCGATGTGAATTATTGTTTGCTTGCATTTGAACTTTGTTTATATGTGTTTATACTAAATTTCGTGGCTTACACATACTACTAACCTTAATTTGCAGAAAACGTTGTTTAGTGTGTGTCTTAGTTCATTTCATTCATATGCATAGCCTTTAGGATGTCTAGATCATTTGCATTACGTGGTAGATTGCATTTAGTGTATAAAATGTCATAACTTAGTGTTTTTAGTGTTCTTATTAAGTTTCGAGTCTTTTGTGTGTTTTTGAGTTTGTTTTAGTAGTTTGAGTGTTTCCTTTGTTTTGTTTTCTTTGAGTCTTTTGTACGTTTTGGCTTAGTATCTTTCGTGATGCTCATGAGTTCTGTTCTAAATGTGATAGGTGCCAAAGATCCGGTAATATAGGACCTAGAGATCAAATGCCACAAACTTACATTCTTAATGTCGAAATCTTTGATGTCTGGGGTATTGATTTTATGGGACCTTTTCCTCCCTCTAACGGTTTTACTTACATTTTACTCGCTGTTGATTATGTATCGAAATGGGTGGAAGCAAAAGCCACCCGTACTAATGATTCGCGAGTTGTTGCAGATTTTCTAAAGGCTAACATTTTTACAAGGTTTGGAATGCCACGCGTTCTAATCAGCGATGGAGGTAGCCATTTTTGCAACAAGACGGTGGAAGCTTTGATGAGAAAGTATGGAGTTACACATAAGGTTTCGACACCTTATCATCCTCAAACAAATGGATTGGCTGAAGTTTCCAGCCGTGAGATCAAGAAGATCTTGGAGAGAACCGTTAAGCCGAACCGGAAAGATTGGAGTCAATGCTTAGATGATGCGTTGTGGGCGTATAGGACTGCCTACAAAACTCCCATTGGTATGTCACCTTTTCGATTGGTTTATGGGAAGGCATGTCATCTTCCGGTGGAGATAGAGCACAAAGCATGGTGGGCTGTGAAGAAGTTTAACATGGATCGAGATGAAGCTGGTCTACATCGAAAGCTACAACTATGTGAGCTCGAGGAAATTAGGAATGACTCATTCGACAATGCTTGGATCTACAAGGAGAAAACGAAGGCTTTTCATGACAAAATGATCCGTCGGAAGGAGTTCATAATTGGCCAGCAAGTGCTACTCTTCAATTCTCGACTTAAAGTATTTCCCGGAAAGCTACGCTCTAGGTGGATGGGACCCTTCATTGTTATTGAAATTTTCTCACATGGAGCTGTTCTTATCAAAAATCCAACAACCGGGAATGAATTCAAAGTTAATGGCCATCGTTTGAAGCCGTATTATGAGAAATTCAAGGAGCATAACGTGGAAGAGGACACTCTTAAAGACCCGGCCACTTCAAACACATGATAACATGGAGCACATCTCGTCTAGGCTGCAAGACGTTAAAAAACAAGCGCTTGTTGGGAGGCAACCCAATGGAGGAGTCTACAATCAGATTTGCATTCTCTTCCCCTTATCTTTTTAAATTTCGTTGCTTTTACATTTCTTAGTTAGATTTTTCGTAAAACCTATATTCCATCTTGATTCTATGTTTTACTTGATTACATTGAGGACAATGTAGAGTTTAAGTGTGGGGGAGGGGTTTACAACTTTATTTGAGTCATAAATTGTAAAAACCGGGCGGACAATGGATTTCCGGCGGATGATGCCCTAAAAAAAAATGTTTTCTAGAGTCTAATTTAGTGTAGTGGATGAACACTTGTCTTTTAGTAAGATATCCTTGTGACTTGGTGTCTAGAAGGGGACGGTTGCTAGGACGGGTTTTGGATGTGAGAAAGAACTTGTTCGAAATCACTCCTACCTCTCTTGGTCTCTCTCGCCAACTGGCCATGTTATTAAGGTTGCCCAAAGAAGATGAGGACTAAATCTACGCTTGTTTGAGAGTCTTGAGTCTTTTTGTTTTAACTTAGCATTTTAAAGAATCTTAGGATGCCCATAGTTAGTCTATGATGAAAATGGACCAAATTTGAACAATATGGCGTTGCATTCATGATTCTTGTGTTAATTGAGTTATTTTGAGTGTCATGACATGTAGTAGATATGGATAGTTAAACGTGGTACAGATTTCGCATGTGAGAATAAGTTTAAGTCATATGAACCTTAAACGTGAGTTTTGAGCCTATATATTTCTTTTTGGAGAGAATTTCGTGCATTAGTCTCAAAACTAAGCATGTGCATCATATGATTACTTGCCATAGATTTTAATGAACTAGAGATTACTAGAACTTACTCATGTCGAATTTGCAAAGCTTATAGTTGACATATACTCTGATTTTGGATATGATTAAAGGCACTTAGGTTTTCCACCACTTAGCCAAATTGCCATGAGTCCTATATGAGCGCACGAGTTGCGACACCCCTAGAAAGCCACTTTTGAGCCTACATTGAGCCTTTATTTCGTTGACCTTATATGCATCTAAACACTTAGCCTAGTGTAGAGTTCATACCCTTGTTCTAAATACTTGGTGAAGAATTTCGAAGCTAGTATCAAGGAATGTGGCGTGTGAATGGAGAAAAGAGAGGGGAATTCTTGTCCAAAAGCTGAAAAAGTGTGATTGCCAAGAAAAAAAAAATCGAGAGCAAGAAAAAGAAAGAAAAAAAAAAGAAGATAGAAAATAAGCTCTCTGGCGATATGTTCAAAGAACAAAGTTTGGATCAAGAGAAGAAAATAATGAAGTTTGGGTCCAACACAATATAATTTGGCCCTTGTTTATGAAGAATTGACCATGGAGGCGTGGAAAAGATGAAGGAGTTTGATTTCAAGAAGTTTTTGATATTTCGACTAAGTCTTTGGAACGTGTTTACCACCACATATCTATATTCCAAATGCCTTGGCCTTGCCCCATTACAACCCTTCAAAAGACCTTTTTGATCCTTAAGATGAGTAGCAGTTAATCTGTGGAGTAAATCGCATGAGTAAGCATATGGTTTGGTTCATTTGTGCAAGTATTCATTCATGAGGTTTTCAAATACTTCTATCCATTTTGAGTGAAAATATGATGAGAGAATCCATGTGAGTTGATTTGAACCTCATTCGAAACATGCATAGCCTTAAACATCACCATTGTTTACACCATGTCTTACTTGTTCATTACATGAATCATGGCTTGATTATCATTTGAAATTTTGCAATGTCATCGCCATACACTTATAAAAATTTCTGAGACATCTTTAACTTAAGGGCTTAGTTGTTTTGTTTTTAGTCTTAGATTTCTCCAACTTGGAGACTAGCTCCAACGTTGGAACCTTTCCTTCTTTCTTTCTTTTGCTTTTCTTTTAACTTGTGTCCAAGTATTTGCTAGGGACTAGCAAAGTCCAAGTGTGGGGGATTTGATCTACACGTTTTCTACGTGATTCTTAATATGTTTTTCCCTTCATTTAGCTTTGTTAGGGCTCTAAGTATTTCATTTCTAACTTACTTTAACGTTTTAGGTACAAAATAAAGAGGAATCAATAAAGGAGGCAGAATTGAGCTTAAAAATGCACTAAGCGGAGATTTTCCCAATTTGGTTAGGAAAATGATCTTTCCCTACCCGAATTAGGAATGAATGTCAGCCATGAAATTAACGTCTACATCATGAAAGGAAGCATTGAAGCTAAAACGAAGAAGAAACGAAGTTTCCTAATCTCACTAGGAATTTCCGAAAGAGCAGAAAAATGATGATGGGATCATGTGCGAAAGTTACTAATTTTGGGTTCCAAATGGTTTCTAAAAAGTGTGATCAAATGGTTTCCAGAATTAGTAACCCAAATGAAATGAAATGGTGTCATTTGTCCTGGTCAAACCAGGAAAAGAATATGGTGCGCATGGAGTATATTCTGGCCGAATATTGCATATCTTGCTTGCCTAATTCATTGCCGAATCATGTGTATCTTCACTACCATATTTGAGACCGAAATATCCAAGATATTATGCCCAAATTAGGACTAGATATTCCTTGGGAATCAAGAAGAACAAAATCTGGCAAGATATCTCAAATCAGAAATCAGGAAAATAATCCGTCAACTTCTTCAGACGATTTCGAACAGCCCAGACCTCTGATTAATGCATATGATACCTCGTTGGAAAGATCTTTGAATTATCTTTCCAACGACACCAAGATCGCAATTTTTGGAGATCTACAGCTCCCGGAATGTCCGTTTTACCAAAAAGGGTCAGATCTGTCCGGAAAGAGAAAGAAGAGATTTTCCTTGTGCACCAAGCTCATCCTTGTGCCTATAAATTGAAGACTTCGGCTCATTCATCATCATCTCTCATTCTAGTACTCAAAGCTCTGCCCAAAACACTACCTCTCCTCCCTTGCACCAAATCTGAAGAAGCCATCCCTCCAACGCCATAAACACCATCCTCCACCGAAATATTAGGGGAGTCCCGAAGTATTTCGCCATCTCCATTGAAGAGCAGCTTACACCAAGTAGTCTAGGGGAGTCCCGACAACAAAAAGTGTAACCATAACTCTTCTCTTATTTCTTTGTATTTTTGGCATTCTTTGGAGTGAAGTTGTAAAGGATTTTGGTTATATAATTCTAGTTAATTTTCTGCCATCTTCTAGTTCTTACGTTTTTGCTATACATGTTTATTCTATGCTTAATACTTAATCTGAATGCAGGGGAGTCCCGGTTTAGATTATTGATGTGTTAGGGGAGTCCCGAAGCACTTAATCACGAAATTAACATGAGTTATATAGTTGAGGACGTAGGCACTTTTAGGTTGCATGAAATTGGTTAGGTTATAAAGAGTTAGAGAAAAAGATGAGATGATCACATGTATATATTAGATAGGTTTTATTTTCGGTTTAGTAAACATGTTTAGGTTCTTTGATTCTTGTTTGTTTTGCTTGTCTATGAGTATAAAGCATGATAGAGTCCTAGGATTTCTAAGTGTGTTTTACTTGCCATTTTTTTTGTCTTTAATTTCGTAGGTCATCAGAACACCAATTCAAACTCCCCCCATACTTTCTAACGTTTTCATGCAGGTGAACACCCTACAATCCCCGGTTAAGAACGATACCCTATTTACAATGCTACATCTACACAAAAGGGTTTTAAATTGCATTTCGTCTAGATTGATTATTGAGTGTTAATTTAGTAGTCACTTTAGGCGTTATCAATTTTTGCTATAAAGGAAAATCGTATATTCTTCTTATCAAGGTGATCTCTGATAAAATGTCGATCAATCTCCACATGTTTGGTTCGATCATGTTGTACAAGATTATGAGCAATTCAAATTGGAGCAGTATTGTCACAATGCAACTCTATGGCCTTATGGAGCTTGAAACCTAGCTCCTTCAATATATTCCGAATCCATAACAGTTCACACATTCCATTTGCCATTCATCAGTATTCAGCTTCAACACTGAAATGGGCAATCACATTTTGCTTCTTACTGCGCCATGTTACTAAACTCCCACCAATAAAGGTGAAATAACCAGAAGTGGATGCTCTATTAGTCTTATCTTTTGCCCAATTTGCATAAGAATAACCTGTAACTCCAAACTCATCATCCTTTGAAAATAATAGGCCTTACCAGGTGCAGACTTCAAATATCTGAGAATGCACATCACAGCATCCATATGTTCTTCACTTGGATCATGCATGAACTAACTCACAACACTTACAACATATGCAATATCAAGCCTAGTGTATGACAAATAGATCAATCTTCCTACTAATTTCTGGTACATGCCCTTGTTTGTTGGATCTTAACCAGGACACAACTCCAACTTATGATTCATCTCAATATGAGTATTATTAGGTTTATAATCCAGCATTCATGTTTCAACAAAAATATCAAGCACATACTTTCGTTGTGACAAGGTGATTCTCAACTTGGATCTTGCAACTTCAATCCCCAAGAAATACTTCAACGGACCCAAGTCCTTCATCTTAAAATCTTGGGACAAACGCTTCTTCAAATCTTCCATCTCAACTGGATCATCACATGTAACAACCATATCATCTACATATACAATCAAAGCAGTAATCTTACCACCCTTGCGTTTAATGAACAAGGTATGATCAAAGTTGTTCTGTCGATATCCAAACTTTTTCATGACTCCAGAAAATCTCCCAAACCAAGCTCTAGGAGATTGCTTCAATCCATACAATGATTTCTTCAATCTGTAGACTTTTCCAACATCACATGGCTTACTAGTTAACACCTGGAGGAGTATGTATGTACACCTCTTCTTTTAAATCTCCATTCAACAGAGCATGCTTCACATCAAATTGGTGTAATGGTCAGTCATGTCGCTCTGCTAAGGCTATGAGGATGTGTACGTTACTGATCTTTGCTACGGGAGAAAATGTCCCTTGATAGTCGAATTCAGATCGTTGAGCATAACCTTTTGCAACCAGAAGAGCTTTATATCGATCGATGACATCTGCCTTCAGCTTCACTATAAATACCCATCTACATCCAACAGTCTTTTTTTCAGGTGGTGCAGGAATAGTCTCCCATGTTCCATTCTTTTGTAAAGCCTTCAGTTCTTCATTCATAGCCTACTTCCATTTTGGATCCGCCAAGGCATCCTGTACATTACTAGAAATAAATACTGTAGATAATTGACTAATAATAAGTGCATGTGCTCCAGACAACCTATGGTGAGATACAAAGGCAATAATAAGATATTTGGCTTTGGCTTCTATAGCAGGCTTATATTGCTTCTTTTGAACCCTTTTGTTTCTCGTTGAGATCTCCTTGGAACAACCTCTACAGTGCCTGATTCAATGTTATCAGTACATACCTCATGTGAGATATTCTAAGAAGACTGTTCGGTTGATGGAGTAGAAGATGAGACTTCATTAGATACAGCTTCAGAAGAAGGTTGAGCTGCTTATGACGTTTCAGCTTCAGGTCTAGTCTTCGATGGATCGAAAATATCCTTCGATCCAATGAAGGTATCTCTCGAGTCCGTTTTAGGTGCAAGGTTTGATGGATCAAGAGAATTTTTGATCCATCGAAAGAGCCTCTCGGGTCCAATTCAGAAATATTGTTCGATGGATTGAGAGTGCCCTTCAATCCATCGAAGGGGGCTCTCGCGTCCGATTCAACTGCTTCAAAACTTCTCTCCAAATTCTCCAATTCTTCAAATTCTGGTAAGTTCAAAGAATTTCCTTCACATATACTTCTCTCCCTCTGAAGGGAAGACTGTGCAACTCCCCTTGAGTAATAAGGTTCAGATTCACGGAACGAGACATCCAAGAAAACATGCATCTTGTTGAGAATTGGATCATAACAACGATATCCTTTTTGAAAGTCAGCATACCCAAAAAAAATGCACTTTACAGCACATGATCAAGCTTGCCTCTCAGTTGTTTGTTGATATGAACATACACAGTATACCCAAAAACCCTTGGCTCCAAATTCGACAAGGATGACACATTCAACAACTGATGCAACTTCTGATAAGGATTTTGAAACTCAATCACACGGGAATGAGTGTGATTGATCAAGTATGCAGCAGAATGAACAACTTCTCCCTATAAATTTGGTTTCACATTCATGCCAAGGAGAGAGGCCCGAAAACTTCCATTATATGTCTATTCTTCCTTTCAGCTAATCCATTTTGTTGAGGAGCATATGCAATTAGAGTCTGGTTTCGGATTCCATGAGAGATCAAGAATGCAGACATCTCACCATTCACATATTCACCACCATTATAGGATTGAAATACCCAGATTTGCTGTTGATACTAGGTTGCCACCATCGCATGAAATTCAGTGAATTTGGAATACACTTCATTTTTGTTCTTTATTAAGGAGATCTAAGTCATCCTAGTGCCACTACAAGAAAAGGAGTCATTACCGGCGAGATTCCGGCCAACAAGGTCGGCGACCGGAAAAGTCGCCGGTAATGTCCATCATTACCGGCGACTTACCCCGTCGCCGGTAATGTTGTAAAACATTACCGGCGACTCCAACCGTCGCCGGCAATGTCTAGGGAGACATTTCCGGCGATTTTCCGGCCGAATTTTCGCCGGAAATGTCTGCCTAGACATTGCCGGCGACGGTTGGAGTCGCCGGTAATGTTTTACAACATTACCGGCGAGATTCCGGCGTAAAGTCGCCGGTAATGTCTTCATTTCCGGCGACTTACTCCGTCGCCGGCAATGTGTCTTATATTAGATGCCGGATGGGGCAGCTCGATCATTCAATCATTTTGAGCGAAAAAAATCCAGAGAAATCGAAAGAAGGAAAACGTACGCTCTGAAATCGATCATTCGGTATATTGTCAAAATTAAGGCGCGCGTCGAAAACTCAATCACTCGGGAAGCTATATATATAGGTACGTAGGTGTATATATACGTATATGTGGTATATATATATATATGTATGTGTGTTGATCAAATCCAATTCGTCAGATATATATATATGAAATGTTGTTGATGTACGGTCACCGAAACGAGAAAACAGCTTGTAGTTAATCTTGTGTCTGAATCAATGACTGGTATTATCGTATTGTTATCGGAGCCAGGCTTAACAGAGCCTCCTCCTACCCAGTCAAATACGTTTTGAATTGAAAAAAGGAGAATACTATCATCGAGTACTGAATCGAATTCGAATTCAGAGATTAGATCGATATATATATATACATATGCATGCATGTGTTGATTTAATTAGAGTTGAATTGAGAGATCACGTCGATTATTAGTAGTGAATGTGTGTATATATATATAATTAATACGTAAAATTGTTAGAATTTTCAGGATGGACAAGGGTTGGATGAGCCTCGAAAGATGGGATGTCAGATATCACCAGGGAATTAGGAGTTTTGTGGATTTTGTGAAGGCTAATTGTGGAGACACTACACTTCATTATTGCCCGTGTAAAGAATGTAAGTGTTTCAGCGATCGATTTCGATTTCCCATTGATAAAGTCCAGAGGCACCTGAGTAAATACGGGTTTTGGGAAAAGTACACTTGTTGGATTTATCACGGTGAAACATCGGTAGCGGGTCCGCATGATCATGGACAATTTGGTGAGAGGGCCAGTCCACGCTATGATCATGGACATTTTGCTGAGAGGGGCAGTTCATCCTATGATCCAACATCGATGTTAATCAATGATATGTTTCCTCATGAGAGCGGTGTATTTGCTGATGAAGCACCAAATGTCCCTCCCGTCGTTGAGGGTTTCCCCCATATCGAGCCAGTCGAACCATTACCTGGAGGTCATGTAAACACAAGCGGTATGGACAAGTACAACAACCTGATTGCATTGCAACAGACTCCGTTGTACGACGGTTGTAGTAAGACTGTTCTTGAAAGTGTGATGGGAGTGATGCAGCTAAAAATGGAGAACAAAATGTCTGTCAAAGCTGTTGATTCTTGGTTGAAGTGGACTGCTTCGCTACTGCCACCCGGTCATCGTCTTCCTACCACTCATCATAAGGTGCAACATATCCTGAAAGATCTTGGGCTTTCCTACATCAAAATTCATGCATGCAGATATGATTGTATTCTCTTCTGCGGAAAAGATCTCGAAGACCTTGAAGCCTGCCCGGTATGTTTTACAGAAAGGTATAAGTTGACTCCTGCAGGCAACAAGAAAGCTGTGAAGATACTTCGATATTTCTCGCTTATTGATAGGCTGGAGCGGTTGTTCATGTGTGCTTTCACGGCCGAGGCAATGAGATGGTGGGCTGAGAGGAACTTGCCTGACGATGACACCCTTATACACCCTTCCGACGGAGAGGCTTGGAAGCACATGGTCAGGGAGTTTGATCATTTTGCAGCAGAGGTCCGAAATGTTTGGCTAGGGCTCTCATCTGACGGATTCAACCCTTTTGGCAACATGAGTCTTCAATATAGTATATGGCCAGTTATTTTGGTACCGTACAACCTTCCACCATGGATGTGCATGAAGAAGGAATACAATATGCTCACTCTGTTAATTCCGGGCCCGGGTTATCCAGGAAAGTGTCTCGATGTGTATTTGAGGCCTTTGATTGAGGAGCTTAAGTACCTGAGTGAGTGTGGCCACCCCACTTACGATAGGTTCAAAAAGGAGATGTTCCAGATGCATGCCATGCTTGTTGGCACCATCAGTGATTTTCCTGCCCGCGGTATGTTGTCGGGCAACGTTACAAGGGGTTACAGGGCTTGTTCAGAGTGCATGACGGTTGATTGTTGCAGTCCTCATTGCAGTAAAATTGTCTCGATGCGTCACCGTTGTTGGCTTCCATATGATCACCCATCTAGGCAGGATCCAGACGCGTTTGATGGGACTGTTGAAACAGGTGTGGCACCCAGGCGATGGACAGGGGAAAAGATTTTGGAAGTGTTGAATGAATACGATTTTGGCCAGCTGAGCAATCATCCTGACATAGTGGCGTCAATTCCAGACAAGCCCGAAAGGTATAAGTTTTGGACACACAAGAGCATATTCTGGGAACTCTTCTACTGGCCCAGGTTGCCTATCAGACATTACCTAGATGTCATGCACATAGAGAAGAATGTGTGTGAAAGTGTGGTGGGCACAGTTCTTAACTTGGAGGGGAAAACAAAAGACATCCCTAAGGCACGCATTGATCTTAAAGCAATGGGTGTGCGGAAACATTTGTGGTTAAGAGATGGTAAGAGAAAAATGCCGCAAGCTCCGTACACCGTAAAGCCGAAGCATAAGCATGAAATTTTTCGGTGGCTGAGTAATGTCAGGTATATATTCTTATGGCTATGTAGGAATTTGTCCTTAAATTTTTAGCGGAGTATATATGGTTATATGCGAGAAATATAATTGGTCCATATATATGGCTTTATCTATATATATGCAGGTATTCTTATGGCTATGCAGGAAATATAAGCAGGTGTGTTAACTTCCGGGACAATAAGATGTACGGATTAAAGAGTCATGACTGCCATGTACTGCTTCAACGCCTTTTCCCTATTTTTATTCGAGGGTACATGCCCAAAGAGGTGGTGGAGCCGTTGGTGGCCTTGTCAAGATTCTTTCAGAAGTTATGCACCAGGGAAGTTAAAAAAGCAGACCTCAGGGAGATGCAAGATGACATCATTTTTATCATGTGCAAGCTTGAGAGGATATTTCCCCCAAATTTTTTCGACATAATGCCACACCTGATGATCCATCTTCCCGAACAATTGTTGCTTACCGGTCCCGTACACTACACTTGGATGTATCCCATGGAAAGGTACAAATGATTCATAAATTTGGTTTGCCTATGTTTTTATATGTAATGACTTGTGGTTAAGTAAGTTAACATGTACTTGTTAACTTGTAGACAATTGGGAGCCTACAAGGACTATGTGAAGAATAAATATGCACCTGAAGGGTGTATCGCTGAAGCATATCTTGCGCACGAGTGTGTAACGTACACCAAAGTGTACCTGGAAAATGTAGAGGACCCCCAACAACATATGCCGATAGATGAACCCCAGTTCAACCTTTCTATCATCTCCAGTGACGTGGTAGTACAGGGAAGCTTGCCAAAGTCGTACAAGTTGGATGGAAATGAGGTAGCCATTGCCCACTGGTCGGTACTGATTAACTGTCAAGAAGTACAATATTGGAAAAACTATCATCTTCACTGCCCTGCTATTGCCGGAAATGTTGATTACCACAACAAGACGTTTGCAAACTACTTTGGTCAATGGGTAAGTATATGTGTATATGTCTATTTTTATATATATCCTTATATAGCATGTATGTATGTACGTGGTTTTGTGGTTTCAAGATGACATAATTTCTTCTGTACGTATTAATATATGGACGTTTTCAGATGAACCATGTAGCAGATGATGGTTGCCCAGAGTGGTCAAACGAATTGAGGGTCCTGCCGATGAAACCGATTGCTTCAAAAGTTTACTCGATGTGTCAGGTCAATGGCGTGAAATTTATATGTGAAAATCGAGACGACCGACTGAAAACACAGAATTGTGGGGTGATGGTCCATGGTGGGCAGGATGGCGTTGACTATTACGGTGTCCTTCATTCAGTTGTTGAACTAATTTATGGGAACCGCATGAAAGTGCACTTGTTCAAGTGTAGATGGTTTGATACTAGCCCGGAGAACACAAGGACCGATCAGTACGGAACATTTTCGGTGAATACTGCTACTACCTGGTATGAAGATGACCCTTTCGTTCTTGCCTCATCAGTAAAACAAGTGTTTTACCTGGACGATCTTCTTAAGAAAGTCCCGTGGAAGGTGGTTAACCATGTTGCTCATAGAAACATATACAGTGCTGCCACACTTGGTGATACCGCAGATGATGAGGAAGTTACTGTATACCAAGAGCCGAACGCTTTTGACATTCCGGAATCATCTACGATTCGCCTTAATAATGTGAGACCTGGGAGTGTGGTTCGAATTACTGGAGCAGAACTTCTCGATGTTAATCCATATGAAGTTGACGCTGATTCAGATGACGAGGAGAGGCACATATTGCCAGAGGTTACCTATGAAACCGAGTCAGACTCAAGTGATGACGATGATTACGATTATCATCCTTAGTACGTTAATGATGTAGTCGGAAATTGTTGTCGGAAATATGATGTAGTCGGAAAATGTAGTCGAAATTGTAGACGGAAATTGTAGTCGTTAATCGTACGTAGACGGAAATTGATAATCGAAATTGTAGTCGGAAAATGTAGCCGGAAATCGTACGTATACAGAAATCGTAGACGGAAAATGTAGTCGTTAATCGTACGTATACAGAAATCGTAGTCGTTACTCGTACGTATACGGAAATCATTAATCTAAATTGTAGTCGGAAAATGTAGTCGTTAATCGTACGTATACGGAAATTGATAATCGAAATTGTAGTCGGAAAATGTAGCCGGAAATCGTAGACGGAAAATGTAGTCGTTAATCGTACGTATACAGAAATCGATAATCGAAATTGTAGTCGGAAAATGTAGCCGGAAATCGTAGACGGAAAATGTTGTCGGATATTCTTCGGGAAATAATGACATTACCAACGAGTTATAAGCAACTCGTTGGTAATGACATTACCCACGAGTTAACTCGTCGTTGGTAATGTCATTACCAATGAGTTGCTTATAACTCGTTGGTAATGTCATTACCAACGAGTTGAAGTCGTTGGTAATGACATTACCAACGAGTTATAAGAAACTCGCCGGCAATGTTTTCTGGATAGATGCATGATAGCCCGAGCCTTTCATTTCTCCTCCTCTCCCTCTCCTCCTCCTCTCCCTCTCCTCTCCCTCTCCTCCTCCCAAATCGGTCCGGTGAGTTCACCTCCTCCTCCTCCTCTCCCACTCCTCCTCCTTATCCTCTACTCCTCCTCTCCCTCTCCTCCTCTCCACCGATCCCCTCTCCTCTCCTCCTCCGAAAATCTCCTCCTCCCCTCCTCTCCTCCCCTCACCATTGTAGTCGATCGGCAAAGCATTGTAGGTGGAAATCCATGGCAGGTCTGATCCTCTCTCTCTCCCTCTCTCTCTCTCTCAATTTTTAATTATTTTTTTGCATGTGTATGTGCATGTGTATGTGTATGTGTATGTGTATGTGTATGTGTATGTGTATGTGTATGTGTATGTGTATGTGTATGTGTATGTGTAAATTAATTAGGGTGCTAAGTTGGAAATTAGGGTGATAAGTTCTAAATTTATATGCAATGTATATATATGTGATGTATATATATATTTAGGTATGTGAAAATGAAGTGATGTATATATATATGTGAAAATTATGTATAAATGTGGTTTGGATGAATGTGTGATGTATATATATGTGGAAATTAAACCTAATTAAGATGCATGATATATATATGTGTGATAAATGTGGAAAATTAATTAGGGTTTGTGATTTGGATGAATATGTGATGGATAAATTTAATTAAGATGCATGATGTATATATATATACACATCGAATATGTATAGTTCTTAATTTAGGTGATATAGTTGTTAATTAATCGTATAAATGAAGGTGGAAATCGGGATCGGAACGGTTTAGAACCAGAACGGTTTTAAACCGGAACGGTTTGGAACCGGAACCGTTTGAAACCGGAACTGTTTGTAACCGGAACCGTTATGTTACAAATGTTTCCGGTTATAAACAGTTCCGGTTTCTAACGGTTCCGGTTCCAAACCGTTCCGGTTCCGATTTGGTATAGAACCGAAACGGTTTGGAACCGGAACGGTTTGGAACCGGAACGGTTTGGAACCGGAACGGTTTGGAACCGGAACGGTTTGGAACCGGAAATGTTTGTAACTGGAACCGTTATGTTACAAACGGTTCCGGTTCCAAACAGTTCCGGTTTCAAACGGTTTCGGTTCCAAACCGTTCCGGTTCCGATTTGTTATAGAACCGAAACGGTTTGGAACCGGAACGGTTTGGAACCGGAACTGTTTGTAACTGGAACCGTTATGTTACAAACGGTTCCGGTTCCAAACAGTTCCGGTTTCAAACGGTTCCGGTTCCAAACCGTTCCGGTTCCGATTTGCTATAGAACCGAAACGGTTTGGAACCGGAACTGTTTGTAACTGGAACCGTTATGTTACAAACGGTTCCGGTTCCAAACAGTTCCGGTTTCAAACGGTTCCGGTTCCAAACCGTTTCCGTTAATTACCGAATCCATGACTATTACGATGTCCAGGAGGTTTTGCGGCTAATTAGCTTCGGAGAGGTTCCCGAAATAGTGGAGGGAACAGTAGTCAAGCTTCCTCCTCGCCCGCAGTTAGCAACACGCCCAGTGGGCCAATGATGAGTGCTCGCACGAGAGCCTTGCTAGAGGCGCGAGCTGAGGAGGAACCTGCACGATCAAGAGCCGTGCAACCGGAAGTTGAGCCTCGAGCCTCAGTCTCTAGACGCTCAATCAGCAGACGTCCCTCCGGTGGCAGAGCCTCAGACGAGCGACAGTCAACGGGGGCATCAGAAACTCCCTCAATCCGAATGCCCCATATTCGGATGGTGCCTACTCCCATTTCACGGGAATCATCTTAGACACATGGTGGTGCTGGCGCCTCATCGTCCAGGCCTCGTCTATCTCCGCCGTCCGGTCTCTTCCTACCCGACGAGATTCCTGTCATCCCTGAATTCGATGATAGGGGGATGCCTGTTTATATTGAAGGACGGCCGGAGTTCCTGAGCGTGGAGGAAGCGTATAACTTCCTCCCGTTCGACCCCGTGTATCTTTGGAGTGTGAGGTGCACCAACCAACAAAAGGACGATGCAGGTAAATTTTATTTAACATCACATTGATTACTTAATTATTACTTAAGACTTGCGATAGGTTCAATTAATGATATCAATTTGTTGACATTGTATTATTAGGCAATTTCGTTAATGGGACTGGAAAACGGAAAGGGGCTAGAGGCACCTGCACCGGGAAGAGACTTGAGCAGGCCACCGGCGGAAGGAAAACGCCCATAAGGGCCAATGAGGATGGCGAGGTGATCGAGGCATTCGACACCACGCGCAAATATGTCAGCATGGCCGGTGCGATCGTGCGGGACAAGGTCCCAATGCTTTGGCCAGATTGGGAATCTGTGCCTATCTACGTGAAGATGCAAGTGCATAATGCACTCAGTGTGAGTAAAATCGTATTTTCATTACGTAAATTTTACATTTATTAATTAAGTCCGAATAAATATATAATTTTACCTTTTATATATTCATATTGCAGGTGTGGTTTGACGTGGATGAAGTTCTTATTCACACGTGGGTAGAGCGTCAACTACATATGAGGTGATGTGCTTCGACTTATTTGAATATATATCGAGTTAGATTTTTGTTTATCAAGTGTTTTAATATCTCTAACTTTTTTTCCTTGTTTTAATATAGGTATAAAGAGTGGAAGAACGAGCTTTCTTCCCATTACACTGTATACAAGGAGCTAGGCCGAGATTCCACCCTTAGCGAATTCCGGTTTAGGGAGTACGAGTTGCTGTGGCTGATAGCCCACTTTGAGCACCGGGTATGCATCCTTAATATATCTTTCAAGCATAATGTATCGTATCAGATTGAAATAGTTGGTTACTAATTTTTTTTCATATGTTTATCAAACAAGGCGATTTCAAAGACGAACCGGGCGAATAGATTGAAAAACACCAGGGCCCATCATGCAGGTTCACTCAACTACATGGGTTGGTCGACTAAGGCGCAGCAACAACAAGAGCTGAACCCGTTGGTGTATATTCATCAGAAGTTCTACCCGCAGTGCCCTGAAGAAGCGGTAAGTCTTTCGCCTCTCCATGTGTTAATAAAACTATTTTTCAAGATGGAAATAGATTTTGTTAGCTAATACGTTGTTCATTTTCCCTTTTCAATTAGTCGAGAGTGGAGGAGGCGACCGCAGAAGTGACCATGAATATAGCTCGGACTAACCATCCTGACTGCTCCGAGGAAGAAGTCACCCAGTATGCCTCTCAGATCGATCCGCTTGATCCTCCGATAGCGGCTCGGATCATGGCAAAAGCGTGCGGGACTGGAAAGAATACCTACTACTGTAGGGGAATGGGCACGGCGGGCGAAGGACTATTGAAGAACACTTCAGAATACTCTACCGGGTCAAGAAGTTCAACTTCTAGTCGTAACCTCGCGGCGGAGCTTCATAGGACGCAGAGGGAGTTGGAGGAGCAAAAGAGGCAGATGGCCGAGTACCAAATGCAGCAGACACAGGTGCAGGCTCAGATGTACACATGGATGCGGACGATGTACGAGGCTCAGACTACCGGACAACCCTTCCCCACACCTCCCCCGGTCCCGGTCCCTCCGTTCCCTAGCTATCCACCACCACCACCGCACCAGTCAACGCCAGAGCAAGACCAAGGAAGCCACCGGAATTCAAATGAGTACATGGATTACTTCGACCCTGACCCGCAAGTTCCTGGACCCTGACCTGTAGTTGTAGTTAATTTTCGTATCGTCGTTGCTATTTGTACTGTACGTTGGACATTTATGTGTACTGTTGAACTTGTATGATTGTACGGTTTATGTCTTTCAATGCAGGTTCTGGAATTGGGCCCAATCCAGAACCGCGTTTTTTTTTCAAAATTTTTTCACACATTGCCGGCGACATGGACCTCAGTCGCCGGCAATGTCACAAATTCCGGCCACGGCGGCGCTACCATTGCCGGCGACACAAGTCGCCGGTGATGTCTCCGACATTACCGGCGACTCCGTTTCCCGTCGCCGGCAATGTTAACACCGGCGGGGGATTTTCGGCGACGTCATTGCCGGCGACTTGTCGCCGGGAATGACAATTCCGGCGAAAAAAAAAGACAAGGCCGGTCGCCGGTAATGTCTCAATTTCTGGTAGTGTGCATTCATTAATAAAAGTAATAAAATACCGAAAGCTAGAGCGGGTAGAAACTTGTGCAGGACCCCAAACATCGGAATGAATTTTCATAAAAGAGACAGAACATTTGAATAAACTTCGCGAATAAGTACTACGGTGGCTCTTGGCAAATTCACATGCTTCACACTAAAATTTTGAAGTATTCACACGTAAAAATAGTTGAGGTTGAAGTTTCTGTAGATATTAAAAATTCAAATGATCAAGACGACGGTGCCATAATCATACATCTTCCTTAGCTTTATCCAAACTGGTGGTATTATTCGCATGTCCCAATGATTTCAGTTGTTGTGCTCCACTGGTTGTCAAACCAAGATAATATAATTTCTCCCTTCGAACACTATAACCAAGAATTATTCTGGTTACAAGATCTTGAAAGATACAAAAATCTGGATAGAAAGTAACAAAACATGCAAGCGCCGCAGTTATCTGACTAACAGATAGAAGGTTATGGGCAAGAGAGAGAATAACAAGAACATAATCAATTGACAGATTATCAGATATGTTGACAGAACCTTCACCAATAATAAGAGATGGAGAGCCATCAGTAGTAGATACAACATGTTGAGGGAATGGATTAATGGTTTGTATCAGACTAGGGTATTCGTCATGTGATCATTTGCACCAATATCAATGATCCAAGTAGGATTCGAAGATAATGCAGAGAGGGATGATGTGTTACTCCTTACACCTGATTCAACTATATGAGCAGAGGAAATTGATGATCCAAGCGATATCTTCATGTTTCAAATAGTAAGGTTTTTAAGATTCAGATTTCAAGAGTATACTTCAGGATCATGGGTTTTCAAATTCAAGAATTCATGTTCAATTTCAAGTGCAGCGGAAGAAATAATTTAGTGGTGGTAATTCAGGGTTTCAATTCAATAAGGATTTTTCAAATTTCAGGAATTCAGCTATGATACCAAGTACAATAGTATTTCAAGGAGAATTCGATGATTTCATTCATCCCAATTTTTGGGTTAATAAAGATGTACATGTGGTTTCGTAATAAGAAAAGATATTTACATTCATATCTCATCTATACAACTTTAATTCTAATTACAAAAGGATATTCACAATAATCTACTTTCCAACAATCAGAAAATCGAATATCCTACTTTCCAACAGTCAGAACACCGACCGGGTGCAAAGCTACCGTCGTCATAGCCGTTAATGGCAAACCCGTTAGGTTCAATCATTGTGACCCAGTGCTTAACTCGATCACCATACATCTTGAAACACAAGTCCACATAATCTCTATAATCATTTTAGTCGATATACATATATCGATCATGATCAGAATATTGGAATTAGTTTTAGTTTTTTTTTTTAGTTTTTACATATGGATCACTTGCCTACACCATATATAAGCAAGGACAAGTGTGTAGGTAGTTTATATATATATATATATATATATAGAGAGAGAGAGAGAGAGAGAGAGAGAGAGAGAGAGAGAGAGAGAGAGAGAGAGAGAGAGAGAGAGAGAGAGAGCTTCCACTCCTCGAGTGCTTCGGGAGGATCATAGTGAAGCAAAGTCACAAAGGGCTGCTTTATACCTACTCCATCAATCAGACCAAATTAATATACTGTATATATGTGTATTGTTAGTTAGGCAGCTTAATTAAAGTTCTGAAATTGAGATTGAGAATTTAACCGTCGGCTAGAAGCTCATCCAGATTTAGATTTAGATTTAGATTTAGATTGGATTAATTGAATTTGTGTATGAAATTTGTGATTGGGTTAATTGAATTTGTGAATTTTATGGAATTTGTGAGGGAATTTGTGATTATTTTGAGGGAATATTATGTGAATATTATGTGATTTTGTGTGAATATATGAAATGTGTGATTTATGTATGAATTTTGTGAATTTTGTGATTTATGTATGAATTTTGTGATTTATGTATGAATTTGTGGTGTGAATTTTGTGATTTATGTTTGAATTTTATACTTTATGTGTGAATTTTGTGAATTTTATGATTTATGTATGAATTTTGTGAATTATGTATGAAATTTGTGATTTATGTATAGTTTAATTTAATTAGGGTTTAATTTAATTAAGGTTTAAATAATTAGGGATCATGAATTGGTTAAGTCGGAAGAGTTCGAAGAGCTCTAACAAAGGAATCGGGTAGCGGCGATAGTTCCTCGTCCTTGTAGGAGCGTGAATTTGTGTTTTGTTAGTGAATTTGTATTGTGTTTTGCAATTTCGATCAATAATATTATGCAATTGTAGGTTCGAGGATTAGAATTGTACATTTTGGGTATTTTTTTTCCTTAAATTTTCTACTATAGCCAACGACTTTGAATAGTGTCGTCGGCTAAGGTAAATACTATAGCTAACGACCAAAACACCAGGTCGTCGGCTATAGTTGCCCTCGGTCAACGCCGGTAGTTGACCAGTCGTCGGCTATAGTTTTACCGACGGCCTTTTGCCGTCGACGTTATAGCCGACGGCCGGTCGTCGGCTATAGTGTCTGATTTTGTAGTGTACAACTTTTGGACCAATTATTTTTAAAGTTGTAAATTTGATCTAATTAGTTGTAAATATTATAAATAATCCTAAAAAATGTGGTCATTGTGGTAATATTGTCTTAAATGTTGTAAATTTTGGGTCATGTATATTGTAATTTTGGTTCTCAAATTGATAAATAAAAGTACGACATACCCCTTATGTACCATATCCTGCACCAGAGCCAAACACCAAAACGCAAAGCTCCTATAGGTCATAAAGCCGTTTTTTTTTCTTTTCTTATTCCAGTATCATATCATATTTTTTGTAGTATCGGAACAAGACTAAAAATTATGTTTTTACGCAAAATACTAAAACCCTAGTTTCTCTCTCAAGAGGAGAACCCTAGCGTTGTCTAGTACAAGCAAATGAGATCGTCATGTCCGATTCAGTCGACCAGTTAGCCGCTTCCTTCTCCTCCGCCTTGGCTCTTGGCACAGGGATTGTGGGCATCAGCCACCGCTTGAGCAGTTCCTCTGCTCCGCGGGATTCACAGATTTTTCTGGCTGGAAAGGTTCTTGGCAAGACCGTGGGTCTCAATGACATCAAACAACAATTAATTCCGTAGAGTTTTTTTTATGGGACTTTCAGAGTACAAGAACGACCTCGTGGTGTTCTTCTTATCACGTTCGAATCAATCTGTGATCAGAACAAGGTTCTACGAGGTGGTCCATGACACTACCGAAAAGCACCACTAGTGGTGGTGCCATATGATGACGTTGCTCTTCTCTCGAGCATCAAGTTTGACAGACTATTTTTTTGGATTCGTGTCTCCAATGTTCCTCCGTGTTTTGACAAAGATGAAAATTTAAGTGTTTTTGCAGAAGAAGCGGGAGAGTGTTTGGAGTATGATTCACTTGCGTGGAAAAAGGGTTTGATTAGGGTGCGTGTTGCCCATCTAATCAACAAGTTAGTAGTTTTCAAGAAGAACATGAAGCTTGCTGCTGGGATTGAGGCCGAAATCGAGTTCTTTTTCGAAAACCTAAAAGGCCGATGTGGAAAGTGTGGACTGGTGTTCCATGAATCCAAAAAGTGTGACGTAACTCCAGCAAGAATATTTGGCGGTTCTCAACCAGCCTTGAAGGAGACTAGCAAGACAGTTGCTCCTGTTTTTGGAGAGACAAGTGTGGAGCCACTGGCCGAGTCAGAGGATTGGTTGTGAAGTCGACGCCAAAAATCAACCTTGGCTTTGGCTTCCGTGAAGCATTAGGGTTGAGTAACTTAGAGGATAATTTTAGGTTTGGTGTTCACTACCCTTTTCGGTGGGAGGAGTGCGTCAGTAGTCTGGTGCCTGTGGACTTTGTCAAGAAAAATTGAGCTCCTATCATCATTCAACGTTCGGAGGAGATGTGCATGGAGTCTGCCTCCTCGGTCAAAGCAGGTGAGGTGGGGAGGAAAATAAGTCAAGTTCCTGATTCGAAGATTTCCCCAAAGAAATTCAAAATTAACCCGGCTGCGGTATCGTATGTGAATGGTGAACCTAAGCGAGTTTAGGTGTCGTCCTTCCCGGATAGGTTGCATGCTACTTCTCTTGATCTTATGGGGACATCAGATGATATGGTTGTTCAACGTAAGAAACGGCCTAGAAGTCCTTTGGGTTTGAAGAACAAGCCGAAAGTGACTGAGGACAAGGAGTGTGACTCTTCGTCTGTGTTTGAGTCAGTAATCAAGAAACGTAAGGAAAAGGGTGTCGAAGCTCCTCTTCGTCTGACATACCCCATGAAGACTCCTAACTCGGCTTCGGGCGCGGAGAAGGAGAGATAGACACCATCTGGTGTCGGCATGCATGCTTCTATTGTAGGCTACGCTTATCATGGATCTTAGACACACCTATCACAATTGAGTGCTTAGGGGTGTGTCTTTTACTATGATACATGATTTGCGTAGCTTACGTAAGGAGTATGTAAACCCGACGTGTCTAGTTGGGGTTAGCGTTTTAAAGATGTGTTCTTGCTTCTGATTTTGTTATTCTTCTCTTGATAGAGTTATGATTGTTTGTCGGCTTGTGTATGAACTTATCAGACCGTGAAAGTTTTAATAAAATCTTCTTCATTCACAAAAAAAAAATAAAGCCGCTTTCTTGATCGGTGCTCCAATTTGAATTGGAGTAATTGCTTCTCTCCGTTAAACTAGTTGGCAAGATGATCAACGCAATTAATTGAAGCTAGCTATATATGTAAGAAAATAGGCGGTTTTAAGGAGAAGATATATAGCGATGCATGTGCTTATAACCGACTTTTCTGGGAAAAAATGACTATATATGGCTATTTGCTTCAATCATCATGAACATATAATTACTGTTTTGTTAATTTAATTGTACGTTGTGGATTCCAAAATTGAAGGATTCAATGATCGATCGATCGATCACAGCTTGCTTCTTTGTTTAGTTTGCTTATCAAGTTATGGACTCTTGTGGCGTATCAAATGGTATGGAGAACTAGCTAGGAACGCGCTTATGCATATGGCATGGGTAAAGTTTTGACTTGCACCACTTCCCGTACCCTATATTGCTTCGGCTTTTGATAGCAGCTGATGGCCATCTTTTTTCATGAAATTGATAAAATATCTAATTAACCTCGAGATGACGTGGGAATATTTTTTTGTGAAAAAAGAAAATGTACGTACGCTTTAATCTTTGCATGACAAACTTCATTGGAAAATTCAAAATTGCGTAATTTGATACAATTTATATATGGTGTCTCTGGCAAAAAGAATGTGCTAAGTATATTGATAATGACTTATTGATTAATAAAAGTAGATACCAATTACCATAAAATTTTGAAATAGAAACAACATGATTACATTTAGAAAAGCACAGGAGGACTATATAATTAATGCAAGTAATTGACTAGAATGAGAGAAGCCACAAATTGTTTTTTGTTTATTGTGGTTTTTTTTATTGCATTATGAATAAATTTACGTACGAACCTCAGGAGTACTATTCACAATCCGATAACGGACCGCCTTGTAAATGTAATCAATCAAGCATAGTTACATAAACCGTACACACAATACTGGCCTGGTTTGCACGGGTTGTTGCAGCCTCCACAGTGCCTCTTGTCGTACTTTGTGTCGACGCAGCCTCCTCTGCAGCACGACTCAGTGTACTTGCAAATCTTCTTGCAGGCGCCGCAGTTGTGCTTGTCCTCGGTTAAGTCCATGCACTTGTTGCTGCAGCATGTTGTGTTGTGGTTGTTGAGAGGCAAGTACCCGCAGATCTCGTTGTCCTTGTTGCAATGGTCGGCTGCTCTAGGGTTTTTAGTCTCAGCCAGGAAACGACTCACCCTTTTCGAAGGCAGCAGCAACCTGTTTTCCTGGTAGAGAGGGTGTTCCTCTTCGGATACGAAAGTGGAGGTTTCCTGTTCTTCATGATCGACCCTGTTCACGGTCATGATAGTGATGGACAAAGCCATGGTTGTTGCTATGATCAGTATAATCTTGATGAGCTCCATGGCTTTGTCCCTTAATTGTTTGTTGTGATCAACTCTAAGGTTGTATGTTGTCCAGCTCAGGATCGATAAAGGGGAGAGGAGGAGAGTGAGAGGAAGAGAGAGAGATAGTTGATTGGTGTTGGAGTTCAGGAGGTGTTTGATTTGGTGAATGGGGGGGGTGGGGGGGTGGTGGAAGACTTGGTGTTTATAGTAGGGTGGGTTGACGCGCGAAGAGTGGTAAAAGCTGATTGTTTCTTTGGGATATGCTGCAAAGAGTGTGGTCGAATTCTAGGCCCTAGGGCAACAAAGTATTTGTTTAAGAAATTCGTTGATTGGGGCACTCAAAGAATTAACATACATAGGGCAACTTCCTTTGTAAGTGACCAGGCCAATTACTCAGGCTAGGTTTAAGAGTTGGTTAGTAATAACTCGAGATATATTTAGGGTAAATTACATATAAGGTGAGGTCACCTCATAGTTTTATCTCAAATCAGATCACAATTATAACTTCATGACTTTAAAATTAAACAACATATCATACCACCTACCATCACTACAAAAAAACAGCACTTAGACCACGGAAACGTAATTGTTCCGTGGTCCAAGTTACACTTGGACGACGGAGAAGTCTCCGTTGTCTAAGAACCACCTGGACGACGGATAATACCTTCTACGTCGTCCAGGTGATCACCTGGAGGACGAAGAAGTCTCCGAGGTCCAGGTGATCACCTGGACGACGGAGAATAACATCTCCATCGTCCAGGTTATAACCTAGAGGACGGAGAAGAGTCCGAGGTCCAGGTGATCACCTGGACAACGGACCGACACGCCGTGGTCCGAGTAACTTCACTTAGACGACGTACCGACACCTCTGTCGTCTAAGTGAAGCATTATATAAGCCCGATGCCAAACTCTCGATCTCTTCGATTCGAATTCATTCCATCGATCTCTTCATTTTCCATTCGAAGAAGAATTGAAGGAGAAGGGAGAAGGAGAAGGAGAAGGGATCGGAGATCGATCGAATTCGAAGGGCTGAGAAGGATCGATCAGGATAAGGGATCTCTGCTGACTAGCTAGCTAGCTTAATTAACAGATATCGAGAAGGCCAGCAGGTACGTACGCAGTTAAAATGTGCTTAATTAATATATATATATATTTAGTGAAAACGTACGTACGTACATACATGCATGGATGTTAGCTATATATACAGATTAAATTACGTACGTACGTAATTGATGGATCGATGTAGATCGAGTACGTATAATTAAGCGTAAATTAATGGACTAATATATATATGTAATATATAATTAATTAATTATAATATTTTGTAGCAGTATTGACAAGAGTTGGATGAAGTTGAAGAATAAATGTGATGTCCGGTATATGGATGGAATTAGCGAATTTGTCAATTTTGCAATAGAACATGGTCAGGGAAAGAAACGTTTCAGGTGTCCGTGTCAGAAATGTCTTAATTGTCAGTATGCGGAGGTTAATGTTATGGTGCAACACCTGTACGAAAATGGTATGATGTGGAGTTACACTACATGGAGCGAGCATGGTGAAGCAGTAGAGTTCAGCGCAGCAGACTTCAGCTCAGGGTACAGTTACCATGGTGCCTCATCCAGCGGCAGTGGTGCCGGACCCCCAGCTTGGAACCCAACTGCAGATTTGGTCCATGATGCGTTTCCGGGATGTAGTTATGGTGGACACCAACACCAAGACGGAGGTTACAGTACCACTAATGAGCATGATGACACATTCCCCGCAGCTAGTGGTACATGTAGTCACCTAGACGACGGAGAATTAGCGTTTCCGTCGTCCAGGTGCATACATGGGCCACGGATAATGTCCGCGGTCCAAGTTAACTTGGACGACGGAGAACTAATTCTCCGTCGTCCAGGTGCTTGGACGACAGCACTTGGAGCACGGACCTTGGACGACGGAGATTCCGTCGTCCAAGTACTTAGACGACGGAAAACTGCACTTAGACGACGGAAATTGTCCGTGGTCTAGGTGCAGTTTTCTTGTAGTGCATACTATTCTCTCTCTCTCTCTCTCTCTCTCTCTCTCTCTCTCTCTCTCTTTCTCTCTCTCTCTCTCTCTCTCTCTCAAAAGAAAATCTCAAACCCAAGAACTTCGACGCCGCAGTCTCAAGAGTTGTGCCTCCGTGTTCCTCAATCCACGCTCGGTCGCCGCCTCCCTCCATGCTCTGTCCCTGCCTCCCTCCATGCTTTGTCCCCGCCTCCCTCCATGCTCAGTCGTCGCCTCCTTTTCTTCTTCCTCTTCCTCAAGTCGTGTCTTCTTCGATGATGCTCTGAAACTCTGGCGACGACTTCGCATCCTAGCTTTCGCCGTTAAGCGTAGCCCTAAACGCCTCAAGTACTCCACTCCTCGCTTCAACAATGTCATCTCTCTCTCTCTCTCTCTCTCTCTCTCTCTCTCTCTCTCTCTCTCTCTCTCTCTATCTCTATCTCTCTCTCTCACAATGTTTGAGCATAGTCTGTGGTAGGATTTGCTTTGGTTTGGTTTAGTTGTTATGCAAAAGTTGTTGTGTTTTGGTTGTTACATACGTAGTAGTGTCTACAATAGTTTGTGGTAGTGCTTATGTTAGTATGTAATAGTATGTACAGATTGATATTCTTTTGCTTTTATACAGTAGTGTCTACAATAGTCTGTGGTAGTGTTTATGTTAGTCTATAGTAGTGCATCTGTGAAACAGTGGTAGTGCATCTGTGAAATACTGGTAGTAGTGTATCTGTGAAATACTAGTAGTAGTGCATATGTGAAAGTGGTAGTAGTGCATATGCGAAAGTGTAGTAGTGCATATGTGAAATAGTGGTAGTAGTGCATCTCTGAAAGTGTAGTAGTGCATCTGTGAAACAGTAGTAGTGCATCTGTGAAACAATAGTAGTGCATTTATGAAACAGTATTAGTGCATTTGTGAAAGTTGTAGTAGTGTATCTGTGAAAGTGGTAGTAGTGCATATATGAAATAGCAGTAGTGCACCTGTGAAATAGCAGTATTGCATCAGTGAAACAGTAGTAGTGCATCTATGAAATAGTAGCAGTGCATCTGTGAAACAGTGGTAGTGCATATGTGAAACAGTGGTAGTGTATCTTCTGTGGTAGAAGTGCATCTGTGAAACAGTAGTAGTAGTGCATCTGTGAAACAATAGTAGTGCATTTGTGAAATAGTAGTAGTGCATCTGTGAAAGTGGTAGTAGTGCATCTGTGAAAGTGATAGTAGTGCATATATGAAACAGTAGTAGTGCATATATGAAACAGTAGTAGTGCATTTGTGAAATAGTGACAGTAGTGCATTTGTGAAACAGTGGCAGTTGTGCATTTGTGAAACAGTAGTAATGCATTTGTGATTCAGTGGTAATACATGTGTTGTTAAGCAGTAGTGTCTAAGTTGGAGTGTGGAAGTGTCTGTGGTAGTGTGTAATAGTATTGTGATGTTCATTTTGTTGTTTCGCAGAGGAAATGCAAGTAAAAGTTAAAAAAAACTGTTAAAAGTACAAATTCGGTCTACATTTTAAGGCTTCTTCAACCTGATACAGCGATGGAAAAATGATTTGCCCGATGAAATGCTGAAATTACTTGGAGATACACCCTTTGGAAGAGTGATATGGCCATTTTCTCAAGTCACCATGTTATCCAAAGATACGTACAAGTGTGTGGATGATAATGTACTACTCACATTATGTTAAAGTAGTACCCTGGATATTTTGAAGTAGTACTTATTAGAGACAACAGTCGTGTTAGTACACTAAATATTTTGAAGTAGTACTTTCTGTTATGAAACATACCATGTTTTGAATTAGTACACTAAATGTTCTGGAATAGTGCTTATTAGAGACAGCAGTAGTGTCAGTACACCAACTGTTTTGAAGTAGTACCTTCTATTGTGAATTAGTAGTGATTGCTAGAGAAATAAATAGTACGTTTTACATTGATGTAATGAGATGAACCCATGTTTTTAATAGGAGTAGTGCTACTTTTGTTGTATGATGAGTGTACTACTACTTTTGTTGGTTTCAAACACAAAGCGTTGTCATATACAAAAATGCACAATTGACCAACACAAAATAGCAAACTGGAGAACAACAAACTCAAATTAGTATGTTAAATAAATTGCACAAGGAAAAAGTACAGTACATTAAAGTACGTAGTATGTATTATATAATGAAGAATCACATTGTATGTTTGTTTATCGAAAAATATTTGATGAAAGGGATTCGGACCAAGTATACTACCAATGACTTGTATGGTTGTACCAACTATATCTTGTGACTAATATAGTGTATGTAAAGGAAATGGACATGTCTCAGCAAAATTATCTGTTCAGGCAGAATGTACTACTGTAGACTAGTGAAAACACTACTTGTGACTAATATAGACACTAGTTGGGAAAATTATCTGTTCAGGCATAGTGTACCATTGTAGACTGGTGAATACACTAACTGTGAGTAATATAGACACTAGTTAGCTGCTGATGACTTTGCTATATGTCAATCTGTTGTGTCTTCCTTTTTTGCCACAACAACCACATCTTATTGGCCTCGTCACCTTCCCACCTTCAGCGGAAGACTTCATGCGAGTATCCTTTGGACGACCGGAAGAGATTTTTGTCAATGGAGGCTTCACAATGGGTAGTTCATTAAGAGCATCATGGTAAAACTTCTCAATGTTTAGTATTGGTTGAATACCATACTCATAGGCAGCCCTGTAATTTCCTACCTTATAGAAATTCTCAATGTAATATAGTGTATGTAAAGGAAATGTGACTAATATAGTGTATGTAAAGGAAATGTGACTAATATAGTGTATGTAAAGGAAATGGACATGCCTCAGCAAAATTATCTGTTCAGGCAGAATGTACTACTGTAGACTAGTGAAAACACTACTTGTGACTAATATAGACACTAGTTGGGAAAATTATCTGTCCAGGCATAGTGTACTATTGTAGACTGGTGAATACACTAACTGTGAGTAATATAGACACTAGTTAGCTGCTGATGACTTTGGTATATGTCAATCTGTTGTGTCTTCCTTTTTTGCCACAACAACCACATCTTATTGGCCTCGTCACCTTCCCACCTTCAGCGGAAGACTTCATGCGAGTATCCTTTGGACGACCGGATGAGATTCTTGTCAATGGAGGCTTCACAATGGGTAGTTCATTAAGAGCATCATGGTAAAACTTCTCAATGTTTAGTATTGGTTGAATACCATACTCATAGGCAGCCCTGTAATTTCCTACCTTATAGAAATTCTCGATGTAAGAGTAAATAGGCTCAATACCGGCATGTTGTATAGCAGCAAGTGTATGGTTGTTATAGGTGCACTTCACATACAAGTCCAAATCCATGGCTACCAATCTGCAAATCAAACAAAAAATGCTTACAGAACAGAAGTAGTATCCTTAATAGTCATCAGTAATGTATTCACTCAACATTAATAGTACTATCAAGTCCAAACACTCATAGAATAGCTAACTAATGTATTCAATGAGATGCAGTAGTGTACTCACTAAACAATAATAGTACTATCAAGTCAAAACACACACAGAACAGCTAACTAGTGTGTTCAATGAGATGCAGTAGTGTATTCACTCAACAAAGGTAATACTCACAGTCTGTAACATCTCATAATTTATAAGAAAAATCAAAACACATAAATCAACCACATCAATCACAAACAAATACATAAATCACAAGAGAAAACATACAATAATATCACTACAATGCGGCATACATAATACAAAGTACCAAAATCAAAATTGAAAAACTAAAATTCGAAATTGATGTGCGTTTAGGAAATCCTTTATCATAGCTCAAACAAAAGCATAAATCGAACAACACAAAGCACACAACATCTACAGGAAAGCAGAATCGAAGCCTTACCCAAGCTTATCTCACCGGAATCCTCTGCTTCGCCGGAATCCTCCAATTCGTCGAAATCTTCTTCTCACTGAAACACCGTCTCTAATTTCTCTCTCTCTCTCTCTCTCTCTCTCTCTCTCTCTCTCTCACACACACACACACACACACACACACACACAAACATAAGCAACTGATGGAGATAATCCTGCATTTTGGAGCTCTCTCTCTCTCTTCCAGGCAGATAACCCAGCCTCTCTCTCTCCTCGTGCGTTTTTTAGTTTGAAAACAAAAGAAACTTCTTATATATAGGCTAGTATGAGAGAGGAGAAAATTTGAAAAGTGAAAAAATTAAGAAACTAAAACATGACCTAATTTGTACAAAAAATATTAAGTGACCTTATTTATATATTAAGGTCTCTAATTAACCTTATTTGTAATTTCCTAATATGTTTACGTATACGATATAGTACATATGTTGATTACCATTTTTTTACTAGCTACGATAAAAATTTTGAACCATTTCGATCTCATTTTACTCGTATCAATTAATCATTCTTGTGCAAGGGTCATGCCGTACTAATCTATTTTGTAAAATTCATTCTAATTTCATCAGATATTCTCGAAGAGATGTTGATCAACACACAAAATAGACATCTAAAGTTTGTACACTAATGCACACATTAGACAATCGCTAAATTGGAATCACCTATTGCACTAGCTAGGTACATTTAATCACAATCTCTTTTGTTTTAGTCTTTTAGATCTCTATTAAGTAAGGGAGAGGTGCTTAGGGCAGTTTAAAGGGAGTTTGCGGCAGTTTGATGGTAGAACATTACTAATTTCATTTTTGCCCTTACTTTTTGTAAACAGAGGTGGTTTATCTCTATTGTGCCCTTATTTTTTGTAAAAAAAAAAAACAGTTCCCATTCGTGGTGGTTTTTCTTCGAGCTTCGAGCTTCGACCCGTGGCTCCCAAGTCCGGCAGTGTCCCTCCTCACCGTCCTCGCCAGGTCTCTCTCCTCCAAGCCGTGGCTCCCGGAGTTCAAGTCCGTCGATCTCCTCGCTCTCCAACCCGTGGCTCCCAATCCCAATCCCAATCCCAATCGCCGAATTCCCAATCCAGCGGTCTTCGTCCTCGCCGTCATCGCCATGTCTTTGTCCTCGCTTATTTAAAAGTGGCCCATTGCAGCAGCGACAACGGTGGTGGCTCTGGCACGACCGACCTCGAATGCTTTACTAAAAACACAAAGAAGGGCCAAGTGGGTCTTCAAGATCACTCATCCTCTACTCCAAGTCAGGCTGTTGTTTGTGCGATGGCCTCAAAGAGAAGCTTCAGGCTGCTTTCCTACTCGCCGGCCCTGAATCCCTGAATCACAAGCTTCAAGATTTATAGCGTGAGTTAGATATTGTTGATTTACAGGTAACCTTGAATCCCATTTATAGTGTGAGTTAGATATTTCAGGATTGCTTGGTGTTTGTGCTATGTGAAGTTGAAGATTTAGGCTTTAAGCTTTGTCCCTGCTTTTTTTAGTCAAGTTTGTGGTGTTGGGTTTTGTTCAGGTAAGGGATATTCCTGTGTTGGCTAGAGTGCTCTTTGATGGCACTGAGGTTAGTTTCGAATTCAAAGGAAACCCGAGCTGCCCATATGACTTGCTTATATTTTTGTACATCAGCCCCGGGTGAAATGCTTCCCACAGGTGTTCGAGCATTAAAGCTACCAGTTCCATCAATAACAACCGGAACAGGCCCTGAAGGATGGTATGCACCATGTGGAGAAAAAGAAGTGGGATTTACTGCATAACCGCCTACATATGGTGTAGAAACAAAGGTTTGTGCCTGAAAATTTGAATAATATGGATGTGATGCACTCATGTAGGTTGTTGAATTTGCATACAGTGGATGTGTGAACCCGGATGTCTGGAGTAGTGACTGCCCATCCACTGCAAACTTGGAGGTACTAGGGACATAGTGATCCATGCCAATATATGTGCAGTTAACTCCTTGAGGTGGTATTTGGCCTAAATTGATTTGTTGTTGCGGTATCGGGTATTGCACGAGATTATTCTGGTAACTATGCTGCCACTGCACTTGATTCATTTGATTTTCTGGTTTGTTTGATATATTAAGAGACTTCATTCCAGACTCAATGAAGGTACCATCAGCACCGTTAACACCTGTGCTCCTGGTATCAACAAGAGATGATGAAATTACAACAGGGCTGGATGAGGATATATTCATCATTTTGTGAAAGCACTTTATCAGCTGCACGCTATGCACCTACAGTGGGCTTAACCAAAGTCATCATATTAACAGGGACATCATGCAAGGAATTGGAAACACCTCTTTGATTAATGCTCTCCCCAGGTTTCCCGTTGCTTAAGGTGTGAGATTGGTTGTCTGCAGGTGAAGTAGAGCCACAATAATCTTCCTGGAAATAAAGATGATTTTGCATTTAAAACCATGACATTGAAATAAAAAGGAAGCTAAAAACTAGCACTAATTACTTTCCACATCAACAGAGTTATACCAACAGTAATGTTGTCTAAGATTCAGAAGATATTATTCAATTAGTCACGGACAACTGCTCTGTAAGGAAAATTGGTATAGCTCTAAATTCAGGACCAAAATAGAAAATATATAAGATAACTTTGTATTTAACTATTTATTCCCATCAGTAGATAAAAGAAATGTTAAGACAAATACTTGGACCTATTTTTATCCACTCACATGTTTCTTTTTCCTTATCACTTGAGCTGCTTCACATGGTGATTAATGTGGTTGGACTTCGTTGGACATATCGACATCAATATAGTTAAAATTTTTGCTATTTTTTTTAAATAGTTTCTATTCGTGTATTTTTTGTTCTATTTTCATATGCACTGACACTGCATTTATTATCAGTGATTGATCATTTTTTACATAGTGTTGACTTAATATGAAGTGGGCTAATATTATTTTACAAATTTTATCATCAATCATTGATAATTCTTCTCACATCTCAATTAGATCTGTGTTCGAATAATAGAGATCTCGATTAGATCAGTATTTGAATAATAGAAATAAGCCTGAAAGTGCACGATAGTATCTGTCATGAGCAATGGACTTAAGCAATTAAGTGAAAACGATATAATTGCACACTTTTAAGTATGTCACCGATAAATCGCACGCGCGAGCGTGACGCCTTTCGCACGCGCATATGCGCGTGCAGGAAGACTAGTAGTTAATTAAAGTCAAAGGGTATTTTTGATATATAAATGTCTAGATCCACTTTGACCATTTTGATTCGCCACAAATATGAATCCAATGTGCTCAAACAGCCGACCTGAAGAAATTCAGGCATGCTGTTAGGGGAAGCAAAGGGACTGGAATTAATGGAACATTGTTAGACAACGAAGCAAGCACACCATACACATTATATGCCTAGCTACGTGAAGTGTTCTCTTTAACCTGGCTTTAGCTCGAAGTAGGGTGTCTCTATACAGCTTATAAATCAAAATTGTAAATGCAATTAAGTAAACTTCAGAAGACTTGGTTAATTATTCTACTACACGTTTATTGTATAATAAGTAGCTTATGGCGCCAAACCCAACGGAGTATTGGCAAATGCATTGCCACCACGTACGTACGTTTTAATAGATTCTTGTTAAATTTTTCGAGAACTTTTTCATGTGTCCAGAGGAAGAAGAATCTTCATAATTCTAAACTTTAGACATAAGAAAAATTATATGATTTCAAGAATTAATATTTTTCTCCCAGGTTTTTGTGATCGATTTAAGCAGCTTTGTTGTAAGAGTACAATCAACTGAATCAAGTATATACGAACGTACGGTCATTCAGTTCATCATTATTGTTCGATCTTTGCTAGGGTTTTCTCCGACAGCGGATCTAGGATAGGAATTGAAGTTGGGGTGGGTTAAATTTTAATCAATTTTTTGGGACGGTAATAATACTTTCGAAAATAAAGACCACCCAATAAGGAATTCAGTTCGTTTGTAATTGAACCAATCTATCTTTTGTGTATATGTACAACATAAAAAAAAATATAAACAGTATTTGAATTCTTACTGGGCTGTAATTCAGTTAGCCCTGTCGCAGATCCGCACCTGGTTTTCTCGGCTCTGATCAATAACTAACAATCCTTGCTAATTTCTTCCCATATTTTCCTCTATCGTTTGAGCATTTGAAGTTGTACGTTTTCCTCGTACAATATATGGCTTGCGCTCGCAAATCTTGATTCAATTAATTTTGTGTTTTTCTGAAAGCTTAATCGTTGATCGCTTTCTCCTTACTTGACCCAAGATATCAGTGTGTCATTGAAGTCACCTGGACGTCATTTGGCAAAATATATACATAGCTTAATTAACTAGCTAGAACAGATTATTAGGCTTACGACATGCATGTACCATGCTCATTCTCATGGGGAACGGTCGCTTCAATTACAAGACAACATATATAGCTCAATATATAGTACGTTAAATCGATAGAAGATCGAGTCACATTTACATGTACATGTACGCAGGTGCATACGTAAATGCAATTATGCATGCTTCAGATCGACATATACATTGAAAGCATGAATAGTACGTACGTATGATTCGAGTACGTATTCTCTGCGGAAGGAATGAATATTGTGGTCAACTCTTCTTGCGCATTCCAGTGATTCCACATCGATCTCTCATTTTATGGGTTACAACGCCTAGCTAGTAGGTCAAGATCCGTCTTCTTCTAGGAGATGGAGGATTTAATAATAGAACACAAATTGATAATAACAAACCAATAATGCACATATAATATCGATCTTAAATTATATTCTTAATCACCTGATCGATGCGTTAAATTTAAGGGTCTTTCCTGAAAATATATTCTTAATCACCTGACTCTACACTATAGGGTCATCAACTGATATTCAATTGAGTGTCAACTAATACTCAGTTGACGTTTACCTAATACTCAGTTGAGGGTCACTTGATACTCATTTGAGGGTCATCTGATACTCGATCAGTCGAGAGTCAACTGACTGATATTCAGTTGATGATCAACTTAGTATCCGTTTAGGTTCAACTCAGTGTCAGTTGAGCTTCATTAGACACTACAACCTAATTAAAAGGATGTATCAAGGACCTTCCATGAGCATCACTGAATAACAAAACCACAACTACAAGAACAACAACTACTATAGCCACAACCCTGAATACAACATAGAAAGATCCAGAATTTACTTATTTGCTATCCTTGAGACATTAAACTTTCGGTAAAGACATACAAGTGAAATGGAAAATTTGCTACTGACTATTAACATTTTAAAACAAACACTCAGATCTTAAGAGAATCAATAACAATTTGAGAGTTGAAACTACAAACCCTGCATGATTTACATGGCTTTCCTTATATATGATACCCCCAACAACAACTTCTCTTAGAGTGCAACTCCTTGACTGTGAATCAAAGAGGATGAGGAACCGTGGAATAGATTTCAGCAAAGCATTTCAAAACAAGAAAAAAAAAATTAAAAACAATCCAAGTTCTCTACATCCATCCAATGCACACACACATACATATACATGTTACTTTTCAAAAAACCTCGTCATCGTTTCTTCATAATCATATGATAAGGAGCTTTCCGATCAGTCTACTAAACTCCAAAGAAACAAAAACTGAAATACAAGATATAAGGGCCCAAACTACTGTTTCCTTATAAATCTTCGAATATCCTCCTATTTGTATTGTTTTTTATAATTATTATTCAAAGAATGGGAGCGTAGGTAATTCCCTAGACAATTACATGAACCAACATAATTAACTTATTGAACACGTATATTACTGTGTGCCTGGAGATAAGCGCGCTCATATGGGAAGGAAAACAAAGAAAAAGGAAAAACAGTTACTGAGAAAACAGTACAGATTTCACCCTGAAAATATTTGCAAGCACTATTTCAGTTTTCACCCTACATATCAATGACTGACCTTCCTTACACTCAATAGCAATGAGTACATTATATGTTCACGCATCGGATTCACAAGCCTTCTCAGGCATCTCTTCAACCAACTTGATTGCTTCCGATTTCCTTCCCAATCTACAAAATCCATGAATAAGAGCAAAACTGATCTCAAAGCTTTAAAGCAAGATCAGTGGAAGAAGATGATGAACTTGTACTACTGTTTGGTGGCATGGTCCTTCCAGCTGAATTCATCATTTCTGAATTTTGAGCATATTGATCCACATTGAAATGGCCTCATTCACCCACTTGTCTGAAGCTCCCAGGCCAAAACGTACCAGCATTATCATCTTTCACAAACACTGGCACTGGCATTGGCATTGGCACTGGCACTCCATAATAGCCTTGCTGCTGAAACCTTGCCACGCTTCTTACATCCGGGATAAGTAGTCTAGGGTCTGATCGCATCAACATGTTTTGGTCCATTATCATCTTTCACTCAAGCATTTCATCGAACACCTTCTGGGCACTCTCCAAGTCACCATTCTGCACAAACCCAATGACCAAAATGTTGCAGGTATAAGTTTTATTCGACAACACCAAGTCTGATAATAACTTAATGATATAGGAAGATAGTTTTACTCAAGAATCAGAGAAGTTTTGCTCGAGCTGTAGAGTTTCGTACCCACCCAACGGGTTCTCTGCCGACCAAAAATTCCAAACATCAATTTAAGTTTCTTATTGATTTTCATTACAGCCGTCATATACATCTCCTCTGACTCCGATTCCGGCGACGGAGAGGCACGAGACGAGCCCAAGCCGAGGCTAACAGGTATGGAGGCAGCGACGGCGAGGAGCCTGTCGGAAGTTTTCGGCGGTGGGAGCACCGTCACCAAGGACGGAGGGAGGCTGGTCGTCGTCGCAGTCGGAGGTGGACGCCGACTGGCCGAGATGTACTTGGACGAGAGAGAGAGAGAGAGAGAGAGAGAGAGAGAGAGAGAGAGAGAGAGAGAGAGAGAGTTGATACAGAGCCCAGGTTTTGACGAGGCAATTCTGGAATGAAAATAGGGAGAAAAGAAAAGGATGGGGAAGCGGGAAGCGGGAAGCGGGAAGACTTTATTATAGCAAATACAGCCATTTGTGTAATTTTTCAAACTGCTTAAGCAGTTATTATTCAATGACTGAATGAGGGCGTGACACGTGTCATCTTCGAATTGCGATTTCGACAAAATAAATATGACGTATTCTTTTTACAAGTAATTTCATAAAGGAATTATAATTTTATTTCTCGAAAATTTAAATACATAATGGAATCCTAAATGACAACATTTATTCTTAATATAATTGCTAAAATTACTCTGGAAAGAGTATATGTGGTTGATAACAATCCGCAAATGTATCATCGACAACTTCACCTTCCTTATCTTATGCTTCCTTAACGATATCTAGTTTCCTCTTGGTAAAGTACCTTTTGGAGATCAGGGTCAGCCTCCAAATTCATTGTCATGATCATTGTTTCATCCATGGTCGGAAAAAAAAATATGGAAAAAATTCATGTATGGTGTTTGAATTCTTTCGGTCAGGTGAAAATGATGTCCAAATTCTCAAAACTATCAAAATAATACCCGAACTCCTAAAATGCTATATGTATGATGCCTCCATGCTATTTTCATCATGACTCTGTCTTATCTAATGATCGACGTGACACTTTAGAAAAAAGAGTTAGGTTTCATTAAATCTCAGCCATTGATCTTCAAAAAAAAATTTGAGTTTACGATAAACTCAAGACATCAAATTCTCTTTCTCTCACACGCGAGAATAAACACAGTGGTGCACCAACCGCCTTGTCGCAAGCGTCGCTCGCAACCCACTTTACCTCCCTCACCCACCGTCGTGCCTCAACCTTGTGAGAGATTATACTCAAAGAGGTTTAACTTGGACAAATTAATTCCTATTTAGTATCTTGTGGTTTATGTCGTTCTTCATGTTATTACCTAAAGTTTTAATTTTTTTAGGTTACTACTTGAAGTTTTGGTTTTTCTTCATGTTACTATTTGTGTTTTTACTTCTTCTTCTTTTTACTACTTGAGGTTTAAAGTGACCTTGTCCACACGTACCACCTCTCCCAACATGGATCTAATCATAGTCATCGTGAATTAACGTAAAACTTCATAGGAAGATATACAATCCTTACCCACAGAGCTATCATACTAATTGTATCTACACGAGGATCAAAACTTGGAGCCCACTTACGAACCAAAAGGGTTTGGACTTGCCAAAATCAAGGGACCTTCACACAGCACATGTTGCATATCTTCTTTCAAATTGAACTTCACAATGAAGAAATCATTAGGAAGATCAATTAACCTCCAACCCCCTTTGATTTACCACTTATGTCTAAGACCTCGAAGCATGAAGTCGAAGCTATCGACAGAATTTGGCCGTCCTATGAGTTTCAGAATCACATCACACCTCTATTCAAAGTCCAAATGATCATGAATCTTAGTCGATAATGGGTACTCTTGCCATGAACACCATCAGAGAAAACATAGTCCTCCCTAGTTAGATCCGACTCATCAGTAATGGACTCTGAAAACTTCTTCACCAGACTAATCAACTTACTCGCATAGCTCATCGGAACCACCTCCGACGTCAGAGTAACACTATCATCAACTCCCTCCATACTCAGAGCAGCTAGGTCTGAGCATACATCACCACCAAACTTCGACCTCTTATGTTGACTAAGTGTCATGGAATCGCCTCCGCCACTTCCCTTAAAAAGGGCGGAGAAGACAAAGGTACAAGACGACGCCACCAGGTCGTCAGAGATACCCACAAACGTCGGAAAAGCAATCAGAAAATTGCCCAATAACCAGCGAGATCTCACAACGGTATACTAGAGAAAAAAAAAGTCGCCGCAGGTGAGGCACGTTCCAAAACTCTAACAATCCCCTTCGGTTTCCTTCACCAAGTTTTTCATATGTATGTGTTGTTAAACATGGACGGATGATATTTGATGATTTATACACAATTTTTTTTTTCCATGGGCCTCGATGCATCGTTATGTGCCTTCGGCCTTATGCCGAATTTTTGAAAAGAAAATCACTATCCAGCCTAACCGTGACAGCCCAGAGTCAAAAACAAAGAGAAGCGAGGCCGGGGGACGACGACGGTCGTTTCGATGCTCTCCTTCTCCTCCATGGAGTTCAGACCGCGCAATTACATCGCTGAGAAACAATCCCACGCGCTTCCTCGCCTACGCGCCGACGATCATCCTCTCTCCACTCCACCGTCTGTAGCTCGCAGCCAGGTCCACATCTCTCAGAAGACTCGTTTTCCGTATTTTCAAATACCAATATAGTTAGTTCATGATCAGAATCATCATCAGAGAGTGACTAGATTACTTAGTTGAGCTACTCGCTGTGCTATATTGAGTTTCATCTACTTGACTACTTCAACACTGTGTTAGCTAAACAACAATGCTAGGCAATTTCGCTTCGAAATTATATGAATCTGAATATAGGAGTTCATTTTGTTTCTGTGAAATTTCTGATACTTTTGCCCTTTTTTATTTTGTTCTGTTTTGGGACAATTTCTAGAGATTTAATCATTTAAATTAATTGAATTTTGTTCCTAGTTTTTGTTGTGATTGGATGTTTGATTCTGAATATGAGAATTATAACAATGTGGAATATGGGGATGCAGGTTGAGGTTGTTGATCATGAGGACGTGGACTATCTTGACCCACTCAGATGGTCGGATAACAATGCTGCGGTTTCTAATGAGTATTTGGAAGACGTTGAAAACAGTTCCAGTGTGGGACTTTCCGGAGAAGGTTTGGTTCCGGATCCATCAAAAGAGTGGGTTTCGTTCAAGAGATCTCTGATGCAGAGGTTTCTGGTCTCCAAGACAGTTTTGGCTTCTTCGGTATGTATCTCATGCTTCTTGTTTTTTATAGATTGTGTGTCGATGACTGGATTACAGTGTTGCTTGCTTGCTTCCTATTGGTCAGTTTTCTGTTATTGACTGATTCAGAGTAGCTGTTTGCCTCCATCGACTTCTTTCTTAACAGTTTTCTATGAATTTCATTTCGCAGAAAAAAGAAAATGGTTTTCTCTTTCTTTTCACTAGGACTTTCATACTTCTGTATCTCTTACTAACTCTAAGTCATATTCTTCGAAGGACACCAGTTAATATATTTTCTCAATACTTACAGATGTCCAATGTGATAGTGAAAGGAAGGAGAAGTATGTCAGACGCCTTTGTTTTTTTTAACCTTGTCAACCATATGAATACAGTATAGTACAATGCGAGTACTTTGCTATTCAATTATATTTCATATTATTGCTTCTAGAGCAGCTGTAACAGTTGCTTGTTATCTTTTTAATGTTGTGAATTTGCAGCATATGAAAAATCGTCAACAAATATGCATTTGGAGGAACTGGAAGATCCAGAAAAATTTGCAGAGGAGGGCAGCAAAGTCATCACAGGACAGGAATATGTTTCCCGTTTACATGAATTGAAAGCTGAAATAAATCACGCTTGGGATGCGGATGATCGTGTGACATCATTGAAATTATCAATAAAAGTAATTTTTATTATTTTAATTTTATTAATTTTACAGAATAAATGGTGTATAGTCTTACTTGGAATAATTAATAGCTCTACTTTTATGGTATATGTTAAAGATTGGTTTACATTGGCTTAAGATAATACTACCATGCTATAATGAAGTTATTTCGGATATGTACTTATACTCTTGCTTGAAATAGTTTTATTTATATGGCATCAAAATCTAGAATTTCCTTGGTCACTCTCACGTAAGGATTATAGCCTCATAATCTTTACGACTTTTAAACGATCATTGGGTCTGATTACTTCATATGATGATATTCCATGCTGTGTGACTTTGGCTATCCAGAGTTAATTAGCTGTACATGCTTGCATCTCTTTCTCTTACCCATTCGGCTGCATATTAAGATTATATTTTTCACATAGACATAGGTTTCGTCAATACCTTCTAGTTCTTGTTGCCAATCTGTCTTATGCTGGAAGTATGTTAGAAATCTTATGTAACCAATTTGGAAAGAATTTTTCTGTTGGCAGGTAGCAAAGCTATTGATGGATACATCTATTTTACAATGTTATCCTACACTATTTGCTCTTGCTACGGATATCATGGATATGCTTGGGGATATGGTATGGGAACGTATCAAGTTGAAAGCTGAATTTGCTGAAGATGGAACCAGACTGCTCATTACCAGGTACTGCTGTTACATTGTCTCTTTGTGTCAGACTTTTCCTCTCTTTGCAATGCTGTTGAAGTCATCTTTGAAAAGCTATTATTTTATTGATACCATTCTGTAGTTGATAGATGTCCAATACTATGGTAATCTGGATGGGGGTTCTTGCAAATCCTAGCTTCCCTATCCATGGCTGAAAGTGAAACTTAACTTTTGTAGTAATTTTGCCAAAGAAAAGGAAAAAGAAAAAGAAAAAGAAAAAGCAATAAAAGACAGATGGAGTGGGCACTTTTATAATAAAAAGGAATCAATGATTTTCACCGTGTTGATTTTTTGAAGTCTTTTGATACATCTTCCTTACCTCGACTATGGGTTTGAGTTTTTCTTACTTTATCATCAAACATTAATCAACTTAAATAGGTTTAATGACTTATTTTATTGTAGCAGTTTGATATAATCTTAATTCAATTGAAATTGTGAGCAGATAATTTTGTGGCTAGTGATATTTGCTCTGATGCTAAAGAAACTTGCAATAATTGGTTCAGGAAAATTGGTGCCATCCGAGAGCTTCTTCCACGCCTGTAAGTTTTCTAGTCCTTATGTGTATGATCCTTTGTTCATTCTTTTGTTCTCTCTCTTAAAATTGTTAGTTGAACCTGGTAAACATATCTTTATTGTAATGGGTTCTTAATTATTCCTGGTTTTACATATGGTACGTGATGCTATCTTTTGGAGATGACACAAGAGAGATATTTTCAGCACTATTGTGAGCTAAGTTTAAGAATCAAAAGTGAAAACAGGGCATGGCTGTAGATACTTGATTGTGACATCTGGATTGCCTTCCATAGTTTATTGATAGAACTATTTTCTGGTTCTATACTTTTATATGCGTGTGTTCGAGTTTTATTTGTCTCTTTGCCCTTCCTATCTGCTGTGTTTATATGGGGGTATCCTCTGCTTGTTGATTTGTAATTAGCATTTCACTGATTTCAATTATTTGGAGTTCGCATTGTTGCCTTGCTGGCGTTTCTTGAATGATCGACCCCTAGAGTGTGTTCAGCGGTTGGTTATGATGATAAGAGGGCTATCAGATCCATTGGCTTCTGCCTTCTGTCGCTTGTATATGGCCCATTGTATTAGAAAGTTGCCATCTCATGATATAGGTATACATCTTTTCTACTGCATCTATTATCACACTAATCATTGTTCAACTTAAACTACTGCATCTCTCAGATCCCTTGTTTAAACTAATTTGGTGAATATAGTTGCAAACACCGAGTGACTGGTGCAGGATCGTTTTGGTTCGATTTCAGTAATTAAAATATTTAACAGAGAGGATAATATTTATGTGGGTGGGATTACGAAGAAGGGCATAGTTTTTAAAGACCTGCTTGCTAAATAGCCAAGTGACAGAGGACATTGATAAATAAACCAATTTGGTGGGCTTATCAATCCCTTGAATTCAATGCACACAAATGAGAACAGGGTTGATCTCATAAAGATATGTGGCTTTTTACATTTGCTAGCTTCCATGCCAATAGTCACTATACTGTAAATGCAGGTATATATATAATTCTTGATTTACGGTTTGAATCATTTCGAAATTTGCCGTTTGAATTATTTTCTATTTCATTTCTAGTAATGCCTATTTTTTAATGATTTTACTTTCATTTACACTCAGTATCGTTACATTTATTCTAACAAAGATTAATTCCGTGGTTTCTCTGGTATCAGAGCCGTAAGGGTTTATGATCCAAGTAAGGGTTCGATAATCAAGTCAACCATTCAAGAATGAGACCTTCAAATTAATTATATCCAAAACTTCTCAAATCCAAGGTGACGGATTACTGCCTAGGTGAGGTATTTGAGTTGATTCATAACAATTTCTCAATCCCTATGTGGTGGACTACCACGTAGGTGTGGTAATTGAGCTATGATTTTCATTTTCTATTCTATTTTGTTAAAGAATTTTGGGTTCCTTGAGACAAGAATTTAAGATTCTCAATAAACTTACTTTCTCTTTTCCCCTTTTGTTTTGAGTTTTTCTTCAATCAAACGATAAGGCTAGGTCCAAACAATAAGTCCCGGGAGAGGCGTGAGCGGAGAAGAGAGAATTGCAGTTCGAGGAATAAAGTTAAAGTATTTTTACTTTAAATCTTACAATCTTGAGTTCAGTCTATCATTTTTCTTACCAAGATGAGTAGATTATTCAGATCTAACTCAGTTACCTTTAGTACGTCCAGATCTTCCCTCAATAAAATCTCAAACATAGTCAATGAAGAACAAATTGAAATTCAGTCAAATGATAACATAGATAGGAATGATTGGAATATTCCAAAAATTCCTAGCAACGAAACCTATAAGAAAAAATGGTCCATTACTTCTTTTAGAAAGTGAACGCCATATTAAAACCGTTGAGCAGATTTATGCTGTCAGTTTACAGCACGAAATTTGTCAACTTTTTAGTCCTGAGTCGATCCAAAAACATAAAAAAGACGATCACAACTTTCTCCACATAGGATTAGTCGAAATAGGAGTAAAACCCCTAACACGAAGAGACCTAAATGCCTCTGTGCTCCTGTGTCATCGTGATGCTCAGTTTACCGACCTCAACGACAACACCCTTGGAATAATTGAATCATGTCTTTTTAATGGTCCAATCCATTTCGATTGTTACCCAGATTTCATAGTAAGTCTCAATGACCCTCACATATTAAATTTTTTAACCTTAAATATTAAAACTTCTGGTTATAATGTCCTTGAAGGATCAAAACCTTTAGCCCTAATCTATAGAGTTCACTATAAAGTCACAGGTACAAACATAAATTTTCAAGCTGTAAGTAAAAGTCCAAAGGACCAAACCTTATTAATCCAAAGTAGTCAAGAAAATGACAATATTAGAGTCCCTCATGCGATCAAATGGTCAGATATCCATCTCCCTTTTGAATGGTCTCTCACCAATGAAAATAAGCTAATCAACATACAACATAATCAAAGTGATTTAAACTGCATCCATCAATTCAATGATGGCACAGTAAGAATCAGCTTTCACAATAATCCCAGAATACATGAATTAGGCCAATCTTCCAGACATTCATTTATTGGTTCCAGTACTATTGAAATTATGTCAAGGAGAGATTGCAACCTAGATAAAGAAATAAAAAATATTAGGATAAAAGAATTAGAAGAATTACAAAAATTAAAAGTATTAAAACTACTTCTCAAGTTAGCTACAGGAAACTGATGAAGAACAAACATCTCCAACGGCAACCGATTTTGAAGTTAGACAAAATAGAAACAACAGTTGATAACATCTTTCAAAAAATTTCCCCAACAAACCGCTTTAATAAATGATTCCGAGACAAAAGTCGAGTAAGAAGAAGAAGAGGCCTCATCAGGATCCTCCTCATCGTCCCACAGCCAATCCAAAAGTCGACCCAATACTTCAACTAAATGGGCTGATTATCTAGACAACCAAGACCCATATGTATAGTTGTTCTTTACCAGTAGTCACAATTTCAGAGTCAACAAAGTATACCAAAAGCACAGACAATCACTATTCATAAAACAACTTTTTTCTGTTCATTCTCGGGCAAAAACAAAGCTAATTTGTGCTGCTTCCTGTTTTTGTCCCCCACGAAACCAAAAGAAGATTCCCTTTCTGTAAATCGCGATCATAAATTTCAGTCACTATAGTCCTATAAAAAGGGCGCCTCTCCTTCAGTCAGAACCCAAGGACTCAAGTTTGGAAGTTCAGAAGTTCCAAGTTTCTTTTTTCAATGAAAACTCTTCTAATTCCTTTAGTCTAGAGATGGAGCCTCATGTGCTGAGAATGCTCTCATCTTAGTATATTTTACCCCTTACTAGTTCTCTCATTCATGTAAGTTTTAAAACAAAATTAGTCAGCATGATCCAAATCACAATTTGGTATCAAATCATAATCTTGTATCATTGGATTAAAACAATTCTTTATTTCCAGTTTGAATCATTTCGAAGTTTGCAGTTTGAATTATTTTCTAATTCATTTTTAGTAATGCTTATCTTTTTATAGATTTACTCTAACTATCTTTTCAATTACACTCAATATCGTTATATTTGATCTAAGAAATATTAATATCAACTTTAATATATGTTTACATTCCGCGGTTTCCCTGGTATCTGAGTCGTAAGAGTTTATGATCCAAGTAAGGGTTCGACAATCAAGTCAACCATTCAAGGGTGAAACCTTCAAATTAATTATATCCAAAACTTCTCAAACTCCAGGTGGCAGATTACCGCCTAGGTGAGATATTTGAGTTGATTCCTAAGAATTTCTCAATCCCCAGGTGGCGGATTACCACCTAGGTGTGGTAATTGAGTAAAGATTTTTATTTTCTATTCTATTTTGTTAAAGAATTTTGGGTTCCTTGAGACAAGAATTTAAGATTCTCAGTCAACTTACTTTCTCTTTTTCCCCTTTTGTTCCGAGTTTTTCTCCAACCAAACAATAAGGGCAGGTCCAAACAATAAGTCCTGGGAGAGGCGTGAGCGGATGCGGCGTGAGTGGAGAAGGGAGAATCACAGTTCAAGGAATGAAGTTAAAGTATTTTTACTTTAAATCTTATAATCTTGAGTCTAGCCTACCCTTTTTATTATCAAGATGAGTATATTATTTAGATCTAACTCAGTTACCTCTAGTACGTCTAGATCTTCCCTCAATAAAATCTCAAACATAGTCAATGAAGAAAAAATTGAAATTCAGTCAAATGATAACATATATAGGAATGATTGGAATATTCCAAGAATTCCTAGCAACAAAATCTATAAGAAAAAATGGTCTATTACTTCTTTTAGAAGTGAACACCATATTAAAATCGTTGAGCAGATTTATGTTGTCAGTTCACAGCACGAAACTTGCCAACTTTTTAGTTCTAAGTCAATCCAAAAACATTAAAAAGACGATCACAACTTCCTCAACATATGATTAACCCAAATAGGAGTAAAACCCCTAACACGAAGAAGCCTAAATGCCTCCGTGTTCCTGTGTCTTTGCGATCCTCGGTTTACCGACTTCAACGACAGTAGCCTTGGAATAATTGAATCAAGTCTTTTTAATGGTTCAATCCATTTCGATTGTTACCCAGATTTCACAGTAAGTCTCATTGACCCTCACATATTAAAAATTTTAACCTTAAATAAAGATTTTGATCCTTTAAAACATATAACCTTAAATTCTAAAGGTTTTGATCCTTTAAAGACATTGTAACCAAAAGTTTTAATATTTAAGGTTAAAGTTTTTAATATGTGAGGGTCACTGAGACTTACTATGAAATCTGGGTAACAATCCAAATGGATTGGATCATTAAAAAGACTTGATTCAATTATTCCAAGGGTGCTGCCGTTGAAATCGGTAAACCGAGCATCACGAAGACACATGAGCACGAAGGCATTTAAGCCTCTCCGTGTTAGGGATTTTACTCCTATTTGGACTAATCCTATGTGGAGGAAGTTGTGACCGTCTTTTTTATGTTTTTGGATTGACTCAGGACTAAAAAGTTGGCAAGTTTCGTGCTGTGATACTGACAACATAAATTTGATCAACGATTTTAATATGGTGTTTACTTCTAAAAGAAGTAAGGGACCATTTTTTTTCTTATAGATTTCGTTCCTAGAAACTCATGGAATATTCCTATCATTTGATTGAATTTCAATTTGTTCTTCATTGACTATGTTTGAAATTCTATTGAGGGAAGATCTGGACGAACTAGAAGTAATTGAGTTAGATCTGAATAATCTACTCATCTTGGTAAGAAAAAGGGTAGGCTAGACACAAGATTCTAAGATTTGGAGTAAAAGTACTTTAACTTTTTTTCTCGAACTGCGATTCTTCTTTCTCTGCTCATGCCTCTTCCGGGACTTATTGTTTGGACTTGGCTTTACTATTTGGTTGGAGAAAAACTTGGGAGGAAAAGAGAAACTAAGTTTACTGAGAATCTTAAATTCTTGTCTCAAGAAACCAAAAATTCTTTAATAAAATTGAATATAAAACCAAAATCTTAACTCAATTACCACACCTAGACGGTAGTCCGCCACCTAGGGTTTGAGAGGTTTTGGAAATAATTAATTTGAAGGTCTCACCCTTCAATGGCTGACTTGATTGTCAAACCCTTGCTTGGATCATAAACCTTTACGGCTCTGATACCAGAAAAATTGCGGAATGTAAACATATATTAAAGTTGATATTAATATTTATTAAAATAAATGTAACGATACTGAGTGTAATTGAAAAGATAGTTAGAGTAAATCCAAAAAAAGATAAGCAGTACTAAAAATGAAATAGAAAATAATTCAAACTGCAAACTTCAAAATGATTCAAACTAGAAATCAGGAATTGTTTTAATCCAGTGATACAAGATTATGATTTGATACCAAATTATGATTTGGATCTTGCTGGCTAATTTTTTAAAAAAAAACTTACATGAATGAGAGAACTAGTGAGAGGTTAACTATACTAAGACGAGAGCATTCTCATCATATGAGGCTCCGTCTCTAAACTAAAGGAGTTGGGAGAGTTTTCCTTGAAAACAGAAACTTGGAACTTCTGAACTTCCAAACTTGAGTCCAGACAGAAGGAGAGGAGCCCTTTTTATAGGACTTTGGTGACTGAAATTTCCAACTGCGAATTACATAATGGGAATCATCTTTTGGCTTTGTGGGGGACAAAAATAGGAAGCAAAAACACTAATTAGCTTTGTTTTTGTTCGAGAATGAACAATAAAAAGTTGTTTTATGAATAAAAACTATCTGTGCTTTCGGCATACTTTGTTGACTCTGACATTGTGACTACTGATGATGATCAACTATGCATATGGGTCTTAACTGTCTTGATAATTAGTCCATTTAGTTGAAGTATTGGGTTGACTTCTGGACTGGTTGTGGGACGATGAGGAGGATCCTGATGAGGCCTCTTCTTTATCTGACTCGGCTTCTGTCTTAGAATCATTTATTGAAGCGGCTTGTTGGAGGAGCTACCTGGCTTATTCTTTCAATTCAGCTGATTTTGATGACTTGAATGATCTTTCTTTGGATGAAGAGGATAATGATTCTATTTTAATCTTTCTGACGGATTTGGAAGAGGAATGTAAATGTTGGCATGTGGCCTTGACTGTCGAAGAAAAGGTGTTGTAACAGCTGACGACCTCGTAGTCAGAGGGCGTTGAGGAAGGACTGAGAATTCTTCTAAGAATTGGGTTAGGACTCTTTCTGTTTTGAATTTGTCCCAGTGCCTTATCTGAAAATCGAGAATAGTTTGAACTTGGCTATAAAATGAAGAGTGACTGAGAAATTTAAATCATACTTGGAGAAGTTCATGACTGATTATAAACAAGTGACTGCTTCTTTTATTTACCGGGGAAAGAGTTCATATGGACAACCATGGGATGCCCACCATCTTATGAACCACATTAAAAATTGTTTTTGAAATTTTTAATTAAAGTTCAAAAACCAAGAATGACTGGAATCTTCTATTTGATGGAGGAAAATCTTTGACCATGTCTCCATATAGTCATAATGTGAGTTACAGATTTTCATATTTTTGGTAATTATAAGGTTGATCGCCCCAATAGGCAAGAGTGATCACATTTGCGGACTATGTAAAAAAAATGATAAAGTATTTTGAATGAACTTTTCGGGTCAGGAATGGATTTAATGGTGACTGATCAAGTTTTAAAAAGGATATGTCTATACCATTGTAGTGTTTGAGTAAGATGACTAGGGGAGAAGTGAAAATTAGGAAGAAAATATTCTCTTGCTAAAGATATTGGGTTTTTGAGGTGACTGTAGGGAGGCTCAACATAAAAAAGGTTATAATTGGTTTGATGAAGATGAGGGGATATTCTTTGGTAATAAATTTGAACCGAGGAATCTATTATGTAGTGATCATATTGGTTAACTAAAGCTGACTGAAAATTAGGGCAGACCTAGCCAAGGGTACTCCCGATTGTGTTGAATCTCTGATTAATTGGTATCGGCGGTTGTCCTGGGTAGGGGACAATGTTTAACGAAATTTCTTGCTTGATTGAAGGTGACTCTTGATTTACTAGGGATGAGGGTTCTGATTTGACTGATGTTTTGGAGGATTTAGATGTCCAAGACCTCATTTTTGGATCCCTGAAGAAATTCTCTGATTAGAAAATCCGGAATATGGTTATCAGATCCTTTTATGAATACAATTTCAAAATCATAAATACTTAAAATAGCTTGCCATCTGGCAAATATCTGTTTACTGGTAATGTTTTGAATATCTTTTTCTAAAACATCTTTTGCACTTTTGCAATCGAATTTGAGTAAAAAATTTTGATTTAATAAATAATCTTGAAATTTGCTAATACATAAAACAATAGATAAAATTTCTTTTTTAATAGTATTATAGTTTTTTTGTGATTGGGACCAAGTTCTTGAATGGAATCTGACTATCTGTTCAGGGTAACTAGGGGAAATTTGTTGTTTTAGAACTCCTCCATAGCCTACTTCAGATGCATTGGTTTCAACGATTTTGAAAGAATCTGTAATAGGAATACCTAGACACGGTAAAGTCTTGATATAGCTTTTGACTAAGGAGGTATGGACAGGAGTCCATGGAGGAGAATTCTTCTGTAATCTATCAAATACGAGTTTACATTTTTTCCTAAGGTTTTGGTAAAATTTTGCAATGTAACTTAAAGATCCTAAGAATCTCTGCAATTCCTTTTTGTCAAGAATTACGTATGGGAATTTATCTGCAAAGTTAATGACTATCTATTGGACTAATTTGAAGATGGATATTAAATTCTAAGAATCTTATTTTAGTTTGGAATAATTTGATTTTTGAGGCAGAAATTACTAAACCATTATTCTTGATGATGGTAAAGAATTGGTGTAAATGTTGATCGATTGATTGAGAAAATATGAGGATGTCGTTAATATAGACGTACAGAAGTGACTATAGGGATTGAATATGTCATTCATAATATTTTGGAACTCGCTAGGGACATTTTTATGGTCGAATGACATGACATGACATTCCATTCATAATGACCGAATGGAGTAACAAATGCCGTTTTGTATTTATCAGATTCATGAATTTGAATCTATCAAAAATTTGGCTTCATGTCAAATTTGGAAAAGATGACAAAAGTTTGTAATCTGTTAATAATGTCTCTTTTATTAGGGATTCGATATCTTATTCATTCTAAGACCGTGCTAAGGGGTTTGTAATTAATGACTAATCAGTGTGTTCCTCTTTCAAGTTCAACAATTTTCTGGACATAGAAAGCTGGACAAGACCAAGAGGATTTACTGGGTTGAATATTCTTTTTATTGAGAAGATATTATATTTCTTGTTTACAAAATTCCATGACTTCACGACTCATTTGAATTGGACGGGTTTTGGTTGGGATATTTTTTTCATTAAAATTCTTGATGTAAGGGAGAGTGACTATATGTGGTTTCCTATGCCAAAAAACAATAGGAATATTAGAACATAATCTGTGATTATTTTATTTTCAAAAGTTTTTATTTTCTTTTGTAATGAAGGATCTTGCAATTGATTGTCTATTCTTTTAAAATTAATTTCTTCTTTGAGAAAAGCTATTTGTTTTGATTTCACTTAGATGGAGTTGATTGTTTTTGAAATTGAGTTTTCTTGGAAAGCTTTTAGAGTATGAATTTCTGGATTGTTTAGAAGGAAAAAAAATTAACTGGTACGCCAAATGGGTAAGTTGTGATCCCATCACAATCTGTTGTGAAGGGATAAATTAAGGTAAGAAAAGGGAGTCCTAAAATTACCTTATCTATTAAATTGTTAACTAAAACGAATGAACTTTTGTAACAAACATTGTTTTGACATATGTGAGATTTAGGGATTTCATATTTCATATTCATTTTGCAACCATTAGCTGATCTTAAAGACTATTTTATTTTTTTTCAAAGTATTTGGAGGGTATTAAACCTTCTTGAATAAGATTTAAGTTTGCACCTCAATCGATGAGAGGAACTGTAGTTAATTAGAAGTCTTTTATTTTGATTTCTACAGAGGTGTATCATTTTTTTAATTGGATTTTCTTAATAGTGTTGATGATGGCGTGTTGAGATGATTCTTCGAGATTATTTGGAGTAATATCTTTGTCTATATGTTGAAATTGGTAGTTTATTTTATAATAGTCATTTTTTGTTTGATTTCCTCATTGTCATGGATTAATTATTTGTGAGTTTGATATAGTGATTGAATCTGTGTTCTAATAATTTTTATTTCTTGTTGTAAATCTTGAATAATTATGTGTTTTTTATTATTATAGTTAGCAATGTCCATAAAGAGAAAAAATCAGACAAATAAATAGGAGAAATCCTTGTTGCAGGATTTATTGGTCAACTCAAAGGTTTGTGGCATAAGTTTCGTACCGAAACAGAAAGAAAGATAATAGCCACCAGTGTTAAGAAAAAACAAACTGGTGAGATAATTATTGATCAAAATTCCCAACTAGTTACAGACGTAGTATCTACACTATGCTACGGAATCATGCAACATTTGATCGGAGACCACAAATGGGTCAAAGATAGGATGTCTGAAATCCTCACAAACCTCAGGTGCAAAAAGATTCAAGACTTTAGATGGAACAAAGATGTGTTTCTTTCTAAAGTAATGATTAGAATAGATTCACACCAGGCTATCTGGAAAGAAAAGTTTGTTTCAGAATTACCAAATCTTTTAGTAGAAAAGGTAAGGCAAAAACTGAGACAAATTTATAATGACAATATTCCCAATGAGAACTTGACCTATGGTCATTTGATTAGTTTAATCAACACCACTGGTCTTGAGCTCTGTAATGACATTCGGTTAAAAACCCAAATAAAGAAAAACCAAATAATCTCCAGTAAAGAACTAGGTCATTTTTGTGAACAATTTGGTTACGAGTCCTTTAAATCTCCTTCCAAAAAAAATTATTAAGTTACCCAAAGAAATACAAAAGTCATTATAGGAAGAACTCCTATAGGGATCCAGAAAGGAAACACTCAAATAAACCATACAAAAGTTGTAGGAAAAGATTCTCCAAAGGAGAATCAAGCCAAAACCCAAAACCCCCCTTGTGCTATTAGTGTGGTAAGGTAGGACATTACAAAAAAGACTGTAGAGTCAAACAAAAAATCAATTCCCTAAACCTTGATGAAAACATCAAAACCCAACTCTTAAAACTCAAGTTAGATTCAGAAAGTTCTGATTTTGATGAAGAAACTTTACAAATTGACGAACTTGATTTCTTTGACACGTCAAGTTCGGCTGAATCAGACGAGGAAGAGTGCAATCTCCTCCAAAATGATGCATGAATTTGCAACTCTAAAAACAAATTAAAAATTCAAGTAATCTCCCAAAAAATAAAAAATGGCTTATTTAAAGTAGCCTCAAAAATAGACAATGCTAAACTGCAAGTCCAGTTTCTCACTACTTTTAAAGACTTATTGAAAGAAGTTGTTGATGAAGAAACCCCAAAAAATCGAACTTTACAGTATGAAAGATATTGTAAGAAGGTTCGAAAAAAAAAACCCTTAAATAACCCTTCAAGATCTCTAACGAGAATTAAACCTTGTAAAACAAGAAGTTTCTTTACATAAACTTGAACTCACGGAAGTCAAGAGTAAAGTTACAAATGACCATCCAAACACCTCAGGCTCTAGTCTGGTCCTAATTGTTGAAGAAGCCAAAGGAGTTGAAAGTCCAAACCAATACCCTTTCCTCAGATTAATCACTAGAGTTACGTACCAAAAACGGAAGACAAGAATAACTCTTGTGGTAAATTCCTACCAAATTCAAATCATTGCCTTAATTGACACATGAGCAGATATGAACTGCATACAACAAGGCATAATTCCCACCAAGTACTGTGAAAAATCAAAGAAGAAGATTACAGGAGCAGAAGGCTCAAAGCTCCGTGTAAGACACAAAATTTCAAAAGCATTTGTGTAGACAATATCTGCATTCAAATATCCATAGTTGTCGTCGACAACTTGGATTCAGATTTTATTCTGGGAACTCCTTTTATTGAAAAACCAAGGCAAAATGACTTAAGAATGATTAGATCAGATTCAATTTTTCAAAAAATTCACCGTATACAAAACAAAAAAAACCACATAAATTATTTAAAGCAAGATCTCCTTGTTAAAAGGATTGAAAACCAACTTCAACAACCTGACCTCCAACCCAAATCAACGAATTCAAATAGAAACTAGAAAAAGAGGTTAGCTTAGATTTCCCAAATGCGTCTTGGAAAAGAAAAACTCATATGTTAAGTTTACCTTATGAGAAAAATTTTGACGAAAGAAAAATTCCAACTAAATTAAGGCCCATTCAAATGAACACTGAATTATTGGAATACTGCAAAAAAGAAATCCAAGACCTCACAAACAAAAACCTAATAAGGCCAAGCAACTCTCCTTGGAGTTGATCTACCTTCTATGTTCAAAAGGCTTCCAAACTTGAAAGAGGAGCCACGAGACTTGTGATCAACTACGAACCCTTGAACAAAGTCCTTTAATGGATCAGATACCTAATTCCTAACAAACAAGATCTTCTCAAAAAATTTGTCAAAGCAAATGTTTTTTTTTCAAAATTCGATCTGAAATCTGGTTTTTAGCAAATCCAGATTAATGAGAAGGACAAATATAAAATGGCTTTCAACGTTCCTTTTGGACATAACGAATGGAATGTCATGCATTTCTGCCTCAAAAATGTCCATTCAAAATTTCAAAATATGATGAATGACATTTTCAATCCCTATACAAAATTTTCAATAGTTTATATTGATGATGTTCTGATCTTCTCTGAAGGTATTGAGCAACATTGGAAACACCTTTACAGGTTTTTCCAGATCATCAAAGCCAATGGTCTAGTACTTTCAGCACCAAAGATCAAGCTCTTTCAAACAGAAATTCGGTTCTTAGGCCACAATATCAAACAAGGAACTATTATTCCAATCCCTAAGTCAATAGAATTTGTAGACAAATTTTTCGATGAAATCAAATATAAGACCCAACTTCAAAGATTCTTAGACTGTCTAAACTATATCTCTGATTTCTGTAAAGACCTAACAACCATCTATAAACCTCTTTACAAAAGTCTTAGGAAGAGCCCTCCAAATTGGACTGAAGAACACATTGAATTAGTCAAAAAGGTCGAGACCTATGTCAAAACCTTTCCTTGCTTAAGATTACCCGAACCAAAGGCCCTCAAAATAGTTGAAACTGACGCTTCAGATATTGGTTACAGAGGAATCCTCAAACATAAGGTTTTAGAAGAGAGCCTAAAACAATTAGTTAGGTTCACCTCAGGAATTTGGAACCCGGCTCAGCAAAATTATAGTACCATTAAAAAAGAAATTTTATCTATAGTGCTATGTATCACCAAATTTCAAGATGATTTACTAAACAAAAGATTTTTACTCAAAATAGATTGTAAAACAGCAAATCAGTTTTTACCCAATGACTTCTAAAAGTTTTTTGCAAAATTTTATCCCAAGCACTTTTACTTACTGGGACTATGTTGATGCCTAGCAAAATATTTTTTTATCTTCAAAATAAAAACAGGCAGCATCCATGGTTTGCTTTATTTTGCCAAAATTTTGAATACAAAATGTCCTCCTAGTTTATTAATTGGTGGCGTTATTTCGGTGCTACTGAAATTATTCTACCCCAACACATGCAGATTTTATCCAAATTTTTTGAAGAGAATTGTGACACCAGTCCAGCAAAGCTTTTTGATTCAAACTTCATGTTTTTCGCTTTCTTAAACATTGCTTGGATTATTTCTTGGGATATTATAGTGTCTCCTCCAACTCCAAATCAACAAATAGTTCTTACAAGGAGATTCAAACAAAAATGGTGGGATAGTTTTGACACCACCAAATTTTCGGAAATTTTTTTACTCTCATGGTTCAAGAATCACTCTCAATTTTGGAAAAAAGGCTCAATCACTCAAATCCAAAAATAAAGCAAACTCGCAGGAGTTTCATCCCGCAAAGAATATGCCAGAAGAATTCAAGAAGCTCTGTCACAAATATCAAATGGTGATGACGAGAACGAAAAAGACGACATTATAGATGAAGCCCAATCATCCCAATTTGAAAATCATGATCCATACGCAATTTTTGCAGATTTTCGAGTCGTCCAAATGTTCAATACTACCCAAAATGTAAAAGAATCCAGAGAGCATCATCAGAATCTACAAATTTCAAGAACAAATAATCAATCCACCAAGACTCAACTATAAATTGCAAAAGGAGTTTAACAATGCTCCACTTCAAGACCCTTGTCCACATGAGAAATAATTCAGAAGCAAAAGTCCAAAAAACAAAGTTAGTGCTCCATTATGAAAAAGAAAAAGCAAAGTGGGTTCTCCACCAAAAGAAAAGGAGATTCAAAAGATGACATGATTATGTCTGCCAACAAAATTATAATAGTTAGCATAAGAGGTAATATAAGCCGATCAAATTTCATTCTCTAGATACTTGCAATGACAAAGAGGAAAAGAATTATGAAAGAGAAACCTTTGAGCAAGATTAGTCAATAGAACAAACACTGTGTATTCAAAGTTTGTATCCAATTCAAAATTCTCAAAAAATAGTAAACAAATTTACAAAGGTATCTTCTATCACGTTTTCTTTATGACAACCAAAATCTTCTTTATTTGAGAAACATTATTTCAAAAATAATAAATTATTTATTAGCTTGTTTTATTATTTTCCAACTTAATATTATCCTTTATTATTATTGAACAGAAAAATTTCATTCCCCAAAAACTTTGTGTTTTCCCATACTCTAGAATTCACCCTTGTACCTGAGATATGTCATTTGAGCAAGCTAATAAATGAAATTTTTTGTGGAGTATGGGAAAACGCAAAGTTAATGCAGAATGAAATTTTTTTGTTCAATAATAATAAAAGATAATATTAAGTTGGAAATTAATAAAACAAGCTAATAAATAATTTTTTATTTTTGAAATAATGTTCTTGTAAATAAAGAAGATTTTGGTTGCCATAAAGAAAACTTGATAGAAGATACCTTTGTAAACTTGTTTACTATTCTTTGAGAATTTTGAACTGGATATAAACTTTGAATACACAGTGTTTTTTCTATTGATTAATCTTGTTCAGATGTTTCTCTTTTATAATTCTTTTTCTCTTTGTCATTGCAAGTGTCTAGAGAATAAAATTTGATCGGCTTATATAGCCCTTTTTGCTAACTATTACAATTTTGCCGGCATACATAATCGTTCTATCTTTTGAACCTCTTTTTCTTTTGGTAGAAAACCAACTTTGCCTTTTCTTTTTCATAATCGAGCACTGACTTTGTTTTTTGGACTTTTGCTTCTGAATTATTTCTCATGTGGACAAGGGTTTTGAAGTGGAGCATTATCAGACTCCTTTTACAATTTGTCGTTGAGTCTTGGTGGAGAATCTTAATTATTTGCTCTTGAAATTTGTAGATTCTGATGATGGCCTTTGGATTTTTTTAGATTTTGGGTAGTCTTGGATAGCTGGACGACTCAAAAATCTGCAAAAATTGTGTCTGGATCATGATTTTAAAATTGGGATGATTGAGCTTCATCTATAATGTCGTCTTCTTCGTCCTCGTCATCATCATTTGACATTTGTGACAGGGCTTCTTGAATTCTTCTGGCATATTCTTTGCGGGATGAAACTCCTGCGAGTTTGCTTTGAATTTGAGATTTTTGAACCAAGAACTGGCTTTATTCTTTGATTTGAGTGATTGAGCCTTTTTTTTCCAAAACTGGGGGTGATTCTTGAACCATGAGAGTCGATGATTTTCTGAAAATAGTGTCGAAACTGTCCTACCATTTTTGTTTGAATCTCCTTGTAAGAACCATTTGTTGATTTGGAGTTGGAGGAGACACCATAATATCCCAAGAAATGTTTAAGGAAGTGAAAAACATGAAGTTTGAATAAAAATGTTTTGTTGGACTGGTGTCACAGTTCTCTTCAAAAAAATTGGATAAAATCTGCATTTGTTGGGGTAGAATAATTTCAGTAGCACCGAAATAGCGCCACCAATTAATGAAGCAGGAGGGCATTTTGTATTCAAAATTTTGGCAAAAGAAAACAAACCATGAATGGTGCCTATTTTTATTTTAAAGATAAAAAATATTTTGCCAGGCATCAACATACCCCCCTTTTTATTTTGAAGATAAAAAATATTTTATCAGGCATCAACAACATAGTCCCAGTAAGTAAAAGAGCTTGGGAAAAAATTTTGCAAAAAACTTTTGGAGGTCATTGGGTGTTGAGCCCAATTTTCGATGGTTAGAACCTTTCTGATTTATATTTTGAGTGGGTTATTTAGCCAAGTTTGTCTCTGTTATGAGTCACACTGATTGATCCGGTATCAACTAGGATAAACTCATAGAAGGTTTGACTTTTATTGGGGTCTCTTGTGAGGAAATAATGGGGGTAAGTGATTTTTTTGAGAATTTGGTAAGGATCAATATCATAAAATTCTTGTTCTACGGTGAGAATGACTTTGGTTTCTATTTTGGTGATGTAGGGACCTTTGAGATGTTTTTTAAGAACTGGGGCTTTTTGGTGACTTGAGGAAGGCAAATTTGAAGGCTTTGGCTGGGTAACTTGTTGAGCATAAGTTTGAGGAGTAGTTGTCAAGGGAGTAAAACAATTGCGGATTGGGACAATTTGTCCGAGAATATTTAAAGAATTTGGACTAGAGACCAATCTGCTTTGAACTGCTTTCTTTGGAATCATGGCATATGACTCTTTTGACGTTGGTTGTTGTTTGTCACTCTTATTCCTTGCAAAAATTCTCTGGTTAGGAAATCTGGAAGAGAGTTGTTTTCTCCTTTGATAAATTCTATGTCAAAATCAAAACTTGAAAGAATTGCTTGCCATCTTGCAAAAAATAGTTTTGATGCAAGGTTTTGAATACCCTTTTCTAAAACTGATTCTACTGCTTTGCAATCTATTTTGAGTAAAAAAAAATTTGTTTAGTAAATCATCTTGAAATTTGGTGATACATAAGACTATAAAATAAAATTTCTTTTTTAATAGTACTATAATTTTTCTGAGCCGGGTTCCATATTTTTGAGGTGAACCTAACTAATTGTTCTTGGCTCTCTTCTGAAACTTTCTATTTGAGGATTCTTCCGTAACAAATATCTGAAGCGTCAGTTTCAACTATTTTGAGAGCTTCTGGTTCGGGTAATCCTAAGCAATGAAGGGTTTTGACATAGGTCTTGACATTTTTGACTAATTCGGTATGTTCTTCAATCCAATTTGGAGGGCTCTTTCTAAGTCTTTGGTAAAGAAGTTTGCAGATGGTTGTTAGGTCTTTACAAAAAATCAGAGATATAGTTTAGATAGCCTAAGAACCTTTGAAGTTGGGTCTTATCTTTAATTTTAGTGGAAAATTTGTCTGCAAATTCTATTGACCTAGGGTTTGGAATAAAAGTTCCTTGTTTGATATTGTGGCCTAAGAACCAAATTTCTGTTTGGAAGAGCTTGATTTTTGGTGCTGAAAATACTAGACCAGCTTTGATGATCTGGAAAAATCTGTAAAGGTGTTTCCAATATTGCTCAATATCTTCAGAGAAGATCAGAACATCATCAATATAAACTATTGACAAATTTGTATAGGGATTGAAAATGTCATTCATCATATTTTGAAATTCTGAAGGAGCATTTTTGGGGCCGAAAGGCATGACATTCCATTCGTATTGTCCAAAGGGAATGTTGAAGGCCGTTTTATATTTGTCCTTCTCATCAATCTGAACTCCTTGATTCGGGTTTGGAGGTGAGGTTGTTAAAATTGGTTTTCAATCCTTTTAACAAAGAAATCTTGCTTTATCACTACAAAAAAAACTCGCTTAGACAACGAAGCTATTCCGTCGTCTAGGTTCAACTTTCCGTCACTGAACTTAGACGACGGAATCTCCGTCATCTAAAGTCTGTCGTTCAAGTGTCGTAATCTAAGTATTTAGAAGACAGAAATATATCATTCCGTCGTCCAAGTGATGGCTTAGATGACGCAAATAACATTTGCGCCATCCAAATACAACTTCGAGTACGAAATTATTGCATGGTCTAAGTGATGACTTAGATCACAAAACTATTTCGTGGTCTAAGTCATCACTTATACCACGTATGTATGTATGATTTTGTAGTCTAAGTCATCATTTATACTACGAAAGCATATATGATTTCGTAGTCTAAGTAATGACTTAGACAACGAAATCGTTTAAGCTTTCGTAGTCAAGGTGAATATAAATTTTTTTTATATATTTTTAATTAAAATTTGAATTTAAAATAAATTTTATTAAATTAATTAAAATATTAGAATAATTAAAAATTGTACGTACATCGATATCGTTCGGCAAAAATGAAATATTAAAAATTACTTACAAATTAAGTAAATACGGCAGAAGTAGACGCGCCGCCGAGTCTCCCGCCTTCAGCCATGTCGTCGTCGTCGGGGTATGAGGTCGGAGCAGGACGACAATCTTGTTGAACCTTGTTTTGCATGAGGGCGAGGAGGTTGGCTATCTGCACTTGTTGCTCATCAAGCCTCTGACGCTTAGATAGCGTTTCCGTCGGTGCGAGTCGAGCCTCCTCAAGGGCTGCTTGGACCGCCGCATCCCGAGCACTTGTTCTCGTCGAGCGTGCCGTAGATGAGTCAGAAGATAAATCTCACTGCACCTTGCGTCCCAACCCTATAAATATCAAAGTAGTCGTAAAATTGTCGAAAAGTCACATTTGGGCTGTTTGACCAATTTTGGACCGTTGACCAGCGTTGACTGTGCGTTGACCGAAGCTCCACCGTGACCCACGGGCTGTCGCCGTCTGACCCGCCGATTCCGGCCACCTCCGGCCACAATCTTGGTATGGTTGGAATCCTCTCGTGATTTCCTATTGTTTTGAACTTGATTTTGTGAGAATTGATGGAGTTTTGAGGGAGAACGAACTCGATAAAGTTTTGAGATTTTGCCGAATTCGGGTGGTGGTTTCCGGCCTGTTTTGGGGGCGTTGGGGTTAGGGGTTTTGCTCCCCTCAACCTATAGATGCTTTTGGGTGGAAGAATTTTGGAATTGGACGCCGTTTGGAGATCACCGGAATCCATGGAGTTTGTAACTTTCAAGCTTAATTCCGGCCGGTGTGGTTGGAATTGGCTTTGATGGTAGAAGAGGAAGTTGTTAGGCTTAAGGAGTAGATGAGTTCTGGAATTTTTCGCCGGAATTGGTCACCGTTGACGCCGCGCCGACGCCCGCGGAGCTCCGGCGAAGGGTTGACTTTTTGAAATTTTGGGGAGTTTTATACCGTTTTGCTCGTAATCGCGGCCCGTGGGTAGTCTTGAGGTTTTTGGGTTGATTTGAGTATTCTATTTTGGGACGAGGGTTGATTGGGTATATTTTGCAAATTTTGTAATCCTCGTCGATATTTCAAGTGGTACGTCTTTCGAGAACGCGGGGTTCTCGACGTATTAGCTCCGTATGTTGTGATTCTTTATGTATTGATCGTATCCCTGCTATTCAGGTGATCGAGATCGAGCGTTTGGCAAGGGATCTTCCGCCATACCTCAGGGCTAGTTTTGCTCTGTGAGTGGACATTTATTTACACTGTTGTAGCGAGTTCTTGATTTCAGTATTTGTTTCCAGTACAATGTTCAGATTATTTATCGTTTGAAAAGTATTGTCTATTTTATCGGTGATGACATTTATTTATTTAGCAGCGATGCATTGGCTACGCGGCTGATCACCGGTAGTCCATCTATCAGGCTTGAGAGATTCGCTTGATATGCCGACTAGGCTTGAGAGATTCGCCTAGTTTATCACCATCGGGTTTGAGAGATTCACCCGACATGCTACTCTGGGAGGGAAATCCGCCGGAGTGGCGACTTTTATGTACTTATGAACTCACATCATTTTATGATTATATAAATGGCGAAAGACATATGTTTATTTTCGTTCACTCACTCTAACGATTTTATTTGCCTTTCCCCTGGGCTTTTCAGTTTCCGTTGCCCAGTTTACACTTTGGGTTCCAGTGTTGCACGTCATTGGTGGAGGCATAGAGTTCGGATCACTCTTCAGTTTCTGTAGGTTTCTTGTTTGACCTACTCGTTGTAATATTGTATATATGCGCCGCTCTAAGTACTTATACTGTGTTTCAGTTGAGTATACTCCTGAATGATTCTAGATTTCTTGTAAACCTTTGAGTTTATTATATATATGTTGTTGAGAAATCCGGATGGGGAATGGAGCCCCACGGTTTGGCTTTTGTGGAATATTTGAAGTGTATTTTTTTGTAGGTTCTAAGATTGGTTCACGTATTTCAAAGTAAACTCTGGCAAAAAAAATTTAAGGTCGTGTTTTCAAAGGGGTTTGATTTCGGTTTAGGCAACTAAATTGGAGTCGGGTCCTTTCATCCACATACTGATAGTTAAGACATTTTTTGCACGGACACCTAAAACACTTCTTTTCCTGACCATGTTCCATCGCAAAATTCACAAATTCTCTGATTCCATCCATATACCGGACATCACTTCTATTCTGCAACTTTATTCAACTCTTGTCCATACTTCTACGAAATTTAATAATTATCATGTTAGTCAACTATTATATATACATATTTTCAAGTAATTATTAAACTATTATATATACAAATTTTCAACTACCTTCTTAACATATAATTAATTAAATATTTATAAATTACCTTTATTAATTAACAGTGAATATAGTATACATCAATTACTTTAATATATCTAACATATATATACGTTTTAACTAAATATTAACCAAATTTTTAAACATCCATGCATATTAGTTAATTAACTAATATATGTATATATATATATATATCAATCAATTACCTAACTTAATTATAAATATTATATGTACTAACAATGCAATCAATCAAATGTATAATTAATTATATATATAAACGTTAAGATTGTTAGAAATTAATTACGTATGTACTTAGCCTTCACCGATATATGACGAATCAATGGTCGGAGCCGAAGATATATATATATATATAGTGCTAGTTGTACATGTGAGGAGAGTCTGATCGAGAGAAAATGAGAATGAAAATGAGCGAACGAAAAGGAAAAGAATCTGGTACAATACATAATTGTGTTTACCTAGATGACAGAAATGAGTATTTGTCGTCTAAGTGACTACTTAGACGACGGATTATGAGTAGTTTCCGTCGTCCAAGTGAGGGATGAGATGACGCAGTGACGCTACGTCGTCTAAGTAGTCACATAGAAGATGATGTGTCGGTGCATCGTCTCATCCCTCATTTGGACGACAAAGACTTATTTTCGTCGTCTAACTGTGACTTAGATGACGGAAAAATATTTAAGACGACACAATTTATTAGCGTCGCCTAAATTCTACTTAGACGACGAAACCTTCACTGTTTCTTCGTCTAAGTTGTTTTTTCTCGTAGTGGTTTTGTTTATTTTGTATCAGTTGGATTTTTTGTGAAATTGAATCTGATCTAATCATTCTTAATTCCTTTTGCCTTGGTTTTTCAAGAAAGGAAAAATGAACCTTTTGTCCTAAAAGATTTGTTTCGATACCCTCATCCGTGGTTAGGAAAGGATGGATCATGGTAATAAAAGAAGTTCTCAGAATAAATTATGAATTCAAGTTGTCGATGAAAACTATGGATGTTTGAATGCATACATTGTCTACAGAAATATTGGCTTTTGAAATTTTGTGTCTTACGCGAAGCTTTGAGCCTTCTACTCCTGTAATCTTCTCCTTTGATTTTTCACAGTACTTGGTGAGAATTATGCCCTGTTGTATGCAGTTCATATCTTCTCCTGTGTCGATTAAGGCAGTGATTTGAATTTGGTAGGAATTTACCACAAGAGTTATTCTTGTCTTCCATTTTTGGTAATCCGAGGAAAGGGTCTTAGTCTGGACTTTCAACTCCTTGGGCTTCTTCGTCAATTAGGACAAGACTAGAGCCTGAGGTGTTTGGAGGGTCATTTTTAACTTTACTCTTGGCTTCTATGAGTTCAAGTTTAAGTAAAGAAATTTCTTGTTTTAAAAGGTTTATCTCTTGTTGGAGATGTTGAAGGGTTATTAGGGTTTTGTTTTTTGTCGAACCTTCTTACAATATCTTTCAAATTGTAAAGTTTGATTTTTGGGGTTTCTTCATCAACATCTTCTTTCAATAAGTCTTTGAAAGTAGTGAGAAAAACTGGGCTTGCAGTTCGGCATTGTCTATTTTTGAGGCTACTTCAAGTAAGTCATTTTTGATTTTTTTGGGAGATTAACTGAATTTTTAATTTATTTTTACAGTTGCAAATTCTAGCATCATTTTGGAAGAGTTCGCACTCTTCCTCATCTTATTAAGCTGAACTAGACGTGTTAGAGAAATCAAGTTCGTCAAATTGTAGAGTTTCTTCATCAGAATCAAAACTTTCTGAATCTAACATGAGTTTTAAGAGTTGGGTTTTGATGTTTTCGTCAAGGTTTAGGGAATTGGATTTTTGTTTGACTTTACAGTCTTTTTTGTAGTGTCCTACCTTACCACACTGGTAGCACACGGGGAGTTTTGGGTTTTGGCTTGATTTTCCTTTGAAGAATCTTTTCCTAAAACTTTGGTATCGTTTGTTTGAGCGTTTCCTTTCTGGATCCCTATAGGAGTTCTTCCTATAATGGATTTTATGTTTTTTTGGGTAAACCTAGTTTCTTTGTTTTGGAGGGGATTTAAAGGACTCGTAACCAAATTGTTCACAAAAGTTACCTAGTTCTTTGCTGGAGGTTATTTGATTTTTCTTCATTTGAGTTTTTAACCGAATGTCATTGCTGAGCTTAAGACCAGTGATGTTGAATAAACTAATCAAATGATTGTAGGTCAAGTTCTCATAGGGAATATTGTCATAATAAATTTGCCTCAATTTTTGCCTTATCTTTTCTGCGAAAAGATTTGGTAATTCTGAAACAAACTTTTCTTTCCAGACAGCCTGGTGTGAATTTGTTCTGAGCATTACTTTAGAAAGAAACACATCTTTGTACCATTTGAAGTCTTGAAGCTTTTTGCACTTGAGATTTGTGAGGGTTTCAGACATCCTATCTTTGACCCTTTTGTGGTCTCCGATAAAATGTGGCATGATTCGGTAGCACAGTGTAGATACTACGTCTGTAACTGGTTGGGAATTTTGATCGATAATTATCTCACTAGTTTGTTCTTTCTTAACACCGGTGGCTATTATCTTTCTTTCTACTTTAGTAAGATAGTTATCTCACCAACCTTTGAGTTTAGCAGTGAATCCTATAACCAGGATTTCTTCTATTTGTTTGTCTGATTTTTTTGTCTTTATGGACATTGCTAACCATAAACATCTCATTAATGTGTTGGATTATCTGATACTCACTCATTCCATCAAAATTCCACTCGTACAAAGTACTAGTAGAAAATCTGGAATGTTTTTCTAATTTCTTTTCTTCAAATTGAAGATCAATTGGAGTGGGTCTTGGGTAATAGTTTCTGGTTATTGGAAATTTGAGTTTTTCAACTTTGAAGAATTTTTGTATTTCACTGACTTCAGATTCTTCATCTAAGTCATGGACACGGTTTGAGAGTGTGTTTACCTGTTGACTAGTTGGTATAGTATTCGAGTTAGAGGCTTCTCCAAGAGTGAGAATTTTTAGTCGCTTGTCAATTTGTTCTAACAGTTGTTCGTCATTCCTAAGAGAAAAGCTTTCTAAAGGTTGAAATTGTTTGAAAATTGGTTCATTTTGGTCTCTCTCTTTTTGGCTATATTTGAGGGGTTCATGGTTGCCTAGGGCTTCTATCCTATCTAATTAAGAGCCTATGGTTTCTAGGTATTGGTTTGTAAAGTTGTTTTGCTCCATTAACTTTTGGGTATCGTCTTTTGTAGCTGTTTTTTGTTTATCTAAGGCAAGATGCATTTTGAAGGGGGAAGCTATAACGGTTTCTTTTTTGACTTTAAATAAGATTTCTTCCATTGGAGGTCTCTTAGCTTCTAAGGTTTTTTCATTAGCTAAGATCCAAGTTTTGGTGGCTTTGCTGGTGACATTCACCTTTTGGGTTTTGTTGCGGTCAAACTACCACTCGAAGAAAAATATGTTAACTTTATCTTTGTTCAGAAAAGCATAATATTCTTCCTGAATAACATCATTTTCTTGTTTGTTGAAGATTTGAAGAAAGATTGTACGTTTGAACTTTTTTTTCCTCAAAATAAAAGTCTTTTCTCAAATATTCAGTTGAGGTTGAGGAAACTGATCTTCTAGAACTCGAAAATTGTTTAGAAAGCAAGTTGTTTTTATTTCTATTTGTGAATCGTATACCTACACTTCCATCTGGATGTTGCGATATACAATCAATTTGTTGGTTTTGGATTTGTTGTGGAGCAACTGCCTCATCAAGTTTCCATTCTGAGAGTAGTTCAATATCAGCCCACCTGATCATTTTAGGAATAACCACATTTACCTTTGAAACATCTGTTTTTAGCAAAAAAGTTCGTTATTTGAAGTCTAGATTTTTGGCTTTTGGGTTTATCAAGGTCGTTATAACTTTATAATAAACTCTGTATATGATTGTCAGAGGCTGTTCGCCTGGTGACATATCATATCCATGGGTTTTGATATTTAAAGTTAAGGACTTTTGAATTCCAGTATCAGTGAGTGATAAAGAAAAATTTGGGAAACATTCCAAATGAATTGGACCATTGCAGAGACTAGACTCTACTAGTCTAAGAGTTAAGTCTTCAAAGTTTCTGTGCCTACAATCGCAACGTGCAACGAAGACAGAGGTTTGAAGACCATTTCTGGTCAAGGGCTGGATTCCTATCGGGACCAATCCTATATGCAGATATTTTTAGTTCTCTTTTAAATGTGTTCTCAAAGAATTTGAGGTGAGTAAATGGATGTTTTGGGTGTTTGAATCTATTGCTATGGTTTCCTCTTGGGTCTCAATGAAGTATTTGGTTTTGAACTCGAAGGTTCATATTTTGTAGATTTCACTATAGCTTTTCTTGGGAAGTTTCCAACTTCCGATACTGTTTGCTAAACTTCATGAAGACCATTCTTCACAGTTCAACATAGTTTATTGATGTAGAACAGATGGCATTGAAGATTGAAGAAGAGCTCGTTCGTAGGAAATGTAAAACCGGTAAACTGCAGGTCTGGCAAACGGTGTCCGATTTGGGCGCATAATACTTTTCTAGAAAGGGAATGACGAAATAAAACAGATCCCCATGGAGCTTGCTCTATGGGGACTATGCTCCGTTTTTCGATCTGGGGTCGTTTTGGCCTCGAAAAACGTGTTTTTGTGTTTTTGGACCATTTTAGGATTTTATTTATTTTTGGTTTTATTTTTATTTCGCCCGTGGGCCCTTTTGTTTTCGCCCTAGGGTTTTGTTTCGGTATTTAAGAGCCTCTTTGTGGCTGCTAGACGCATCTTTCATATTATTAATCAAAAACGAGAACTTTTCTCAAAATCTGGTGGATTCCAGTTTATCTTGGTTCTTTCTAGGTTAATCGCTTGATAACCTATATACTCCGCTGCGTCATTTATGAACAACTTCCTGCTATCGAAGACATTGGAATTTGAAAGGTTTTTAGGGAAACAAACTTACTGCTTAAGTCGAAGATCTTGATGGGGCACTCTTGCTGACCAACGGTGTCACTACGCCTCTCTGCGTCTTACTCCCGGGACCACAAGCTGCTACTTCCTCTCAGTCTTCTTCCTAAGCTTTGGGTCTATCTCTTGAAATCTCTCTCGCGGCCTTTTGGCTCTGATACCAGAGACGTATCAGAGTACTAGGGAGCTTGTGGTCCCGGAATTGTAGAGTACTAGGGTGAATTGTTCTTCATCATCTACTCAAGCAACTTCCTTCTAAAGTAGTTAGCTCATATGCCATGGATATCCTTAAGCTCATTGAGTCCAGCAATGATGATTCCTATGATCAGGTACTATTCTATGAAGATGGTAACAGTCGTAGGCATTGTTACATCCTAAGCACGAAGTATCAATTAGCAGCTGCATCCTTGATGCAGCTTCCTTCTTTGGGGGTTGGGTTAGTTAGTAAAAAACAGTTTTCATCATGCAATTCTTGATCTCTTCATGTTGTATTTTATTTTATTTTTTTTGGTTGTGGAAGTGCTTGAATTACAGGTTACTTGGATTTAGGCTGTGCGAAACATCGAAAATTGACACTCTGACTGTTGTCGTCGACAGAGTCATTCAGGTCTGTAAAAAGAGCGAGACAGTACCTTTGTTGCTTGAAATAAATTTTTTCTATAGTTTTATTCTCTTTCCGATTTTTTTGTTGTTCTGAAATGTTCCTAGTGATTTATTTTTGTGGAGCATAGTTGAGAATTTCATTTGAGAAACAAATTCTTTTATATTCTTTGATCTCTTTCCTTTGTGATAAATCAGGTTATAACTCTATATGATGGCCTTGATGAGTACTTGAAGGTCATGGATGCTTATGTGGATATTTTCCTTTAAAGTCATATGGTGTGTTTAGTAGGTTCTCATTCATGTTATCTGAGGAAAACAGTTCCAGTTGAGTTGTTTCTTTCGGGAAGGTAACAGATACACACTTTACTTAATAGAGTGATCAGACACATTAAAGGTGAGCAAGAAGTCTGCCAAAAAGCCCAAAACTAAAACTAGAAAAGAGTTTCCAGTATAGCCATAAGCCCATAATTAGTGAGTCAACTAGATGAAGTTGAATTCTTGTAAAAGACGTAGTGTATTTTATCCTCTGCATTTCCAAAGATTTCTCCATGTAGTGACTCAACAAATTCAATTAAGATTGATCAAATGCGATTGAAGTGAGGTCTATCTTGTGACTGTCTGTGTTTTGAAGTGAGGTTTATTGAAGTTCCCATATACCTTTCTGTTTTGGCAAACTAAATATGATTAACATTCAAAGTGTTGTGAAAAATCAATCCTTAAGCTTCATTAACGTGCGTATCTGATGTATAATTGAAATTAACATCGTGTTTATAAAAATGTCTAATGCTATTTGAAGTTAGACAGTGAGTAAAATGGGTGGACATGGAGAGTAAAATAGAAAAGTATGCAATATTGAGTTAACATTTGATTGTCTGTTTTATATATACTTTACAAGGGAGGCTTGTTGTCATTTATAGTTACCAATGAGAAGTCCTACCTCAGGTTGTGGGAGGGACATCTTCTTGTTAGATATTTTTACAAGTGTTAAAATTCATAGATACTTGCATATGGAACTTTGTGCATAAAAACATTGCATTTGCATGCTAATTCAAGTTTTGATTTTCTTGATTTAATTATTTATGTCAGGATGACCACCTGAGTTCCATTTTGGAATGTATTTCAAACCGAGCATCAAGGGATTGTTGAAGGTGAACTTGTAACCTTGCAGTCCATGTTGGTGAAGGTTTTTTCTTATTAGCATCTTTAATGGAGAAGTCCTAAATTTATTTTTAGGACTTCAATCATCTCTAATAGTTAAAGTCTTATCTCAAAGTTTTAATTTTATATATTTAGACTTTGTAAAATATAATTGTACATGATAATTAATAATTATATTAATTTAATTATGCATTGAAATTTTGAGTGACTTATACATTATTCACAAATCGGATATACTTTCATTTCTGCTGGCTTATGCATTATTTACAAATCGGATATCGGATATTCTCCGGCGTGTCGTCTTTTTTTCTTCCCTCTCTCTTTCTGCTGGCTTGGCCCTACATGCTCTCCCTCTCAATTTATAGCTCGGGTCTTATATAAAGATCAGTTTAGGACTTCATTTAAGACTTCAAGCTAGTTGGGCTAGGTTCTAAATCTTTAAAACACACCATTGGAGAAGCTGAATTGGAGACAAAACTAGAAAAATAGGGTATAGGACTCTTCATTGGAGATGCTCTAAGGATTTAAAAGGCAAACTCGCTGGGGTATGCTTCTCCTTGCACTTCCAGAATGCCGCTCTTTCCCTATCGCACTACTTGTAGTATGAAGAGTTTTGATTCAGTATGGAAGTATTTTACTACAAGTGGTGCGATAGGGAAAGTACAAAGAAGTATTCCAGAATGCCGCTCTTTCCCATTGGATTGTTTTTTTACCCAGAACAATGTATTTTGTTTGTCTAATTGTAGACCCCTTTTCTCAAGATCTTGGATTTAAAGTATGGAAGTTCACAAAGCATCGTCAATATGCATATCCTTGAGATGGGAATAAGGTATGTTTGTTGTAACTTCATTTCATTTTATACTTTATCTTGCTAAGGTCTCACTTTGGTACGATCGTACCTTTCGAAAGACCAACATATTCAGACATCCTAACTGGAGAACTTTGGGGAGTTTGGGGTTCTACTTAAATATGTACTTTTTTCAATTTTATGATTATTTCGGGACCGAGGCCAGCCTCATCCTTTAACTTATAATCTCAATTAAATGATGTGATGATGAATTTGCAACCTCGAAATGTCATGGAAAAGCGATCAAAGAAGATGAAGGGCAATGATCTAATTTTTGACACTTAACGAATGAGAATGCAGATATCTTTCTAGGTTCCTTACACTGCCAAACCTTGGATTTTCTGTTCTTGTGGTAACTATATGCGTAATGCGTGAATAATTCTTTCCCTTTACTGGTAGCATTTTATAATTGGCTTTTATTCATTTGGCAGGGATGGTTATTTACGTGCTCCGGCAACTATTCAGTTTCTTTTTGAAATATCTCAGGCTCTATATGATGATGAAAACTTTGTGAATGTGAAAGATGATTCTAACCAATCAGCACGATTGATTTCAACTTTTGTCTCACTGGTAACTAGTCTGATTCACATATTTTCACAGTGCAACTTTTGTCTTCCTCCATTGATTGTTTGACCTTTGTTGTTGCTCTTCATTGTTAGGTTGATTATGGGGCAGAGATGGAAAGTCAATTAACCTTTCTAGTCGAATGCCGGGCAGCTTATGGTAGCATACACTGGCTAAAGGTTTATTTAGTTAAATCATTGTTGTTAAACTACTTTTAAAAAAGATTTTGTTGTTAACTTGATCACATTGGTCCTTTTAGAACCAATTGCACTTGTCCGAAGGCCTAATTATTTCACAAAATAGATTCCTCTTAGTATGACATAGATATACTTATTCCTTTCTACAATAATTCAGTTCTTAATATACTTCCAGGAAACTCTTGTTCGCTCAAGTAATTGTTTAGCAATTAAGGCTCTGAAAGATGGCGATAGACACATCAGTTTTATCAAATCTTGCATAGAATTTTGTGAAGCTACATTACCTTCTATTTCAGCTCAGATAAAGCAGTTAAATCTGTATCTTGAAACTGCAGAGGTATTTTCATCTGCATTGGGTGAAGATGTTTCATATCAATATATATGTATTTTTACTCATTCCTCTATAATATTATAGGTAGCCTTATGTGGTGGTTTAGTTTCTCATTCAGATGGACTGATTGACTCAGCTATCAATTCTTTGCGAATTTTAGAAGTAATGGACGGTAAGTGGATCTTGGTTTTAAAAATCAATCAAAATCATGTGATTGAGATGGTGATGATAGAGATGTGTAAGGTGGTGATGCTAGTGATGGTGGTGATAACTTATATATGGTGATTTATTACTCGATGAAGATGATGAATTTGAAGAATGAAGTTGATTTAATGTTCATGTTTAGACTTTGGGACTTGAATGGTTATGTTTAAGACTTTGAATGTTTATGTTCGAGTCTTTGAATGTTTATGTTTATTGAATTTTCGTGCATTATTTTTATTTTCAAAAAGCTTAGGCATTTTTGGGCGTTTCGTGTCGAGGCTATCGCATATATGAAGCTCTTGCAAAACTGCGTCGCGTCCCCTTTTAAGTATTAAAACATTGATTTATATAAATTATATTGTGAATAGGATATGAGGTTGAACAGGTTTTGCCTTCTTTGCTACCTTGGTATATGTATTTAGATGTGAATCTTTGTTAATCTACACTGTAACCTTTTAGACTAAAAACGATTGCTTCTTGTATAGGGTCCAGAACACCAATTGATGCTGATGGACTACTCTCCTCAATTCAAAAATTATTCAGCCTCTTGGTTATGTTCCCAGGTTGCTAGCAAGAAATATTTATTCATCTTCATCTTCATTGCAGTTTGTCTACTTATTCATATTCATCTTCTTTCAACATTCTGCTTTTTTCGATATTCTTCTTGGAGTAAGGCTGTAAAAGAAACTTGTTATGCTTCTCTATAATAATATAAGTGAGTAGGAAACATAGATAGATAGTATTGGAAGTAACCAAAGTATGGACCATTATAGTTTGGATCTTGTATTAAGGGGTTCAAAGGTCTTCGACAATTTCAAAAGATGCTTAAGATTACGTATTGCTATAGCTAGCATTGTCATTTTCCCTCGAGCTTGAGTGCCCGTGGTAATCATATCAAGTTTAGTATATTTCATATCATCTGTTTTGCTCAAGTACTTTCAATGTCTAGTAATCATGAACATGGAGTTACTTTACATCCAAAGAACTCGGTGTCACTTGTCAATTCTCATCCATGGTAAGCCTTCCATAACATCCTTGATTTTGAGAATCTTGATTCTATGTATTTTTGTGATGGACATAATTTTACATATCTTTCTTATGTTTTTTAATCTATTTATAGGATGACACCAAGAGTTAGGGTGAAGACCTTTTGTGCAGTTATTTCTCTGCCGGCGACTCTATCTCAACGAGATCTGCCTTACCATGCAGATAAGCGAAAGGTACGAATTTCAAGGTTTCAAAACTATTAGAACTTTTTTAAATTAAGAGAAAATACCCTTAAATTCCAAAAATGCCATATAAGTTGGGGAAAGAATAACATCGAGAATATACTGGTAGTATTGAGTGTTTTTCCTTTAATTTTGTAGAAATACCTAGATTAGAGTTTCTGAAATCGCTTGGTTTTCTAATTTATTTCATCTGTTATTTCTTCGGCTTTTAGGCAACGACATGCTGTTCTTTGGTCATCCATCGTATTTATGTGAGCTTACCTTGATGTGCGAGTTTGTTCATCAGAATCTAGTTGATACTATTCAACAAGAACCTTCCATGGTAACAACTATGAATAATTTGGCCATCTATTTTACCCTTTCAATTTGTTGGTGCTGATATATGGCATTTCATTGAGTAATACATAGACTGCTCGTGGAATTATGGCGCTTGAAGCTTGCAATTGCATTGCATCATCTTTCATAGAATACGTGTTTAATTATATATTTATATATCAAGTATATATCAAAAGAGAAAAAAGTTCTATTAAATAAAATTTCAAAGACGTAAGTTTCTAAATCTTTGTCATACATGTGTTGAGTTGTGAAGGGAGGTTTAGGCTCCAAGTGCGTTTAGCTACACCAATTAAACATTTGGCCAGCTTATCCAAAATTTAGTTTCCAAAGTTCTTTCCATCTTTCGTTGGAGGTGTGGTGTTTAGTAAATCAAACATCTTCACCCCGAGTGTTTTGGAATTTTACGTTGGTATTATCTTCTAAGCTATTGTTCATGAGCTGCTCAGCTTCCTGCACTTTCTAGAATGCTGCTGCAGTAAACACGGCCAAGTCTATTGCCTTTGTGCATAAAAGAAACTTTTTCAACCCTCGTCTATTGCCTCAAGGAACCAACATATACTTCATCCTATCTGCATTTCTCGTGTCTATTTTGGCAGCCAAGTCGGGAGATATCCTCAATTTTCTCCACTCTGATAGAGATTGGCAAGTCCTGTGTGGGCAGCAGCCATCCATATCTGTTATCGACGATCAAATCTAAGGATCACTTGCTGCATTCATCTGTTGCTGTGTGATGACATACGATTACAAGTAGTACCAACCACAACATTTGCTATGGGCGATCAAATTTGGGATTATGTACTGTGTTGTATTATGTAAATATGACCATCTTCCAGACTCCAGAGCCAAGTGCGGTCCTAGATAGCAAGTTAGGAACTAAAAGATGGAGCCTTTGTTTTCAGTATCTTGTACACATGGGCCAGGACTAAAAGCTTGTAGATATTACCACACAAATACTGTTCACACACAACCCCAGAGGTTTGATATACAAGTCCGGACACTTTGTATTTCATAATCAATTTGTTATCCCATAATTGGGAGTTCTCATTTGACCTTATTAGGACGTCTTCTTCACTCTACTCTTCGTGCTACAGTATATTAATTTTTCTGGCTACATTTTGTTAGTATTAAGGCCAGTTTACCCGTCGGACTTGTTTGGCTGGCCATCCTGAGAAGTCAAAGGTTTAATTCCCCGGCGAATTACGTCAGTCGGACTGTGGACCGGCCCAAGTTAACAAACGGAACTAAATCGTAAGATGGCCTAAAATATTATATCTGAGGACCATCTTGGCATCTTCACAAAAATCCCAACCCTCCAGCAAAATCGCCATCGGAGTTTCTTCCAATTCCTAAATCCCTCGTCTCTCTGCAACCCAAACTCCTCAATGGATTTGGGGGTGGTTGGCCGCCGCGCGCTGTTCTTCGGCGTCGCTCGTGAACTCAGCCGACGCCTTGGTGGAGTGGAACTCGCTCTCCATCGACCGCTACGATGTTCGTCACCTCCTCGCTGGAGCCAGAGCTTGATCGGGAGCGCTACCTCGATCTGCCGTCGCCGTCCGATGAGCAACAACAAGAACAACAAGGTAAACTCATTACTCTCTCAGTTAAGAAATTTAAATGTTTTTATTTATTTTTCGTTGTATAATTTAAGGCAGTGGCTCTGCTGTTTCATGTGAATTAAATAATTTATTGCCGGCCAATAGATTTTGATATTCAGAATCTGTTCTAGATCAAATTATGTTTGGATTATGAGAAAATGGATGGGGAAGAGTAAACAGGGAAATGGGAAGCAGATATTCAAAGGATTTCCAAATTAGCAGTAGTTTAGTTTCAGCTACATGAATGGTTCGTGTTACTCTGTTTTCCTTAGCAGGATTTATGACAAAAACAATGAGAAAAACACTGGCTCCATTTTAGCAGATTATGGGTCTTGTAGAACCCAGCAAATTGTATAATTCTTTGATTCAAAACTCGAGGTTTGGCCCACAACTATCGAATGCCAATTAAGTTGTTGTCAACTTTGTTTGTAGATGAAGTTAATGGTTTCACATATATGGAGGATAATAGACTTATAGGAAAGAATGGCAGTTTAATTTTAATGTCTAGAGTACAACACCTGATAAATGCTTGGATTAATGTTGTTTGTTAGATTTTCATGTAAATAAATAAAAAGAAAGAGAGAGAGAGATTAAGTTCAAAATACAGAGGGCGTGGTCTTTAATCCAATTCATGTTTAACCTGGGCCTCCCAGAATGGAGAGTACACCTGTATAGACTTTAAGGTATAGGAAGGGATCCAGACCCAGTGTTTGGGATGTGAGACGCCATTTTGCTTTCTTTCTTCGGTGCTTTTCTTTCAGCATTACTTTTCCAGTTTGCAAATTGGATTGTATTATTCTACAGTTTCATATCTCAGACACACAAGTAAGAGTAATCCCTTCTAATCCTATATAGCCTTTTCTTTTGCTCCTACTATTTTTGTGAATGGCTGTTGGAATCAACAACATCGCTGTAATGTGAAAGTGTGATTTTGATGATCATACGTTCTATGTGCAGATACAGGTAATAATGAAGACATTTCAACTACTGACAGGTATCATTCTGTTGCCTTTGCATATTGAAATCCAGATGAATCGGAGCTGAAGAGTAGTGATACAGAGCCTGCTTTTCATCCAGCCTTTCCAGTCCCAGAAACATTATTTCATAACCTTGTAAGTACACTGCTTCCTTTTTCTTATTTGCCAATGTGCATTTTCATATGACTAGGATATCATTGTTTGATTGATTGCTAACAAGTATGCTCAGATGATAATTGCTAAAGTGCGCGTCTTATTCTAAGGCTTACCATATCTAAGTTTCAGATGCTCGGAGCAGGCATGCAGTTCTTGTTACCAAGGTTCTGTGCAGGTGGGATTAGGATTGTAGATACTTATTGAATCTTTCTACTTGTGAGCACATCGGAAGTAATGGATCTTTGTAGTTTCATTCTTTGTTCTCCATGGTTATCTTGGGTTTGTGTTGAGATTCATTGGGTTTAACTTAGGGCTTTCTGTTAAAAGTTCAGTGTGATAGTTCTTTTGAGATGAAACTGCATTTATTGGCCATTCTCATTTTTCTGAGAGATAGTTTCGCTTTCTGTTTTGTCTTTTTCAGCCTCCAACAGAAAAGATACATCTGATTATTGCTAGAACAGCTACATTTGTGGCTAAGCATGGTGGACAGTCGGAGATTGTTTTAAGAGTGAAACAGGGAGACAATCCAATGTTTGGGTTCTTGATGCCTGACCACCACCTTCATGCATAATTTAGGTTTCTTGTCGATCACCAAGAACTACTGAAGTATGATACTCCTGGAGTTTCTCTAGTAGAAGAGAAGAAAAATAATGATGGTCTTGATCAGACGGGTGGTGCATTGTCTTTGCTTGGTTCTATATACGGGTTTGGAGAGGATGATGATGATACAACTGAGGATGCATCTGAACTGCAAAAAGTGAACTCTCAGAAAGATGTTGATGCAATTAGTGCAACTTTGCATGGGTCAGAGCATGCACAGCGAAAAGAGTCTAGTGGAAATGTAACAGGGAAAGATGATAATATCGTTAAATCATACCACTAGTGCAGTCAAAGGTGGAGTTACAAGTAAATTGAAGAAAGGAAGTGATGCCTATGATTCCATGGCTGCCAATAGTCCCAGGCTCCTACTATGTCTAGCACTTCAAAAGTTGAACTACCCATTTTGGAGCCACCATCTGATCAAAGGAGAGTTGTTGAGAAAATAGTCGAGTTCATATTGAAGAATGGTAGAGAGTTTGAAGCTGTTCTGGCTGAACAGAATTGTAAACAGGGAAGGTTTTTGTTCCTTCTGCCGACTAATCAATATCATTCTTACTACTTGAAAGTTCTTCAAGATGCTCAAGAGGTGTGTATCTGCAGACCCTTTTAGTTTATTTAATGATCTTTTTTCTCTGTGGCAGATATATCTGTAGTGTGTATTTGTGCTTGCTGTTTTCTGTGTACAATTGCCACATATTAGAAGTTCTTTGATTTATATTTGATAGTGGCATGCATCTATGTGCATAGAAAGTATGCACCAGAGCATTTAAATTAAAGTGTTGAATTGCCTACCATCTTTTCTAGATAGAAACTATTGAACAGGGTTTATGTAAATGTGGCATCTATGCGGATGGCTTTTATGTGCATCTGATAATTGATGTTGATGATAGTACATGAGTTTAGATGTTAGGAGCCGCCAGTGACAGTTACATTATTGTTAACTGTTTGGAGTTTCTATTTATCAGTGTTAATAAGGTTTTATTTCCAGTCCTTGGTTGTACTTTGTATTTTCATACTATGACTGCCTGTGTTATTGATGTTCATATTCTGTGTCATTATAGCCCAAATTACATTGTAACGGTTTGGTCTCTAAGAAGCAAGAGTCAGTGGGGCATGCACTAGACAAGAAATCCACCAAGGGAGATGATGCTCTATCGTCGAGATCTGCTGGTCAAGAAATACCATTTGATTATGACAGGAAAGAAAAATTTAAGATGGTAATTGGTAAGTCAAAGAAGGATGGACAGGATCAGCTGTCCAAATCAAACCAGCCAGAAGTTGGAGTCAGTCTAGACGCAGCTGCAGCTATTCGTCAGGTTGCCAGAAGAGGCATAAAGAATCCAGGTTTAGATGTATACACGAAACCGTCTTCGAGTGGTGCTGGTCAAGGTTCTAGCAATGAGGGTGTCCAAGGTTTGAGCTCAGGGAGTCAAACATTTTGTTCCCTGAAGCCTAACATTCTTGTTCCTGTTGCCAAAGCTATTGCAGAGACAGCTGCTCTTGCAGCAGCAGGTGAGACCGACTCTTCTGAAGCGTCTCTAACTAAAGAGCAGAAGCTAAGGGCTGAAAGATTGAAACGAGCAAAGATGTTTGCTGCCATGATCAAAGGTGGATCTGCACCTTTGAAAATTGATTCAATGCGTGGTGTATCTGCTGAGCCACTAGAATCTGGGGTTTCATCATCTGGTAATGAGGTTGTAAATTCGGTAGCCAAAGAAAGAGAAGGGAGTTCAGCTCCACTGGAAGTTGATATTTCAGAGAAGGTGGAAGAATATGGACAGAAGTTTCCTAATGATGAATCTAATGATTGCCGAGCAAAGAAGGCCTACCATACTCTATGTAAGAGGCTTGATGAAGAAGAGGAAGAAGGTGAAGATGACGATTTAAAAAAGGGAGAAAAAGAGAACAAGGAAGAAACTAAGAAGGATCACAAGCACTCTAGGAAGAAGCATCGTTCTCATCATTCTTCAGACTATGATAAGGACGGGCACAGTCGCAGAAGACATTCCACTTCTAAGGATAGAGAATCTCGATGCCGTTTTAAGCATGACATTTCCTCTGATGAGAAGCATCACCATTCACGGCGTAAGGACAGTAGCTCTGCTGATGAACATCAGCCCTCAAAAAGGCACAAGTATCATAGTTCCTCTGATGACGAGCATTGGCACCCTGAACGCCATAGGGAGCATTGGACTTCTAAACGCAGGCATAAACACAGTGAATCTTCTGATACTGAGCATCGGCATTCTTGGCGTCATCATAAACGTGGTAGCTTATCTGAGAATGAGCATCGGCACCGAAGATCTGTAAAACATAGGGAATCAGTCTGAGAAAGAAATGGAAGTAGAGGAAGGAGAGATCCTTCCAAAGTCGGACCAATCAATGGTCATTTGAGGAGCCGGGGGAGGTACTGCTAGCAGGGAAGCTTCTGTGGGTGTCACAAATTCAAATGAGATAGGAAGAGCTCCGTCTCAGCCTTCTCGTGGCACTTGAGTATCAGATGATCTTGGAGCCTGATCTTAGAGCCAAAATTCGAGCCATGTTGATGGCAACGTTGTAATATGTGCATGTTTTCTGTTTTTCCTTTTTGATGTTAACAGTAGTAATCTGCTTTGTGCAAGTTGTAAGTAAGAATTCTATCAGTAATGCCATTCTGATGCCTTTATGAGTGAAGAATTTCATTCAAAGGAAGAATAGACCACTTCTGAGTATGGGAAGCATAGCTCCAGAACCAGTACGAGTAGAAGCAGAGTAATTTAGCCTAGCTATATATGAATCAGTCATGTTATAGTGTGCGATGTTATTTGTGCTCCGATGTGTAAGATAAAATCTACGGATTAAAAATTCTTTTTATGGTGAGATTTTCCTTCTCTCTGTTGAAATTGTGACAAGTGTACTCGCACACTTGTGCTCTGCACACTGGTGCACTCTGTATGAATTACCATTAACCAATTGGTGCACTCTGTATGAATTACCATTAACCAATTGATCGATGATATCGAATTAACGTTACAACTTGGGTCATTCCTATTATTAAAAATGTATCCTAGCCAGTTCTTCAATTCTAGATGCATGGGGATCGTGTTTGGCAGGAAAAGTATAAAGACAATTATGGGGTCGACCCATGGAGCGTGCAGTACTCAAATATCAAGTAGTTGCACAAAACTGCAGGAAGGGGATATCCATCTTCATCTCAATTAGTGCCACCTAGCTAGCTATGTTCTTGTCTTCTTGACATGTTAAGCATTATGTAGCTGGTTTATATTTCTTGACGAACAAACTACTTGACTTAGTTATATATACGTGTAGAATTTTTAGCCTGCCGAATTCGGGGTGCTCTCATCAAGTCGAAAAATATACAGTATTCTGATATTTTAAAAGGAATAACTCAAATTTCTTAAACATAATCCTGACAATCAAAGTACAAGTGACATAAAAATAAAATTTACCATTGAAGAATGAAGAATGAAAGCAAAAGATTGGAAAAATGAAACTATTTGAATTGTAAACAAAGATGACCGGGCAGACAAATGATCCTCGTTAATCAACCACGGCTGCAGCTCGTCATTTTTGACGAACAAAAATGTCCGTAGCAATAGCCAATTAAGATTTATACGTATTTCTGATAGTACTGGATCTGCATAACAGCAATGTATATATAAACTTATATATACTTAAGGTTTGGATCTTCGACTGATTAGTACGTTGGTCAAGGACAATTAAAAACCTTGAAATACCAACAAAATATATATACTCAGGGTTGTTGACTACCTAGCTAAGCCTGCCCTTGAAAATAATGTCGTACCAGCTTCAGCTTGCACTTGCTTAGTTCGAAGGTGGCTGCTTTCAGTAGTATATGTAAATGATCGATAGTGCATAACTTAATTTGAATCTAGCTCACGTACTAGTCTCAAGTTTTTTTTAGAGGTAATTGAACGATAACTTCATTGATGAAAGTCAGGTACAAACAAAAGCATGCACCTTAATCAAACATTTTAAGTACCTCCTTTATAAGTGAGATACTAGAGATGCACCTACTTTTGAAATAATTGCTCATTTGCTATCTTCGAACTCACTTTAGTAATGTAAATTTTATTATTTAGAAATTCAATGTTTTAATTTCGATCTTATCCGAAAATTAAAGATATATATCAATTTCAATGATAATTCTGAACTGAAAAAACCTACCAGGAGATAGCCTCTTGATCAAGCAAGCCGGCCGGCCACCTCCCTCGATCGGCAGGTGTAAATAGCCTCCGATATGACCCCCCCCCCCCCCCCCCCCCCCCCTTAGCTAGTTAGCTATGTGTAATTACTAATTACACGTCGACTATCAAAGGTATATATCAATATTGATAGGAGGAGCTAGTGCATATATATATGTGTGTGTGTATATATATATGTACTCAATCGATCTTAACTTCAATGTTGTTCGGCTCCGTCCCCATGCTGTCTTCTTTAATTCCTCCGTCGTCGATCAGCGCACTTTTTTTCCCCCCATACTTTTTAAATTAAACTCTCCTTCTTTAATATTCGACCTAACTTTATTTGAACCTCCCCATTTTCAACTTTGACACTTAGGTATGAATATATATGCATAATATCTTCAATCAAACAACTTGGTAGATGTCGTGATAATCAAATATTGAAAGTCATCTCTCGTAAATCTGAGACTGACGTTTTTATTTTTATTTTTTATTTTTTAGAGAAAACTGAGATTGATATTGAATGATGTGATCTAAACTTTACATGTTAAACAGAGTTACAGTCCAGACAATTTTGGAGCTAGGGTTTCTTTCCCCCGACTTGTCTAGAACCCACGTCGGCGACCATGGAGGTATTGGCGTGGAACTACCGTGACCTAAATAACGAGGGCACGGTGCAAGCACTCCGGCTTCTTATACATAAGCATCAACCAGGGATTATCTTCCTCTGTGAAACAAAGATCTCCGACTGGGAGTATATGTGAGACTTGAGACTCAAGCTAGGGTACCTAAATTGTGAAGTGGTGTGGAGTACGAGTAGAGATGGTGGTGCGGGTCAATCAGGTGGTCTGGCCATGTTTTGGAAGAACGACATTCATGTCGAGTTCAAAACCAAACCACATTGATGTCGAGATTTGGTCAGGCGGAATGACCAGTGCAAGGTGGAGGCTGACGGGGTTTTACGGGAACCCTGTAACTTTGGAGACACACCGCTCTTGGTCTCTCTTGAAGAATCTGGCAGATGAATCATCCCTACCTTGGGTGGTGATTGAGGATTGTAACAAACTTGTGTCTCTCACTGAGAAAATGTGCACAAGTTCCAGACCAGAGAGCCAAATACAAGCTTTCAGGGATACTCTCAGCTATTGCGAGCTTGGTGATTTAGGGCTTCATGGCTCACAATTTACGTGGAAAGGCGGAGGGATACGAGAGAGATTGGACAAAGAAGTAGGGACTATTACTTGGACGAAGTTGTTTCTAGCAGCGCTAGAAAGAGTTCTGGACCCTATTCATGGTGATCACATACCTCTCTTGCTGGAAGTGTACGAAGCCGAACCTCAGATTGGGAGTCAGAGACGATATAGGTTCCGTTTTGAAAGTTTCTGGACTCAGAATGAAGCATGTAAGGGGATAGTCTAGGTTGGTTGGTCCAGGCATGTAAGGGGGAGGCCCTTGTTTATGAAGTTGGGGAAGATTAGAGAGACGAGGTTTACCTTGTCAAGTTGGAAATGGGCTACATTCAAGCACCGTAAAAAAGAGATGGAGGAGATCTGTGCTAAGATGGTGATGTTGATGGATGAAGGAGAAGGAGAAGAGGCAAAGCTAGAAAGCTTGCCTTGTCAAGTAGATTGGAGGAGCTGTTGGTGGAGGAGAGTAGGTACTGGCAACAACGATCGAAGGTAGAATGGCTCCGTGAGGGAGATAGTAACATGCCTTACTTCTACCGCAAGGCATCTAATAGGAAGGGGAAAAACTGGATCATAGGTTTGTTCGACCATGAAGGTGTCTGGAAGTCCCATTGAGAATGTGGTGGTGGACTATTTCTCTAACATGTTTTGTTATCACCCGGAATAAGATTATGCGATAATTGAAACTTATGAGGTTAGTTGCTAATTAATTACTTTAATTGTCGATGATAATTAATTTTTACCGTTGATAAATTTCGTTGGTAATTTATTGATTATGTCTTTTGAGAAATTCTTTAGATAAAGTTATAGAGTTTGTCGATATGAGTTTGTGGCCACGTCAAGTACGTGTTGAAATCGAAGTTACGACGAAGAAGTTATGGTCAGCGAAAATTTTACGGAAATATTAGAAAACGTTTAATTGCAAAATCGCGGGTATAAATACAGATTTCCATTTTGAGAAATTCAGAAGTTTCCATATTTGGAAACCGGGTTGACTCGGCGTTGACCGAGTTCCCCGACCCAGATTTGCCACCGAAGGCGACAGCGACAACGCGACTATTTTTGACCACCTCTGACCATGATTTTTGGTAGAAAATGTTGGGTTTCCTCTCCACTTTCGTTTGGTGGGTGTATCTCCAACATTGGTGGCCGGAGGTGGAGAATCGAGGTGGTGAAATCGGCCAGTTTCGGGTTAAACTTTTCGGCGACGGTGGCGGCGTTGGACATCGAACCTATAGGGGTCTTGAAGCCTCGGGTGAGACGAGTCGAACGCGACAAGTCTCGGCCCTTGCCTTGGACGGATTCCGGCGATCGAAGGTTATGAATTTCCAGTTGGATTTTTGGTTTTCTAGTGATTTCATTAATTTTCAGCCTGATTTTGATATCGTGTCCTTCATAAATGTTGGTGGGCTTGTTGAGCTAAAAATTTTGGTATGTAGGTTGCCTAATTTGGTGCCGGTGAGAATTTCGGCTGCCGCCGGTGGTGGTGCGTGGCCCACTCACCGCCGTGCGCAACGAAGCTCCGGCGAAGTAGAGTTAGCAGCAAAATTTTATGTTCATTCCGCTCGTAATTCCGTGCCGAATGTAGTGGTGAGGTTCTTGAATGGACCTGGACTTGAATAATTTACACGTGTATTTAATCGTATAATAATTAATTGATTTCACGATATTATTAACAGATAATCCAATTATCGATTTAAATTCGAGTCGCTCGATATTTGAGATTTATGTTGCGACTCTAAAATTTAGTTATAGTGAATGAATGCAAGGTATTGAATTTAGAATTCGATTAAATGCGTTTTTAGTCAAGAAATACATTATTCGAGAATGCGAGATTCTCAACAATTTTGCTCGTAGGATTACGAGCTTAGCCATTCATTATGAATATCGATGAGTCGATATTAATTAAAATCGTATTTTCAGGATTACGAGTTAGCGGGCCATGTCGGATGATTATTGCGCCGATTAGCAGGTTACGGCTTTACGAATTTCTCGGCATAGTATGTACGGTGAGTGGACACTTTTATTTTTCACAGTCGATAGCGAGTTCAATTTTTAGAATTTCAATATTTCAGTTCTGCGAGTTCATTTTATTTTAGTATTATAGTATTACAGTTTAATTTACAGATTTTAGTTTCCAATTTACAGTATACTTTAGACCAGATAAAATTTGGAGGTTTGTCTTGTGATGGCTTATAGGCTAGCTGCATCGATGTGCTGATTATTCGCTTGATCACCGGATAGCCCCTGGTCAGGAAAGGTTAGGTTGCCTCGTCAGACCCATCATGGGAGGTTAGATTGTGTCGTTTGACCCATCACCTTTTATTTATATTTGTCGTAGCTACCAGTCAGGGGAGGTCAGGATACCTCGTCTGACCCATTGTTCTATTTATCATAGCTACCAGTCAGGGGAGTTCAGGAGTTTCTCGTCAGACTATTTTCATGATTCTTACAGTTTTACAACTGTTGAACTCGCAGGTTTTTATAGAAATTGGTTGAAAGGCACAGATAGAATATTTTATTATTTTACACTGATTATGTGTTTTTATCCACTCATGCTAACGTTTTCTTTTATGTTTTTTTTATATACCTTTCCCTGGGCCTTTCGGTTTTCCGTGCCCAAATTACAATGCTTTTCCTGAGCTAAATTTTGGATCTTCAGAGACTTTGAGTCCACCAGGTCATCATATCTTCATGTACGTTCGGCCACTAGCCATGTATTTTCATTTGTTTCATTCCGCTCCTAGAAGTCACTCTGAACACTAGTGTTGTAAATATTTTTCTGTGTTGGTAGCAAATTGTTAGTATTGTTAAATTATGAATTTTCAGTTTCTGTATTATTATTCCAGCATTTTAATTAATTTACTTTCCGCACTTTATTGAAAAATCCGGATGGACAACGGTGGTCCACGGTATTGTTTGTGGGAAATTTGAAGTGTGAATTTTCTTGCAAGTTTCTGGTAGTCCACATTGTAGAGAAAGTTATGTCACAAATTTTACACAAATTCGTAGTTTAAGTCTTGTCGTTAGGGCGCGATCCTAGATTAATAGTTAATATAGGGTTAGGTCTTTTCATCTTTGCTTTGGATCAAAGTGACAGTGAACATATGGAGCGAGTTGCCTCTTTGTTTTAGCCTCGGGTGTCACAGGAGATGAATGATACGTTGTGTCAGCCTTATACAGAGGAAGAGATATGCAAAGCTCTTTTCTAAATGTATCCTACTAAATCACCATGGCTGGATGGAATGCCACATTTGTTCAATCAGAAATACTGGGATACCATGGGAGTTGATGTAGTGGCAGCAACTCAGAGTTTCTTGCATTCCGGTATTCTATTAGGGGAGGTGAACTATACCCATTTTTGCCTCATCCTAAAAGTCCCTAATCCTTCCAGGATGACTGAACTGAGACTTATTGCATTGTGTAATGTGAATTACAAAATCTGTTCCAAGGCTGTTGTGAATCGTCTTAAGCCTCTTTTGACAGAGATTGTATCCCCATTTCAGAGTGCTTTCATACCAGGTAGAGTAATTACAAATAAAACTCTTATTGTTAATGAGGTGTCACATTTTATTCATAATTGACAGTCAAGCACAAAACTAGTGATGTCTTTGAAACTAGATTAGAGGACCCGACCCTAGATCAACTAGTAATCTTGGATCAAGCCCTAACGACTGACCCTAATCTACGTGTTTCTATGAAAATTTTGACATAACTTCCCTTATAAAATAGGCACTCATAAACCTATAAAGAAAACTGACACTCCGCAGATAAACTCACAAACAATACCGTGGACCACCAATGTCCATCCTGATTTTTCAACATAAAACGGAAATCAAAACTGAAACATTATTCAGAATTTAAAAACATAACTTCAGTAAATACGGATTCACATACAAAGAAGCTTAACTCGACAACTATACGAGTGACAACCTATTCACAAGAGTCTCACAAGACGATACTACAAAACTAGTATCCAAGGTGACTTCAATAATACAAGAGACATACTAACAGTGAGCTGGAACCTATAGCTGAAGGAATTGACTAGTGGACTCGACGCCCTCAACGAAATTCAGCATCCCCATGATACACACTGCAATCTGGGCAACGATAAACCAAAGGGCTCAGAGAAAGACAAATAAAACGTAAAAACATTAGCGCGAGTGGACAAAATCTAATAATAATCTGTATAAATCGCTAAACTGTAATTTCATGTATTTCCGTTATTTTCTGGAAATAATGCGAGTTCAAAATAAATAACTGATATGCAATGGAGGGATAGTCATTCTGAGCCTCTCACCCGGTACGACTATCAATAGAAAGTACAAATAAAATAAATGTGACAAGATCGTTCTCAGGCCACCTAACCTGAGTCAATCTGAGTCAGACGAGGCCACCTAACCTCCCCTGACTAATCTATCCAATGATCAGCCGAATAGCTAAAGCATCGATGCACCTAATCAAACCATCACAAATAAACCTCCAAAAATAAAGCTTAAAAAAAATATACTGGAAAGGGTAATAATATAACTGAACTCGCTACGATTGTGAAAATAAAGGTCCACTCACTGATTTTTGCCGGGATAATTACAAAGCTGAAAACCTGTCGATCTACATAATTATTCATCTGATATGCCCGCTAACTCAATATCTTGAAACCACGATTAAAATTAATATATGATCATCGGGTTCATACTAAATAGCAAATATCGTACTCTAGTGAGAAATAACATCGAGAATCTCGGGGCGAATAATGTATTTTCTGTTAAATTATTGACTCAACCAAATTCTGAATTCAATTCTCTATAATCCCTTAATTTTAAGGGTCGCAAACAATTTTCGAATATCAAACGACTCGCAATTAAACGGATAGCCAAAGCGTCCTTAAATAATGTCGTGAATTAAACTGATAATTGTCTGATTAAATACTTGCCCAAATTTAACAAACTCAAATCCGAATATAAACCTCACCATTGCATTCGGCACGCGAAAACGAGCGAAATGACATAAAACTTCATCGAAAATTTCACCTCGCCAAAGCTCCGCCGCGCACGGCAGCGCGTGGGGCCACCACCAGCCACGGCAAGGGCCGAGACTGGTCCCAATCAGTTGGTCTCTCCTTGGGCTTCAAAACCCCCATCAAGTCGACCTCCAACGCCTCCGTCTTGAGCCACCACCAACGCCGCCGATTCTGGCCGAAAAACCCTCCTTTTCATCACGTCGATTCTTCCTCTTCCGGCCACCAAACTCGATGATCCACCTATCAACTTGAAGAGGAGCTCAAGCCCAACAACTTTCATTAATGAATCACGGCCAAAGGTGGCCGGAATCGAGCTCACCGCCGGCAAAAAATTTTGGTGACAAAACGGGTCGGCTTGACCCGTGATCAACTCGGGTCAACCTAGTGATCCCTAAAATGGAAACTTTCCAAATTTGTCTCATATATATACCCGTACACATACAGCCCAAATCAACGGTCCAAAATAAATCTGATCAAGATCGGACGGTCACGATTAAATCAACAATAAAAATAACACTTTTATATATATTCACCAACCGACTTCAAAACTTGTTAAATAATTGCTCGCTTATCCGAAAAATTTCCTGAAAAATTCACATGAGCTTGGAATTAAATACTCTACAATTCTCATGAAGGAAGTCAACACAAATTCTCGCCTGGTGAAATATTCGTTAACAAACCCAACTATGGGACTAATCTGCGATAACACGTAACACAAATTGATAACTGCATGATTACGGTTTGGGTTGTCGATCACACTAGATATGAGTAAGGCATATGAAAGGATGAAGTGGCGCTTCCTTGAAGCTGTCTTGGGAAGACTCGGATTCTAGAAGTCTTGGATTAGAATCATTATGCAATGTGTCACCACTATTAGATACTCTTTCTTGGTAAATAGGGAGTCGAAAGGGTATATTACACCTTCCAGAGGTCTGCAACAAGGGGATCCTTAGTCGTCGTATTTGTTCATATTGTGCGCAGAGATGTTCTCGACTCTACTCAATAGGAAAGCACATGACGGAGTTCTCCAAGGTATTAAAGTGGCCCCAACTTCTCCTGTTATACATCATCTTCTTTTTGTAGATGACAGTCTCTTGTTTGGTCAGGCAATTGAAGAGGAATGCTTCCATATCCAAAATGTTATACAAGATTATAAGAAGGCCTCCGAACAAAGAGTTAATTTTGAAAAAAGCTGTATTATTTTCAGTAAGAAGACGCCTGGTCACTTACAAGAGGCAATTGCTGGCAGGTTAGGAGTGGAGGTTGTACCAGAGCATGAGCAATATTTAGGGCTGCCTACATATTTGGGTAGGAAGAAGACTGCAACCTTTGCCTTCCTAAAGGAGCGGCTGAACAAGAAATTGGAGGGCTAGAAAGGGAAGCTTCTTAATGGAGCAGGAAATGAACTTCTCATCTGAGTTGTAGCTCAAGCCCTACCGGTTTATACTATGAACTACTTTCTTCTCCCAAAATACATTTGTGACACGCTACATCAGATGTGTGCCAAGTTTTGGTGGGGTAGTAAGGATGAAAATAAGAAAATCCATTGGTTGTCGTAAGACAAACTGTGCTTGCCAAAAGAAAAGGGAGATATGGGATTTAAAGACTTGTTTTTACTCATAATTTAACTCTTTTAGCTAAACAAGTATGGCGTTTGATAAAGTGTCCTGATTCGCTGGTCGCGAGGCTTTTCAAACCTAGGTATTTTCCAAATGGTGACTTTTGGGATAGTGAGTTGACTTAGAGTCCCTCGGCATGTTGGCGTAGAATATTTACATAAAAAGACTTGTTAAATCAAGGAGTTTGTTGGCAAGTTGGAACAGGGAACAAGATCAAGGTGTGGTAGGATCCCTGGCTACCGAACTCTCCCTCATTTAGACCACAAGCTGGCCCTTTACCAAGTTCGGCCCCAGTGACAATGGTGGCAGACTTGATGTTACTAGGTGGTGGTTGGGAAGTAATGAAGGTGAAGACTTGTTTTATTCTTTCAGAAGGGGATGAGGTTTTCTCAATGCCCCTAAGTCGTCGTGCTGTTAGTGACCGATTAATTTGGCACTATGAGTGCAAAAGCATCTTTTCTACTAGAAGTGGTTATAAGTTTTTCTTTTCTAAGAGACATGTAAGCGCTGGTACCTATGACCCAGAGAGAAGTAGAAGAAGGTGAAGAGCCCTATGGACTACTAGAGTGCCGGGTAAAGTAAATGTGCACTTCTGGAAAGTTTGCAGAGGTATCCTACCAGCTACATCAAAACTATGTAATAAACGTGTTAATGTTGGTTGTGGTTGTGTTCTGTGCAATATTAATGGGGAACCATACTACATTTGCAAACTAACTATGACTTTGTGAAAGCCTTATTGAGCATGTTCCCTAAGTTAGGGGTGATGGAGATACTAACTGGTGTACAACAAGGGGTTCAACAATGGTTTGAATTGTATGTAGACAAACTGTCGAAAGAGAAGCTCACAAGTCTTATGTTCGTGCTATGGTCGGTATGGAAAAAGAGAAATAGACGGGTGTGGTCCGATAAAATTCTTTCTTTGAATCAACTTTCATTCCAGATTAAGGCTCACTTTGAGTTCTATAGATCAACAGTGATCAACTTCTCCAAAGTCGAGAATAAGAAGACCACTTAGACCGTGGAATCCTCCTAGTGCGGGTTGGCTTAAAGCCAACTGTGATGGTGCCTTTGATCACAACCGAAAGTTAGGTTGTATAGGAGTAGTATTTTGAGATGAACACGGAGTAATTATTGGAGGGGTTTGCAAGAAGATTGAGAATGTGTATAACCCTAAAACGGTGGAGGCTTTGGCGTGTCGAGAAGCCATGATATTAGCAAAGGAGAACCAGCTTAATCCAGTTTACTTTGAATCTGACAATGCAGAAGTTGTTGGTGCAGTCAAAGCACGTTTGAGTGGAGGGGGAAGACTGCTATGAGATTGGACGTGTTGTGGAGGACCTTCTGACCTTAAAGGAGGACCTCCTTGGTAGCTTGTTTCATCATATATATTGATAGGGTAATTCACTTGCCCATAAATTAGCTAGATTTGCTTTGTTTTCTAATTATGATCTCAGTTAGGAATCATCATGTAGCCTCAAAGCCTCGAGCCTCATTTTAGCCCGCCCGGCCCATGAGGCCGAAGTTTGGCCCGACCTCGTGTTAGGGCGGATCGGCCTAGCCTCATTAAAATTAGGGTAGGGCTTGGGCCATGTAAGTGAAGCCCGACCCAGCCTTTTTGAGCCTTAAAGGTCAAGCCTAGCCCGGCCCATTTTGGTCATTTTTATTTAAAAAAGACATGTATTATATGATTTTTATCATATATTTTTTGTTTTCTTCATAATTTTTCTTTTATTTTCCTTACTCTTCTCAACTTACAAACATATTTTCAAAATAAATATCATAAATTAATAATTATAATACCTCAAACCTTTTAAATATTATTCTTTTTTTAATTTAAGGCCCATCTTGGCCTGGCCCATAGAGGCCGGCCTAACCCGGTCTCTTTAACCTCTTTGACTTAGCCTTAATGGGCGCATTATGGCTTCCAAATTGTGGCATTGGCCCGGCCTCGTTCTCTTTGACTTTTGACCAAGCCTAGCCCAGCCCAGCCCAGCTCAGCCATAAGCCTTAAAATTAGGACCGAGGCCGACTTAGCCCAGCCCATAATGATACCTAATCTCAGTTGGTATGAGAAATCCCTAAGTTGTTTATCAGGATTTATAGCCTCTTGTACTGCTTGATTCTTTTGAATAAAACGTCCTCCATCTTAAAAAGAAAAAACTTTGACACTTAGGTGTTGTTTAATTTGGAACAAATGCTAATATTTCCACCATGAATATATCGTATGTCATCAACTCGGTCATGTTACTATTCTTATAAACTGTTTTGTTTACTTTAATCAAGATTCGTGTTTATATAATAGCTACGGTTCAACATTAGAGCTCAACATATTAAACATATTAAAATTAATTAAATCAATAAGCTAGCTTATCAAGTTTCAACCCGGCCTTTACATACAAATTTAATTTTGGCATTAAAATATAGTTTTGATTGGGTTTAGGATGTTGACGTTAATGGGTCTGGGCTATAAAAATAGTAGTTAGTCTAGACTTTTTCAAAGTCATCAGTCTCATCTATATGTACCTAATTACATGAATAAACTTTGAGATGGAGGAATAAATGGAAGTAGATATGAAAGTAGATATATATAGACCGTTCAAATACACATTTGGCATGGATGTAGTTTTTTATTTCCAAGAGGATCAGACAAACCAGAAATGTATATCGGATTGTCAAGACTCAAGACTCAAGAGGTTGTCCAGTCGTCTATGAGGCAGGGAGGTGAGGCTCTTTCCAATATAGGTTGGTTAGTGGTTACAGGAAGATATATATCAAAGTGGAGCTGGCTTCAGTTGGTAGCTGTCGATCGAGTTTCTCATGCAGTTACGGAAACAAATGTCTTGGCGCATAAGCTAGCTGGGCATGGTACTCTAATTACACAGTCGAATTGAATTGTATTTGGGTAGGATCACCTCCCATTGAGCTGGATACCTTAGTGTCTTCCTCTTGTAACATTTAAGCTCCTTTGGAATGAAATTTATGTCGGATCAATATATATATAGTTTCTATTAAGTTGAAATTTTAGTGTGAAATTGTATTTTACATAAAATCGATAACGTGATTCAATCATTGAAGTTAATAATCATTTGGATACACATACAATAATCGTGCCTGTAAAATTTCAACTCAATTGGAGATGTTTTGACCATTCGATCATGACATTCAAGTTTTGTGTTAAATATATCAGACAATCTGTGTGCATTGGTAAACAATGTCACGATTAAATAGTCAAAACATCTCCTATTGAGCTGAAATTTCACAAGTATAATATTTGCATATGTATTTAAAATATAATTGACTTTAATTATCGAATCACGTTGTCAATTTTATGTAAAATATAACTCTACACATAAATTTCAGTGTGAAGTTTCGCACTTAATAAAAATTGTATATATTTATATATTTATATATATATATATTTATATAAATTGACATCCTGCAATCTGATCTGTAGTCAACGGGTGAGGGTACAAGTAAATGACAACAAATGTTAACCAACAGCAAAGGAAAGGATCCATTCTCAACCTCACTCACCACTTCGTTATAAGTGCAATGTACCTGATTAATAAGTTGCTAAACTAATTTATAATCTAATAATTAATTAAGTTAGGGTTTGAGTCGAGTGAATGAAGGGGTAAGCTTCCATATATTTTCTAGCTAGAAAAGCTAGAATTTTATTTTGGGACTGACATTTTCATATATGATTTGTGAGTGAATTTATACCCGATCATCAGACCCAAATGACCTGAGAAATTAAAGGGATTAACTAACATATTACCTTTATATATATGTATTAGGACCAAAAAGAAAAGAAAAGGAAAGAGAACAATTTTGAGCACTCCAACAATATAGGGCATATGTGCTTACTGTACGTGCTTGTTTCATACTGAAACCGTCATCATAAAGTCAAGAGATTTCAGAGCCATATATGCATATATGCATGCATGCAGATCTAGCTAGCTGGGCGGGACTCAAATTGGAAACATGCATCCGAAACAAGTCGATCTTAATTAGTGCAGTCTCCTCTGTGTGTAGCTAGCTAGGAACTTTTTTTGATTGGTCTGTATGTGTATGCATTGTCTATGCTCGCGTAGTGCAATAATATTCTTCAAGTCTAAGTCTCCTCAGTGTCCATGGCCAGGACGTGTCTGCTTCGACATCAGATTTCACAGAGAGAACATGTTACCTTATACCCAGTGTTCGTTTCAAAGATAACTTTTCTGGCAGCATTTCCGTGATATTTCAACACTACTCGGGATCAAAGGTAGAACGTGAGAAGGTCATGCCTGCAGAGGATAAGATAAGATTAATATGTAATCGGCCATCAAATAAATTATGTCCTTGTGTAGTACGTTTTTGACTTCGATTATTAATTTGCAATAATAGAAAAACCCCCCTTTTCACACGAAGGGGTCCACACGAAGCTTTCACACGGAGCAAAACTCATGTGAAATTTTCAGCACAATAGACAAGGTTTCGTGTGCAGATTAGTTCACACGAATTTCTATGTGAAACTTTCGGCTCTGAACATATTTGTTCGTGTGCAATTAAGTTCATACGAACTTCTGTGTGTATAAAATCATCTATATCACACAGTTCATCGTGTAAAAGCGGGAGATTAATCACGAACTGGGTGAGAAGTGGGACCAAAGTACAATCTCGATACGATTCACACAGTTTTTCTTGTGTAGCATGAATTTTTTTTAAAATTCATTTGATATTCGCCCTTTGCTTCTTTTTTTCCTCTTCCCAATCTGTAGCTCATATCTTCTCTCTTGGATTTCTTTCTAACTCCATAACCACAAGCCCACGACCCACAATGAAATGAATCTTTCTTTCACTTTCTTTTTCAACTCCATACCCATTTCGGCCTAATAATTTCTTGTTAGTCAAACTCGATGATTTACGTTTAATATGGTGGATATTACGGGTGATGGATCTAGCTCATGAGCAGCAAATCAAGATCTAGCTCGGTTAGTATCTCTTCTTTCTTTCACAGGTTGAATTCAATTACTCTTACTTTTAATTGGTATTTCATTTTCACTCATGTTCCTCTGAAAAGACTCTGCATTCTTGCGCAGGTCTACAAGTCTCTAATGGCTAAGAAACTTCTTTGAACAACCCCAAATGCCGAAAGTCTTCGTCCTACCGTGGGTTTCTGATATTTTAATCCATTTGTTCCGATCTTTTGAATATTGCTTCTCTTATCTATTGCTTCTTCTCTGTGGTTTGATTTCTAGAATAAAGATGTAATGATGCAACGAATTTAGCATGGAAGTCTAGCAACCATTGGCTTGATGATGGTGCATACACCATGGTAGGCTCTCTTCTCTCTAGTGATTACTTTTCCATTCGTTGATATTTAGTTGCTCACCCTTATCTTTCTTTTTCTTGGTTTTGTGTTGCTAATTTTCCGGTTCATTCAAAGTGAGCAAGTCACGTAGGCATCAGGCATGTATACTCCCTTTAAGTTTCTAATGTATATGTGCTTCCAGATCTGTCAAAGACTACGGAGAAGCAATGTTGAAAACTACATCAACTCGGATTCAAAGCTTTAAAAAGCCCATGTTAACTACGAACGGGTAAGTATACTAGTTCTTGTGATTTATTCTGGGATTTGTTATTTAATAACTTCACTGGAGATTTTCCAAGTTCATTTGGATCACTTACCGATCTAACTGCATTGTGAGTTTGTTTTTCTAGTCAACTTTCTGTACTTGGTCGACATATCAAATTTACATACCAATTTGGTCATTTTGGTGTATCTGCAGGTACTTGGAGTTTGTATTCATGAACATAGTGGGTTTGCAGATGTTGAGGTGGTTTCTTTCGAATTTGATGTTGAGCCAGGTGCCGGGATCAGATGGTTGTTTGAGCCGAGTAGAGGCTGGTTTGCGCTGGGAGCTTGGTCTACCGAATATTTTTTTTTTAATTATAGCTAAATAGACACACTGATCACCGTGTGAACAAAATTCATTTCAATAAGAATAAAAGCAACCGTGTTGTGCTGGGACCCACCAGAAATGCTTTCACACGGAAACTAATGTCGTATGTAAACTTGCTAGCAACGGCTCTACAGCATACGAACTCAAAGTTCTTGCATGTGTGCGCTGTGTGAAAAGACGTTTTCACACGGCTGTCCATGTAAATTGTTTCTAATACACATGACTTTCGAAGCGTGTACAGTAGAGGTTTTTCTAGTAGTGTTGCATGATCCAATTCGATCAGTTGTTATACTTGCTCAATAAGAGGTGATCCATTCATGCATGGTCTGAAGTTTGGATTTAACCAATCGAGGCCTTTTGGCTAACATCAAAGTTTGGAGCCAACCGAGAGGCTTGATCGATGAAAACTTTCCCTACTAGGCACTACCTAGCACGAAAAACCAACTTTAACTATACGCAAAAGCTAGCACGCACAATTCTAGTGTATATCGATATAACAAGATCGAGAATATTAAGCAATAGGGAATTATTAAATAATTAGGTTGATATTTGGTTAGTAGAAATAAAAAAATAATAAAAAATTTGAATGTTAAATCTACAATCTATTCGAGCCGTAACCAAAATAATGGTGTACGTTTTGCAACCACCGCACATCCACTTATATGCATATAGGAAAAACCTAAATTTTGTGGCCTTAATATGATGTGGCATTCCACATTATCAAAATATTTTTCACTTTTAAATAAGTTTATTTATTAAATAATAAGTAATTTATTTCTCAATTTAACTTTTATCTAATCCTAAATTCTTGGCTATCAAATTATATACAGAAAAATAGCAATCAAAGATTGAGGTTGAGGACCTTCATTCTCCCTAAGATCGTTCAATATGTGTGTGTAGTTCTTATTTAGAGCGGAGCTTCGCTTTAAAAATAGGAGTGAAGTTTCGATTTTCCCAAGATTGATAAAGTTGTTTGAAGATTGAAACCAATCATCCTTTAGATTAAATAAAGGAAGATCATGCTTGCAAAAAATCATCCCAATCGGAGATGATTTGGTTATTTGATCATCGCATTCAACTTTTGATAAATATATACAGTTCATCCGATATAGCTTAAAATTTTAATGAGATGATCAAATAGTCAAATCATCTCTTATTGGACTGATTTTTTGTAAGCATGATTGTCTAATAGTAATCTAAAGAATGCGTGGTTTCAATTGTCAAACAGATTTGTCAATCTTGTGAAAATCGAAGCTTTGCTTCGTTTTTTCAAAGCGGAGCTCCGCTCTACATAGAGACCATGTGTGTGTGTGTGTGTATATATATATATATATATGATGATGATGACGACGACGGTGATGATAAACAAATGAATAAAAGAAGTGTCGATCGATTTTTATTTTTATTTTGTGACATAGATTTGATCGACCGATCTGAACTTCTGAAGTCCTTTCTAATTTGATAAGAACTTAACCAAGTTAAAGATTTTTATTTTTTATTTTTATTTTGTGACATGGATTTGATCCATCGATCTGAACTTCTGAAGTCCTTTCTAATTTGATAAAAACTTGACCAAGTTAAAGATTTTTCGATTAATCTCAAAACTATACATACTATATATGATCTTGATCTGGAAAATGAAGTAATAAGTGTATAAGCTTTGAATTAATTGCTCCACCCAATGTATCTGAAATACAATTAGGGTTTAAATGTCTTGACTGATGACCCCTCTTCTATACGTACATATGCAATCATATATTTACGAGAATAGCTAATTGATCCAAATCGAAAGACATATGGAAAGCCCTAGTCTATAAATTCTATGAATTTTATAACTTTGATGAACATGAAGAGAAAATGATATATTTCAGAGTTCTAGGTTCTTAGCATTTGTTTATTGCGAAGAAGAAACCTAATTGATATCTTTCTTTAAGTAAAATTCAATTCTATTGGAAAATAAAATTTATAACAAATGACATGAAAATTGTTGTATTATGTGGATTTAAAATAAAATTTTAATTTAATGATATGGCATACCAAATAAGATTAATGTCATAAATCTTAGGCCTTCTTTAAAGTCCTATAATTTTGCCCTATGCATAGATGCGTGCATGTGCATGTGGTTGAGTTGGTAAAATCTTTGTTATTAATTGATTGTAGTTAAATTTCATTCTACTTTGGTGGCGAAGAGATGAAACGTTTTCACATGATCTTCCGTACACGAATTAGTCTCCGATCCCTAAGTCTAGAAATGCAGTTCTTTAATTGATAATTTTTGTGTGAGCTCGATAAAAGAAAATGATCTATATATTTGTTAATTAGTTTTTGGAGTAGTTCATCGATCACATGAAAAGTTTAAGATATAGTTTTACCTTTATGAGTTGAATTAGTTGACTCTTGATAGATTATAGTTGTACGTATCCATGCCATCCAATTTACAACCCTAATTAAATAGGATTTGGAGACGTGAACAACAAAGAACAAAAAGTCAGCAGCTACATATTAATTAGGGTTTGGTATCTTGGGTCAATTTCGTATTGGATATGGATATTAAGGGGTCGTAAGAAAGAAAGTAATTTAAGCCTTTAACTACCAAATTATAGTTACATCGATCATAAGCTCAAGTTACATATATATCATCAGCAATCGGCATCACTCTCCTCGCTTTAAGGCCAACGTACAATGCTCGAATATGAAGCAAGTCGATCGATCACTACTAGAGTTCCAATTCAATCCCTAAGTCTCATGTATATTTCTTTTAATTTCCTTACCAGTTTCCATTTAGGTTCCAAACATATATATATATATATATACACACACACAAAGTTCCTATCAGGTGTGAAGCTTCGCATTGAAACTTCTATGTGAAGCTACATTTTACACAAAATTGACAATGTAATTCGATAATTGAAGTCAATTATCTTTTAGATACCAATACAAGGATCGTGATTATAAAATTTCATCCCAATCGGATAACGTTTAGCCATTTGATCACACATTCAAGTTTTGAGCTAAATCGAACAATCTGTATGCATTAGTAAACAATGTCACGATCAAATGGCTAAAACATCTCTTATTGGGCTGAAATTTTGCAGGCACGATCCTTGCATATGTATACATAGTTCCCATCAAGTGCAAAGCTTCGCACTAAATCTTATATGTGAAGTTGCATTATACGGAGATTCTTAGATGCAGAGGTCTGCATATTTCAATATATGTGAATTTCTTAGTGTATAGATCACTTATGCAAAGTTTCATCCAATTTGGTGATGGTTAAATTACATAACTAGATCAAATTAGCGAATGGACAAAAATTAGTAAAACCGAAACTGTTCATATATATAAGTGGTAAATCACGATTATGATAACTCAAATGATCTAAAATATATGTATGTGGGTGGTCAAACAAAAAAAGTACGTATGTGGGGAGGCAAGCAGGGCTAGTAGATCTGATGGATTGGAAAGGAGCCTTCTTGCCGTCTTTATCATTGACTCTAGCTTCTCTTCTCTTCTCTTATTCGCACCCGACCTTTTCTAGTTTTCTCTTGCTTGCACATGAATTGCGCCAGACCAATGGGATTTCTCACTTCTGCATCTACATCTATTATCTATCTATATATGGAACTAGTCAAACTCAATCACTTCGATCTTTGCCTTTGATCGACACACAACACAACACGTACGTACAACATAACACACACTTATTATTTCTAGCTAGGTTGCTAATTAGTAAACAAACTTAGCTCAATGAACCTCAAAGAGATAACTTTTGTGCTAGCTAGCTAGTCATGTGTTAGGATCACCCGGATCATAGTTGGAATACGTCATTGGAAAGGAAAATAAAAGAACGGAAAATTAAAGAAGCTAAAGAGATAAAGTAGATCTGATATATTTCTTGGATAGTTTGCAAAAGGAAGATACATCCGATTATATACTAGTAGAAGTTGGGCCTATCCGAACAAGAGTAACTGAGACTATATGGGATGACCCTAATATGGTCCTAACATCCCTCCCCCCTTAAAAAGAGGCATTTCCTCATGCCTTGCAATGCCAGCAAAAAGAAAAGTGAGCACGTAGCATAAAACTAACCATAACATTGCACTGGAACCATTTCCTTCCACTAGCTGATGACCTAGTAACCTTGAGAAACATGTCATATATAGTCACCACAATAGGCTTATCAAGTGTAATAATCCAAAATCAAGCTTGAATTCCACAGCTCTTGTATGCATAGTGATTGGAGCATAAGTATGAATGGCTTGGCCCAATGACGTAGAAATGGACTGCTTATAAAGTACAAGATCATAAACAAGCGATAATTGTAAAGTAAACTGGTTTGACATCAGTAGGTTAGCTGCACCAATAGAGAAAGATTGATGTTTCGACAAAGCTTCCAAGTTGTTCCAAGCCTCGAGTCCTGCTAAAGTGACAACGCAGACCACTAAGAACATCAATACATCAGTGATTTGGGTGAAAAGGGGCAAGGGTTGAACGAAAGTTGCTTCTAGGGTAAGATTGTATGGATTCTCAACAAGAGCCGGGCATAATACAATGCATTGCTCCAACTCATCACTACAATAAAGGCAAAGTTTGGATACCTGTCCCAAACTGCTCAACAATTCCATTACCATGAGCCATATGTGTATTACCATTGTTAATAGAATTCACTTTCAACAGAACGTGAGTATCAACTGCTTTGAAACAAGTAAACCATGTATGAAATATTGAAGAGTCGATGTCATTTTCCAGAAAAAAATTGCAATCACTCAAATTGGAGGTGTTAACCTCATGAAAGAGCGATAAAGCCATAACAAATAGTAATATAGAAGGAGCACAGTAAGATAAAACTGTAGGCCTCATCATCCCTTTCTCAGAATACGGCAACTTAAGAATGATAATAATTCTTTTAAGTCTAGTACCTTGTAGATAAAAGCAAGCCTATGAAATGATTTTTAGACCCTTGTTATGGTATCCTAGACCAAAATTAGCTTGCACACATTCTACCATGAACTTCATCCAAAGTACAAGTACATTTGGATATGTCACTATAGGAACCATCATGGCTCGGTAAAGGAATTCATTGACAATCGCTGCAAACCAATGATAATTATAACCTAGCAGTCCAAATCTAGAAGCAAAAACATCCACTAAAGAGAAATACCTCGCCATTGCAGCACCAACGATAAAAAATTGATGCTCTTGAAAGGTGCAAACCAAATTGATACATTGTACCAAATGGGCCCGAATTCTGAGATGTAATGCTTCAACAAGTAATTGGTGGATAATTATCTTATGCTTCCCGAGATTCTTAGTAAATCTTAGTCTAGATAGAATGTCTTGGTAGAAGAGCTCCATCTTCACATCAACGAGCATAAACAGGCTCATGTTGGTAGCATTTCTTTTAAACATGTACCTGGGACTTTGGAGTTGAATTATCAGGTTGCAGAATCTACAGCTAAAACTTATGGCTCTCTTTGAATTAATATCAAACAAAAAACTATAGCTCTGGAAGGAAAGACTAATCGTTGCAAATTGTATCAAAGGCAACACACCAGTTAGAGAATTTAGCCATATAATCCACATGACCAGTAGCTGTCACTGAGCTAGGATGAGAATAGTCACTACCAAGAGCCAACTTGCCATGAGACCTTGGCTTGAAAAAAGAATCACTGACTCTGGGGTTTTACTTATCAATAACTCAGACATGTTACAAGAAAGCAGAGGATTTTTTAAAAAATCTTGTGTTTGTGGAAGCCCGAATCTTTATTTGAATGTCCCTATCAGGTAATACAGTTTGGAAGCTAGCTGCTCGAAGAAATTCTTTCATTGCCTCATACATAGTTGCGCCTCCACACATACTGGAGCTTAAAGCCAACAACACAAAATGCACATATGACATTGGAAACTCATTACCATAAAAAGCACCTATGTATAGTAGATCAACAAAATTTCCAACAACCATATTTGACTCTAAGACCTTCCCATCTTGAACAAATTGCAAACATGCATTTTTCGAAAGATGCTCATACCAACAAGAAAGAAGTAAGCTCCTTTAATCACTATCATAGTGCAACAAGTGACCATATCGAACCAATTCAAATGCACACTCAGGATAATAAACATCTCCCAATGCATAGCAAATCACAATTTGGTTAATATCACCATAGTTATCCAGGAGCAATGTTTGCATGAGCTGGGGTTTAGGAATTACTGAAGCAAGTACCTGATATTCCATGTGCACAGTGTCAAATCCTCCATCGTAACACCAAGGGATGATTGATGTAACGTCACTGCCAATTGTAGTGCCTGTCTGGGTAATAAACAAAGGCTAGTTTGAAGGAGAATAACAACAATTCGCTACTTCAGTTGTCCAAATGGAAATTGAATTGGGATATTGCTCAACTTCACGAAACACAACCAAATCTGTGCGCGATGTAATTGAAGGAGAGCGACGTCGTTGCTTCTCTGAACCACTGTGAAATTGGTCTTGCTTGCGTCCGAAGACGAGACGACCCGCTAAATTGGCCAAATCCAATATTGAGTTCATTGATTATGCGTGGAATTTTCGGCGACAGACATCTAACCCATGCTGCTTCTTCATCGTCACAGTTATCATTTTCAAAATCGCCTTCACTCTTGAAGATATGTGATGACTGACACTCTTGGGATTGACCGTGATGATAGGCGTAGCTTCTAGCGTTGGGTTTCAGAGCGAAGGTGTGAGATCGCGTACGTAACCGTTATCGACATCACCATGGGCTTCTTGGTCGGGCATTTGGACCTAAGCCTCCACGGTCACAGAAGAATTCTGAGCAACATTGGGTTCGCCTCTTGCACTTTCACGTAGCATCATGCCGGATTTGTCGAGCAAACCTAACACTTGAGTAGGAGTAGCAGTGAATTCATCGCGTGGGTATATAGGGTTGGGTGGGTAGGGTCTTTCATACTGGGTTTGATTAGTTTCATTGTTCCAGTAATAAATAGAACCTGAACTATCCATCAATCCCGTCCATGGTTATGGAAGTGTCGGGTCTTCTGGTGCGTATGGATTGGATGGTATGGAATATGTTAAAGCTTGAATCGCCAAGCGTTGTGTAGCGAGTGCTTCTCGTACTTGACCAGTCCCGACTTTGAAATTTTTGTTCCACTCATTCATGGATTGTTGAAGTGCCTCCAACGTGTCGATGATGCAACCTTGCACTGCCGGATAAACCACCTCGTCCATATGTGAATTGACGAATTGGTGATAGTCGACTGCACCAGAGTACTCGTGGAGACCGTAGCCATGAACATATGTACCAGAGTACTGATCGTAGTATGATGTTGGTCCGCTCAAAACCAAACGGCTCTGATACCAATTGTTAGGATCACCCGGATCATAACCGGAATACGTCATTGAAAAAGGAAATAAAGAACAGAAAAGTAAAGAAACTAAAGAGATAAAGTAGATCTGATATATTTCTTGGATAGTTTGCAAAAGAAATATACATCCGATTATATACTAGTAGAAGTTGGACATATCTGAATAAAAGTAACTGGACCTATGTGGATGACCTTAATATGGTCCTAACACCATGGCACTCCATGCATGCAAACCCTAATCAAATGAGTTCACCTACTGCTGGATTATTTATTTTTTTTTACTTTTTCGTTTTTTTTATTAGGTACGCATGTATATTGAAGACGACGAATTGAAAGAAGTTAATACCGAATTTTGTCGAACTATTTCACCCTGGTCATCGAAGAGAACAGCATTTTTGGATCTATAGCACTGGTAATCAAAGAGTATACTATGTCTAGTGGAAAGTCGTTAGCGACAAATTTTGCTTCTCGCATGGTAAATGGGGTAAGTGAAGTGGTTTGCGGAAAGAGTCTAGTAAACGTACTTGTAGGTAGTCTCGGACTGAAGAAGCAAGGTAGACCAAGGAAAATAAGACTTTAGATGGAGCTTTTACTTGGCACGTGTATGTCGATCACCTTCAACATTTTATCCATTTTGTCTTTTCTCTGATAAAATCACCTTCAAGATCGTTGAGCTGTGCAATAAACAAGAGATTTAGATTAGATTTAATAAACTCGATCATAAATAATTAATGGAACAATTTCCTCTAATCTCCACTCTGCTAGCTGCGTGTAGCTCACTCTCTCTGGTGAGGAGTGCTTAGAATGTTATGCCACGTGGTAGCCTGACGCACCAGCTGACCGCATGACTACTCCATTCTCTCTAGCTAAGATCTCTCATCACAATATTTTGGTCTTAGTCAAACCAAACCCTTTTAAAGCCGAGTCTGTTGCACCTCTTATGACTTCAATCCTCACACACACTCCCTCTCTCTTGAAGTATATATGGACATCTGAGGACTGTCCTCCCCACACCTAAAATATGTTCTTTCTTCTCCTCCAATATTCCTACCAGGGTCTCACCTCGATCATCTCTCCGGCCTGTACTCTTTCTAGCCATCTCCATCTTAAAGATCACGATATATAAAGTTTTGTTTCAAGCTAGTTAAGTAGTGAGTAGCATATATATATATATATATATATATATATAGAGAGAGAGAGAGAGAGAGAGAGAGAGAGAGAGAGAGAGAGAGAGAGAGAGAGAGAGAGAGAGAGAGAGAGAGAGAGAGAGAGAGAGAGCGAGAGAGACAGATATCATCAATCATGGATTCAGCTCCAAGTGATCATTCGATCCATAGCTCTAGGATCGAATATGTATTGTCTCCGGCGAAAGTGGACGGCGGGAAGCGGTTTTTTCATGATGAGCTGGACTTCTTCGCGGATCATCACAAGGGTTGTCTGAAAGAAACAGATCAAATTCTTGAAGATAAAGAAGACATGATTCAAGAAAAGCATCTAGATGTAAATATATATATATATGTGTGTGTGTGTGCCAACTGGCTATAGTTCAAGTTCGATCGAGCTAGCTTGATCTATAAATTCTTTTCTTTAAAGTCTTCTTACTGTTGTTATTATGATTTTCGTCTCTGTGGTCCAGACTGGCTTAAATCTTCATACAACGTACACCAGTACTAGCGATAAATCATCGACGGAGGATGGATCAACATCCCATAGTATCGATGATCACAAACAAAGGGCAATTGAGGAGGTAATATCTACTTTATTCACTTTTCTTGTTAATTAATTTCAAGCTAATAATATATATAGATCGATCTAGGGTTTTGAAATTAATAATATTGTGGGGAATTGTATATTTCGGGTGCAGCAGTTAGAAGTTGCTCAAGCTGAGCTGGGGCGTATGAACGTTGAGAATCAACATTTGAGGGTTATGATTACTCAAGTGAACAACAATTACAAGACCTTGCAGGTGCATCTTGTCGAACTCATGCAACGCCAGCAAAACCAACCGGCACAACAACACAAGGTAATTAAATTCATATATACAGTACCTATATAATTTTTCCATGATTCATTTTTTTCGTTTATTGATAAATATATATCATCGGTCATAATAAAACGTTCACGGGTTTGTGTAGATGGTCATAAATGGACCAGTACCAGAAGAGAAGCAGATACTGAACAATATTGTTCCTAGGCAATTTATGGATATGGGTAGTCATCATGAGAAATATGAACTAGTTGGACACACTTCATCAAATTTGATCAGATCTAATAGCGATTGTGCTAGTTCGCCTCCCATGGTTGTCGAGTCAATGGAGCATTCCAAGAGTACAGTTCTTCATAGTGGCGGTAAAAGAACATCCGGATTGGCTGAAGATAGCCAAGATGCGGAAATTAGAAGTGGGATAAGTTCTGGTAGCTGGGTTCCAAAGAAAGTCCCCAAGTTCAATTCTGGGGATGATGAAGAGAATCAAGTCTCTGAAGAAACTATGTCTATGATTAAGAAGGCTCGTGTTTCTGTTCGAGCAAGGTCTGAAGCTTCCATGGTAAGTTAACGTATCACTAGAGATCTAAATTAGTGTGTTGCTCCTTTAATTTTCTGAGGATTTCAACAGAACACACTGGTCACCAAACCGAAAAAAACACCACGCGTACGTTTTATTTACAGCGTGTTGGAGTCTTGGAGATAACGTTTCAAACTTCACTGCATGTTCTCTTCTCTCTATGTCGACTTCTATTGTTGATTTACTAGTTAAAGGAAGGTCAAATATAAAGGCTAGCTAACTTGTAGTAATCATTTTTCTCACCACCACTTGCTCCAACTACGTACCAAATTAGTAGATTTGATTCATATATAATATTACCTTGTTTGCTAGATATCTGATGGATGCCAATGGAGAAAGTACGGACAAAAAATGGCTAAGGGGAACCCTTGCCCTAGGGCTTATTATCGTTGTACCATGGGAACTGGTTGCACAGTTCGAAAACAGGTACATATATTAGCTACTTGGTCACTTCTTGTCTCTAGTTAATTAAGCAAATGAATGAAGGGTTGATCAGTTGCTAAGAACCAACATATATATATATATATATATATGTGTGTGTGTGTGTGTGTATCAAGCTCAATCACATGCATGGATGAAGTCGATCTTAACCCAGCTTTGTGATATGTTGGACTCTTTATTGCAGGTACAAAGGTGTGCAGAAGACAAAACCATACTTATAACAACATACGAAGGCCAACACAACCATGCACTCCCACCCGCTGCAATGACTATGGCATCTACTACCTCAGCAGCAGCATCGATGCTACTCTCCGGCTCAATGCCTGGCGCCGATCATCATCCTCATCATGCCCTAGTGAACACGACGTCATCAGAAAGCTTCCTTCAGAGAACAGCTATTGCTCACTCACTGCCTAACTGTCCACAGAGCTTTGCAACTCTTTCGGCTTCAGCTCCATTTCCCACAGTTACATTAGACCTCACTCGCAACCCCGCTGCTTCATCAGAGACTATGCCAGTAAACCAACTATCAAGTTTTCCTCAAAACATGATGCCACTGCCACAAATTTTAGGGCAAGCCCTATGCAATAACGAATCCAGAACTTCCCTTCTCGATAGCCTTCGGGGACTGGACAATACTACAAATCACTTGATCCTAGCTGACAAAGTAAGCGCAGCTACGGCGGCCATCACAGCTGACCCGAATTTCACAGCGGCTTTAGTGGCAGCCATCACCTCTATCATGGGCAACAATGTTCATCCAAATAATAATACCAGAAGTGGTAACAATATTGCTACAAGAACCAGCAGTGATGAAAATTCCTGATCGAACGTCGATCGATCATTTTGTTACACTTGATCGATCAAAGAATAAAGATTCTTGGTCGTTTTCCATATCAGCAGCTGGTTCATTTCTGTTGTTCGTACGTAATAATTAATTAGCTAGCTAGCTTTATGTTATTGTAATCAATGAGACGATCGCTTTAGAAATAATACCGATTGAATGAAAAACATTGTTCAAGAACCATTTGAAGAACGTTCTCTTAACCCTTTCAAGCCGGGAAAACAAGAAAAATTCCTGAAGGGTCGACGAATATATCTCAAACTAGATTAAGAGCACACACAATGACACAGTGACGTACACGTACACTACGGTAAATTAATTTAGTTTCATAGTAGATTCACCATGATAAATTTTCCTTAAAAGAGGCAAGATTATCAATACGTACTCCAAATTAACTTGAGCTCCACAGCGTGCTACTTAATCAAATGATGTAGGTAACTACGCCATATATATATCATCAAAATTAAATGATGTCGCCATATTTCGATCATCTTGTAACGAAAGACAGCTTACATAACGTATGATGCCGTTTAACCAACATAATCTCTCACCCCGATCGATCGAACTTAATTGCGCGCAGCAAAGCAAGAGACATGAAATGTCGATGACGGTTGAACTTTCTGATAGGACAACGTACGTACGATTTTGATCCAACTTTTCCCAAAAATTGCTTCCGTGAAAAACTGGTTTACGAACTGTATTAAACTGGTTTTAAGCCTAAATTATATATTATTAAGTTGCTAACCAAAACATATGCCCTAATAGTTGAGCTTCAAATGTGGGTGTCGTTGAATATTCGGTTCAACACAATTTTCCAGTTTTATAGGTGTTTATTTCCATGCTGTTGGGGCTTTTTGGTTGGGCCGTCTCTTACCACTTCGACCCAAGAAAACAAAAGCAAAAACAATCCTATGATGTAAGGATCAGATTAAACGTTGCACACCAAACCCACTACTCTCCACCGCACAGAATCATCTTCCCCCAATCATAAAATTTCCAATTCTTCTGAGATAAGTAAAGGATATGCTTATTTTTGGACCGTAACGATGAGTCATCAAGTACCCGTGTACGGTTGAAAGCATGGAGTTGTCCGTTTTCATGAAACCAAAATCGGATACAAATATCCGACTCCTCACAACGATTGAGCCTTCTTCATCTCTATCGCAACATCATCATCGTCTCTCTGTTAACTGTGAGTTCCATTCCTCCCTCTCCTCTTTTTAGTTTCTTTTTAATTAATTTCGTCTTTCATTTTAATCAGTTATATATATCTACTCGCTTTTGTAAAACCCTACCTTCGTTTCAAACCCACAGCTCCATTGTTTTTGTGATCCGAGGTAATTTAGCTCCGTTTGCTTAGTTTTATTTTTATATTATTATTTTTCATAGAGTTTTGAGCTTGTTTGTGTCATAATTTGATCGGAGAGAATGATCGAGTTGTTGGAGTCAACGATCGTATGACTATGAATTTCATTTCAAAGATTATGCTGTATCTTGTTCTAGGGAAAATTGAGATGCTTTGTTGAGCTTTCGCGGAATTATGTGAACTATGTGTGTATCCTTAAATTTCTGGGGATTCAGAGGAAAAAATTTGAAGAATACAACTATGGAATCCCTCCGTGTTGACCTGTTTATGCGTTCTTAGATTTTTAAGCTTACATCTGATTCTATGAAGTTGTATTGTGGTTTTTAATGGTTTGGAGTTGGTGTGTTATTTGATTAGTGTTTTATGCTATAAAGTGATTGGATTGTTCTTCATGCAGATATAACATGGAACCTAAACTTAAGTCTATTACGGCAACACTGTTTCTTTGTTTCCTCTTGTTTCCGTTGGTTTTCTCTGCTTCCAATGATGAATTGCTCCGTATTGGACTGAAGAAGAGCAAGTTTGATCAGAACAACCGTGTTGCTGCCAACATTCAATCTAAGAACGGAGATGCTGTGAGAGCTGTTGTCAGGAAATATAATCTCCGTGGAAGTTTTGGAGATGACCAGGACATTGATATCGTGTCTCTCAAGAATTACATGGATGCTCAGTACTTTGGGGAGATTGGTATTGGCACTCCTCCACAGAATTTCACTGTCATCTTTGATACTGGTAGCTCAAACTTGTGGGTGCCCTCTTCCAAGTGTTATTTCTCGGTGGGTTTTCTAATTTTTCCAGTTTGTGTACAAGTGAATTTTCTCTCAGTCTTATGTTATGAATTGAGGAGACTTATTTATCATTCATATGAGTGCAGATTTCGTGCTATCTACATCCAAAATACAAGTCGAGCGGTTCTAGCACCTACAGAAAGAATGGTTGGTTTCTGTGACTGGCTTCTATTTTAACTTATTTAGATCAGCTGTATATGCATGTGTGTATCTGAAACAACATTCCCATTGATGACAGAGGACATCGTGGTTTTTTTTGTTGTGCAGGTAAACCTGCAGCAATCCAATACGGTACTGGTGCAATTTCAGGCTTCTTCAGTGAAGACCATGTAACAGTTGGCGATCTTGTGGTCAAAGATCAGGTAAATTGATGATAATGATTTTACTTTTTGTACTTCTTGTTAATTATATCTTCAGTGATATATGTGGTTTTGCTTCAGGAATTTATTGAAGCTACTAAGGAGCCTGGCATTACATTCTTGGTAGCTAAATTTGATGGCATACTTGGCCTTGGATTCCAAGAGATTTCAGTTGGAAATGCTGTGCCTGTCTGGTATTTTTGTTGTCCTCTATCATTGTCTATTGTTCTGTGTTGGTGTTGTGGGATGTGGCATATCATTCATAGCATAAAAACTAAAGATATTTTGTTTTCGAGTTTTTAAATATATGAGTTCTGCAGGTATAACATGGTCAAACAGGGACTTCTTAAGGAGCCTGTCTTCTCATTCTGGTTCAACCGCAATGCTGACGAAGAAGAAGGCGGTGAAATTGTGTTTGGCGGAGTTGATCCGAACCATTATGTTGGTGAGCACACATATGTTCCTGTTACACAGAAAGGGTATTGGCAGGTTGGTGCTTTGGACTTCCATTCTACTCTCAATATCATGAGAAACAAGTATGATTCTCAAAGTTTTCCAATTTTTTGCCTTCTGACCTTGTCTATTTTCAGTTTGACATGGGTGATGTTTTGATCAATGGTAGAACAACCGGTAAGGAGAATGTATATACGGTTTTCTTTTTCACATTATTGCTTTTCTTGTGCACTTATGCTGACATTTAGTTTGGCGGGGTAATGTTTCAGGATTTTGTGCTGGTGGCTGCTCAGCAATTGCTGATTCTGGAACGTCTTTGTTAGTTGGCCCAACGGTGTGTAGCCATTACTTGTGTGTTTTAGTTCTTGTTGTTGAGATCATTATTTTTCCTTCTGCAACTCTTGCAAACCTTCCCAATGATCACATTTATCACTTTTTCGTTTCTCTTATTGTTTCTTTGATACTTAATTGTGTTGGAAATTTGTAATTGCAACTTTTCATATGTTTTTCTGGATTGTTTTCAACTAACATGCAGCCATACACCATAATTGGTACATATTCGTGAAGCTATCTTTTGTTATCTCCTTTTTGTTATTGTTATCTTATTATATTTCCCCAAACATGAACTCTTTTTACTGCTTTGTGGCTGTTTAGCTTGAGTTCTTGTTTTCTTGGCACATGATTTGGTTTGTATTGACTATAATTTTGATACTTGTATTCTTTTGTTTATCTTTGAATGTCCTGCATGTTTATTCTTATTTAATTGTTGAATATTGCATATCTCTGAACTTAATCATGCTATTGAACCTATGGGGATTGTATGCCAAGATAACAGTACCATAATGTATATGGTTTCTCTTTTACCATGATGTATATGGTTTCTCTTTTACTATGATTTGTTGTTGGTGTAGTACTTCATTTCTTTGATTAGTTGATTCAACCTTTAGCATTTGCATGCTTAAATATGGTCGACTTTCTTTTGTATCTCATTGATAGACAATTATCACTGAACTCAACCATGCCATTGGAGCCACTGGGATTGTAAGTCAAGAATGCAAGACTGTAGTTGCAGAATATGGGGAAACCATTATTAAGATGATTTTGGCAAAGGTATTTCTTGACCTGCTGTCTTAATCTGTAAAGCCAGTTAACTATTATGTTTCTACAATGCTTGACACTTTGCCTGTTTTTATTTTGAACAATTTATCATATATTACCTTTCATACTGGCAGGACCAACCACAGAAAATTTGCTCTCAAATTGGTTTATGCACATTTGATGGGACCCGTGGTGTCAGGTTGGACTAATCATCTTGTTTCTGCTTACTTGTTATTTGTTTAGAAATAAGTTTATTTTGAAGCCTCGGCAAAGCCAGCTACAACGTTTATGTGTTCAAATATTAGTTCAGGAATTATGTACCACTTATCATTTCTGTTTTGTTCTAAATTTCAATATGGTCATTTATGTTTCTTTAATGTGATTATCATCAGTGTTGGAATCTCGAGTGTTGTGGATGAGAACAATCGCAAGTCATCTGGCGGCTTATCTGATGCAACATGTTCTGCTTGTGAGATGACTGTCGTATGGATGCAAAATCAGCTCAAGCAGAATCAAACACAGGATCGCATACTTGACTATGTGAATCAGGTGAAGCAACCCTTCCATTTGATGTCTCTTTATGTTGCAGTTTATTCGCTTGCTAATGCTCTTGGTTATGAACATTTAATTGCAGCTCTGTGACCGACTGCCCAGTCCGATGGGAGAATCTGCTGTGGATTGCAGCGGTTTGTCTTCCATGCCTAATGTCTCCTTCACAATTGGTGGAAAGACATTTGATCTCACCCCCGAGCAGGTGTGTCAGTGTTTGATGTGTCAAGTGTTATTCTTTAAAACATAAATTGAGTTCCCAAATGTGCACATTGTAATGTTGATCCTTTCGTGACGATCATCAATGCCTTCTACTTTGTATTGTGCATATAAAAGGTTTAATTTGGTGTACTTAATTTCAATTAATGTATTTCTTTTCATTTTTTGTGTGTGGAAATCAGTATGTGCTCAAAGTAGGTGAGGGAGAAGTAGCACAATGCATTAGTGGATTTACTGCTTTGGACGTCCCACCTCCCCGAGGACCACTCTGGTACGGTCTAACCTTTCTCCAGTTTTCTGAATTTCTTTTATTTTAATGATATAGACTCTTATGCATTTTCAAGGTCTGGGTTTGGGGATCTTTGTCCAAAAAGTTGCTTGTTAAATCTCGTTTCTTGTTTGCAACAGGATTCTGGGAGATGTGTTCATGGGCCAGTACCATACTGTGTTTGATTACGGGAACGAGAGAATTGGATTTGCAGAAGCTGCATAGATAAAAGCTTAGCTTCCATATTTAATCTTGTTGCCGAAGTGTGTCCGCTTATAGAGTCCACTTCTTTGTTTTCAAGTTTGTGAAAAAGAAAACAGAAGGAAAACATCCTTAGTATGGAATAGCTAGCAGTCATGATGGTCACATGTACATATAAACCCATCTGTCTGGGTTATGTTACATTCCGGATATTGCATTTCTATTAAGAAAATGGATCTTTGGGGACACTCGCATTCTATTGTCTGATGTTGATAGCTCAAATATTGTTTATAGTTTGTCAATCTTCTGCCGCAATGGCCTACAATTGTAGATTTGTAGACATGTTTGTCTTTCTTGTGATACGTATTTCATATCTTGGCTTAGTGATGGCTACTGTTATCCCCAGAGAGTATTTCCTTTCTTTCTACACCTTCTAGCTGCATGATTCGTATGTTGATATAGGTTAATTAGCTACATAAGTTTTGTTCCATGTTTGGCATATATAGATCATTTTCACGGTGCATCAGCACCGGACCTCTTCTTGGTTTGTCAGCGAGAACAGGCTGCTGCAGCTTTCCAAGTACGAACACAATTTATGAAAACACGTCATCTGCATTCTGAGGAGTTCAGTATGTTCGGTACACTGCTTTTTTGGTGAAAAAAAAACACAATACCGACACGAGCAGATGATCAGAAAATCTTCCATAGGAACAATCAATATTGATGTCCGTTGGTGGGATTGTGTCGATGTCAAAGTTCATTCAGGGGTGTGTTCCACATGGGCCGTCTTAGTATCTAGGCAAATGTAATGGAACCTCTTTCATGTGTGGGTTGCGCACAAGAGTTATGGTAATTATGCCCTATGTACACTGCTAGATATATGAGCCTAGACGATTCTATTGCTTCTCCACCACGCAAGGTTGTGACTTAGATTCAGTCTGTCGATTATATATGACCGAAAAAAGTACGTTTCCAACTGACAACGAAGAAGAATAACAAGATGGGACTGAAATGCCTAGTGCACCTTTTTGAACATCCCACATTTTGCCTTAACTGATCGAGCTGTACTCGGACGAGTAAAGTCACCTCCCCAAATGGGTTGGGGCGGTGGTTGGTTGGTCCCTTTCAGTCTTTCACCATGTAAAAAGAGAGAGAGAGAGAGGGGTGGGCAGTGTTGGCCGCCTTGGGTTTTTTGGCTCCGAGGTATGTGTGTGCTGGTAGCTGTAAAGGGTCGGTTTGTGTTCAATGCCTGGCCTCAGCTGCACCACGCCACCAAGGGCCTTGTCTTGCACCGACACATAACTACATAAGAGACTTAAGCACCTTTGAAGCATATTCAATGCCATTCATTGTTGGCCTTCGTTCACATTATATATGCCTCTTTCTTTTACTAAGGGACGGGAACGGGAAAGAAGTTAGAATCCACATCAATCGGACGGCAATATAAACTTTAGTGGTAGAAAAGTGATGCTAGAATCCTGTTATGGTCGGTTTCAAATTTCCATGCGAAAGCTACTAGGTGCTTAAGCTCTTTTGGCATTGGCCTTGCATCGTTACAAATGGAATCAAACCTTGGGCGAGGAGGGAGGTCGTTACCAAATTCAAATGCAAAGAAATCTCTATTAATAAAGTCAAGCCCTCTCTTTGATCTCATCAGCCTCATCAAAATATGAAATTTCAAAAATGTTCATATTTCCATTCAAAAAAAGTCCATATTTAGTCCTAATTTTTATTTAAAAAACTCAGAAAAATAAAAATAATTGTTATAAACATGTTTTACCTCCTAGACTCTATTTTCATTGTTCCGCACACAGCGAATGCGAATATTTTTTAATAAAAATTTAAAGGCTAAACAACACATTCTCTTGTCAATCTTTCTATTTGTTTTCAAATCTATACTATTATTAAGAAAAGAACCATTGTCAACCATAACTATATTTTTTTTTTACTTTTTTAACCTTCAATTTCAAAATAGTTTAGATTAGTTTTAATCTGAAAGAATATCATTGTAATTTTAAAAAGAATGTAATGGTGAAAAAATATGAAAAAAAACATTTAAAAGAAAAAATGGCGATGAGATGGCAAAGCTCCGGGGTGGAGAGGTCGGTGGAGACGACGAGAAATTGAACGGTGGATATAGGGGAGAAATATTACTCCACGTTGACGAGCTGAATGAGGTTCTCGAAGAACAAGGAGGCCTCAGATTGTTTGGACGAAAGGTGAACGAGAAGATTTTAAAATGGGCAGAGCTCGACGAGGAAGGAAATTGCACGCTAAAAGGTCAACGAGAAAAGTCCGCGAGGCATACGACGAAGTCAAAGTTCGTTGACATATTCACGGCGCAGAAATTGGTCTCACCGAGAATATCTCGAGGAAGTTTCGGTCTGATCGAGAGCATCTCGGGGCCGTTCTGCTCGACGAGCTGCAGAACGTAGGCCTTCAGGTAAGGAGTGGGTTTTGGGTTACAGGTCCGAAACTTGAGGCCCACGCGGTTGTTACCGATTTGGAGGGAAGGTTTGCACTATAAATACTGTCTTTCCCAGCAGTATTTGACACATTCATTTTTCGCAAAACTCACTTGCACTTACACTCACAAGTAGAGCAATTTGAGTGACTTGAGCGTCGGAGTGTCTTTGTAGCTAGGTACCCTCACACACACACCTCATTTCGGCACAAGGAAGTCAGACTCAGACTTGTCAAAGATGTGGGATCATCCAGTGTTAGTTAAGAAGTTTTTATTTAGGTAATCAGTCATTGACGTACTTTTTACCCTCCAACAAGTGGTACCGTCTGTGGGAAACGATGACACCGAACATCCCTGAAAACAATGACAATGAAGCCTTGCCACACGACAACGATGGCAACCAGTTTGATGATTATTAGAGTGGTTAAATTTTGGAAAAGAGAACAGCTCGACGAGCTGGAAGGAAAACCATCGATTCAGATGTTTAGGTGGTTCGTGAAAATGGTGAAAGCTCGAGGAGAGGCAGCCGGAGAAGAAGAAATCCAAGGAGGAGCTCTCCTGAGATAGGTCTTACTAATGAGGGTATCCAGAAAATGTAGTTAGAACTCGAACACCTCCGAGAAAATGAGAAGGAAAAAAGGAGAATGAATGATACCATGGAGGAGGACGACACTGAGAATGAACTACCTGAAGAAGAAGGACTGTGGAAAGACGATGAGTCCTCCGATGAGGATTACGAACCGCAAATGAGGCTCGAAACCACTGACGAAAGGCTAACGTTTAAGATTTTCCCTACAAATCTTTCAGGGCTAGCAACAAAGTGGTTTCCGAAATTAACCCCAAACTCGATCGCTAGCTTCGACTAAATGGCTCAAATTTTCATCTCGCAACACTTCTTCTCAAGGAAGCAAAAAAAAAGACCTATCGATCTTATTCAACATTAAGCAAAAGAGTGGAGAAAGGTTGGAAAAGTACTTCAAAAGATTCAATGAAGAAATGACTAGCATTCGTTGTGACTCGAGCGTGGCTGTCATAGCCTTCTAAGAAGGTTTGCTTGATGGATTACCACTCTATGAGGAGCTTATCCATTACCAACCAACATACATGGACGATATTCTCAACAAGGTCGAGGGAGAAATACGGTTAGAACGCTTGAAATATTCTTGATAAGGTAGAATGGCAGCCAATATCGAGGATAAGGTGGAATTAGAGAGTTCAACGAGAAAAGAGGAGGCCAAAGCCAACAAGACTAGGGGCACGAACAACGATCAAGGTAAGCCGAGGACATCATGGGGGAAATCCATGGAGGATTGTGTGGAAGTCATGTTGGTGGGAGGATATTGGTGAAGAGAATAATCACGCAAGGATACTTTTGGCCATTCATGGCAAGACATTCGGAGCAATATGTCAGGAAATTTTCTCGATGTCAAAAGCATGCACCTGTAAGTCTTGCTCCAGCACAAGATCGAAAAGCTAAGAGCATATCGATGTAGACGCTAAACGAGAGATTCTCGACGAGCATATAACCAAAATCCAAGGGCATATGGACCGTAGAGAGGCCAATATACCAAATGGTGGAATGACATAAGATCGATGAGAGATTCTCATCGAGATATTTTATGTCCTCAAGAGAATGTCTTTTGACAGAAAATTTTCGATGAAAAGACATTGGGGGCATGTGTAGGGGAATAAGCAGAAAATATATGCTTTATTAACAGTGTGTGTAGGAATAAAGGCTCAAAAATATGAAATAAAAGAGCTTTCCTTCTGCGAAGCCCCAAAAATTATTTGTCGTTAAGAAAACATTTGATGGACTTTCTCGGCGAGTTTGGAAAAGAAAATTACAAAAATAACAGGGAAAACTATGGCATATTGGATCTCAAGAACAATGGCAGGAAGTGAGCAGGTATCCCTTGTCTAGAGGTTAGCTCGCTTCGGTAGTTTTTGGCTCCAGTGATCATGTCATGATCATAAGCAATGCCTACTTCGGTTTAGTGGTGGCTGGCATGGTTACGGAGATGCCTGATAGTATCCTTGGAGTATGGAAGGTCACTACGTAGGCGGTTGGCAGCACCTTCCGGGGAGTCCATCTTGAAGCGAGCACCCTCCAACTCGTACTCAAGATCGCGAAAAGTTGGTCGGCGATTTGACCTAGGAGAGTTGGGGGCAGCACATCTATGATTTTCGGAGTTGTGGTTTACTCGCAAATCGGACTTCAAATCTCAAGAATGGGCAAAATAATTGGATCGAGGAGGGACATAAACTGGACTGCTGAGATATTAGAAGCTTCGACTTTGCCGTATTGAGGAAACTTTGTCAACCTGAGACTGAAGAGATGGGAGTGAGGGGAAAACGACATGCTCGAGGTTACGAACCCAGACCTCTAGGGAAACCTTTTGATTTGTGCCTTCGTTGCAATATGTACACCATTCAGAGCTAGTAATCATCCTGAAGGGAAAGGACGAGCCGTAGGACCTATGATTGAACTACACATTAACATAAGCATGCATGGGAAAATAAAAGACGTAGAAGATGAAGTACGAGACTCTACCTGGTCAACGACTGTTCAAGGGATAGCTCGATGGTCATTCGTGAAAGTTCCTTTCCTTTACCATGCTTCAGTAGAGGAAGAAGGAGAATGAGGTTGTTCGAGGGCGAATCCATCACAAAATCGACTTCAGAAAGTATGCAGACATAATGAAGGATTTTGTGATGCGCATATAGAAGGCATGACGAAGTGAGTTTATAAAGCCCCGGTGAGTTTGGGTTTCTCGTGCGAGACACAAGAAAGAAGGTGGAACTGAACCCCGAGATGACCAAGATCAAAGGAATTTTGAAAAATTCCTAACTGAAATCAGTTTCGGTGAGGTGACGTGGTCAAAGGGCCATTGGGGAAATCTTGTCATCAAGAGGTTAGGTCTTTCTTAATGAGATGTTACTTAGAGAGAAGCTTGTCGTCTCAAGGATCGTCTGACGAGTGCAAATGATCGTTAAAGAAAGGAAGACGAAGGAAATTCGGCAAGCACAAAGTCAACAAGTGTGGAAAAAGAACGAAGTATTGAAAGTAATGCATCCATGCGAAAATAAAGTGTCGATAAGCTGTTCAAAAGTCGGCTTAGGCTGAAAAGTTACAAGCCCAAAATAATAAAAAAGAAAGAATAAAAATAAGGGTAAGACAGAAAAAGCTTCAGCTTGGGACATCGGTGGAAGTGTTGGCCGACGAGTCTTTCTCCTCAATTTTTTCTTCTGTGAGCTCCTGGGTGCTCGAGGTGGTCTCGACGAAGGTCTGCGTCATTGAGGAAGGAGGCTTGGTGTGCTCAGGGATCACCTCAGCTCTAGGGACGACCTCGATGAGCTCAAGTATTACCTCATAGGAGGGGACAACTTCCTCGACAGGCTGGGCCATGTTCTCTGCAGGAGCATCATTTTTCGGCGTTGGAGAAGTACAGATTTCACAAGGATTGGAGCCAAATAGGGGCTCATACTCCCCCGCACACTGGAGAAGCTCATCGATAGCATCGGGTCCCTTGTAGATACGTTCTTTCCATGGGGAGAGAAGATTGGGCTCATGCAAGGCAGAAGTACTCCAACGAGGAGATACGCTCCTTGGCATCCTTGTTTTTTCTATAGCTCGGCAATTTTCCTCGAGGCACCATCTACCTCACGATCCTTAATGAGACATCTCCCTTGAGCAAATTTGAGGTTGTCGGAGAGCTCATTATTGGATTTCCCAAGACTGACAAAGAAATCCTTGAGGGCCTCGAACTCTCACACCTTTCCCCCATATTGGGAGGAGGAGGCGGATAGTTTGGCCTTAGCCTCGGTGAGCTCAATCTCAAGAGCATCGATGAGGTGAGAGTCGGAGGAGAAGATTGTTTGTGCGTGGACCACGATCTGGAAAAAGGTCAATTAGTCAAAGGTGGAAGAGGAGAAGGTAAAACTTTTAAAGGAAAAAGAAGAAAGGTTTTTGGTGGACTTACATCCAAGGCCTTAGATAGCACCGCCTCCTCATGATCTTCGCGAGACCTTCGCCGGAGGACGTCACGGTCCAGGGAGCGCTTGTAAAATTGGAGAGCCATGCTACACGCCACCTCAAGATTACCGAGGATGGGCTTCTACCTGTTAAGAAGGGGCTAGACCTTGGTGGGCTTCAAGCCGTTGGTCGATGAGCTTCTTTCGGTAGGGGTCGTGGTGCTCTTCGATAGAGAAGGTTTGGGGAGTGTAGAGGCTACATGATTATTGAGGCTATTTGAATAAAGATGAAGAGAAATACATGCAAGGAAAATCAAAACAAGCAGGGAGAAATACCTTGGGGAGAAGAGGAATGAGGCGCTTGCTCGTGGAGGAGGGGATCCAAAACCTCCTCGAAAAGTGCTTGAGTTTCAGGTATACGACCTTTAGGTGTGGGGGTTTCAGGTCCAAGAGAAGGAAGATCAGCGGTCTTGGATGAGGCCACGTTGTTGCTCAACGAGGTCCTACGACTTTTCTCCTGGAGGAGATCTTTGAAGTTGACAGTTTGAGGGGCGGTGTGCCCTCTCTTTTTGGTTTCAGAAGCTGTGGCTGACGGAGAGTCCTTGATAGCTTCCCAGGGGATCGAGGCGGTCTTGAATGGGGCCTTAAGCATGCGAGGGGTCTCGGCATCGACATTAAATGGGAGGCTAATGAGTCAAGTGTACATGTCTTCCTTGATGGTATACACCTCGGTATACCAAGAATATGCCGACGAGGAGCGCTCGCGGGCCAGTTTGAAAAGAGAGGTGAAAGAGGTAAAGTGGGCGAGAGATCAATGACCATTGGCCAGATTCTGGGTGAGCCATATAGCTCGGTCATCATTAAGCAGAAGTGGGTTGGAATCCACTAGTACAGCTACAACCAAAATTGGAGAAGAATAAGTTCTCAAGGAGAAGATAAAAACTGAAATATCGACGAGAAATATTTAAAAAGGGAGTATCGGCGAAGAGAAAAATTTACCTAGTTTTTCCTTGAACTTGGGGGAAGTCCTTGAGCTTCGGTGGCATCTGTTGCTCTGGATTATCACTGGGCTAGTGTCCCACCCCCGGTAGTTGGTATTCCCCTGCTCGAAGAATTTTCGCTGGTGATAAGGTCAGAAATTGAAGCGGTGGCATGTTTGCTTGATCCTTAAGTATATATGGAGGAATAGGAAGTCCCCAATCCTGAGGGGAACCTTCATCTGCTAGACGCAAGACAACAGCGCCGAGATCACGGTGAATGAGTTTGGCTCAATTGCATGGGATGCAAATCGAGTACCACGAGCAGTAGGAATATGACAGGATGAAGGGAGAAACTCAGAAATTTGAGGTGGAGCTGAGAAAGGATGAGGTAATCAGTGGGCACTCTCTCATCGAATATGAAATCCACGCTGTCAGGAACAACGAAGACCTGGACGTTCCGTAGGGGGTTTAGGCGAGCCCTTGCATGTGAAAGTTGGCTCTTGGAGGGAGCGCACCACTTCTTCTCATCTTCTGGAGTCTCAACGTCCCTGAGCCCGTCATCTCCTTCTTCTTCAGCAACCTCCTCGTCGCTGAAGAGGCGGTCCTCGGTGGTCAGCTCGTGGGTCGAGTCGGCGGTGGCCTTGGATTGGGCTTGAGATTGTGTAGTGATCATGATCTAGGCGGAGGAAAGCGAAGATTGTCTTTGATTTCTGGGTTAGAAAGGGATTGAACTCCGAATTGATTTTGGGAGAGGAAGAGGTTGAGATAAAGTGAAGTGAAGAGGGGGAGTGGAGAAGAAGATATATATAGTGCGCAAGAATCGAGGGAAAATGAACAGTTGTTATGGAATTTTAAAAGATGAGGGAAACGAAGTGAAGTTGTGGCAGTGTTAAGTATGCTGAACATTAGGAACACGGACAAGACGCGTGGGAATGTGAAGAGTTTTTGATTTTCCGACGAGAAAATTCCTTTTGGATTTTCGGTGGAAATTCAAAAGAAATTTTTGGGGCATTTGTGGGGGAGAAATTTTTTCCCACGTTGACAAGCTGAATGGGGTTTTCGAAGAACAAGGAGGCCTCAGATTGTTTGGACGAAAGGTGAATGAGAAGATTTGAAAATGGGTAGAGCTCGACGAGGAAGGAAATTACATGCTAAAAGGTCGACAAGTAAAGGCTACGAGGCATATGAAAAAGTTAAAGTTCGTTGAGATATTTGCGGCGCAGGAATCAGTCTCGCCGAGAATATCTCGGAGACGTTTCAGTCTCCCCGAGAGCATCTCAGGACCGTTCTGCTCGACAAGTTGCAGAACGTGGGCCTTTAGGTAAGGAGTGAGTTTTGGGTTACAGGTCCAAAACTTGAGGCCCACGCGATTGTTACCGGTTGGGAGGGAAGGTTTGCTATAAATACTGCTTTTCCTAGTAGTATTTGACAAAGGTGTGGGATCGTTTGGTGTTCGTTGAGAAGTTCTTGTTGAGGTAATCAGTCTTCGACGTACTTTTTATCCCTCAACAGTGGATTTGAAGTAGGAGAGTGAGAATGAGATGATCATAGGGTGGTGGGTGATGAGAGAGAAGAGGTCGAATTTGCCAAGAGAGTGTTGGTCATTGTTGGTGGTGATGTATGTGTAGGCGTGGTTCTCCGATCTCGATCTTGACGGGAGCCAGCTCCATATCAATAATTTGGGTTCCCAAAGGTGAGAGAGAGAGAGAGAGAGAGAGAGAGAGAGAGAGAGAGAGAGAGAGAGAGAGAGAGAGAGAGAGAGAGAGAGAGAGAGAGAGAGAGGAACTTCGACTACCACAAATATTGAGGGCAAAAAGAAATTATACGTAGGTGAAGCCTTACTGCCTGTGGAGGGAAGTCACTCCAATCTTTTAGAGTTTTGCATGTTATTTTTTTTTTAAAAGTACAATTAAATTTGTAATTTGATTTGAGAATTATTGTGAATTTTTCTTCGACATTGATTAAACTTTACATATATATTGAGAGATCAAAAAATATTACAACAAAAATTTTTCACTTGGCATATATATTCATATTAAATAAAAACAGTTGAACCACTTTTGGTCATACATCCTTACAAAGTTTTGCATTATATTTTGGAAAAAAAAAATCACATGAGGTACTTGAACTCTCACGGGCATATAAGTTTAGTAACCGAACTCTCAAAACAATCAATATGATACTTGAACTTTGAAAACACTATGGACATGATCCTTTCATCCAATTTTTCGTTAACGAGCCGTCTCATTGATGATGTGGATTTTTTTGTGACAAAAAAGGAGGAATGACCTAACTACCCTTGTTGTCGTACTAATCCCTAATTCTCACCTGCTTAATTTCCCGCCCAAAATTAAAACACCCATGTGTCGCACGCGTGGCATTTTTCCGCCCATTGATTTTGAAATCTCACGCTTCACACGCATGGTGTCTCTTCGTTTCAAGTTCTCTCTCGATAAAAGAGGTGCGTCTCCCCATTTGTGCCTTCTCAGTTCCAATTCCTTCTTTAAAAAAGCCTAAGTTCTTCTCTCATCTCTTTTAGAAAAAGCACGGCTCCTACTTCCCCACCTCGCAAATCAGCAAAACTCAATCAGAGTGCAAGCACCTCAAGCTCTACTCTGGCTCTTGTGATTCGAAACCTGAATCTAAATTGCCTCCGCCACCACCGCCATCACCTCCTCATCCAATGGCCGGTGAGTTTGAAGAGCTTATGCTGATATTCAAGGGAAAATTTTGAGAACTATCGCATTGGAATCCCTCAATTGATGTGGAATATGGAAGCTGCCTTGAAGAAGATTAATGCTATGATGGTGAAGATGAATGAAATGGAAGGGAAGGTGGAAGAATTGACCGAGATTGTACTGATCAAGGATTGATGTACATGGTGTTGTTGTTGGTTTAGTTATGGTTTTATGTTTCCTATTTTTGTTTTATATTTTTAGGAGCATTGTCCATTAGTACTACTACTATGATATTTTTCTTCTTTTGGACTTGTGTAATGATGTTCTGGTTGGGAGTACTATTAGAACTTTAGTACCCAGATTTGTAGTTAATGAATGATGTTATATGTTGTTGGCCATTTACATGTGCTTTAGATTCAAACTTTTGTACCCAGATTTGTAGTACCATGTTGACGTAGTTGTTATACTTGGTGTATCATATTGATAAGTTATAAGAGTTGGTGTATCGTATTGATAAGTAATCCAACAATTAAACAGTGGATAGTGATTGACTTAAGGCATTCCTGTCAAAATGTACTGTTTATTGTAGCAAGTTTGGCGCCTAAATTTGTTCATTATAAGGTCAAAAATCAGGGATTTAGGGATCCAGAAGAGAGAAAACAAAGGAGAGAAACATAAAAGAGAAGATTGAGTTCATTAGTTCACACTTTGGGAGTGATGGACCCAGATTCTGCTGCTGGATATAGATGTGGGTGTGGAAAGAGCACCAGAATGTTCATGGTGATTGAGGAAGGCCAAGAATATGGAAGGAGGTACTTGGCATATGGAAATCAAAACCAGGTATGAGCATTAGTATGATTTTTTGATGAAATAACAACATTGTTATAATTTTTTGGTGTTAATTTGGTTTGCTATTACAAAAATGGTGTTGAACCACATTTTGGATACATCCTCCTCACTATGAGAGAGCTCAATATGTGATTGCATACCTCTCTAGAAAGAGGAACAAATGAAGCAAATGAAGAAGAGAGAGATGATCATCTGGGAAATTGTTGTGGCTATGTGGATGCGTTTAAGGAAAGTGGAAGGATGCGTTTAAGGAAAGTGGAAGCTGAATTGAATGAATTTAGTTTAGTGAGTGCAGAAGTTGAAGTTCATTTGCAGATTATGTAGCATCTGCTTAAGGAGAAGGAAAATGAGCTGAAGTTGATGAAAAGTAGAGAAATATGTGTATTTGTAACTTTTCTAGTTATGGCTGGGATAATTCTTTTCTTGTTGTGCAACCATATATATTTGTGAGCTAAATTTTAGAAAAAAAACACAGTGTGAACTTGTGATCTTTTGAATGTATCCCTCTAGACGTGAATATAGATCTGAATGTAAGTGACCCCAAATTCTACACATTCAATAAAGAATCTGTGGCAAACTATGGCAAGAAAAACTACACATCAATGTAAGTGGCCTGGAAATATACACATCAACACATTCATACACTAAACTATGACATTAACACATTCATTAACAAAATCTTTAGATCCATGCAACTTATAATGTAGTTGGTTACAGCCTCACACAAGGAACAAAAACTAACCATATCAGAAGTTGGAACTCATAACAAAATGTCCATATTAGAACTATAACCAAAATACACCTAAACTGGTTCCTGACCTATCCATTCTGACTTAAATTGATTCATGACCCATCCAAAAGAGACCTAAACATCATCACATTCAATTTCTATTAGCTGCTGCAACATTCTGACTGGCCTGAGTTGGAACATTCTGACTCTCAATAGTAGCTTGCTCAACAACAACTTTGTGCATTGCCACCACCTTTTTGTATGATGCTCTTGACCTAATATTTGGAATGCTTGTTGGTTTAGGCACTAGTGGTCTTGTTGGTTTTGGCTTTCTCTTTGAGGTACCTCCTCCCTGGTTATCACACAAACAAAGCACAATTTATTTCAGATAATTCCACACTCTAAGACTATATAGGGTAACAAAAGTACACAAGTTTTATGAACTTACAAATGCAGCTTTTTCTACTTTTATAATAGGGCATCCTAATCTATTGTGGCCTTGAGTGAAGCACCTCTAGCATATCATCCTTACATATGTTTTGGACAACTTTTTATTTTGTGTTGCAGCAGGTAGAGGCACCCTCTTTCCAGCCTTAAGCCTTCTCTTTTTAGGTGATCTTCCAGCTTATTTTTTCTCTGGTGATGGTGCTATTAGGAAATCCACATCCTCCCACATATCCTGACCTCCTATAGGATGAATTATTGGATTATAAGCCCCTGCATACTTCTCAGATGAGAATGCATCATCACACAGTTCATGAGGACGTTTCTTCAACTTGGCACATGAAATATCATGATGACATGACATACCAGATAGTTGTCATCTCCGGCAGGTGCAATTGTGTTTCCCAAGATCCACGACATGTTGACTATTCACTGTTATACCTCCACTCACTTGAAACTCATAGTCACCACATTGAAAAGCTCTGTATGGTGATGAGAACTCTATTGTTTTGTTCACCAACTTCACTGGCCTTGGACCAATAGGTTGTCTCTATCTCAGCATAGCTACTCTTCTGTTTGCAAGCCTTGAAGTGAGATCCATTCTTATCTTCTCCATCATTGAGATTATTGGCAAATTTCTAGCTTCTCTTATAACTTCCTTCCGACTCTCACACAGATTGTTCAATAACATATCACACTTGATACCTAATTGAAAAAAGCTCTACACCAATGTTTAAGATTTCTGTCTTCCTGTTCAAAGAACTAATTGTAAGTTGCCACACTTTGAGACTTCAAGTCCTCTATATGCTTTAAGAACCATACTTTGGTTGTGGACCTAACAACATTCCACATACTTTGTTTAAGTCCTTCTCCAGGATGCTTACCCTTAAAGTTGTTGTAAAAGTGCCTAATACAGTGACGATGTTCAGCCCCAGGAAAGTGATGACATATTGCATTTTGTAAACCCTTCTATTTGTCAGAGATGAAACTATAACTGCTTTCCCTCTCTATGTTCAAGTCATGCTTCAGCAGCCCTAAAAACCACATCCACGTCTCTTCATTCTCTATTTTACAGACTGCAAAAGCTATGGGATACATCCCATTGTTAGTGTCAACCCAACTTCTGTCAAAATCATCCCTTTGTGATACTGATTTCTTATGTGAGTTCCATCCAAACCAATGAGAGGCCTGCAACCTTTTCTCAATCCATCTTTTGTTGCTGCAAAATAGATGTACATGTTCAGAAACCTTCTGATGTCCCCATCCATTGTGGTCCTCAACTCCACTATAGATCCTGGATTCCTTAACAAAAGCTCTTTTTTGTAGGTTGCTAGATTTTTGTACTGCTGAATGTAATTCCATTCATTCAACCTCTTTGATTTGTTATTTCCTCTTGCTATGGTTTGGAGGTCAATGGTAAGCTTGTGTTGATGCTAAAGTCTGTGTTGCATCCCCTTGCTTGACCAATTTCCATCAACCATCAACTCACTTTGGACCTCTTTTGCAACTCTGTTGTAGTTGAAGAATTGACTCTTCATTGTAGGTGCACATTTATGCTTCTGTTGTAAAGTCTTGATAAACAATGTGTCACCTTAGCCCTTCTACTTTGACCCATACAGCTTATAATTACAGTCTCATTGACATTTGATCTCCACTATTGACTTAGTGTTCTTGTTAAACCACAAGCCAGTTTGAGTCTAAATAGCTTGCGCCATCACTACTTCCTTTAGCACCTCAGCATTGGGGAAAGAATGCCCTAATTTAAACTTTGGCTTCTTTAAGTCCACTTCTCTATTTCAAGAAATTGGTGTGAACCCTTTCTAAATTGTTTGACACTCATCTCCTCTTGAGTCAGAACCTTCCACACTTTGTAGCTCATCAGATTGACCACCATCATTTGATATCTCTCCCTTATAGCCCATTTTTTCATACTCTTCAACATTGTTGGGGTTATAAACTTTCAAACGGAACATCATCATCTTCACTGTTGAAGTCATAATCACCGTCCCCATAGAACTCAGGAAGCTGATCACTTTCCTGAACTTTCTTTGGTATGCATCTTCATTGCCATCTTCATCATTTTCTTCTACATTTTCTTCTGGCAAAGATTGATGTTAACCATGCTTCCTGATGTTGTACCTTGGTTCATTTGAATTTCTCTTGGACCTTGGTCTAGTGTACACTTCATTAATAACAACTATTCTCTTTCCCTTTTCTATTGCACTAATAGAAGCTCTCTTCCCTGTATCTCCACTCTTCATTGAACCAATGTGGAGACCCAATATTTTCTTCAGCTTCTCAATGTGCTCAGCTCTTCTCTTCTTTGCATTTTCTTCCAGCAGCCTTGCTTTCTTTGCATATGCAACTTGTTCATCCAACCTATAACCAGCTTTAGCAACCATCTCTATATCATTGCTCAGATCATCATTTGCCTGCTCCATTAACTCAGCTTCTAACTCTTTCTGCAAGTCAGCTTGATTCTTGTCTTTCCTAGTGGCAACATGTTTAACCCTAGGCAACATTGCCACCATCCTCTTCATTACCATCTTGTGCATTGCCACCACCTTCTTCATTACTATCAGAACCATCACCACCTCCTTCTTTATTAGCAACAACACCATCATCTGACTCCTCCACATATTCAACTTCATCACCAACATATAACTCAGCCACATTTTCACCAACACATTCCATAACTTCATCGTATACAATTTAGGAAGCATGTAGATTAGCATCTTTAAAAACTATCCTCATCTCATCAAATGTCATGTTGGCCAAGGGATTTCCAAACTTGCCAAATGGTGTAGTTCCATTTGCATCATTATCCTCAACTTCTTTTATCCTTCTCTTGCCACCACCTGTAATGAACAAACCTATTACCCTCTTCTTAACAGTCATAGCAGCCTTAGCCATTTGTACAACATCATCATCCCCTTTCAATTGAATCCATCCCTCACTCCATGTAGTTTTAGGCCATTTGAAATGAAAACAAATATGCTTCTCTCTATAACCTAAATCCTAAGCTATGTTATTCGACTCTACCTAACTTGACTTATCTGCATCAAGTCCATCCAACCACACATTACCACCAATTTTCTTCCTGAATCTAGGTATCTTATACTTTATAATCTCATCCAAATTCTTGTTGGAAAAACCACCATGGCGAATTTGCAAATTGTACATATCAGGTGACACTTCCAAAAGACAAAGCATGGTATATAATCAATTCAAACACAAACTTTTCTCATATAAGTAGACCAGGATATCACCCATAACCTAACAATGTGCACACCAGGTTATAACCCCTAAAAAGCACAGACTTAAACAGAGCACAAACATAAACAAAGAAGAAACATAAACAAAGCACAAACATAAACTAAGCCAAAATCCATAAACTATAAACAATGGTTTAACCCATAAACAAAGGATAAATACTCCTCAACACTAGCATTAAATCCATAACAACCACCATCATAAACACAAGAGTCAAAATAGACAACAACAAAAGACATGTGCTTCAGAAACTTACAGTTCAGTGGTTTTAGTTCATCAAGTCGAAACATCCTCCAATACTCTGCCATCTTCACACAGTATAGAATCAAAAACCTAGAACTCTCGAATGGAAAAGTAAGCGTAGTCACTAACCTTAGAACTCTCTCTTCTAACAAATCACATTTTTTCTCTTCATAACAAGATTTGGGAATTATGCTTAGGTATCACACGACCATCGAGAGATAATTGTGATTACCGGGTGCAAAATGACCAATTACCTCTCAAAACCCCCCAACGGTAATTCCACATCATCAATGAGACAGCTCATTCACGGAGAAATAGACGAAAGGATCATGTTCATCGTTTTTTTCAAAGTTCAAGTATCATATTGATAGTTTTGAGAGTTTTAGTACTAAACTTATATGTCCGTGAGAGTTCAAGTACATCAGGTGACTTTCTTCCTTTTATTTTCTAACTAAATATCCGTGGATGGAGGTCAAAACTTCTAGATCAAAGTTTACTAACCACACGCAACGATAGGTACACTATGGGAGCATTTTTGCTCACCTCCCTGAAGGGGGTTATATTTACCTCCCTATTATATGTTTGCCATGTGATAAAAACTTAACCTAAGTTAAGAAAAACATATTTTTTTCATTCTATTATTTTTCACTACATATCAACATATGTAAAGCTCAAACAAAATAATTTTCAATCTATTTAAAAGAAAAAAAACTGATGTTTCATTTTCATCAACACGGAACAAAAAAAACGTAATCTTTTCATTTTCATCAACGCCAAACACCAAAAATCAGATATCTCACCCTCATCGGTATTACCCGCAAATCTGGGAATGTCCACAAAGTACCCAACTCCGTGGCTTCTCTATTTTAGCTATCCCTACTCAGAAAAAAATTACTAATCTGGGTTCGTTTCATAATTGCTAAATCTGGGTCTTGCTTAGTTTTTACTTACTCCTTTTCAAATTTGGGGAAATTTCTCTACTCTCTGCTCTCTCTATATATAGAATTCGAGTACCTGATGTGTTGGCACGGGAATGATGAACATCCTTTTGTTTTGGGTTTGATTTGAACTGCCTAGCAAAGTAAGATTACAGTTTTATAAATCCATTGATTGAAAATTTCTGGATCTCCCATCTTCAACCTTCGGATGATTTAATGATGGTGGAATGGTAAACGAAGTAAAAGTAATTACAATCAGGTATAATTAAGGAAGTGAGTTTTAGTACCGCTAGGGCTAATCTTTCAAATATGTCACACTTAGTCTTTTAATTAGCTAAATAAAATAGAATTAATGAAGAAAGCATTAAAAAAATATCAACAGTGAATATTCTTCAGTCATTTGCCACATAGTGACTCACCACTATGGGTGAATGACCAAGATGCCATTAACAATGTTAGGAGAGCATTCATTCCCACATTGTTAAATGAGAGAAGATGACTCCCACACTTGCCTATATAAAGAGGTCTCACACCTCATATAAGGTAACTCTTTCTTAGTGTAATAATTATTACTTGTTACTTCATGCTTCTAACTTAGGCATTGGAGGGTCGAAGGTGGGCCAATCTCGTCTTCACCTCTAACGTCTTGTTGCATGTTGTAGAAATAGGGTCCGATGTCTCTATCAAAAGCCTCAACGAAATTCGGTCAAAACGTTTGGCGCCGTTTGTGGGTTTCATACATCCCAAACTATGTACAAATACCACAAGAAAAACATGTTGCTCCACCACATTTTTTTTTATTGGACGCCTCCATTGGGTGCTCCTCAGGCGAACACCCCAACATTCGGCGACTGTGCCCTGGAATTCCGGCAAAAATTCTGGTGACGTGCACAAATTCCGGAAAACGACCCCGGCCCTCCGGGGAACGCCCCCTCTTTCTAAGATAAAGTTTCTTTTTTCTCTTCGTTTTTCACACATATCATATCTATATATGCCGTGCCTAGTCTACTGGCCATTGTGATATATATGTCTATAGCTAGCAACTAGCCTATATTACTCGCAAATTTTCATGTATACATGAACGCTAATGTCTTGGACTTGAACGCACATATGTTTAAGTGGTATATACCTGTGCTTGAACATACTCGGCCAGTATCTCAAACTTGGTTCTTGATCCGGCAATTTGCATGACTCTAATTCCAGGTGTTGTGTACTTTGTAATTACATTAATCATCTCTACATGCCATGCATATAACGTCAATTGTTTAGTCATCACCACTAAATTCAAAACTTAGCTGCGTGGACAATAGTCAAGGGTTAACGCACAAAGCATATACATGCATGGTTACGTACGGCCTTCTATGCTTTCACAATTTTAACCCATGTCATATAATTGGTTTTGAATGTGACCAATCGAGCAGCAGCCTTCTCACTTTATGCTGCCAGCAGTCACTCGGGGACTAAACTGACTTAAACTCAGGCCACAAGGCATCCCGCGCGAGCTCCTCCATATCATACCGCTCGCACACTCCGACGACGGCGTTACGAGTTTTGAACTCCAGCGGCATTGAACGCCATGGCCTCTTGAGTGCTACGCACCTCGGACAACCCCGAGCGCTTCGGCTCGCTATGGTTATCACCTCATTCCCATGTCGAACGCGACAAGCTCATTCACTAGAACGCGACATCCATCATGTTCACCACTCTCGAATGGCCTCCATGGCTCCTTGAGAGCTATGCACCTCGAACGCTCAACTTGTGAGCCAAGAACAAGAGCACTAGAGGGCCAGTCAGCAAAGCCAACGCACAACGTTCAAGTTTAACGCTCGCTACTCGCGCATGACGTTTCTTGAATGCTCGCTGTGCCCAAGCACAACGTTCAAGCTCAACGCTCGCTGCTCACGCACGACGTTCTAGCTTAACGCTTGTTGATCTCGCACATGACGTTCAGCTCAATGCTCGCTGCTCACGCACAACGTTCAAGCTCAAACGATTGCTGCCCAAGCACGACGTTCAAGCTTAACGCTCGCTGCTCACACACGACGTTCTTCGAACGCTCGCTATGCCCAAGCACAATGTTCAAACTCAATGTTTGCAGCTCACGCACGACGTTCAAGCTTAACGCTTGTTGATCTCGTGCATGACATTCAAAGCTCAAAGCTCACTGCTCCTGCAAGACGATCAAGCTCAACGCTCGCTGCTCGCGCCCGACGTTCCTCACTTAACGCTTGTTGCTCCCGCACACGATGTTCTCTGAACGCTCGCTATGTCCTGCATGACGTTCAAGTTCAACGCTTGTTGTCCTCACTTAATGTTCTCTGCTCCCACACACGACGCTCCCCGAACGCTCATTGTATCCCCGCCCGACATTCCCCAATTAACGTTCGCTTCTCTCGCACGTGAAGCTTTAAACTTAATACACTTTGGAAAACACTACCTTCAGCTGCCATGCTCATGGCTATTCTATCAAAGAGACCAATCTTGGTTGAGAAGTCAAAAGGATTCCGGGATACGCTACGCTACACCAGCCTAGCGACACTAAGTGTGGCTACATTGGAGGTTTCAATTTTTCAACTCCCCAATCAAGATCGTTTTCCTTGACATGGGGACTTGTTAGTACCGTTAGGGCTAACCCACTAATTATCACACTTAGCCCTTTAACTAGCTAAATAAAATGGAATTAATGAAGAAAGCATCAAAAAGCATCTACAAAGAATATTTTTCAGCCACTTGGCACATAGTGACTCACCTAAATTGCTAAATGAGATAAGATGACTCCACACTTACCTATATAAAGAGGTCTCACACCTCATATAAGGTAACTCTTTCCTAGTGTAACAATTATTACTTGTTACTCTATGCTTCTAACTTAGGCATCGGATGGTCGAAGGCGGGCCAATCCCGTCTTTACCTCTAATGCCTTGTTGCATGTTGTAGGAACAGGGTCTAATGTCTCTATCGTAGGCCTCAACGAAATTCGGTAGAAACAATGAGTGACTACCGTGGAAAGATTTGAGACAGTTGAGCACTAAGAAAAGATCTCTCATATTAATGTACACTCATGATTGTATCGTCTTGAATCCAAAAAAGAGTAGAAAAATATAAACTAAAGTGTTTAAGGTAGAATGTTATACTTTCATTTACTTCTAAATTGGGTATTTATACAGCTTTACAAGATAGATTCCTAATAGGAAGGAATATCTATAATAAAGAATAAATTAATTCTGATTACAATAGGAATCATGAATATCTACAGTATCAAGACTTTCCAACACTCCCCCTCAAGTTGGCATGTAGATGTCAATGATACCCAACTTGACCAACCATTTACTAAAGGCTTCATGTGATAATCCTTTAGTAAGAACATCAACTTACTGTTCCTTAGATGTCACAAAGAGAAACCTAATAATCTTCTTGTCAAGGTTATCTCTTAAAAAATACCTATCCACCTCCACATGTTTGGTTCTATCATGTTGCACTGGGTTATAAGCAATCTTAATAGTAGTTATATTATCACAATACAAATCCATAGGTTTCTGAAGTCTGAAACTTAACTCTCTCTGCACATTCTTAATCCACAATAATTCACATACCCCATTTGCCATTTCACGGTATTCAACATCCGCACTGGAACGAATAATCATATTCTGCATCTTACTGCGTCAAGTTACCAGACTTCCACCAATAAAAGTAAAGTAACTAGAAGTAGAAACTCAATTATTATGATCACCGGTCCAGTCTGCATCACTATAGCCTGAAACCCACACCTCACCAGTATAGCCAGAAACACATAACTCACTATTTCTAGCAAATAACAAACCTTTACCAGGTGTGCCCTTCAGATACCTGAGAATACGTAATACCGCACTCATATGGTCTATACTAGGATTATGCATGAACTGACTCACCACACTAACAGCATATGCAATATCATGTATAGTATATGATAAGTAAATAAGTCTTTGAACTAAACGTTGATACCTTCCCTTGTTTGTTGGAACCTGATCTGGGAGAAGTTCCAACCTATGTTTCTTCTTAATAGGAGTAGTAGCAGGCTTACAGTCCAACAATCCTGTCTCAACAAGAAGATCCAAGATATAATTCCTTTGGGACAATGTAATCCCTTACTTGGATCTTGCAATTTCAATTCTCAATAAGTATTTCAAATCACCAAGATATTTCATGTCAAACTCTAGTGACAACTATTTCTGAAGACTTGCCATTTCGCACGGATCATCTCCTGTAACCACCATATCATCAACATAAACAATTAAAGCAGTATTCTTACCATCCTTGCGTTTGACAAACAAGGTATGATCAGAATTGCACTGGCGATATCCAAATTTCCTCATTGCCTCTGAGAAACGTCTAAACCACGCCCTGGGTGATTGCTTTAATCTATAAAAAGACTTCTTTAGATAACACACTTTTCCTTTATTACCTGGTTTACAATGAACTCCAGGTGGAGCATCCATATATACTTCTTCTTCTAAGTCTCATTCAGGAAAACATTCTTTACATCAAACTGACGTAGAGGCCAGTCATAACATGCTGCAAGGGCAATCAGAATTCTCACAGTATTAATCTTAGCAACAGGTGCAAAAGTTTCCTGGTAATCCACCCCATATTTCTGAGTATAGCCCTTGGTAACCAATCTAGCTTTGTAATGATCCATGCTTCCATCAGCCTTAAGCTTCACAGTAAACACCCAGTGACATCCAATGGTTTTCTTACCAGGTGGCATAGGAACCATGTCCTATGTTTCATTTTTCTACAAGGCTTCTAACTCCTCATTCATAGCTTGTTTCTATTTTAGAACTGTCAAGGCATCCTGTACATTGCTAGGAATAGATACTGAAGATAATTGACTAGCAACAAGTGTATGAGATTCAGACAACCTATGGCGAGAGATATAGTTAACAATAGGGTATTTGGCTTTGGCATCTATCCTAGGCTCATATTATTGCTTAGGAACTCATTTAGTGACATGGTTAGATTTACGTACCTCAGGTGGAACATTCTTAACGGATATCTCAGGTGGTGATGTAGACAGAGGAATAAAAGCTTCAGTACTATCTCGATGTTGTTCATAATGTAAATTAGTCGTCAAGTTTTCATTGATCTGAAGAGAAAACATGTCATCCGATACAGGGCCTTCGATGCATAGAGAAGGCTCATTCGATGCATAGAGAAGGCTCATTCGATGCATCGAGGCAACCTCCATGGTCTGCACTGCTCGACGTCTTCAATGGATAAAAGAAGGAGTTCAATCCATCGAGGCAACCTCCCTGGTTCGCACTTCTTAACGTCTTCGATGGATCGAAGGAAGAGTTTGATTCATCGAGGCAACCTCCCTGGTTTGCACTGTTCACCATCTTCGATGAGTCGAAGAAATAGTTCGATCCATCGAAGCCATCACCCTATTCTTCATCAGTCTGATACTTCGATGGATCAAGAGGATCTTTCGATCCATCGAAGTTAGTTCTCTGGTTTTCGGTTGGAGACGTTCCAAAGCCTCCAAATCTCACCTCTAAGTCTTCAAGTTCTTTAAATTCTGGTAGACTCAGAGTATTTCCTTTGCATCTGATTCTCTCCCCTTGAAGGGAAGACTCTGACACTCCTCCTGAGTAAAAGGTTTGGATTCCTGAAAGGAGACATCAAGGGACACATGTGTCTTCTTGGTGAGAGGATCATAACACCAATAACCTTTCTGAAAGTCAGCATAGCCAATGAAAATGCAATTCAAAGCACAAGGATCAAGCTTGTCACCCAATTGCTTGTGAATATGGACATAAACTGTGCAACCAAGCACTCGAGGCTCAAGATTAGGAAGGGAAGGAAAATTCAGCAATTCTTGCAACTTCTGGAGTGGACTTTAGAAGTCAATAACATGGGAGGGAGTACAATTGATCGGGTGAGCAACAAAAGTAACAGCAACACCCTAATAAGAACGAGGAACATTCATGCAAAACAATGAAGCACGAACAACCTCTAGCAACGTCCTGTTCATACGTTCTGCCAAGACATTCTGTTGGGGAGTATAGGCTATAGAGGTTTGGTGACGGATCACATGAGATGCCATATAAGTAGACATGGAGCCATTAACATACTCACCTCCATTGTCAGATTGAAGAACACAAATATGGTGCTGGAATTGTGTCATCACCATCTTATGAAACTCAGTGAAGCGAGAGAATACATTACTCTTGCTTGTCATCAACGACACCCATGTCATCCTGGTACACTCATCAATAAAAGTAACAAAGTAACAAGCTCCAGTAGGTGTAGAGATTCTAGCAGAACCTCAAACATCAGAATGAATTTTCATAAAAGGAACTGAGCATTTATTCAAACTTGGGGAGTAGGAAACACGGTGGCTCTTTGCCAAGTCACAAACATCACACTTAAAAAAGGACTCATCAACATCCAAAAATATATGGGGTTGTAACTTCCTAAGATAACCAAAAGAAAGATAACCCAAACGACGATGCCATAACCAGATGGTTTCCTTGGCTTTATTTGAACTGCTAACACTGTTGGCTTGACTCAGATGTTGCTCTCCACTGGATGTCAAATCAAGATAGTACATCTTCTCCCGTCTAGTACCATAACCAAGAATCTGTCAAGTTAGAATGTCCTCAAAAACACAATAGTTGGGATAAAACGTGACAGAACAAGAAAGAGCCATAATAATTTGACTAACAGATAAGAGGTTATATGCGAGAGCGGGGACAACTAAGACAGAATCAATAGTTAAGTTTAGAGATACAGAGTAACAGAGCCTTCATCAATAGCAGAAGAAGGAGATCGATCCATTAGCGGTAGAGACACCAGGTAAAGTGGAGGGATGAAGAGAGTGAACTAAGCTAGGGGTATTAGTCATATAATCTGATGCACCAGTGTCAATTATCCAAGCATTATTCCCACAAGATGTAGAAAGAGATACATTACCAGACATACCTGATTGGACGATATTAGCAGAGGCATTTGTGGGAGGAAGTGTCTTGCGTGGACGATGGCCCCACCAATCCGGATATCCAATTTTAGCAAAAAAATTGTTTGGGGAGTGACCCCTATCCTTGAAAAGTGGGCATATAGAGTTGGCATATGGATTGGGAGGGCGAACAGGACGAGAGGAGGTAGAGGAGGAGGAGAACCGTCATTGTGCCATGACGGCTTGAGCGTCGGGAGCGGGGACCATCGGTGGTGATGGTGGTCATGACAGCAGGCTAACTCGAGCCAGCAGAATGAGTAAGACGGTCATTGTGAGCCCGGAGAACACGAACATAAGTCATGTCAAGACTCAAAAACTCCTCCATACAAAGAATCTCCCCCCTAATTTGATCAAATTCCGGATCTAAACCTCTCAAGAACATGTGAACTCAAAGCATCAATTTGTAGTTGTTGTCTTGGACAATTGCAGCCATGGTATCAGATAAGGAGGCCACACGTTGATCCAGTTCCTCGAGCCATGTAACCAACTCATTGTAGTAGATTGAGAGAGATCGCCCAACTTGTTTGGCAGTGAAGCAAAGGCGGTGCAATTTATAGATCCAGGTAAAATCCTGATCATCATAGTAGGTCAGTTGTAAGGCCTTCTAAATTTCAGCAGCAGTCTTGAGACGAAGATAGCGTTGAACGATATCAAGAGACATGTTATCGATCAGCCAACTCTTCACTTTCTCGTTCTCAGTTGCCCAAGTAATATAATCAGGGGTGTCGACAAGTGGAGCAACCAAAACACTGGTAAGAAATCCAAGCTTGTTATGACCCCTAATGTGCATCTGCATAATATGATCCCAGGTAGAGTAGTTGGTATCATTCAAGAGAACTCCAATGGTAAAAGATGAGTTTTCTTGATGGTAGTGGATGGATGTAGATGTAGGTAGAGGTGGAGGAGAAGAAATCACAGCAGCGTCGGATCCTTCAACCATGGCAATAGAATTAAGGTGTAGTGGGTGACAAAAAATAGGGTTTTGTCACTAGGTCTACAGGGTTGGCTCTGATGCCAAGTAGAAAAATATAAACTAAAGTGTTTATGGTAGAATGCTATATCTTCATTCACTCCCGAATTGAGTATTTATACAGCTTTACAAGATTGATTCGTAATATGAAAGAATATCTATAATAAAGAACAAATCAATTCTGATTACAATAGAAATTCTGAATATCTACAATATCAAGACTTTCCAACAAAAATAAAGAAAAAAAGTATCGTCTTCATGAACAAAATGTTGCTTGACTATTGAATAAAGAGGATTGGTTTAAAATGACCGAAAGAAATCAGCAAGATGAGGCACATCTTCGAGCACTTAAATAGCTGTCCTTGACTACCTTCAGCTTGGGTTCATCAAAAACAGCCATTGTTGTACTTCTGAGAGTTTCGACAATGGTGGAACAATAGGGGATGAAAAGAATGATAATGATATCATTTAATATTTTTACTAATTTAATACTTTATATACTAGCATTCATCCACATACATACAGGCGTGCAGAAGAGTGTCGCGCTCACGCGTGAGTACGGCTAGTGTACTTATTAAGCAAAAGAAGTGTGTTGTTATAATTTTATACAACATATATAATTCAACAACCACAAACTTTCCGTGTTTGTATTTTACTCAATTTGAGGTTAATGGTAACCCGAACTGAACAAAAGACATGGAAGTAAATATCAAAATAAAAAGAAAGTAGAATCTTAATATGATTGCAATACACTATAAATTTTTTTAGAGTAATCACCGGTCTTTACACCAAACTTAGAATGACATAGCCATGTATTCCTACCCAAAGAAATGATAGTAGTCATCTGTTCTTTGTTTCGAACATTTGAAGAAAAGAAATACATCAATAAAAAAAAATTCTTTGATTCCATATCATTCTCTTTCGATTCCTGAACCAGAAAAGAATTCACCTTTCCTTTTCAGTATGTGCCCTTTTTGTTTTGGATTTCTTCTGAAAAAAAGGAGATGCATACATGTTATTCATCTACAAAAGGCAAAGCAACTGCCATTGGATCGATGCCATAACCTTTCTTCTCCACTTTAAGGGTTGCAACTTCATCCCATCTAATAGGAAACGGACAGTCCCCTTGTTGCTAGTCCAAATTACCTAAATTGATGGCTATCAGATGATAAAATTAAAGTTAGATGCTGACAATTGCATTAGTACATTTCGTACCTACCTGATCATATCTCCAAGAACAAAGCAAATTAAATAAAGGAAACCTAGTATTAGATGTATAGCTAATGCAACTATAAGCATCCAACTAATAAAATAACCATGACATCAATTATATTTCTATATCACTGTATTAGTTCTATTGTATCAACAACAGATTCTCTTAATGGAAGAAGGTGAAGCCCCTATCCTCTGGAGCTTAATAACAAAATATTTAGAATGAATTTATGCAAAATTACACACACATATATAAGAAATTGACTGTAACTGACCCAACAAATTTGTTAACAAGGAAACCGAATTTCAAACTTATTAGAAGAAGACCCGCATAAACTTTAGACTGGCCAATATTTTGAGGTAGGAACAAATTACTCATCTCCAATCAGCCTTAGCATATGGTGATTTGTCAATGTCCTCTTTCTTACTACAATTGACCACGAAGATGACAAATAAGCAAAAAGACCTACAAAATCACAAATCACATACACAAATCAAGTTGCCTCATTGAAGAAAAAGTTTGATTCTCAAGAAATCAATAGGTAATCATTATCACCAGTCAATATAAAAAAATAGAGTAAAAAATGCAATTTTTTAACTTTTCAATTCCTAGCAAATCCAAATTACAACTTTCAACATTTGTAATCCATTCAGTATAACATAGATCATTGATAAGAATTCTATTAAGATCCCATTGCAGAAGCAAAATAAGTATTCTCTAAATCTCATGTACCACATATCCAATTGTAGATGAGTCTCAAACTCAATCCCTCAATAAAGGAAACAGATAACTCAGTACCATATAGTTGTAATCCAGATAGCTGTAATCTGCAGTAGGCCCAAAGTCGCCCAAACTCACTCAGGGTATGAGATTGAGATAGTTGTAATCAGCAAGAAAGAAACCCAATAATATGTTTTTCCATGTCTAGCAACGCCATATACAGAACACAAAATATTCCTAATCAACTTTCTATTTTTGATGAATGAACAATGAGAACAAAATAGAGGAACTAGGCTTACTATCAGTGAAGGCAGTTATTGTTTCAATTCTTTAGCTTCTTGACGACACTGCCAATCAATATTGTCCTCCCCATAGGGGATTCAACGTCTATTCCTTACACTCCTTCATCGGCTTCTGATTGTAAAACTGCAAATCAGTTCCCTCACAGTTGAACATGCTTGCAAATCACAGAGAATTGGCTGGGTTAGGGAAAGAATCTGTAAAACAGTGCAGTGAACCCTCTATGCCTTCGTCGATCTTTGACTCGTGTATTATATGTGTCGTGAATTCTCTATTGGGATTAATTTTTCTCTGTACGTGTCAAATCTCTCATATTTCGTACCATTTTACCCTTTCATGATTATTTCTAAGGGTTGAAAATTTACGTCAGACGGAGGATAATTTAAAAGATTATGACTATTCTACATTCACAACCGTCATGAGGCCTTCTACTTTACTTAATAGAGATTATATAATAATCCTTTCTGTTTTGTATTAAACGTTGATATTAACCTCAGTTAAAAATATGGATTAGCTTTAACACATGGCATGCAGATAAGGGGGAGGTGAATATAACCCCCTCGTGGGGAAGGTGAGCAAAAATGATCCCGTACACTACTAACCAACGAACGCTTCGTCGGTATACTTTGTCCCCGACTATGTGTGAACTCGTTTACTTAAGCTTTGATCAAGTTTGGTACAAACGACTTTAAAAGTCTTTCAAACAAAAAGTAATAAAATAACGTACCATAACAGCCGCGTCGAAAGACAATGCTGGAGATCTTAATCCGGATTAAGTGCTTTTGGCGCCGCCAAAATTACAAGACAAAAGCATATTCGTTTCCCTAATCCTAATCCCTCTCGTCTTAACTCTCTTAACCTTGGCATGTGCCACTCTTAAACACTTTCATGTGTCGCCATGTGGTTGGCTTTATTACTTCTCTTAGGTAACTGCGCTTTCCCAGACCAGACGGCTAGAGCTGTCAAATTCCCCTCTCCTTTCGCCACATGGCTCATTTCCAACGCTCTTACCAGCTTGACGTTTTGGGCAGCAAAACCCTAGATTAATTAGTTTATACTTTGGATTTTTACTTTTTGGACCTACCCAAATGTCATGTCCCGGAAGTCACATATAAAAATGTAGCATAGGCTTCGTAGGAGACACCATTTGATAACAATTTTCAAAACAAACACAAACACAAACCAAAAACCTCTCTCTGTGCCAATGTTGATGGAATGGACGAGAGGACCGACGATCGGCCGCGGTGCCACTGCCACGGTCTCGTTAGCTACCGCGGCCGTCTCGGGGGAGACGTTCGCGGTGAAGTCCGCCGAGCTTTCTCATTCGGCGTTCTTGCAAAAGGAGCAGAGCTTTCTCTCCAAGTTGAGCTCCCCACATTTGGTCAAGTACTTGGGTTGTGACATTAACACTAGTGAACATCACCCTACGTACAATCTCTTCATGGAGTACGTGCCCGACGGCACGCTTTTCGATGCGATTCGACGGCGGGGAAGGCAGCTGGAGGAGAGTACGATCCAGTCCTACACGCATCAAATTGTGCAGGGATTGGAGTATCTTCATTCTCATGGATTGGCACATTGCGACATCAAGAGCCACAACATTTTGGTGTCGTCGTCGTCGTCGTCCGAAGAGAAGAGCGCCAAGATCAAAATTGCTGATCTGGGCTGTGCTAAATTGGTCCACGAATCAGCATCCACGTCAGCATTCTCCGGCACGCCGGCGTTCATGGCGCCGGAGGTGGCGAGGGGAGAGGAGCAGGGCTTTGGGGCGGACATATGGGCACTTGGGTGTACATTGATTGAAATGGCCACCGGCGGCAATAGTCCCTGGCCGGAGCTGAGCGACCCTGTTTCGGCTCTTTATAAAATTGGATTCTCCGGCGACTTGCCGGAGTTTCCGAGGTGGCTTTCGAAGGAAGGTAAGGATTTCATGAGCAAGTGTTTGACGAAATGCCCGAGAGAGAGGTGGACGGCTAAAGAGCTTCTTGAGCATCCATTTCTCAAAGACTACAAGTCATTGGAGTTGTCTATGATGAATTCGAGCTCGTCTCCTATTAGTGTGTTGGATCAAACACTTTGGGATTCATTTGAAGTCTTCGTAGAATGTGTTCCGAATATACAAGAATGTCATGGCGTCTCGACCATTTCTGCAAAACAAAGAGTCGAAAAAATGATTGGAGGTACTTGTTCTGTTTTTTGTGATACACCCAATTGGGAATTTGATGAGGATTGGATCACTGTTAGGAGCAATGGTGCCGAAGATAGTGAAACCATGGTGATCAAGAACAATGTCATTGTTATCTCAGAGCAGGATTCTACTGTTCCATCCGATATTGAATTGATTATTGATGAGGAGGAGCTTGACAGTTCAATCTGCGATGATGATGAAGATGAAGGGGAGCAATTAGCTTTTGAGTTCTTTTCAGACACTAACAGTACTAGAATTGGTAGTGAAAGAGATTGTGTGATCTCATACATTATTGCTACAGACGATTCTTTTGTAAACGATCTTGATATTGAACAAGAGAAACAGAATTATTCTTTTATTCACTCCCATTGTTATCATTCGTGTTTTGATTGTTCTGGCCAACTAGTGATGCTCAAATTAATTTATGTGCTCGTTTCTTCTCTATTTTCTGTTAGACCATCTACAATAATCAAAACTTATATCTTATTATGAAATCTTGAAAATTACTATTCATTTAAGATTTTTTTCATCTCCAACCATTAAAATTTTATATCCCTTTCAAAAAATAAATAAATCTTATATTAAAAAATGAGATGAACTCTTCTCACCTTCAACCATAACATACTCATATCTTAAAACTCAACTATAATTTATCTTCTGATCTTCTCTCTTCTCTTTTGACTTTTCCTCCCTACATGGCCCACCATTAAGTTGAATCTTATACCTTATATTGAGTCTTATTTTGAGATCTTATATAAGGTATAAGCTCTTCTATATAAGATATAAGATCTATATTTTCTACTATTAGAGAAGAGAAATTTTATCAAATCTCATTTTAAGATATAGAATCCCTAATGACTGGAGATGGTCTTAGTTGTGGTACAATGCCTTGATGCCTATATGACGGATAATTTCCTCTGTAGGTTTTATCAAAAAGTGATTGCAACTAGAGCTAAAAGCTTCTACCCCAACAGCGCATTTGAAGCAAAACTCATTCGGTGACCATTGAAAGTATTTAACTGTGTGTCATTAGTGCTCAACTAGTCCATTAATCCATGGAACTAAGTGTTCGCCGTAATTTATTTGAAAGTTTTAAATAGAGATAAAATATTCGATGAAATGTCTCAAAGAGACTGAAATAGGTAAAAAACAAAATCATGAACTCTTATATATGCTCATTGTCCGGAGCTAACTAACAGTAACCTGTAGTTTAGATCTACACAAAATTCTTACAAACTTTGGCCTCTACATACAAATGAAGAGAAGCTAGCTGTTTGTTTGCGTCTTGTGTAAGCCAAAAACTAAGAATGAGAAACAGGACCAGCTGTCCCATAACTCTTCTGCAGTATTGTCTGTAAGCATCTTTTCTCTCTTGTTTATATCATCCTACTCACATAATCTTGGAGAGATTCACATCCCTGCACCTAAAATTCCCAAAGCCTAACAACCCTTTTGGTATCACTCATTACCAAAACCAACCATTGTGCTCCCATTAACAAATTCTATGGTTTACAATTTTTTGCCCACACAATACGATACGTGCTAATAAAAAAAGACAGTTTCATGTGGCTCATTAGGCTTTTACTGACAAATCGACATGTGAAGGGTTAAATGCATTAGAAATATATGGGTCTCCCCCATTAGCTGTTTGTGAATTGCTTCTCTGTAATTCCTGTGGATTTTGCCAGTGAAGCAGCAGAAGGAAGCAAGCTGTTCTTTTATGTACGTGTGAATACAGCAGAAGCCAGCTTTGAGTTTCTTTTCTGTTTCAAAAAAAAAAAAACTCATGTAAGGGCAAGGACGTTTCTTTCAGGACCAAGAGTAGGAGGTTATACAAGCTAGCTAGTCTCATATATTTTGAATTGACATAGAAGTCAATTTAGTTCGAAGCTTCTTTGGCGTGTAAATGGAAGAGACTTTTGTTAGGCAAAGTGGGAGGGTCAACAAATTTTGTTCTTCCTTGCTATTCCAATTACACTTGTTATGTTATATATTACGGTAGGTGCGCGTTTTAGCCTTATACCAACTAGAAGCTAGAGTACTAATAAACCCTCGAAAATATACTAATGCATGTTTGTTCGAATCTATCCTTTATTCTATATTTCTATTATGAATAGTACGGTGCATGAATCTGTAGAGGAAGTTATATGACGTGCTTGCCGTCTTAGAAGTTAATTAGATCCTGCATTATCATGAATTGTACTCGTAAATTAGTGGATTTAGTGCTGACCATGGTCCTATTATGTATGTATATGATGCTTTATCTGAAATCAACTAACTTTGACGAGCTAGTTAGTGTATATGATTGGATCTAAAGACAATGTATATGAGATTATGGGGCAATTAACTGCTTCTTATAATTAACGATAAAGTAAAGGCGGCCGGTAGCGAGAATCGACCGAATCCGTAGTATTGTTAGCTTAATAGATTAAGGCTAGGGGTTATAGTCGACGGCCAACAAAACCTAGCTAAATGTTAAGTCAGCAACTTACACTTCCGAATGCCATTTCTTCCCGCCACATCAGTCTTCAAAACGATGTAGTCACAGGCTGCTGCAATTTCATTTCTCAGTGAGTGAGTGAGTGAGTGAAAGATTTGCTCTTGGGCGCCAACAAATTTCATCAAATTTGATGCCGCTCTAGCTACCTCCACGCGGCATTGTTCCGTTGGACTTTTTCGCTCAAAGCGGAAACTTTTCTTGTAGTAGTTCAGGCCATGCCTCAGTCCCATGGTTTAATATCCGAACATCCTGTACTGATCATCGCCATGGTAAGCTATTGCCTCACCAACTAGTTAATTAATTAATCAGTCGTGAGCTCTCTATCATGTCACAATTGCATGCTAATTATCTTTCTATATCTATGAGGGAGATGAATCCGATCGAGTTTGGTTTCATTTCTGAGCTTCTTTTTAGTTATCAAAAATGACCGGCTCTCACGATGGAGAAACGTTGTACTTGTCATGATTTATATTTGGTCCATCAAGTTTTTATTAGTTTTAATTTGCTGCTCTAATCAGTACTTTAGCTTTCAGTTTGACGTGTACGTCCACGACGCTGCATGACCTTGCTTAATTAATTTGTATGAATGAAATTAAGATAGTTTGCTGGTTAATTAAGTGAAATTCTAGAAAATCGAGTTTGACGCCTGTGGTATATATCAACGAAGTCGATCCCAACCAATTAAGTTAATCGAAGAGATCGACTTAAAAACAAAGTCAATTGATCGAGCTCCTTCCGATCCCGTCCTTTAATTTCCCATGCATGCATGAATATCTCGATCCCTAATTCTAATTAATTAATTTCTAAACCCAAAAATTAAAGTGGACCGATCGGAGGGACTTGATGTTGGAGGGTCAACACCAAATATAATGAACGTACTTCCGATCCTCCTCACTCTTATGGAACAAGTTTGTACGTCTTACTGATGAAATGTCAACTAAGTCGACCAAACTTGCATGGGTGCTGACCCAACTCTCGTAATTGAGAATTCTTCATATATATGCATGGGCGCGTATAAACGTTTATGTACTCAAAGGTAGGTCAATTTCTATAATTTGTATATAGTCAATGAAAACGTATATTATAGTGCCTAATTAAATATATGCAAAGTTAATTAGGTAAATTCATGCATTTGCTATATGCTTTAGAAGAGATCGATATTCAGCATCATGCATGCATGCACTCGATCAGTTTGTAGTTCCTCTAGAAGCGTAAGATATGATCGATTTACTAGCCACTAAAAATCGGAAGTTGTTAATACCGAATAAAGCTACTGATATGTAATGGGGTGATGATTATCTTGATTTTGTTGGTTGCTTTCGTTACTTCTTTATGCTCGCTCTGTTAATCGATCACGCTGTTAAGAAAGACAACCGTTAAGGAGATATTGGATGTACCGGCCTTCAACCCCCTGATGTATAAGTTAGTAATGAGATGTGAATTTGACAGAGTCACAACGTAAAAAGGTAACAAATGTGTACCATTAATGTTGAACCACTTCGACTTATAAGGGTGGTTGAGGTTGACACCCTCATTACTCCTTCAATGTGGGATTAGAGTCTTTACCTGTGACGACCCGGACCAGAATCAGCAGTATGATCAGCTTGATCGATGAGTTACTGCGTAGTCGCAGTTGTCCGACGGTTATTCGAATCGCCAGGCTCGTTAACGACTAAATTATTGGCCGAGAATTGGAGCTGGGTCTCTTCTCGAGAGTCGTTGTACGTGTGATTATGAGTTCGTGGGCGGTTTCGGATCGTTATTTGGACGACCGAGAAATTAGTTATGAATATTTAAAGTTTCGACGGAAATGAATTAATATGGCGAGCTACTTAGCGACTAAATTACCGGACGAGAATTTGGTTTCGGCTTCTTCACGGAAGTTGTTTAGAATTTAATTTCGAGCTTGTGGGAACTTCCGGAGCATTGTTTTGAGTTACGAAGAATTAGTTGCGAATATTTCCGTTTATTGATTATTTAGTCAATTTAATGTGTGTTGTCGAAGGGTTGACTTTTTATCCGTTTGGCCAATATGTTTGACTTTGGGTGATTATTGAAGAGTATGTCGAGACGAGTTCGTGGCCGCGAGAATTATCGGAATCGGAGTTACGACGTGAAAGTTACGGGTGTTTAAAGTTCGTCGAAATGGATAAGTATGAAGTTGCCATTTTGGGAAAGCTATAAATAGTAACCTGCCAGTTTGGGAAAGTCAACTTTCCATTTTCATTTTGGTTGACTGGTTGACCACGGTGGGTCGACCCGTTTGGGTACCATTGGATGCCGAATTTTGTTGCCGGATTTGTGGCCGATTCCGGCCATAATTGAACAAGGTTTCTTCATGGCTTTTGTTGGGCTTGGCTTGCTCTTCAACGTGGTGGTTGAATCCCCTTGCGTGGTTGCCGGAGGAGGACTAATTTGGGTGGTGAAAATCACGAAATTCCGGCGAGAAATGGTGGCGGATGGAGGCTTTGATTCCGGCCGATTTGGTGGTGCTCCTTTGAGGGCTTTTGTTAGCCTTGAGCCAAGGAGTCTTTTCCAAGTGGTCTTGAAGGTCGCCGTGGCCGGAGATGGGAGATCGAACGATTTGATTCCGGTAAGGGTTTGAACTTTGGGTTGAGTTTTGGAGGTTTTCCGGTCAAAATTAGCCTTAACCTATAACTGGAAAGTTGTTGGGCTCGTCGAGATCTTGGAAACCATGTATAGCAAGTAATTTTCTGGGCAGGTTTGTATATTCCGGCGACTGTGGCAGCGGCGACGGCGGCGGCGACTTTTCGCCCGGCATGGTTTTCGATGAGTTGCATGTCGTTTGACTCGAAATCGCGCCCCGATCGCAGTGGGGAGGTTTGTTTTTCGAGTTGAGCATTCGAATGTAAAGCGAGGTATTGAGGTGTTATATATGGATTTTCGACGATTCGTCGACTTTGGATTACGTGTTTCCGAGAACGGTGGTTTCTCGTGATTTGGTTTGTATTGTCGAATTATGTTTGTGAAAATTGGACTTTGTGAATATTCAGGGGTTCGTGATCGTTCGTTCGGCGAGGGACTTTCCGCCGGATCACGGGTTAACGCGATACGCGTTACGCCAGTCTGTGAGTGGACATTTTATTTTCACGGATTGATTGCGAGTCTTTTATATACGTTTTACGAACTTGAGCATGCAGCATGATTATGGTTTTACGAGCATGAGATTTCATACGAAATTATATTTATTACAAGCATGTGTTATACGATTACACTTATACGAATATACGTATACGAGTATACATATACTTATATGTTGTTTCATGCATTTGCATCGAACTGTTTATAATTTGATTTACACAGAGTACAGTCTCAGTTACGTTGTTGTATCGATACACCTTGCCTCGTCGGCTGATCCCCGACGGAGGGCCGCCTGGAGGGGCGTTTCCCCAACCAGACCGGTGAGGGGCGTATTCCCCGGATCCAAGGCCATTTCCGGCTTAGAATCACGTGGTAGTCAGGGACTCCGTGGTTCAGACTGTACTAGCACGGAGGAGTCCATGAGTGACCCCGTGGGATTTTACTTGCATGCTCAGTACACTGGAGGAGTATGAGTTTTACCTCGTGTACTATGTTGTTTACATTTACCTGGACTCGCATATGTTTTTATAACATATATATTAACTGGTGAAAGACATTTATTTTCGTCCACTCACTCTAACGTGTTTCATGTCTTTCCCCTGGGTTTTTCGGTTTCTGTGCCCAGTTTGCAGTTCAGGCTCTGGTGTCGCACGTCGTGGTCGGAGGCATAGTGCTCGAGCTACTTTGTTTCATCCAGTAGGTTTATTGTTCTACCTACTGTGGTATGCGTTTACGATTATGTATTAGATGTCGCTCTGAGCTTCCTATTGATTACATTATACGATTTTACACTGGATTTCAGTAAAGTGCATATATATTTACTACTTTACTTTACTGTTGATATATTGAGAAATCCGGATGGGATTGGTGCCCACGGTTTGCTTTTTGTGGCATAGGATGAAGTGTATTTTCCGCGTGCAGGTAATGGTAATTCCACGCTAGTAACGAAACTCTGCCCAAATTTCGAAAAGTTTTTGTTGGTTCGTGTTTTCGAAGGGGTTCGATTCTGGTTTAGGGAGCTGAATCGGGGTTGGGTCCTTTCATTACCGTTCTATTGAAGTGTCCTCTAACAGCTTCTTAATTGGGCATGTGAGTGTAATGGGTTCCGAATCATCGGTTGGTTTGGTCATCAAATTTGCTGGTCTCTGGGCGGTTAACGTATTGGTGTTGGCGGTTAGATTAACTTGTACGTCGTTAGTTGGTTAAGTATGTATGTAATAAGAGCATTAATGGAGGTATACGTAAAAATACCCCAACTCGCTCAACCAAGGGAATCAATCTTGGTTGGGGAGTTAAGAAACCGAATACCGGTGAGTTAAACGTACGTGCTTAACGCATTTACCTTTCCGCTGCCGGTTACGGGTCGTGTACTTCCCCACTCTCCTACCAAGGTTGGTACGTGGTTCTTTTGTGCACCTGTTACATTCTGAAAAAGAATATTTTCATAATTGTGGTACGTTAGTTCTAGTGAGAACAACAAGTAGCTAGTTTGTTGGTTTCGCTTTGCTGAAGCGTATTTTTGCTAATGTTAGCGGATTTAAACGCAATTTTCCTTATGTCCCGAATTATTCATGATGTCATTCGAGGTTCCTCCAAGTAGCGGAACACAATAGGCCCTCTTCCAATGGAGCCACTTTCCTATTATCAATGGACTCTTTCATATCTTTCCAGTAAGGAAGACGCAAGTTGCAGCGTGGCTTGCATTGATCATAGTAGTGTACTCGATGGTATCTCTCGCCCAATTCTTCCTATCGACCGGTGTTTATTGCATCAATAGTGGCGCAATCGTTGGTGCAAACTCGTTAAGGGGTACCCTTGAGCCCCCGAGTTTCTAACCCTTGTGCGACTTCCAGCGATTTTCTGGATCTTAATGCAATTGTGTAACTCGGAAGTACATTGTTGTTCAGCTGCTAGCGAAATTAAACAATCCGACTACTAGCAATTTTTCTTATTCTGATTCCTCTTGTTTTGCTACGTAATTTGCAAGTCCCAGGCTTTTGCCTCTTCTTTTTTGTTTCGCGGCTAAACCCACTTCTGCCCCGTGGTTTGACATGTGCGAAAAAGGGTGGATGTTTATGCTGTCAGCATTAAATGTCGCCAAACCGCTTTGCATCACGTGGAGACCTAGGGCATCTTGGGTTTCTTAAACGTTCGTAGGTTAATAGCATGATTATTGCTTCTAGATGGATGCGCACACGAAATGAGACGATACATATCATTTCGTGTTCCAGGCTCTTTCGAGGTGGTGGTTCACTATGACACGTGTAACGATCCAGTGAACCTATGTGTCTGTTCGTACGGTCATGATCGTTCACACGGGTTGGTATTTAAACCCTTGTTTTACATCCATCTTCCCTCACTTTGCATTTTTATCTGAATTTTGGAAAGAGAAAGAAGTCGCCCGCCGTTGTTTTGTGATCAGTCGCCTGAGTCCGTCAATCATCTCTGAGTTCCCTAGAACAGTAAGTTTTTATGCCTTTGCTCCCTTCCAAGCTTTCTGGGTTTTCCTCCTTGGAATTTTTTTTTTGCGCTTTTGTTGCTTAGGTTTGCATGTGGAAAAGATTTGTTTTGGATTGGGTTATGTGTGTGTTATTATAGGGTGTGGTTATTTTCTGGGTAACTCAACCATCCACAGTGGTCACAGCCACATGAGCTGTCGTCTCGTATTGAGAGATATAGTCTCTAGTGAGATCTGGGTTAGGCCTTATCTCCCAGCCCTAGAATAAGTTTTGTTGGATCTGGGCCTAGTCCATATGCCCAACTAGTGATCTAGATACTTCTGCCATCATTTTTCGCGTGTTGTCTTTTTTGTAGTTGATTACGCTGGGGTGTAAACCATTTGCATAGCATGGGTTCACTGATGTTTTGTTACAGGTCATATGTAGGTTGACCATGGAGGCCGTAGTTATCTCTTCTGACAGTAGTGAGTCTGTCAGTTTCAGTGACTCTTTAAGTCCCCGAGCGATGGAGCGATTGCTCGCTGAGATTAGGGATACCGCGTTGTCTAATTATAAGTCTATAACCTTCAGGAAACCTTTTCCAGCGATGGGGGGATTGAACATGTTTCTTGGCAAGTCCTTTTCGGATTGGGAAGTTGATATGGGTAAACCTTGGGCTAATCTTATCCGTGAACGTTTTGCATGTAACATGGCGTCCCCCCGAACCGGATTTGCCTAGAATCAAGAGACACCATCAAGGTCTGGAACTGTGTCAGCCTTGCCCGTTAATGTTAATTCCCCTACCTGAAACCTTATTCCCATGGGCGTTGTGACGAACTGGGAACTTAGTGATGGAGAAGAGGTGGAAGAACTGCGTAAATCGATATCTTTTTCGGATATGGGAGCAATGAGAAATAATTTTTGGATTTCGGAAACGATCCTTTTGAACTAGTTGTGTAAGGGTGAGAGGTTCACTAGACCATCTCATGGGCAGATCGTCGTCAGTGTAACACACATGAACCTCGGTCTCCACCTTTCTCTCCATCCCCTTCATCAGTATATTTTTGGGGTTCTTCCGTGCACCATCGACCAGCTTATTCCCATCATGTTACAGATTCGGAACAATATGTTCGTGTTGTGGCACGTTGCCAGATTAGGCTTCCTGACTTGCAATAAAGTTTTGAATTACTTTGATGTGAAGTATTCGGATAAGCAGGGTTGCAAGAGCACGCTATGTCTGACAGCGAGACAAGGAAAATGGTATTTTTATCTTTTTAAGTCTATACTCACAACCAACACGATTTGGTGTGATACACGCTTTATCGCCGAAGGTGATTGGGCGAGGCCGTCGGATGTGGTTCCGGGTCCTAAAGTTAGTAACATTTGTAGGAAAAGAGGTGGGTTAGAGTTTACTACGTGCTTACTTTTGCTATGTAGCTGGTTTTGTGTGTTTTTATTCTTTTACTTACGTCTTTGTGTTTGCTTTTCACAGCTAAGCGTTGATTCCAACTTTGAGTCATCGAACGTCGTCGTTGCCACCAAATTGAGAACAACTTCTCGGAGAAGTTTTGCCACTTGTACCTTTTGAACGACTACGCCTTCCTTGAACACGAAGGCCTCTCAAAAGCTCCCCGTAAGAGACTATGGCTTTACTATAGTTATTTTGGTGAAAGAAGCTTCTTCGTGAAGAATTTCACTAACTTATTTTTATTTTTATTAGGTGACATAGCCAACACTTGTCAAAAGAAGAAAAAAAGAAGAATACCTATGGCGACCTTGACGATATCATAGCCGGCTTTGTCGCCAAAGCAGAGGGAGTGAAACTTATCAACTATGACATTCACGATGATCAGCTCATTACGCTGACCGCACCCACTGACATTCTAGTTCCACAAATTGAGGAAATAGACCGATTCGGGGAAGAGTATAATGCGGGCCAGAAGAGGAGTTCCTCTGCCACTAACACTCAAAAGCACAAGGATCCTCAACAGTTAAAGACGGCCAGGAAATCGGCCAACCAGGAAGGAGAGCAAGACGTCTCCGAAGAGACCAACGTCATGACCGTCGCCGGGAAGTTTGGCAGAGTAAATATCATTTTTTTGGCTGCGATTCTTTCGGATGGCTCTAGTTCCAGCGAGAGTGACAAGGTGCTACCACACTCAGTCATAGACACATGTCTTGAGTGGAATACAGCCGACCTTCTGGCCTGCTCTCCTTGGGTTCCTCCTCCCCTTTACTCCTGCGAGATCACTTCTCAGCTTTTGGTTAAGGTCATGACTGTAATTGATATTGAGGTCGGAGCCATTGAGTTTCTCTGACGCGTGGTCGCTTCGCTCCAGCTTATGTGCCATCAACTGAAAGCTATGTCAGAGTCTGCTACCAAGATCCAGAAGGTGAAGAGCGAACTTAATCAGAATGAGCAAGAGCTGGTAAAGGCCAGTGAGGAGTGGCACAACCTCACCAAGAAGTGCAACAAGCTCCAGGGTGATTATGACCTGGTCGTTACCTCTCTTTTTGGCTTGAGGAAACGGGTTACGTTGCTTGAGAGTGAACTTGGTAAGGTTCGTGATGAACTCTAGTTCAGTAAAGACAAGTGCGATCGGGAAAAGGGCCATGTGAACTTGCTCTGTCAACAGTTGAAAAATTTGGAGGAGAGCCATGAGCGAGGTATGATAGAGGCCATGGATGACTTAAAGCTCGGTGCTAAATATATAGGACATTTGAGGGATGCGTACGCATGAGGTATCCGTGAGACGATTGATTGCTATCAGAAGGAGGAATGGCTCAGCGAGAAGTTTCACGTCGACAACTGCCAAAAGATCGAGGAGAAAAAGAAGAAGGATGTTAAGCTTCGTGCAGTCCTTAAGAAAGAAGAGGAAGAAGAGCGAAGGCGCGAGAACACATGGGAATGGGTTGAGCCCCAACGGGCAACATCCTCTGACTCCGAGCGTTACAACATCCGAAGAGTGTCGTGCTTGAGGACAGGAGGGCATTTCTGCTCTCGTCGAGGGATACAAGGATCGAATGGGCGATGCCAAGAAAGAGACAGTCGAGGAGCAAGCGTGAACGCTGGGGCAATTGTTGTGTATTCGTTTTGGGTAAATATTTTCTATTTTCCTTGGGCAACTAAATTTACTTTTCGTTAACTAGCCTTTCATCTTCCTGGTCACCGAGGCTTTTTGTAATTTGGTTAGCTTCGTGACCCTTGGTTACAGTCCTTACTAGATGTGGTTGTTTCTATACTCTTTTTTGAATGGAAAGGAAAGATGTTTATTTTGCAAAATTTGTCAAATAATTGTTGCTTTTTGCTATCAATGAAAGGTGTGAAAGGAATTCATTTGCTTGTCCCGTTTGTACTTGATGTCAAAGTTTTCAAGTCAAGCGTAAAGAGATGTAATTTGTAAAGTCATTTGTGTTATGACAAGCAAAAGTGGGAAGAATTCTCATTTCATTGATTGCGCTAGAATTGATGATACAAAATATTTGGGGGTTTATAGGTTACACACTTGCTTTATTGTTTTTGAGTTTCAGATCAAAAAGTAACTGCATAATGTAGAACCTGCTTATCGGTGGCAATATCTGAGATGTTCCATGTTCCATGTTCATGGCAACCTATTGCCTTCCTTGTCCTTAAGATAGAATGTTGTCAGTCCTACGCTCTCAATTATCTCGAATGAGCCTTCCCATTTTGGCTTGAGTCCCTTGGGTTTTGAGATAACTTCCCTCCACACCAGGTCTCCTACTAGTAGTTTTCTCACCGTGACTCAGCGGTTGTAGTGTCGTGTAATTAATTGCTTGTTTGTCAAGAGTTCAACTCGGGTTTCATCCTCTTGCTCTTCTCGTAATATATCCGCCATTTCCAATCCTTCACTGTTTAAGTCTTCGTCAAATCCTCCAAAATGAAAGCTCCGGTGAATAATTTCAAGGGGCAACAATGTTTCTTCCCCAAAAACTAGGGAGAAAGGTGTTGCGCCTGTTGCTTCCGCGGGTGTTGTTCTAATGGACCATAGTACCTCGTAAATGCATTCTGATCCACCCATTTATGTTTGTAGTCATCCATCCTTTTTTTAAGTCATTTCTTGGTCTTCTTATTCGTTGTTTCTACCTGACCGTTGGCTTGAGGATACACTACTGAAGCAAAGAGCAGGTGAGTCCTCAGGTCACTTGTTAAATTATGTTCCGCTGTTCGTGATGATCGAGAGAGGTGCTCTATAGCAGCAATAGATGTTTCGCCATAGAAAGTTGATTATATTCTAAGTGGTGATGAGTACTAGTTATCCTACTTCGACGTACTTAGTGTGGAAGTTGATACATACCAGTATATACTTGAATTGGCATGCGGATGCCTTGAGTGGATCGATAATGAAAGGACCCAACCCTAGTCTAGCTAGTAAACTAAGTAAATGACCAACCATAATCTAAGAAATTCTGTGAAAATTATGACATAACCTCTCTTGAAATTGAGACAACCCAAAAACCTGCATGAAAATGATACTTCAGAAACCAAATCCCAAATACAGACCATGGACCACCGATGACCATCCGAATTTCTCAACATATGTCAGAAACAAAACCAGAAACTCAACTTAGGAATTTACATACATATTTACAAAGTACTGGTTCTGAATACAAAGGAAAGTAAACTCAACAACTACTTGAGTTACTAACTAACCACAAGAGTCTCACTAAAAATAATATAATACAACTGATATTCAGAGAGGTTTTTGCAAACATATGATACATATAATATAAATTGACAGTGAGTTGGAACCTACTAATGAAGAGATGACTGGTGGACTCGAAGCCTTCGATGATACCAAACACTCTCAGGATAAACACTGCAACTTGGGCGACGCAAACTAGAGAGACCAGAAAAAAGCATTAAAATATAAAATGTTAGTGTGAGTGGACAAAAATAACATAATCTGCGTAAATTGATAAAACTGAAGTATCATGCCTTTCCTCTGATTTCTGTGAAATAATGCGAGTTCAAAATATCATAAAATGAAATACGATGGAGGTGGTCGTTCATGGTGTTTGTCCTAACCCGGAACGATTGTATGTATGAAAAGTAGGCTGATGGGATCGTCTAGGATATTTTACCCAAGACAATCTAAGTCGGACAGGGTATTTGTCATAACCCGGTCCGACCAGCTATCCAGTGATCAGCCGAATAACTAAGGTATCGATGCAACTAAATAAAATCATCACAAAATAAACCTCTAATTTAAACGCTTTAAAAATATACTGTAAAGTGTAATGCATAAAAATATGAACTCACTAGCGACTGTTAAAATAAAGGTCCACTCACAAGTCTGCGACTACTGCTGTGGTCCAGCGGAATTCCCTTCACGGGGTCCCAATCTCGATATCTTGTCAGTATGGATCACATAATCACAGAACATAAAAACTATGGAAATAGGCTTTAAAAACAACCTCGGAAACCCCGTCAATAAATCCTATAACCTGCCACGCCCGAGTTCAGCCATGGATGGTGGCACGTAGCCTCACACGCCTCTGGTGAAAGTTCTCTAATGTCGGTAATTAATACCTCATTGGAAAGCTCTCAATGAGGCCTACAACTTTAATAATTGGACCAAGGTCCAATTTGGAGACCGAAAAACCTACTTCTAGCGACTGCCACCAACGGCAGCAATTGACCCCTCAAAACCTTCCTCTCCTCAAGCCCAACAATACCCATAAACCTACGCGCTCAAATTCGTCGGAATCAGTGTTGAAAGCTACAGCCCAAAAATTGGCCGGAATCCCTAACTCATAGAAACTCTGTCGTTGAGCCACGACAGAGCTCGAGACTACCCTCAATAGACTCAAAGGAGTGAGAGCTTCACAACCCTCCAACCTCGTGGATCTCGCCGGAGAAACACCGAGCCCAATGGTGATTCCCCACAGGTTAACCCGAATCGAGTAACCCCAAAAACGTGCATAAACTTATACAAATCCCAGCAAAGAATCAAGGAAGCATCAAGCTTCAATTCCTTACTTTTTTCTACGTCAAAGATGGCCGGAAAATGGTGGTCCGATCGGTTCAGGTCGGCTGGAAAATGGTGTTTTTTTTTCTTTTCTGGTTTGGGTTTTCCAAAAATTACCCCTTAAATACCCTAAAGCAGCTGACTTGATCGACGACTCATGTTGAATCTTAACACAATCTAACGGTCGGGATTAAACCTACCAAAAATAATTTTCTTTTTAAAAATTCTCACGCTGACTTCCGATAATCATAAGAAATAACTCGCTTATCCGAAAAAATCCTCAAAAATTCCTACAGTCTCAAAATAAAATACTCTACAACTCTCGCGAAGAAAATCAAGTTTAATTCTCGCTCGGTGAAAAAGACAATAATGTCGTTAATGCAACTAATCCGCGATAAAGCTTAATACAATTTGATGAGTGCGTAATTTTAGTTCGGGTTGTAACAACCCACTTCCCTTACAAAAATTTCATCTTTGAAATTTACATACCTGCGAGAAAAGATGAGGGTATGGCTCCCTCATTAGCTTCTTTAGTTCCCAATTTGGTTCTTCTACGACATGATTCCTCCACAAAACTTTTACTAAAGGTATGGTCTTGTTCTGGAGAACCTTATCTCTACGGTCAAGAATCTCCATTGGTTTCTCTATATAGACCAAGTCCTCACATAGCGGAATTTACTGAGCTATAATGACATGAGATGGATTAGGAATGTACTTCTATAACATGGACACGTGGAATATATCATGAACTCGTGCTAACTCTGATAGTAACTACAAATAATAAGCTAATCCACCTACACGCTCTATAATCTTATAGGTCCAATGTAACATGGTTGGAGCTTACCGCGCTTCCCAAATTGCATCACCCCTTCCCATGGAGAAAGTTTCAGGATACCCAGTCACCCACCTCAAACACAAGATCTTTTCGTCTAACGTCTGTGTAACTTTTTTGTCAATCCTGAGCGATTTTCAATCTGTCTCGAATGATCTGCACATTCTCTGTGGTCTCCTAAATTATGTCTGAACCTATGAGGTTCATTTCTCCTACTTCGCTCCAACACAAGGGAGTCTGACACAGTTTTCCGTACAAAGCTTCATATGGTGACATTCCATTGCTAGAGTGAAATTTTTTATTATATGCGAACTCCATCAGATGCATGTACTTATTTCATTTTTCTAGAAATTACAACATATAGGATCTCAGCATATCCTCCAATGTCTGGATAGTTCTCTCAAACGGACCATCCGTCTGAGGGTAAAAGGTCGTATTGAATTATAACTTGGTTCCCAAAGCCTCCTGCAATGCTCTCCAAAATTGTGAAGTAAAATGAGAATCTCGATCTGAGATAATGGATACAGGCACACCATGTAGCTTCACGATCTTTTGCATATATAACATAGTTAGCTTGCTCACCGAAAGTTTCTTTGAGAAAGGTATAAAATGTGTAGACTTTGTGAAGCGATCCATAATCACCCAAACATCTGAATGACCCTTAGATGTACAAGGTAGTTTGTATACAAAATCCATAGTGAAATGATCCCATTTCTCCAAAGGTTTCTGTCGCTCAACCTTCACTTGTTGACAAATAGGGCATTGAATCACATAATTCACTACCTCCCTCTTCATATTAAGCCACCAATATTACTCTCTGAGAGTGCGGTACATCTTCTTGCTATCAGGGTGCATAGCATAAGTTGAACAATGAGCCTCGTCGAGTTTTTCCTGCTTTAATTCCTCGTCATTCGGAACAGAGTCTACCTTTGAATACTAGCAATCCATCTCTCCTTAAAGTAAAATATGGTTGTCTACCATCACACATTGCTTCCTTTAGTTTCAAAAGTGAAGGATCAGAATCCTGCAATTCACTTACTGTGTGAATAAGAATGGGTCAAACCTGTAGAGTAGTGAATAAAACTTTATCCTCGCTCTCATCAATATACAACATTGCTCCAGTGGCTCGCAACTCCGTATGCAATGGTACCCGAGCCATTTGTATATGAGACAAGGAAATTCTAGACTTCCGGCTAAGGGTTTCTGCAACTACAGTTGCCTTTCCTGGGTGATATTTGAAGGTGCACTCATAATCACTTATCAACTCCATCCACTTTCTCTATCTCAGGTTCAATTCTTCCTATGTGAAAAAGTACGTAAGACTTTTATGATCAATAAAAATCCGACATCTGGCACCATACAAGTAGTGTCTCCAGATTTTCAACGCGAAAACTATCGTTGCCAACTCCATATCATGAGTGGGGTAGTTCACCTCATGAGGTTTCAACTGTGCTAAACCATTTGTAACCACCTTACCATGCTGCATCAATACATAACTCAAACCTAACTTTGAGGCATCACTGAAAACAGTAAACTCCCCGCTATCATCCGGTAATGTCAACACTAGGGTTGTGGTCAACCTTTTCTTCAGAGTCTAAAAACTCTCCTCATAAGCCTCCGACCATTCAAACTCAACTCACTTCCTCGTGAGTTTTGTAAGAGGTGCAACAATCCGTGAAAAATCCTGCAAAAATCGATGGTAGTAACTAGCAAGGAAATATGGTTGTTGGTGCGTGAATCATGGGTGTGTATTGAGCACATATGTCACATCTGTCCGCTATCCTCCTTGTGTTTGTTTGCATCTTCTTGTAGTAGAACTCGTAGCATAAAAACTTGTTGATTAGGTGGTCCGCCATGGTTTCTGTAATTGCTTCCATGCATGTTTTCCATGATTTTTTGCCCATCTTTTCGTGATACGCCCTTGAGCATGGTGAATCCTCTTTTTCTCATGTACAATTTGCCTTCGTATGTAATGTGCTACATTGCATATCATCTTTCTTTCCTTGACATGATCCGCTAGTAGTGTCCCATTGACCTTGTATTCAATCAGCTTCGTCCTCCAGTCATTCGCTGGTGGTGGAGCGTTAAGCATTAGCGTGAACACTTCCAAAAAACTTTTGGGAATGCTAGGCTTTCCTAACACCTCCACCATTGTTTGCTCTCTTGTTGTATGCGTTAGAGCAGTTTCCAGACTCGCCAGTGCACTTGCTTTCGCGTTATGTTCCCCGGGGATATGGGTTATGTTATAGAAAGAATATTTATTTAGAATTGCTTTTACGTACCCTAGATATGCTGACATATGAGTGCCTTTGGCCTCGAAGTCCCCAGTGACTTGGCTCACCACTAGCTGGGAATCGCTGAATATGTTTACGTTCTTGGCCTTAGATTTAGAAGCCAGTTACAGTCCCGTAATAAGTGTTTTATACTCTACTTCGTTGTTTAAGGCAGGAAATGAGAACTGGAGTGCGTACTTGGCCTTGATTTTGCCCGAGCTTGTCAAGATGACACCCACTCACGCTGCATCTGTCGTCTGTGAACCATCCATATAGAGGTTCCATGAGTATAGTTTTCCTTTTTGTTTCGCCAATGTCCCTTCCGCCATAGTGTTCGTGGTCAGTTTGCTTGGCTTCGCTGGTGTGATTATGGTATGATCAATGCCCGTTGTTGGTGCAAATTCTGATATAAAGCCTGCAACGGCTTGACCCTTGGATGCGATTTGCGGGTGTTATTTTATGTCGAACTTGCTAAGCTCAATTACCCATTTAGTCAGTTGTCCCAAATGGTGGATGCTTTCCAAGACTTGGCATAGTGCCTGATTTTTCAGTACATGTATGGTATAGGATTGAAAGTATGGTCGTAGTCGTTGTGCCAAGACAACGAGCACAAGCGCTAGCTACTCCAAAACTGAGTACCTTATTTCAGGTTTGTCCATCCCTTTACTTGCGTAAAATACAGGCAGTTTTGTATACGCCTCCCGCCTTTCCAAGGTGGAACTAAATGCCGTTAGTGATACAACTAAGTAAATGTATAAAAATTCACCTAGTATTATGGCGGATAGGAATGGAATATGAGTGAGATACTGCTTGATTCCGACGAGTGCCGTTTCGCATTCCTCGGTCCACTTGACAGGTCTTTTGTTTGTCGTTCGAATGGTTTTAAAGAATGGGTGGCATCTGTCCGTGTATTGGGATATGAAGCATAAAAGTGATTCCAGCTTCCCCGTAAGGGTTTGGAGTTCCTTTTTCGTTGTCGGAGCTTTGGTATTGAGGATTGCCTTGATCTTCCCTGGGTTGGCCTTCATGCCTCACTGGTTGACTATGTAGCTAAGAAATTTGGCTACCGAGACTTCGAAAATGCACTTTGTTGGATTCAACCTCATTTCGCTCTTGATAAGAATATCAAGAACCACCTTCAAGTCCTTTACGTGGTCCTTGTTGTACTTGCTCTTAACCATAAGGTCATCCACGTAAACCTCCACTGTAACTCCATTCAAGGGGCCTAGCAATTGCGTCATGAAACGCTAATATGTTGCCCCAGCATTATCCATGCCAAACAACATGACATTGTAGCAGTAAAGTCTCTTATCCATTATGAAGCATGTTGCATCTACATCCACCGGATCCATCTTGATCTGGTTATACCGGGAGTAACAATCCATAGTAGATAGCAACTCGTGGCCACTTGTTGCATCCACTGGTTGATATATTCGAGGTAGCAGGAAGGAATCCTTGGGGTAGGCCTTGTTTATGTTGATGTAGTCGATGCATATTCTCCACTTTTCACTGCTCTTCTTAACCATGACGATGTTGGATACCCACTAGAGGTATCGTATCTGTCGTATGAAACCTATGGTAAGCGTTTTGTTTCCTCTTCTCAGATCACTGCATATTAGTCTTCGTTGTATTCCCTCCTCTTTTGCTCATTCAGTACAACCTCTAGAGATATACCTAGCTTGTGCGATATAATGTCAGTGGATATTCCCGACATGTCAGCGTATGACCATGCGAAGATTTTGCTGCACTCTCTAAGTATGGCGAAGATGGCCACTTCAATATCTAGATCTAGATTCTCTCCAATCTGAATACTCCTTTCTAGATGCTCTTCTGAAAGCTATTGAATCCTCATCAACTGGCCTGGTTGTTAACGTCTGCTCCCTCTGGTCCACTGGTACCTTCTTACAGGCATACCTCCATGCCTGGGTACTCGCTTAATCCGCTCGCTCCCGACAGCATCAGAGTAGTTCCTCGGAGTGAGCATACTCCTAATGGGGTAAGGAATTTCAGCAACAACATGTACTGTGAAACGATGGCACAGATTCGGCTGAGCATGTTACACCCAATGATGGCGTTGTAATATGAAGGTGCATCTACAACGAGAAATTCCATGTGGGCCTCTACGTGACAGCCTTCGTGGTCTATGGCTAACCGAAAGTAGTCCCTCCATATAGGTTGGATTTTGTCCCCCAAAAAACTTACCAGAGGCTCATGATCCGCCTTTTTCATTGATCCCAGTCACCCAGTGTGCTATATGTTGGTAAGAAGATGACATTGACAGCAGAACCTATATTGATCAATATTCTCCCCATGCTGCACATGTCAATGATAACATCTATAAGGAATGGATAATCCTCTAAAACCAGTGGTCTTTCTTTCTCTTCTGATTAGTAAAAAGTGATCGAATCCCATCCTGGGTTCGCTATTTGTGTCGGTCCCTTTTGTAGGTTGAACACCACTCACTCCAATTTTTGCTCTACCTTGGACCTTCGGCCTGTGAACCTGTTGATTCTCTTGACGTGTGCGACTCCTCCCGATTGTTGCTCCTCTGCTCCGACTTTGTATATGTCAAGTTTCCCATCCTTGAGGTGTTCATCTACTAATGCCTTTACGTTGAGGCACTTTTCTGTGTCGTGAGACTCAGTACCGTGGAACTTGCACCATTTTCTCATGTTACAAAGCGACATTGTTCGTTTCATGTTTCGCAAAGGTAAGGTGAACAACTTTGGATTATCTGTTAGGATGTCCATATATTTAGAATTAAGAATGTTGAAGACCTCCTGGTTGTATCTAAGCCGGGTTGCCACTTCACCTCTCTGTTGGTCACTTCGGTCCTCTCATTGCTGCTTGTTGTTTCCGTGGTAATTGTTTTAGCTGTCGTTGCCCCTGCGCTGATAGACGTTACCCTGACATTCTCGATGACCGTTGCTTTGTAGTTATCATTATAGGTCTTCCTCACACTGTGTCGATGCTGTCTCCGAGTGTACTGTCGTCGATACCACAAGTAATAGTGCATGTGCATTAACAATTATTGTATTAGGGAATGTGTTTACCTATTGTGTTGGTGTTGGGTTTACGCCAAAGGTTTACAGTTTCAGCTGAGCATGCGATGTCACTCGGTTGAGCAGCTTGTTATATGCAATTGTGGGGTTCTCATTGAGCTTCCAAGTTAGTAGCCTTCATTGCAGTGCATTACAAAGGACACAGAAAGCTGACTCGTTAATGATGTCACGACAATTCGCTATCGTTGTATTCCAATGAGAAATGAAGGTTGAGAGGCCCTCCGTTGGCTCCTTCTTTATTGCTTGTAGCTGGTTGTACGTCAGAGACCGGCTCTCAATTGTGATGTATCTCTTGAGAAATGCCAAGATCAGTTATGCGAAAGAGTTGATGGACCTCGGCGGAAGGCTGAAGAACCATCTTAACGCATCACGGTTAGGATTTCCATGAATAAGTAGTAGTACGTTGCATCATCGTAACTCTTCCAGTGGTTGCCAAGAGGAACATGTTGGTGTGCAAGGACGGGTCTGACTTTCCCTTGTATCGCTCTAGTATGACCTTCGCCAAAGGGTGCCTATCCCTGGCCATTATCTCTGTTGAAAATGGTTCGACACGTACTGTCGTCAAAAGTGTACTGCTGAGGAAGCTTTCTTTTGGTTGGGCAAGTTGGTGAATCATGTTTTCAATTCTGGCTATTCTTGTTGCCATCTCTGTAAAGTGGGCATATCGTTCCAAAGCTACGTGTCGTTGTCGTTGTGCTTGTCGTTGTTCCACCGGATCCTGAGTTGCGTCATGCCTTTTATATCCTAGGTTATGCTAGAGCCTTACAAAGCCCGAAGGTGGTCGTGCATCTCGTAACAGCTCGGGGTAGAGTAAGGAGCGGATGAACACCGTTCTCCTCACCGAGGGGGCACGACGATGGTGCTCGCCCGTTGATTCGTCTATGTATTTCAAAAGTGACTATCTCTCTTCCATCGTCCTCAACCTGGACTCGGTTTGCAAGTACCACTGGTGCTCAAAGTCACTTGCCCTTTAGAGTTCCATTCACTTATCCATGACTAGCTCGTACTTGCGTTCCATTTCTCGGGTGCGCCTAACTGCATCCATTGTTGCTTGTTGTTCCGCTAAGACATGTTGCTTCCCGGGTCACTACACAGTTCGGGACTCTTCTAGGTCTGACGGTACCCGGGGTGAGGTTAAGAACGTCTGGCTAGACTGTCTGTCATGCACTTGACGTCAAGCCAAGAGTGAGGAATGTATCTATAGTTCATTGACTTGCTCTCACTAGTAGCTTCGTGATTGGAACAAAAATTCTGTGTGGATTCCCACATATGGTGCCAATGTTAATACCGAAAACTACCAAGAGTGTCTGATATGTGATGGGGTGATAATTTTCTTGATCTCGCTGGTTGCTTCCGCTACCTCTTTACGCTCACTCTGCTAATAATCATGCTGCTAAGAAGGACAACCGTTAAGGAGAGACCGGGTGTGCTGGCCTTCAACCCTCTGATACCTAAGTCAGTAACGAGATGTGAATTTGACAGAGTAACAGCGTAAATGGGTAATGAATTTGTACCATTAATGTTAAAGCACTTCAGCTTATAAAGGTGGTTGAGATTAACACCCTCATTACTCCTTCGATGTGGAATCAGAGTTCTTACCATTCTGTTAAAATGTCCTTTGACGACTTCTTATTCGGTGGCGTGAGCATAATAGGTTCTGAATCATTGGTTGATCTGGTCATCAAACTTGTTCGTCTCTGGATTGTTAACGTATTGGTGCTAGCGATGAGATTAACTTGTGCGTCGTTAGTTGGAAATGGAGGTATATGTACAGAAGTTGAAAAAGCACCATGCACTCTCCATTACATATCCCTCTTCATCGATTATATATAAAATTTCACAGATGGAACTTAATTAATTAGGAAGGGTAAATCTCGTAGGCCAGCTGACGAAATGAGAGACATCGATTACTAATAATATGTTGATGCAAATAATAAGAGACTTCAGATATACGACGTCCTATATACGATCGAAGTGATCGATCTAAAGTATTTGCATGTATTGTACGTCGATGAGTGATATATGTACATGTATATATGTATGTATCAACATGTAACCATCATTGCATATATAAAAATCTTCAACATGTTTTGGTGAGTATCAATCGGTCAGAGCTTCTACTAGCTTATAGCCAGATCGAGGCTTCATATAAGTTTAATCTAATGACCATATGCCATAGTATGATTTGCATGCATGTGTTTTTCCTCTGGGTCGTCTGGTCTACTCATCGCCCTCTTTGTTCAGATTCTCGACTTCATCCTTGTATTTTCGAAGCAGATGGAGTTCTTTGATATAGTAGTGCAGCCTATCTATCATCAGTGCTAGAAATAAGGAAAAACCTGCAAGCAGTACAATTTAAAAGAAAGAAAGAAAAAAAGTTGTTAATAGCAACAAAAGTATAACGGATATATATGAAAAAAAAATGAACATATTTACAGTTATATAAGTACGTAGGACTGTAGGAGATTAACCGAGAGTTGATGTTCACCAATAAGAGATGCTTCTAAGATGCGGTGTGCCATAAGAACCTCATCAGTTGGATTAACAAAGCCTGCATCCATTGAACGTCTCTTCTTGTAAACATTGAAAACAGTGTATATGGTTGAGCTAAATAAGACCAGAATGGTTCCGCCCACGCTCTTCGCCACCAATGGACCTCTTCCCTGCTTCGATCGATCCAATGCTTTGGTCACCAACTGCCGCAGAGGGCTTCTAAACAGAAGGCTCAGAATCAATGCCATTTCGGCGAACAAGAGTGTAAACAGAACTTGAATCATTTCCTCAAACCGATCAACGTACTATGCGCAACTGGAAATCCAATTGAGCTCAATCAGTTGTCTTGTATTTTCTTTTGTTTGGAAGACTTTAGAAACATCAAGTCTTTAGAGGATACAGATGTTTGAAAATCTAAGTTTTCACAAATTCGATGTTGGCTGGCTTACGCTTGTTTCATATCCTATGCCTTCTCCAAACTTACAGATTAATCAAAGAATAATACTTCTAGCACAAATATGAAGAAGCTAGGAATCACATTACGGCATTGTTGGACAAGCTCGATCAACGATGACGTCTGTCGGCAGAACCACGTACGTCCATATATAAGGCCACGTGGAAGCCAACAGTAGCTCGATAACTTATCTGAGCTAATCAGAACTAAGCCCTAACTGCAACAACCAAAACTAATTAAGCAATAAGTATCATATATCTTGGTCACATTAGGAATTTAGGATGAGTCGGGATTCCCAACATAATCATGCCAAAAAAGAAGAAGTTGTCAATAGAGTGAAAGACGTACTGAAAGGTAAAGGGACGGAAGATCCTCTTGAGATCAAATAATATTTTCCAATTCCAAGTGCAAACAGATGGTGATGGTGATGATCGATAAGCTGATAAGATCATCCGTACAATGAAGGTGGTTAATAAGCCCTAATTCAATCTGTTAGGATTATAGCAATTCATTTATGTCATTCTACAAATATAGTCCTATATATACGGAAATTCTTAGGTGCGGATCTCCGCATATTTCAAAATATGTGTATTTCTTAATTTGGCTCACTTTTAGGTTATATATTCACATCTCTACCATTCAAATTTTAGGTCTTAATATATATATTATTTTTGCAAAATTTCATCCAATTTGGTGATGGATGAGTTACGTAAGTAGATCAAACTAACCAACAAACATAAATCAGTAAAACCAGAACTGTTTGTGTATATAAGTGGTAAATCACGATTATGATTTATCTCACCTAAATGATCATCAAATTGAACGAAATTTTACAGAGTTGATCTATACATATAAATTTATAAACAAAACGGTGGAGATGTGATTATGTGACCCAAAAAATGGCTAAATCAAAAAAATCCGCATATTTCAATATATGCAGAGTTCCGCATCCAAGAAGACTTGTTATATATATATAAGGCTGTGTGTGTGTGTGTCTCTCTCTCTCTCTCTCTCTCTCTCTCTCTCTCTCTATATATATATATATATATAATAGCCCTTCCACTAAGGTATACATATTTTTGGTCATTTTCAAGTATAGGGCATTACACAAACTTTTCGATTATATTTTAACATCTCCACCGTCCAATTATTAAGTCTATACGAGTAGATCATTCCTGTAAATTTTCAGCCCAAAATTTTCACCATTTTGGCTGAAAATTTACAGACTTAATCTACACATTAGGACATAAGATCTTAACAGTGGAGTAGGTAAAATATGATAGAAAAGTTGGTGTAATGCTCCATACCTGAAACTGAAAATAACCAAAAATAGGTATACCTTAATAGAAGGATGTTGATATATATATATATATGCTATTATTGTAATCTTTTTATTCACTATCAATGAATTCGAACACAATATACCCTCAAATCACTATGTGTTTCCTTTTATATTTTCTTACACTTTCTCCTTCAATAAACCATTAAACCATGTCCATAACACAATCCACTTAAAAGTTACAACAATCAACACTGGAAATGCCAAATATATATACCTAGCCGTAAGAGAATTATTCCATGTAATCTTCTCTTTAGTGCTCCGAGGAAAATACCCTCTCTCCCTTCCGTTTTTTCTCGGTGATATTCCCCTTGTTTTCACTAGAGTAGCCGGCTTGTTCCCCCGATCCCATCTCTTATCTAATCCCAAATATGAAACCATATTCTTCCTCCCCTCGTTGAGATCTATTCATCCATCTCTTTGCATGTCTATTTTGCTACCTTGTTCCGGTACCTGACCCCCTTCCCGAAGTCGAGCTCTTTTCTTACCGACAACGAAGATCGTGCAGGGTGAGGTCGACCTCACCGTACATGGGGGATGATGGTGATGACGCATGGGATTCGTTCCTTACTGTGACGAGCATCTTCTCCTCCTAACCGATTGCACCATCAAAGATGCAATCTTTCAAGCATTGGATAACGTACCTTTGGCGTGATATTGAAGGGTCAGGCCAAGTTTTCTTCAATCAAGTGGCTCCTGATAGGTTTGTATATCAATTTTTTTCGGAACGTGATCGGGCTCGTGCAACTCGGAGCGGCTTATGGTTTTTTGAATCGGCAACGGTGGTTGTCGAGGCTTTACGGTGTCTTTATGGATCCATTGAAGATTCCTGCATGTGAGGGACTCTCTTGAATCTCGGTGGTCCCCACCTCACCATGTATTATACCAGAATTTTTTTGAAAGTTTTGGTGTCATATTGTTGGTAAAAATCTTGGTGCATATCGTGGTTTTGATCCTTTTTCACTTGGCTATCATCTGCGCATGCGGCTGCGAGTAGAGGTGGATTTGTCTAAACCACTATTGGCACGTGATTTGATACCTATTTCTGCAGATTGTGTGATTCCTGTAGAGTTTAGGTATGAAGCGATCTAAGGATTATGTTCGGTTTGTGGTTGTTTTGCTCATGGTGGTGGTGCATGTATAAGGTTAACTTCGCCCCGAAGCTATGGGATGGCATTCTTCCTTTGCCTCATGCATTAGTCACATCTCTGCCCTTGACAAGCCCCAAGGAGTTGGATGACTTATCGAACGAGGATTACTCAAGTGGTAATTCAGTATTAAGACATTTTGGTCTACTAGTACACGATGTGGAACCATTGGGGAACACATCTGATGTACCAGATTCTCATATTATGACACCAACTAGTGTCTTTGGTGTCCTTGCTACGGGGTTACCGGACGAAGATAGCGATTTGGACGTTCAGGTTCCTAGGTCGCCAGTCTAGGAGCCTGATCAAGTTGAATTTGTTGTAGTTACGGTGTCTGGAGTTTCGAGGACACTAGCTATATGGGACATTGAAGCTGTTTCAAGCGTCCTTACTGAGTTTGGAAATGATGGCACTAATAGGGAGGATCCCATTGGCCGATTTGGATGGGCGAGGTCCAAACTCCTACTGGGGAAGAAGAAAGGTTGTTTCATGACGGGACCGACTCACTGCATCGCCAAGCACACATCCTTCAAGTGGCAGATCCGGAGAATGCAAGCGAGTGTGTTTGCCTAGAGATTGTGCCTAGACATTTAAGGAGTGATGCGCCTGAATTTTTTTAGTTAGTGTTACTCTTGTTTGTTTGTCTAGGTATAACCAAACTATGCTTCACAATAGTGATGTTTATAGGGTTTCCTATTATCAGGCCGGACAATCTAGTAAAACTCTATATTGTTGTTATCATTCAATGAATATTATCGCCGTCTAAAAAAAATGATTCCATTGATGAAGCCGCTTAATTAATAAGTGATACCTATACCACCTTCACCTTTTGTTTTTGGAAAGAAACCTTAGAATATTAAGGGCTTGGCCCAGACTGTAGAAAACATAGCAGTAAATCGTTAATATAACTGGCAAACATAAGTGAGAAGCCCAAACGGTCCAAGGGAGACTACTGTGAAAGTCTTGTTGTCTCGGCCTTTATTTGTTGATTCCATACGCTCATTTTTGAGTGTCATGTTTAACTGTTTAAGCAAAATCATGGAACCTCAACTTTCATGTGATAAAGGAGACGCCGAAGTATCTAATAGGAAATTAACCAATTTGAAAGCCAAATCTAATAGATAATTTTCAAGGCTAGCTTCGTCAGGATCATGCCTGCAAGCAACAAGACCCAAATTGACATAAATCACATCGATCACATCTTGCTTGTCTGATTTTTCAAATTTGACCTAATTGAGCATTTGTGTCCATGCTTGGAAAATAAATTTGATTGTACAATCTTTAAACAAGCATCTCTCTGTTCAAAGTCCGCGGCCAATCAAAATTTGACACGTGGTATTTGTTGGTTAATCTTTCCAAGGTTTTGGCTTTTTCCCATATTCTTCTTCTCATAATTAACCAATAAATGTCACGTGTCGAATTTTGATTGACCGTTGACAATTCTAGCTACCCATGGTTGGGTAGCTAAGTCTCATCCATTTCTTTTGACTTTCTAATATTGTGTATGTCATAGTCACTTGGTCAAGCTGCCGCCTGCCAGCAACATGATCATCTTACTCGAAGTAGTAGGTAATATGATCGACTTTAGAATTTATATATATGAGGGTTTCTTGTAGCAAAATATTATCGCTAGTTGGCAAACGCCAACTGTTGTTGGGGTTTATCATTGACACTAAGGGTCACAATTTGGCTCATAGGCTCGAAAAGTCCGTGGGCGGCCCGAGGCCCATTAAGCCCAAACTGGCCTGACCCGAATTTAGGTTTGAAAAATCCCGGCCCAATGGGAATAAGGCTGACCTTGGGCTGAGTTCCCAAAGCTCATAGGCCTGAAAAGGCCCAGTTAGTCAAAAGCCCGTCTAAGCCCGTTGAGGCCGGCCCGACAAGCCCATGAACAAATATATTATATATGAATCATTTCTTATATATAAAATTATACATTATAGTTTATAGTCATACTCTATAACAACAACAATAAGGGGCAAAAGCTAGATATTAATGATTTATATATCACCAAACTAATTAAACACTCAAGAATTCCTATAGTCTTAGAATTAACTAAGTATAGAGATATTTAATTAACTAATTATAGTGTTAGTATTACAATAGAAATTTTAGTCTTATAATATTTATTTATTTTCCTTACACCACATTCTATCATATTTCTCATTTGCTCTAAAAAAATATATTAATTATTAGAGTAGCAATAAAGTCTCATTTGAAGAATTCTTTTATCGTAGTCTCACTTGAAGAGTTTAAGAAAAAAAATTTATAATTTTTTTAATTTTCATGTTTTTATGTTATTAAATATATAAGGCCTAATAGGCCTAGCCCTATGGGCTTAGCCTGGCCCGGCCCGAAAAGCATGTTAAGGCCCAACCCACAGGCTTGAAATTTTTGAAAAAGTCCAATTCGACCCGGCCCAAATTTTAGAGGAATAGTGTTTAACCCCGGACCGAGACCGATGAGCTTGAGCGGCCCGACCCGACCCATTGCCGATGCCTAATTAACAGTCTAGGTAGGACAAAGAAGCAAGTAAATATACATCTGGCATCCTAAAACTAAAACTAGTCTCATATGAAAGAAAAACATACATATCGTACACAGCCGAGGACGGAAGTAGGATTTAAAATGAGGGGGATTAGATTTTTTTTGAGTAAGTTTACTAAATAAGTATACATAATTTAATTTTTTACACTAAAATTTAGCTACAAAATTAAATATTTTCGAAACTTAAAGGAAAGTTATACCCCACTACCCCACTGTAACGTGTATAGCTACGCTTTGTAGACAGCACCAACCTTTTGAAACTCTATCTAAAGCAAATCGGCCTGGAAATTAATTGTATCATGTACATTAGTACTTACGTATACGTAGTTGTGGAAAAAGCGCCAAGTGAATATATGGGGCTAGCTAGCGCGAGAAGTGAATATATAAGATCAAATTTCTCCTCCATGAATGCATGTCTTCGATCTTATCTAGCACTTAGGCTTAGCTATGCTCATCGCTTTGTTGAAATATATAGCTAGTGATACTCTTAATTAGCAGCTGAAGGAGGCACCTCTATTAATTTGTAAACTAGGAGTGATCGAGCTTATTTTAATGTGTCGAGTTAAACGTACTATTAAACTTAAGAAAAATGAGAAATCGTGGCGCACATGCAGTTCAACCCCTTTTTTCATTTTCAATGGAAACTTTGACTTGTATATCTTAGGCATGCAAATATAAACACGATCCAATGCAGCGACAATTGCATTAACCTAATCAAGTCTTCTTTGATTGCTTCATTATACTATATCATATTTTGACGTCATTTTCGGACGATCGAAGTGCTTTTACTGATCAATGAGTTCTTCATAGTTACAGAAATTTTGGGGCTTGGTTCCATGGATAAATGATAAATGAACGGAACAGTGAAAGATATGAGCTCAAGCACATAAGGAAACTCGATCTCTAATTAATTATAATATTTATGAATCAATACTTGCTAGCTAGCTAGCTATTCACTCTAGCTCGATCAGCATGTATACATAATCTGTGCTACCTAAATAAGTAAATATCTAAATATACACCTAGCTAGTACGTCTCCAACTAGTTCATGCACAACACACCAATTCTACACATGCAAAATTGATCAGAAAAGCTTGCTTGCAAATTCCTCTTTGGCTTGTTGCAATCTCGTAGACAAAGTCGACGAAGAAGCGCTTGCGAGGTCTCTTAGCTCAGACAAACTCCTCCCTAGTTGAAGAGCCACTTTCACTTCAAACAGCTCCCCATTTTCTCTCTCCCCAACCTCTCTTTCCTTCAAAGTCAACCCAATAGTCTCCTCCATGAGCTTGAAGAACCCAGCAGAGCTCCTGTACATCTCAAACACCATCCCAACTTGCCCTCCATGCTCCAAAGTGTTTACCACGGTCCCCAAAGCCCCAAAAACAACACCCAAAACTGCACCCCATGACTCCAAACCAGGCAGCCCAATAAGACCCGACCCAATTGCAGCAGACCCAGTAAGCAATGGACCACAGAAAGCCAAGACCTTGTTGACCGTCAAGACCATATTGCTTAGCCTTGCATATTCTGCAGAGTCTCTTCCCTTCATCACATTCAAAACCTCCTTCATTTCCTCTTCAAGCTTTTCATTCCACCCATTCCTCTCAAACTTTTCACTCAACTTTTCATGAGGACACTTATTGGGTTCTTCCTCAGGCCACCAAACAGCTGGCTCCATAGTCTGAGGAAACTTCTCTATCATGGTTCCAATCAAGGGAAGTGGGTATGCCTTATCCAAAGCAAGAACCTTCTCCATTGCAACTTTGACATCATAAGAAGTGATCTGGCTCTTGACAGCCAAAGTGGTTTTGATTTCTTCATGAAGCCTCTTGAACAGCCTTGAAGCATTTCTCTGCTCCTCCGCTAGCTGTGAAGGTTGGATCTTGTTCATCACTAGCACAATACCAGTCACAGCCACGTATAGGAGACCTGATGAGATTTTGAGTGCCAAAATGGAATGTCCAGATCCAGAGATAGTTGAAAGTCCAGCCATGATTGCAGCTGTGGCTGTCATCCCATTTATAGAGTTGAGAAGCAGACCATTCCAGTTGTCCCTCTGGGCCTTGATGTTGTTGTGCATTTCTACCCTGTCTGCCACTATCTCCATTATTGCATAGAGCTCTTGGACCAAGTTTGAGTCTGAAACTGAATCGCCAAGCTTTGATCTTTTAGCGTTGTCAAATATTGGGTTCAGTTCTACGTCAGATGAAGTGGCTGTCAGGTTGAGCAGCCCATTTCTTTGACTCAGTTCATTCACAAAGAGCCTGGGAACGGAGAGATGAGATGATTCAAAGTTCTGGGAGTGGAGAGTGGCTTTGATCTTTCTAGAAGCAAATGAAGAAGAACAAAAGCAAGCTTGATGAAGAGTGGCCATGAATAATGTTTGCTACTAGAGTAGTCTGCTTGAAACTTGAGATGAGATGGACTCATGGAAGGTTAGGGTCCGGTTGTAGTGAGATGGATAAGAGTGGGATACATATTTATATACAAAGGGAGAGAACCAAGGAAATGAGATGAGCGTGGGGCTTGAGAATTTTTTGCTTTTAACGTTTAAAGTTTAAAGCAACTCAGTCCCAGTCTTTGACCATTTACCAGAAGTCCAGAACAAATTAAACATATGGTACTATTGACCGGATGATTTTCTAGTTTCTACTAACATTTGGAGAGGGTCAAACTTTGAACCCTGTCTTGGGCTCAGACTATTTCTAATTTCTAGTTGTGACTTCTGAATACAAAGAACAAATCAATTCGAACCTAACTTTTAGGGTGGACATGGAACGGGTGGGATTAATTTTTGGCCATATATCTCTCTTTTGAATGGGACGGGACGAGATGGGATGAGATGTGACGAGACGAATCTAATTTTATGCTAATTTAAAATAAATATTTAATAAAATATTTAACAACAAAAATTTAAATGAGACAAGACGAACCAAATTTTGAGTTCAATATATGATAAACATAGTTTGATAAGACTTAAAAGTCTAAAACTACATAATGTAATATTATTTTACTTAATGTTTAATTAAAAGCAGTAAAACTACAAACAATTTTCATATTTAATTTATACATTTAGTTCATATTATAAGTAGTGAAATAATTTGATCGTTAGAGTAATTTTTTTTATTGAATATTATTGATTATTTGATAATTTAATATGTCAATTCTTAAGAAAACAAATGATAAAATAGACAACTAATATGTGAAACAAGACAGATCTCATTACCACAATTCTTCTCATAGCCGACGATTTCAAGAAAACAAAGGCCGACGATTTTTGTTATCGTCGGCTATAGTGTACTATAGCCAACGACAACACCAAAAATCGTCGGCTATAATACACTATAGCCAACGACAACAAAAATCGTCGGCCTTTGTTTTCTTGAAATCGTCGGCTATGAGAAGAATTGCGGTAGTGTCTATCAAAATTTTAAAATCAAGATCCGATCTCATCCCAAAATATTAGAACGGGACGGAACAAAATAGTGAAAATTTTAATTTTCGACCCGTCCATTTGCAGGATCAAGACAGAATTGAGTCGAGTTCAAGATTTGCAGAATTTGTGCCTACCCCTCCTAATTTCAGTGGATTCAGTGTGGTTACCATAACTTCTGGTATGATCAATTAAAATATTTTCTGAAATACGAACACTTCTCCATAGCAATATAAACACCCGAAATTCAACAGAAAATTGTGTAGATTTAGTATTAAAATTGAAATCGAATTACCATGTCTTCACCATGATCAAGGGATGAATTTCAAACCTTGACCATGAACAGTAGCTCGATTTTTGTTCGCCACTACTGACGACGTCTATATCTTCTTTTGGTGTTGTGACCAAAACATTTCACCTGTGATATATGGTCGGAAAACATACCAGACAAAAATACAATGGCCGTTTAAAACCTTTGTTAATTACACGTGTCAGAAAGCTGAAACATTTAAGCGTAGACCAAATAGCTCGAGTAGTACGGTGACTAGCTAGTCAAGTACAAGGGTTGATTTACGCGCTTGCAATCACATGGCAATAATATGTTGCAAAATTTCCCACGATACCTAATGGTGAACAGTCTGATGATGTATCTAAAATTGTGTTGAAGCAAAATAGAAGCAAAAATTATGCCAACCAGAATACCAGATGACCGTGGCATCAATCCATTCAAAACAAGAGCCAAAATGAGACTCAAACGACTATAAATGAGCCAAATGGGATCTTAGTTCACTACCTTCCAATTTTGTTATCACATACTGAAGGCAAGAATTGAACAGTATTTCAGTCTCTTGAATACAATTCAATTAAGCATCAGCAAAAACACCAAGCAAGAAAAATTGGGTAAAGCAACTATCAAAATTGAGATAAGCTCTCTAACAAGCTATCAGCGCAGCTATAATAACTTCTACCAGCCGCACGTAAGTTCAACTAGGGTCTCAGATCAACAAAGCAACCCGTAGAAAAATTGATGTCTACGTATTCCAAGTATGTTATATTCTCGTAATCGGAAAAAAGTGTTATATTCTTGAATACCAGAAAGATACTTTGTACCACTTCCACTTCTAATCATCTTCATACGTCAAGGAGAAGCCTTCGAGGGTCCTCCACAACATCTTTAACACGACGCAAGAAGTAAACCGCCTCTCTCCCATCAATTAGCTAAGAGCAATGTACATCATTGGTCATGGGACTATGTCACCTCCAACAACCATTGGTCGGTTCACAACTGAGTACATACCCAAGATCGCCGACTGCAAAAGGTACACATGAGAGACTAATTTTCAACTTATATCTTTGCATAAATGCAGAACTACAAGCTCTATTTGTTGAAATAAGAGGGCCAAATTATCAAAGTCAAGTTAATCGGGATAGAGAAAGCATCAAACCTGAGGAGGGTTGATGATGGGAGTACTTATAAGGCCTCCATAAGCTCCACCATTGGATATTGTAAAAGAACCTCCAGCCATCTCATCAATTGAAAGACGTCCCTCATTTGCCTTTTTTGCAAGGGAATTAATCTCCTTTCTATCTCAGCACAACTCATCATATCAGCGTTGCGGATAACTGGAACTACAAGGCCCTTCATAAAGATAAATTGAAGAGGCATTATCAATTCCCAAGAAATCTGTTAAGAAAACTCCATAGCCATGACAAGAATGTACATTGTCAAATTCTTACAACTTGTGCTTAGTTGAGACATTATAAAATGAGCAATTTTGACAGAAATTTATTCATTGAAGAAGCTATTTGACATTTACTGAACACATAATTTTAGTCAAAAGAATCTGAGTGTACCTTTTTGGTGTACCCACGGCTACACTAATATCTATGTCATCTCTATATATAATATCATCCCCATCAATTACTGCATTAATAGTAGGCTGATTTTGGAGTCCACTGACAGCAGCCTGTAAGCAAAAAATAAAGATAATATGTATTGTGTACAAGCATGACATGAACTTATGCTTCAACTAGCAATTTTACATACATTACAATGCATCATGTACCTTGATGAATCCTGACATAAGCCCCAACTTGACCCCATGTTTCTCAACAAATGCATCCTTGAAGTCAGAACGAAGCCTCAAATTTGTCCTGTCAGAGGAACAAAATCAGCAAGGAAAGAAATGACACTCAGTACAACTGAACAGGCAGAGATCAGTTAACCAGCCCCCTATAATAGAATCAAGGGTTCATTCCTTGATACAAGATTGTCCAATGCCATACTGAAGCAATATATTTACAAAAGACCCACTACAGTGATTATAATTAAAGATCAGGCACCATTGCAAAACCAAATATCTTTGAAAAAGAAAAGGGCACAGACTGAGAGATAACTGGTTTGAACTTACATATCAACTTCATTGAATGTGGTCAGCATTGCATACGTGTTCTGTGAATCTTTCAATCTTTTGGCAATCCGCTTCCGAAGCGTTGTCATAGGAATCTGCAAATATAAGGTTTTATGTGGTTAACAAAAGACTGATAGAGTACCACGTGTGTAAATCTTGTGCATACATTTTAAGATAGTGCATAAAAAGTAAAGCTAAATGAATACAGGAAACCTCAGAAGACTTGCTCGTCGTTCTCTTTCCTTTGGGGGGAGCTGAGGTTCTTGAGCTGAAGGCTTGGGTGGTAGTGGTGTGGGAACTTTAGGCTTCTCAGTAACTGGAGTTGTTTCAGCATTAGAATTTTCTTCTTGTCAATCTTTTCAACTGTGGAAGATGATTGTGGAACAGCTTTCTCTAATGTCTTCTCAGATGGACCCACATGGTCAACACCTTCACCAGACTTTAATATGACAGCAATCTTGGTACCTGGTTCCACGGTATCCCCTTCGTTGGCTACAAACTGGTAGATATTAAGGCTAAAAAAATTCCGACAGTTCTCCATTTCCATACAATGGCATCGATATAACTGGGAGTTAGGATGAGGGGAACTGCAAAACCTGATACCTTCTAAATTATGCCAGATTCAGGGCTAGCACCATCAATTGTGACCTGATGAAAGAGTAATACAGAATTAAAACACTGCTCCTGATTACTTACAAAAAGGCGTGCGCCAGTCATATTTACGGCTAAGATTCCATAATAGAGTTTTGTAATATAACCTTATTTGTTTCAATTTGGGTTCATCAACTTCTACATGATCGCCAGGATCTACGCAAACAATATTAAATGCAGACAATATCAGTTACACACTTAGACCAACTTAACCTTATAACATGTGAAAGAGTATCAAACTGGTTTGGCGTACTCTTCAAGAATGTCGCCAAAGTTCCATCAGTAATAGATTCACCCATAAAAGGCACAACGGCATCAATCAAATCACCTTCATCACACGGATAAAAAAGAAGTACAAATGTTACATATAGAGATACATTTATATGTGGGTATATAAACATAAGGCGAGAGACGAACATTACAACAAAAAAACATTAATTTCACATTGGATTTAAGGATCAAAATGCATATACATATTATAAACCTAAGATAAGGTTCCCTAGTAAGTACGAATCATTACATCTATTAATCTGAATCCTTTACAAAGTGTCATAATTTCCAATTTGGCAAGATAAACCGGTTTACATCAACCAGGCTGTACTTGTGACTCCAAATCTTTCTATTTTCCCTAAAAAATATTATAAACAAAATCACTACTTTTTGTACTTGTGAAACAGTGAAAACCTAGCCCTACTGTGTTTGGATAATCCACCTACTCTTCGTTACTTTCCTCCGGCAGGTATTGCCATAAAGGATAATCTCTTCAACAAGCTCATCATCCTGTTACTATGATTCTTGTGAGTGAATGCGTCAATTGGGTGTGCAGGTGTTTAAGAGATTATGTGCTTGAAATGTTGCATTATTCCACTTCAATGAAAAAATAAAAAGACAATTAGTTCTGATGAATCTAGTTGACCATAGACTATTGATTTGAGTCAGTGCCTAGTCTTTGTATGAAACTAAAATAAAAATAACACAGAAGCATAGATTTTCTGAGTGTGTGTGTGTGTTATCAATAACTTAAATTCATCAAAGATTTATCATTTAAGATGAAAAGAACAATAACAACTATCATAAAATTCAAACACGGAGGTGCTTCCAACATGTGCTTAAAGAAATAAGCACAACTACAACTATATGTTAATTGAACAAAGGGATGAGGTAGCACACCAGTCTCAGAAGAAAAGGGCCTTGTCCACATTTTCCTGATAGGCTCTGGCTGAGCAGAGCTGACAACATACCTGCACAGCAAAGCCATGTCGAAAAGTTAACAACAAAATTGGTTCAAAATGTTAACTTTGATTTGCTCCCCTCTAAACATTGTATATGTGAATCTCAACTTGACATTCTTGTTCATTATTCGGTACCAAGGTTACAAATACTGATAGCGTATGCATATAGAGATAGGACAACATTTAATTACAAAATTTCTGTCCTTACTAGGTTTAAAAAGGGATCAAAACACCAGATTCACATTGATTAGTTGTATACACTTTACACTAACAATATCTAACCAAAGCAAAGTTATAGTCACCAACCTCGTTGTTCCAATACAATGTGAGGAACCTATCATGAGGTAACAGATATAACATCATCATCACTATACAAAACGAAGATAAACACAAAGAATAATTGAAATATCACATTTCTATTTTCCAGCTAAAAGTTACCTGCTAAACTGAAATGAGACAAGTTTTGCTGACGACCCAATTCTCCGCTAGGTTGAAGTAAAATCTGTCCCCATGCACATGAAATCAAATTGCAATACAAGACAAAACAGTATAGAATTTACATATATATATGTAATAAATAAAACCATGCACATTTTGTAACATCAGAAAGGGACATTTCACAATAATTCAAAAACAAACAAAAATTAGAACGTAAAAGCTGAGTATGAACCTCCTTATTTGGCATAGGTCGGATCGAACGCAATGACTGCCCCAAAATCTGAGAAAGAACAAAAAAAGATTTCAGTAGTCATTTTCAAGATAAAGTTAAAAACAGAGGAGTAAAATCTATATAGGAAGAGTGTTGAATTTGTTACCGAAGGAGAGGAGGAGCCTGCAGAGACGAGTCGTCGCCTTCGCCGTCGGTCGAGAATGTACAAGTAAGGGTAGTAGGGTTTTGGGTCCCGAGAAGAGAAGAGACGGCGTCAAGGAAGGTGGTGGTGGTTTTTATAGAGGATCTGTGAAATCTTACTCATCTCTAATAACACTCTAATTTCAACAAATTTGTTGTTGAAAATATAACTCAAACTTAAATGTTCAGAGGGAGCAACATATTTTGTGCTCCAATTATGTTAAAAATATAGGAGAGTGTGAACTCAAATTTATAGCAAGTAAAATACAAAACAAACAAGAAAATGAGTTTAATTAATTCACTAGTTTACCTTGGGAGTGAAATAAAGAGCATGAATGGAGTAAAAAAATATAATTTTTTTCTATAATTTACCTAAGGAGCTGTAATAGAGAGTCTCATTAAAAATAATGAAATAAGTTTTAATTATGAGGAGCAGACAACCTTCTTAATATTATTTTTTCAAAGGAAGTCTTCTTAAAACGTGTGGTTTCATTAAAACATGAAAACGGATAGTCAATTAATAAAAATAGTAAAATACAAATAATTCATTAAATTATTAGTTAGATATACGATAAAATCTCGATTTATGAATACTCTATATAAGATTAAGTTCTTTATAGTAATAAAATATCTCGATCCCAACTCAGGACCAGTTATAAATTAGAATAACCCTCTACAATGTAAAAAGTTATAAAAAAAAATTGACCCATATGTAGAAAAATTGTCTCCATATAGTAATAATAATCAATAATAAGAAAAATAATGTGATTTAAGAAAAATTAAAATATATTTCTATAGTAATTTGAGGTGATCATCTATGCTTTATAGATGCTATCACATATTTAAACTTGCAAGAATCTTATAGTTCATATTTATGTTTTATAATTGATATCGATCATAAATAAATTATTTTTAAATATTTGAGCTAGGCGTTGGGCGGTCATGATGTAGTCTCTACAGTTATGGTATGCGAAGGAAGGATTTCGGTTATGATCGGGTTGTGTACGTTGTGCGACACCATGCAACAATGGGAAGAGATGGTCATTGATGGTGGCGGTCGGGATACCCCTACTATTGGCATTTAGAATTGTCTAGAGGAATGAACTCTGGCTTTTGTGCTAGGATTTTGTTTGTTTTGGGCTGGTTTAAGAGCGTTGGTGTTTGGTCCATTTATCTAATGGGGTTGATTTCACCATTGACGAAGACTTCTAGCTATGTTGTTTTGGGCAAGGAGAAGATGGTTTAGGCACATGTTTTGTAATGACTTATTTGCAAATTTTTTGGATGGCGGAATTCATCGATATGACATACCTACCACAATTGCGTGCTTAGGGATATGTCTATCTCCATCTTTTATATGACTTTCGTTCATTCGTTTAAGATGCAATTAAGCTCGACATCAATTAAGCTTAGTAATTTAAAGAGTAATAATTTACTCTGATTAGTTTCATCTTCTCTCTTAGAGTAGGGTTGCTTATCGGTTATGTATGTACTATTAAGACCGAGAATATTTTTTAATAATATCTTCATTTTTGTCAAAAAAAAATAAAAATAAAATAGTTAGACATTTCAGATGTAGAAGAAATAATAGTTAGCTAGACATGCATACCTAACTATGATGAACTTTAGTGAAAAACAGGACGCGGACTGCCATTATTAGTGACCAACTCTTCCCAAATTACCCAACTATGCAATCCAAACTACGTAACTAAAAAACACACTCTAGCCTCAAGAACTTTAGCAGTAACTTTCTCCAGAAAAGAGTACACCACCGCTAGCAAGGTGTACACCATAGTCACTGCAAGAGATTAACACCTTGCCCTCAACATAGTCGATCATCACCAAAATCATTCACACTCCCAGCAAAGACAACATGAGTGAAGGCTTCATCATCCCCAAACACCCATTCCCACTTACAAAGAAAGTGAGGAGATCAGTGAAGAGAAGGGAGAGAGAACCCATGAAAACTCTCATGGACAAATGAGAGAGAGGAGAAACCTATAAGAACTAAATTCGCCATCACCACAACACCTTCAAAGCAGGATCTCTAAACAACATTGTCATTGTTGTTGTCGTCAACCCATTATTCTAAATTGTGGAACTTATGGTGTGTTTGGATGGAGAAAATATTGAGGAAATTTAAATGAATTCCAGCAATTCACAATTATTTCCCTTAAATTTCTCTGTTTGGATAAGGTTCTTGAAAATTTTGCAAATTCTGTTTTTTAAAATTCGAGAAAATTAGAGTTCTCAATTTCCTTGTTCAATTCCTTCAAAATTAGGTGTCATTCTATAATTTCCTCAAATTACATATAATGGTGCGTTTTGATGAAGTATTCTTGATTTTCACTAAAATTCACAATTCATGGAAACTAGGATTTCATCATTTGTGAATTTTAGTGTTTGGGTTTCTACATGTAGAAATTTAAAAATAAAGAAACTTGTAACCTTTTATGAGCAATTTGAGGGATTTGTAGAATGAAACCTATTTTTGAAGGAATTGAACAAGGAAATTTAAGTCTCAAATTTCTTCACATTAAAAAAATATGTATACTGCAAAATCCTCATAAAACTTATTCAAACAGAGAAATTTAAGAAAATGAATTGTAAATTGTTGAAATTCGTTTAAATTCCCTAAAATTTTCTTTCATCACAACACACCGTTAGAGTTCTTCTAAGACAATGGAATTACAGTTCTATGAGATGTACATTTTCTATAACACTATAGAAATCAAAAATACGTAATTAAAAATAAAATTATAGTTTAAAAATTTATTCTAACAATAGATCTCTGCCGTTGGAAATTATTGTTTTTAATGACTTACAAAAAGTATCAAAATATGTGTCAAAATAAGTGTCTCTCGATTCTGATCGAAATATGTTATTAAGAGATGTATTGAATATTCTTAACCATTCATTTTATAGAAAAATTAAATCAACGTATGTTTAAGAATATCGATCCGGATAAATATTGTATCTCATACTTATGGATATGCAAGAATTTTTCATAAATATATCGAAGCAAAATGCATATATGAAAAATGATAATTATCACCACCATGGTCTGAACGTTTGCAAAGTACTCAATGTGATGCCCACACTTTGAAAACATTCAAAGTGATGCCCAGAGTTTCAAGATCGTATCAACGTGATGCTTCGAACTATTTTCCGTCATGGCTTGGTTAAGTTCAATGACATGGCAAAAAAATTCCGAAAACAGAGGTGAAAAAACTTTAATGCTCTTAATATGTTTTTTTATAATTTCTCTCTCTCTCTCTCTCCCTCTCTCTCTCTCTCTCTCTCTCTCTCAATTGAAGCTTAGCACCCGAAATTTCTGGGCTCTCTCTCTCTCTTGATTGAATGACAACCCAGCCGCCACCTAACTCTGAACCGCCTCTCGCCTCATCGCTGATAAGCCTTGCCAGTGGAGTCGCTCGCCCTGGGATCGCATCACAACTAGTTCATGACCACAGTAGTAGTCGCAGCTAAGATCGTGTCGCGCGATGCCATCTCCATGGCCTACGCTTCACCTCCACATGCCCTCATGGTAGCCTCGCCACATACGCTTGCTCCACCACGTTTCTCGTGGTTGGCGGCCTCAACCCCAAGCTCGGCCTCGCCGGCTACTCCTCTAAACCAGCGACGTCACGTGACTATTGACTTTGTTGCGAGGTGAGGAGGAGAGTTTAACCCATGAATAGTGATAGTCTAACCTCCCTCAACTCCGTCAAATCACTTCCCCCAAGTGGTCTTGCTATCGTGGACCCGGACTCGAGGTCAAGTGTCGTCTTAGGTCAAGGCAGGCGGAGACATTTACATAGTCGCTACGCGAGGTTGTCGAGGGAGGAGTCGAGGTGAGTCGGTGGTGCTCGACCCCTTGTTGTTGGCCGGATAACCATAGAAGATGTATAGTGGCTTACTAATTTTGGCTAGCTAGTTCACTTAGATTATTATTATGATGCTTGGGCTCAATAAGGATTCTGGCCAGGTGTGTATACACAAAAGTGGGATATGAAGGATGAGTTTTGAGTGGGAAGGAACGATTCATCGTGCACAAAAAGAGAGGGTTGTGATTTCCCAGAGAAGTCTCAAATATGGCATGAGCTGCGCATGGTTTCACCGTTGTGTTTCAATTTTCAGAACAGGTAAAACATGCGATTGTTATATCTGAAAAACTCTATTTGTCATGTTTGTTAACAATGGTAACATGGCAATGAGATTTTCATAATGAAGAACAAGATTGAGAAATTTGGGAGAGAAATCAACGAAGGTTTTACACTTGTCTATCAATCTTAGCACAAATGATTATAGCCAACCAATCTATATAGAGAGAGAGCTCTAAGATAAGGTCTGTCAATATTCAAAAATATTTATGCCAGCTGTAAAAATATCTAATTCAATCTACGCTATATGGACACTGTTAACAGTCCCCCTCAATCTCAAGTAGGGAGACAAGACTAAGATTGGTAACATCTTCTTTACACATAGCATTGAGAGATCCTTTAGCAAGAACGAAGGTAGCTTGTGTTGCAATAAGATAAGATAACACCAATAAGTCTTGAACACTGCAAAAGCAAAAGTGATCCAAATTGTGATAATTGTAAACACAACCACATTCCAGCCACCTACTACATATAAAACATCCCTACCATTTTACACATCAATCTTATCACCTACCATTTTAGCATCATTACTACCATGTGGACTATTATTGGAAACTGTCTTCATAGAACCTGCGGCCAATTTCTGTCTAACTAATGATTGAACAACACCATATTTGCAGCCAATTTATGCTTTTCCTGTGAAATTAATACTAGAACCAGGAAGGTACATCTCAGCATACTCACTATATTGGCAGCCCTCTCAACTATAAGAGTACAGAGTGACTCTACTTTGGCAACACCACTCGTCTCACTATCAGCTTAAAGCATCTCATCAACTCCAAAATCTTTAAATTGACTTCCATGTACTCGTGACAATAAAATTGAATAACTGTTCTCCTATATGCTTTCTTCAGTGTTGCTTATTCCAACTTTCTTCTCATATTCTAGATCAACACGCACTTGAACAAAGTTCTCAAATGCTCTGATCACTTGAGGTTTTGTTTCTTCAGAGAGTATAATGACTTGCCCACTTTTTTGCTTAAAAATTCGTCTATAGAGTTTAAAATAAAACCCACAGAGTTTCCAAACCAAAACTATACATCTCTAGATAAGCCATAACTCATAGCATTTATCAATTCGGCACCATTATCACCCTTGATTTCAACACCACCATTTAAAATTTGTACAACACCTTTGTCAATTCCAACCACATCAATATCATATGCAAATCCAGCAAATCCATCGTTTATACCCCAATTACCTTCAATACCACTATAACATCATTTTCATCTCCAATACTACCAATAATACTATTTTCACAATGTACCACATCGTCGAATACACCATTCCTAACTTCTCTTCTATCACTATTAATACCAATATTGACATCTTCATTCAAATAACCATAATTCATAGCTCCATTCATTACTTTATCAAGATCAATGTCACCATTATGTACAGCTCCATACATCGGTTGCATTAAAGCCACAATAAGCTTCACCACTTACATTGTTCACACCACTATCATGACTATCACCATTTTCAGCATTCACAATTTTATCACGTACCCTGAATTGCACCATGATCATTTTCCAGAGTGTTCTTTGCCACCATATTCACATTCTGATTCTCTTCCATCCAATCACTCCTTCTTGCCGCTTCCTTCATATTTTCATGAAGCAGTTGCAAAATACCATTCTAAAAAGTATCTGCAATCTCACCAATAATTCCAAAGCTAGCAGTCACATTTTGCATACCAATGTCAACTTCTTCACCAATCAGAACAACATTGTGAATCTGAGCACCAACATCATCACCTTGTACTCCAAAAGCACTATAAGCACCATTCCCATTATTCTCACCTCCAATACTACTAATTACATTAGTCGCTCCATTTACTATACCATAGAAAACATCACTCATAGTTCCACTAACACCACTTCTACTAACTGTATCACTATTTACTCTGTTTCTACCCTCAATCATAATAAGATCCAGAATAGACACATTACCATTAGTCTTATTCCTCTGACCACAATAAACTTCACCATTTACACTACTATTTCCAAAAGCATAAATAGGTCTCTGATGGTGAATGTTGCAAGAAAATATGGATGACATTCTAGAGTGATATCGACTAAGTCCAACAACATGTCAGTCTGCAACAAGAAGTAGAGATTTTAACTTTCGAAATATAACTGATGCTTCATTGTCATAAACCATTGTTCTCACAACATCATACATATAAGGAAGGCCATTGAGGGTGGCCACAATAATGTCTTAATCGGAGATAGTAACACCAACATAGTTCAATTGGTCATGGATATGCTTGACATAAAGGAGATACTTCTCTATAGACTCATTTCCCTTCTTGATTTTCCACAAATCAGTTTTGAGCTTTATGATATTGGATCGAGAGGCAGAACAGAACCCCTCTTCAAGGCATATCCAAGCATCTCTGGAAGAAGTACAACCAACAATAATATTGATTGAATCTTCAACAAGTGTAGCCATTAAGAGGCTTAACAAGGCATTGTCGATTCTCTTCCACGAATTTTAGGCAACAACTAGTTCATTAGGAACACCATCTGCTTCAGTAAAACCAAAACGTGACAGTGATGTTTCAGTTCTATCAAAGAAACCAAAGAGATCATTGCCTTCCATAATACAACGAACCTGATAACTCTATTGAATAAAATTCATATCAACAAGTCTCACGGTGATTATGCTTAGTGAAGTAGAAGTGTCAGCTGGAGTAATAGTAGACAAAGTACTTAACCTAACAGTAGAGTTACTAGAAACATACATGATTTGGCAAGCAGAGACACGTCCCTTTATTTTTATTTTCTTTCTACGCTTGCATATGTGACAAAAGAAGTATTCTGAAATGGGAATGATAGGAGGCCCCAAAGGGGCCTAAGATATTGAGGGCCCAAAATAATGTGTCAAGCCACATCATTTCCATATTATTATATAATTATATATATTACCATATTTTGATATTAATTTGTAAAAAGACGATCTTGTCATTGTGCATCTAACGGCTATCAATTATTCAATTAATTTAGCAATTTAATTACCCAATTAACATTAAAATATAAAGTTTATTGCAAAATCTCGAAATAATAAATGTCTAAGTATAACTAAATATAAAATCCTAATTATAGTAAATCAATCCTTACAAATTAAAATATATAAATGTTCAATGATAGTTATGAAATCCTATTCATTATATTTTATAATTCTTTCTAATTATAATTATGATTGATTTTTTTTTATGATTGTTATGAAGTTTAAAATCAGAATATCAAAATATGAGTTCTATTAATTAGATTGATTAGTTAATGTAATACAAAAAAAAAATCGTTATTAATACACTTTTTTCCGCCAAAAGGAATTAATACACAAGTCGATCAAAAAGAAAATTTGGTTCGAAAATTATAATTTAAAAAGAAAATCATGATTACAAAAGTTTGATGTATTTTGCCAGCCAATTAAAATGTAAGACTAGTCCTCTCAAAAAATTACAATCTGAAGGAAAAAATTGTTCAAGAACAAACAACTTGTGGCCGAAGTATGTTTCATCCCAAAAAATGAAGTCGATGAATCCGAAGAACATGTATACCATGCTTATTGAAGTTGAGAGTGGAATACAAAATTTTGAATTCAAAAACAAAGAGAAACTGTTTAACTCGACATTTGATTCAAAAACGAATTTCCCTCAAAAGTAAAATGACTTTCCATAATTAGCATCTCTTTGATTGGAATATAATTTTTTTATTGAAATATCATCAATAGAGATTGAATCGAATAAGTTTATTATATATATATATATTAGATTCTTCATTATATTTAATTTCCCGCCAATATTAATTGTTATTCCTAATAAATAATCATAAATATCTCTAAACTATAATTCCAATTATAGTACATCACAAAAGTTCATAATTATTATAGTCTTAATTTAGTAACGTCAAAATTTAATGCTTAGTCGAGTAGTGCTTCAATGGTGTTCCTTTTGCTTTGCATGAATTTTCATGGAGGTCTTTAAAATTCTATGCATGGAATTTTAGTGTTGGACTTATGTAAGGATAATTTATTTAGTTATTTATATGTTGATTTTTAGGTTTGGTTCATGTTTATTTTGTAAGTGTTTGAATGATGATCTCTTTCACAAAACTTGTTCTTCCACTTGAATACTGAGTTTGAGCAATCTTAAGATCGAGAAAGAACTAAAGTTGAGTTGATATGATTTTAATCTCATACTATATATGATATTTTTTTAGATGAAAAAAAAAGGATAAGAAGAAAGAAGAAAAGAAAAGAAATAAGTTTCAAAAAAATAATAACTATTAGATGTACGATGGATAAGATTTTTTTTTCAAATATATTATATATAAGCAGTGGCGGATCCAGAAAAAAAATTTAGGTAAGGCAAGATTAAATTTAAGCGAAAAAAAAAAATCAAAGTAATAAATACAAAGTAAGATTATTTTTCCTTAAAAAAAAGTAAAATTATTTTTAGAAACTTACTTCAAACTTTATAAGTAATACATATTCATAACCATAAAAAATCAAGTATTCAAAATTCATTGTAATCCAAATTTTGTTTTTCGCTAGAAAAAGTAAGAGCATTTTTTAAAGACTTTGTAGTTAGTCTTCAAATTTCAACTATTCTTAAAAGGATAAATCTTGTAATCTAGAAAATAATAAAAAGAAGTATCCTTGAAAAAAACCATCCATGAAATTGTAATTTCTAAACCAACACTTAACAGATGTAGAACAGTACCTTGTCCACAATTGTAATTGACTATTGTAATTGCACTAATTAGTAGAGTGTAGACACTTCTCTTATAACCAACGACGTTGTTTGGTTCAATTTTTAAGTGAGAAACGACATTGACCTCATCTTCTTCAACCTGAAAATCCTACTTTTCATCATCTTCTTCCCAGTTTACTGAAATTCTGACATTTTGTCCATTTTCTGTCTTTTTTTTTGCCATATGAGCAATACCAAACCCATATAATCAAAGGAAAAGTCAAAAACTCAGGTTGGGCAACTGCCCAACCTGGCCCCTATATGGATCCGTCGGTGTATATAAGATATAATAATACATTAAATTCTATAATAACATGGAAATTATGTGGTTTGACATATCATTTTGGGGCCTAAAATCATTTCCCTATTCTGAAATCAGAGCACAGAAGCTTCACCACAATATAATAAAGAGCACTTAACACTAATAGTCACTCTTCAAATGAATCACAGATTCTTGCTACCAAAATAGCACCACAAGCACTCAATAAAAACAACTTTGAAGAAAGATCAATAAGAGACGAATATGCAAATGCTTCTTAATCACACTACAAACATCAATAAGCAGCCACAACAAGCAATCCTTTATCACCAAAGGTTTTAAACACATCTATTCACAACCTTTCTAATCATTACTCACAAAGATAAGAAACTATTCCTCCACAACAACACTAATTTGCTCAACAACACCAGGTTTTAGCAACAATTTTTTTTTCTTTCAACTACAACAAGTCAACTACTTCAAATTTTACAAAATTTTAGTGATACTTCAGCTACAAACTACTATAATTTTTTTCTCCCAAATTTTTCACAACAACTCCAGAGTATACAAATTTTTTGGCAAACCACATAACCATTACAGCAAATCCAATTATGACAAATAGATGCCGAAGCTTCAAAATCAGGTCCTCCGGAGCCGTGAGGGCTTTGATACCATGTTAACAATGGTAACATGGCTATGAGATTTGCAGAATGAAGAACAAGACTGAGAAATTTGAGAGAGAAATCTACAAAGGTTTTACACTCCTCTATCAATCTTAGCACAAATGATTACAACCATCCAATCTATATACAAAGAGAGCTCTAAGATAAGGTAGGTCAATAGTCAAAAATATCTATGCCAGCTATAAAAACATCTAATTCAATTGGAGCTATATTGACATTGTTAACAATATTTTCCTATATACTTAATTAATGATCTATATAATTAAGTTCTGCCTGCTAACAATAAGGACTAGATTAAATCCACCAGTTTTCTATTCTAGCTATTCTCTCAATCCTCAAGCCCCCTCCTCATCCTAACTTAATTAATTAAACTGTCGTACCGGTGTTCGTCAATGACAACAACAAGAGACTAACAAAACCTCCTCAACATTGTAAAACCGCTCCGTCCTTTACAAGTGTGGATGTGTTTTGTGGACCTCGTTGTTGTCGTCATTGCTCCGGACGGTGCCCATACTCAGGAGATTTTAGCCTAAAATTCTTACTCATATGCAGCCAAGTTGTAGATGCCATGTACTTGGGTCCGCCTTTTTTCAGGGGGCCGATCCAAGAAATAAAATTGGGTAGGACTTAGATTTAACTATAAAAAAATACGTAAAGATGCCAAAGCGATTTATAGATCAAAAGAAAAAAATTATTAGGGGTGATGTGATGAGCCTTACTCTTGAATGTGTGCATATACAAAAAGAAGCTAAACTATACATATGTAAAATAAACTGTAACTAATTAAATTTATTTCTTCTAATTCTACAAGTACATGAAGCTAACTGCAAATTTTTTAACACAAATTATTACTAAAATCAACATAGTTATTCTCGATACCCAACGATAAAAGTTGTGAAGTTTGATTAAGATCTTCTAATTTTAATGACGAAATTTCTTTAACAGAATAGTGTAACGATGTGGAATTTTAGAAATATAACAAAATATTACTATCTAAAATAGGAAGAAGATTTAGTAGTAGTATTTGTTAAATATGCTCTGATTAAGTGTGCAATATGCATTGGGACGTTAAGTTTCTTTAAGAATATGTGTTACGGCAACCAGTTAGTTCTTAGAAACCAGGTTTCAAACTCCAGGATAGCTAGTTAGTATATTCGACAACCAAGTCATTTAATTTTGTGCTAGTTGTAGGAAACAAAGAAGAAGTTGCATTCCCTCTTTTACTCACGACAAAAGATTAACCCAGAAAAATCTTTACTTAAACTCGAGTGATCTTCCTCTATTTTCATCATCCTCCTCCCGTTATAGATCATTAACAACTAACAACTTCTAGATAACTTGGGTAGAACTTCAGCAAGCAACCATATTTTTTTTTTTCCAATTCCTTCCTTGTAGATAGCCTATACTTATTTTCTTTTATCCCAAAAAAATTTGGGTGGGACTTGAGTCCTAGTCTAGAAAGGCTGGATCCGCCCTACTTGTTTTGAAGATTACACTATTCTAGCTTTCTAAGTTCCTCCCGGAGTCACCGCACGAAGAATGTGAAAGTATATATCTGCTTAGAACTCAACACGTACAAGAGGCTAATAATCATGCATTTTGAAGATCAACAATTTGTCGTCGTCTTCGATCAAATAATCATAAACATATCGTAATGGAGAAAACTAATGGAAGATGATCGAACACTAACTCGTTGCTATGGCAACGATATTGGTTGAGCAGTACACTTGACAGTTTTTTTTTTGATGAGATACACAACAGTCGACATACAGTTGACACAACAAAGACTCGACAGATCGGTTTTTACCATAAAGAGAAATTTAATGGACATAATATTACTAGTACGTACGTGATCGACATGGCATGCACTTTGAGATGCATGCAGCGGTAACTTAATTAATCAAGCATGCACGTCTTCAAGGCAATCCACCTCCAAATCCACCACCAGCTCCTCCACCGAAGCCTCCTCCTGATCCACCCCCAAGTCCTCCACCACCACCGCCTCCAAAGCCTCCCCCGCCACCTCCTCCTACTCCACCACCAGCACTACCTCCTGCTCCAAAGCCTCCACCAGCTCCTCCTCCAAAACCTGATCCACCACCAACTCCTCCGCCTCCACCACCACCAAAGCCTCCCCCGCCGCCTCCGCCAAGTCCACCACCAGCTCCCGCTCCCGCTCCACCACCGAAACCAGCTCCTCCTCCAGCACCCGCACCACCACCGCCACCTACACCTCCTCCACCTCCAGCGCCCGCACCACCGCCTAGACCTCCTCCTCCTCCAGCACCTGCACCACCACCTATACCTCCTCCTCCTCCAGCACCAGCACCACCGCCTAAGCCTCCTCCTCCTCCAAGACCTCCACCGCCTCCGCTTCCCAGTCCGCCACCGCCTCGAGGGAAACGTGAGTGGAAAGTTTTCTCATCACCAAAAGAACCCTTTTGGTCACTTCCAAGCTTCCTGCTAGCTGCACCAGTGTTGAAAATGAAAGCACCAAAAAGCAAAGCAAGAAGAAGCCTCGAACTCGAACTAGTAGTCATCTTCATTAGTGTATGTGGAAACTTAATTGGTATGATTTGTGAAGCATGAGAATGTAAGAGAGGAATTATATAGGCAAGGAATTTATTAGTACGGTTGGTCGATCTTAAATTTGTGATCGTCTTCTCATCTATAAAAGGCAAATAGGGGACGTCTAGTTATTGCAATCCCAACTGTGTCTTTGAAAAAAGAAATCTCTTAGCTCTAATCCAATACACGCAAGCCCCACTCCTGACCAGTTCAACTGAATTTTCACGTTGCTCATCTTGGATCGATCCAGCTTCACACTCCTAGTGGACGACTTCTTTCTCTTTCTCTTTTGCATGCATGAGATTCAGCTGCGCGCGGGCTGCTGTATTTAGCTAGCAATGCAAGTAGCCACTGTAGCATGTTTCTCTTTCTCTCTAGCTCTCTATCTGGGTTTAATTTGTAGGCGAATACCCACATGTCTCCTGCTTTGCACCGATGGATGTTAGATAATATATGATCGATGTAGGCCAGGGATATGATTGCATGCAGGCCAACGTACATTGTTTCTATGCTATTTATACCATATATACTATACTATACATATTTATTATTTAGGGGCAACCAAGAGAAAGCCTGCAGCAAGTACTAATTCATCTGTCACCAGTCTCACCACGTACTAATCCACTTGCTATCAATAATTAGGGGCTAGAGGCGGCCGGTGGCCCTAATAAGATCACACATTGACTTGGGATTCCAATTAGTATGCATCCAATTAAGCTGATTAATAAAAGCTCGATCGGTTGTGAATTTGGCATAAGTACGTAACTATGTATGACCTAAGATTCAATGGATCGGAAACTCGATCAAATTAAAGAATATACAGGCCAGTGGCATAATATCGTATCTTATATTGAAACGGGTGTTTCTCTTAAATCATGAAGAAAAACATGCACGTATTGACATTGGTTATGGAGGATGTAAGCCGAGATGTGGCTACTATGTGGCAGAGAGGCCGTCGTTTGTGTTTATAGGCGCTGGAGGCCGAGCCCAGGTGGTGCGACTGTGCGAGGTGTTGGAGTCCGAGGCCAGGCACGTGGGTTTTGGGCAGCGGCAACGGCGAAACTGCATGGCGGCGGCGGTCGGAAGGAGACGTACTGCTACAAACGAGTGTGTGTATCAGAGAGAGAGAGAGGGGCCAAAAAGATTATGCATTACCTTTTATTTTGAAAATCATAGATGCCACATCATCAATTTGGATGGATATGAACAGAGAACGGGCAAAAAATAGTTTTAGGTATCTCCTTAATAGTTTTTAAGAGTTTGAGTACCTTGTTGATAATTTTTTAAGTTTGGGACCATTTTAGGTAATAATAGAAACAGTCTGAGTACCACACGTGAATTATTTCCTGAACTTTTTTAACTAACTTTATATACCTAGTTATTTGTAGGGATATGACATTACACCAACTTTTCGATCACATTTAGACATCTCCATCGTTTAGTTTTTGGGTCTTTATTTATTCAAAATTTTAACTAAATTAATTATCGTTAAGATATTCAAAACTGCAAACAGTCTAAATCTTATCTTATATCAAAATCGACCTCGACATCTCACAAGCAATCTTAGATGTGAAAGGAGAACACGGGTATGGGTGCGAAGTGAAGAGAAGAGAAAGGGTGAAATTATGGATGACAATATTACACATCGGGTATGGTATTCATCGAGTATTCGACTCTAACGGGGAACAATTACATGTAAAAACAGGTTACGATCATAGGTACGGGTGTACCCAATACCCAGCATTTTAGAATGGGTATGAGGTGAGTATGGTATTTTAGTATTCGTACTCATACCCACCCAATAAAAATATCAAATATAAAAATATTACATATTTATTGTAAACATTATATTTATGTGGATGTCTATGTAAATACTCATTAATTGTGTACCTATCATGTAAACTTTACCTCTATACATAGAGACCCAATGTGATGAATAATACTACTATATATTTCTCCTCCTCCATCTTTCTGTGTTCTTCTTTCTCTCTATGTCTCTTCTTCCCAGTTTATAACACGTTATCAGCACTTTCGCTCTATTTTTTTTCTTAACTCTATGATGATCTAAGATTATATAGTGCAACCTTGTTACTTTGAACTATTACTCATGATCTACGAGTAATATAATCTGCTTATAGTTTATATAATTACAATCAATATTTTCGTTTACAATTGTTTATATTAGTGAGCCTGAAGTTTTACTAATAATACTCGACCCTAAAGTTTCGAGATTATGAGCCTGAAGTTCAAAAATGATATTAGTCGACCTGAAGTTCTAATAATATGGCATAACCCAAATTTTTGTGCATGTGATCCATTGTTCACTATATTCGAACTTGAAGTTTCGATATTAAGATCTTAATATTTTCTCTTTTTCTACATGAAAAGATGCCAAACTTGACAAAATTAGATTTTTCGCCCTCGACATCTCTGGGAAGAATTACATGTCCTAGGCCCTTGAAGCTAAGATGCACCTTGAAGCTCAAATAAAGGATTTTGAGTATAATAGGTATTTGAACCAGAAGTTCATATTATCCACAATATTAGAACCTGAAGTTTTAATAGTGAAATTCTAATATATGTTATATGTGAGGGAGGACATAAAGTTCCTCAAACTAAAATTAGTTACTCGAACCCAAAGTTTCGAGTGCAAAAATTTTATAAATCTAAAAGTTCCAAGTGCCAACTTATAGAATCTGTAGTTCTAATAGTGAAACTTGAACTTGAAGATTCGAGTAGATCGTTACACAATAACCAAAGATTGAGACCTGAAGTTCTCACAATTAGTTCGATTACAAGGACCAGAACATCCTCCAAATTATGAATAATATGAAACCTATGTTTCTCAATCTCACAAGGACTTGAAGTTCCGAGATGTTATTTGGGATTTCTCGTTAGAGAAAATGGTACAGTAGTCGAAACTGAAGTTTTCTGACTATATGTTCGAGGGTAATATAAATTTATCATGTAATTTGAAGTTGAGCAGACCTGAAGTTCTACCGATTTTCTTCATTAACGAAACTACAGGTTCCCATGTCTATTTTTTTTTTTTGCATTTTATTTTATTTCGTTACATGGTAAATATTTATTTTCAATGAGATTAAAGTAATTTTGTTCATATAGACTAGCAGTCTTGAAACTTAAAACTCGACGAGTGCATTTTTGGCCAGAAGTTTAAAATTCTTACATGACCTTATGGTTTATATATAAATTGGATTTATTTCTCAACCCTATTTCCAAACCCGAAGTTTTGATATATTGCTAATTAAGCATGATGAGGTTTTATATTACTCATGATCCAAGATGATCATCGACATTCTTTAAAAAATGATGTTTATGAAAGCCAAAGTAACGATTATCTCAAGAATTGTACATCTTGATTTATGACTCCGGAAGAGCTAGTAATCGGTTACATATTTTATTTTTTCCCTTCATGGGTGTACAATGGCAAAATTGATTCTACCACATCGAATTTATACATGAACCAACAGTTCACTGAATAATTTTCAGTATGTAGGGAAACAGTATATCTATCCAACCAATTTGCGGGCCACTCAGATTGTGAGCTTGGTAGATGCGTCGACAAGTCAGTCACATGCCACGCTCTTGTCCACTCGAAAAAGTGCTACTAAAACTCGAGTCCGAAATATTATGGATTCACCACTTGATTAAACACCGATGAGTTTACATCAATATATTTGATGATATTTTTAGTCCTTTTGGTTTTGAATGTTAGTTTTCCACGTTCGATTCCACAAAGATTTATGCGGAAGCACTCGTATCTTTTGAATTCTAAGATGTTGGTAATGCGTACCAACATGTCTCGGTCCGTCAAAGACTATGCAACTTTGTAAGCAACTGTACCATTTTTTGAGGTTTATTGCCACCATAATTGCATGACAGCTGGTTACTGGATACAAGTGAGCTACCTTGTATTTTTGACCGTAACGTACCAAGTGATTACCTCAAAATGAAGGATGGGTATATATTGGGAATATGATGCTTCATCGGTAAATTCACATTGAAACACTTGTAAGGCGATCTCATTACACAAAATTTGTGAATAGTCACTTAGAATAGACAATCTTCACGTCGTTAGGGGAAGATAAAAACGTAATCGTTCAAAGAATCGACTTAGAATTATTGTGGTCTGTTCCACTATGTCTCATCTCGATTCCTAATTTTGCACATGTTTGATACTTATGTGTGCAGAGTATGATATTCTTTTATTAATTAAGTGACAAGTTCATACTGATATGCTGCTAAAAATCCTGCAAGGAAAGACGTCAACGACGTACTGCCACCCAAGGTGGGTGTGCATGGTACAAGATATGACGAGGGATTGACGGCTAACCAGTCACTGATGTTGATCAATGGGTTCGATGGACTCTACCAAAGTAAAATGGTAGATACGACACATTATCTGACATCGCTATCTTGATCTATCTATCTCATGAGTATATTCTAGATTAAGATTACTATTGAGGGACGCCTCTATGTTAGTACCTACTCCCAAGAAGATGAACGTTCTCGGTTTATGCATGCATGCTTACATGAGATATGGAATTCGAAAAAGAGAATATCATCGATGATAAATTTGACCTATAAGGTCGCACACGTTAAAGTATATCTTGCGATGATTATCGAACCCTACTACGTTAAAAAGTTTGAAACGTAGTAAAGACTAGCCAAAAATAGAAATAATTATTCGGGACCTAACGAAAGGGATTATATATGGCTCAATACTGCCGACCTATCCAAATTAAATAACTAGCTCATAAATTAAAGCACTCGTTAGGAAGCATTATGAAAAATTCGAAGGTACAAATTTACATCTTATCTCAAGGCACAAATTTCTCTTGATGCCCTAAAATCAAGTACGAGGATTTTTTTCCCGTAATGAACATAATAACGTTCTACACTGCCTAATATGCAAAGAACTGAATATGCAACACATGAAAGTGGTTATCATGTATCTACATGGGATCTAAGTACGAAAATTTATAAAGGAGCTTAATGGATTCCAATGGTTGAATCAAGTAGCTCCAAAACCACAGAGTGAGTTTCGATTAGACTAAATGCTCATTTTACTGATTAAGGAATTCCGGGTGGATGCGATATAACTGTCTAAATGTATACTCTATCATAACATAATATGTAAACAATAAGTTAAACCTATTTGTGTTTAGATAATGTTCAAGGCTTTGTATAAGTGCCTAAAGTCATAGTTCATATTTTTATGAAGTTATATCTAAGGAAAGATCAATTTTCGCTCCAAAAATTGTGGATGCAGGAATGCTAGAAGCAGCAGGTGCCTTAGCTAAGTTTCAATGGCGCATTATTGTACTTAGAACCCGAACAACTCACTTGACGTGGAATTGTCTATGCCTGATATGAGCACTGCGCCAAGACGACGACAAACATATTTACTATTTCTTTATGTTTCTGCATTTTCCTAATGTTTTAAAGTTTTCAAATTACAACAACACTTATGGTAGGTGGCTGATGAAATATTTGTAGTTTTATTGTGCTACTTTTAATTTGTTTATTTTTGCATGATTCAAAGTTAACAATGAGCCTCATATGCAAGGTACCTAAAGCTTGCAATGATCAGAGAGAGATTCTCATTAGGGGGAGCATTCGGAAGCATGATACTTAGGATATAAGTGCGTTGTACTCTTTTCCTTAGTCTAGGGTTATTTTTCTCCCATTTGATTTTTGTTACATGACAAGATTTTTAACGAGGCAACATTAGGCACGTCCAACACTGTATTATTCATTGGTAGACATCTAAGGGGGAGTGTTGTAAATATTATATTTATATGGATGTCTATGTAAATACTCATTAATTGTGTACCTATTATGTAAACCTTACCTCTATATATAGAGGCCCAATGAAATGAATAATTCAACTATATACTCCTCCTCCATCTTTCTGTGTTCTATATTTCCTCTCTACTTCTTATTCTTCGGTTTATAACATAATTAATATTATGTATAATTAATAATTTATCTTTTATACAAAAATTTTGAGGTTAACAATCATTATGCTAGACTCGGGTTACTTTGATTTAGCAATTCAAATTGTTGAACAAATCTAATTTATATTCACTGGATTGATAATTTTTCTTATATTAGTTTTTTTTCAACATATTTTTTTACGAGGCGGGTAACTGGGTGGGTACGAATATCCTAAGTACATGTTCAACGGATACGAAAACGGGTAATACTCTATAATATTACGGGTATCGAAGCAGGTACGGGTATAAAATATAAACTGAGGTATGGGTACGATTTTTCGATATTCATAACTTACCCTACCCATTATCATCTCCAGGTGAAATAAGAATGGGAAAATTATGCATAGCCCCAGCCCCCAGCCGAATTGAGTTGGTCCCATTTTAATGTAACGAGAATATACAGGCCCAAATAACTAGCCCAACAGCCCTCATCCTTTACTGAGTTTTCAGCTCCTTCCTCACTCCCTAAAACCCTCCCTCCCATTAAACCCAGAAGTCCAATCTCTGTAATTCTTCATCTATTTTGCGACTATGGAAATCGACAGATTAGACGGTCGCACGCCGAACCAACTGAGACCACTGTCGTGTAGTCGCATCGTTCTCAACCGCGCTCATGGCTCTGCCACTTGGCATCAAGGTTTTGCTTTCTTTCTTTCCTTCTTTCTGAGTTTTGGGCCTCCGTGTGATTTAGTGTGTTTTCTTTGATTTGTTTACAAATTTAGAAGCTTTTCTGATTTGGGTCATTTTTTTTAATATATTTTTTAATTTTATTTACAGGAGAAACCAAAGTTGTTGCTGCAGTTTATGGACCCAAAGCAGGAACGAAGAAGAATGAAAACCCAGAAAAGGCTTGCATTGAGATTATTTGGAAGCCTAAAACAGGCCAGAGTGGTAAGTCTCTGCTACTACATTTCCGTCTTTTTAGTGATTTTCATACAATAGTAGTGTTCTGAGTATGTTCGGAAAAATGGTCTACATGATTAATCGGTAAAAGAACGTGCTGATTCAGGCGTGAACGGCTTTCACGGTGGACCGTGTTGTTACCTATTAATCAGCCGACCTATTACTATTTTGGGAAATTAAAATTAAAAAACCAAAATCATATATATTTACTATTTTACTTCCATTTTATTTTAGGTGCATAAGAAAAAAATTAATAGGCTTGAAACAAAAAGGTTGAACCACCTTGTGTATGTGTAATTTAATGCCAATATCATTAACAAGAATAAAAAAATGAAAGACCTACTACTTGCAAGTGATGCTAGTCAAGCACAATGATTGCTATCTGAAAGTGGTGAGGATGATCTTGAATCCGATCTTACGTGGGATGAAGATGATTTTATTGTCCAAGAGTCTACAATAAGAGAAGATAAAGATTGGATGATGATGATTTTATTTCCGAAAATGACACCGAACTTGATGAGGATGCATTTGACAATATGGAGTGATTTTCTTGTTTGAAACACAATTGGTTATTTTTTATTTGAGTGTTGAACTATGTGTTTAATAATTTTGATCACTTTCATAATTTTTTTTTACTTAATCATTTTATCTTTTAATCAATGATAGTTTATCTTATTATATATATTAATATATAAATAATTATAATATGATTTGATAAATAAAAAATACCGATTCCGATTAATCCTGATTAATCACTGGGTAATCGGCTAAATAGTAATCGGTACCAAAACGATTCACGACCGATTAGTGTTTTTTTGAACATTGGTTCTGAGTTGTGTTGTTTGCCTATCTGAGCTTGCTATATTTGTGGATAATATAGGAAAAACAGAAAGGGAATATGAGATGATATTGAAAAGGACCTTGGAAAGCATATGTATACTCAGTCTGAATCCAAACACTACGACATCGATTATTGTTCAGGTGCCAGTGGTTTTTGTTTATGCCCATTTGAATCTTGAAGGTTGTGTGTTCCGCTAAAAATGACTGTAACTGAGGACATTGTGACTTGTTTTGTTACTCAAGTCGATTACAAACTACATTCGGGTATCCATTTTTACCTTTAAACCTTGTGTGTTTTGCAGGTTCTCCATGATGATGGTGCTGTATCCTTGTGCATTACTCATACATTCTAATAGCTGTATGTTGAAGAGGTCTGTTGACATTTGTTGCACCTCTTTATAGTAATATAGTACTTTCATAACCACACTAGTTATTCTGTGGTTTGCTTGAACTTCGGCTTATAAAAAAAACCTTAAAATACGGACCTGTATACTGTAGTATCTGTTAGCTTTTCTCTTTTCTGTCATCATCTTACTTTACATGGTGATTTAATTAGAAGTACCTTGACAAGTACTTGTATAGCTTCTGCCATGTGCCATAAATGCTGCTTGTACTGCCCTTGTTGATGCTGGGATTCCTCTGAAGCATCTTGCTGGTAAATGAGAACCTGTATTCTTGTCTTTTATTCTTCACTTTATGGATATGTCATAACTGTTTTATTCTTTTTTTGCAGTTGCCATTTGTTGTTCCCTGGCAGAGAGTGGATATGTCATATTGGACCCAACCAAGCTAGAAGAACAGGTTTTACTTCATTACATAGCATGTACTTCTGCTTAAAATATATAAATAGGAGTTTTAGCTTCTTCTGTTCTCCTACTTTGCTTCTTTATTGGGACCAAGCGTATTCTTTTTCGTTGAAGGCACTGAGGCATAGGTTTTAAGCCTATATGGAGTTACAGCATACATGTTTTTGTTTGTACCTTTGATTTGTTGTAGTTTCTCTATTTGTTTTAATTTGAACTTGTATCTTCAATCTCTAAAGATAATTACATCATGGCAGAAAATGAAGGCATTTGTATATTTGGTCTTCCCAAACTCAGTTCTCTCAACCCATCTTGAAGGACAGCAACAGGTGCAAGGGGAACCAATGGAGCATGGAATCATCACAACTGTAACACAGGGTGCAATGTCAGGTAAATGCTTCATCATCTATCCTATTATATCAGTTTGCATTTGAGTTCATCTATGTTTATCCATGCTTTTGATCGATTGGAGGCAATCTAAATGAGTAAGTTACACAATGTTGGCTAACCTTCCCCCTCCTCCTTGGGTGCATCTAACAAGGAGCAGTAGATAATTGTCTTGACCTTTTTTTTTGTCAGAGTATTTAAGGTCTTCATATACATATTTTCTAATTGGGGTTTCATCTCTTGTTCTAGTTGACGATTATCTTCACTGTTTGGAACGGGGGCATGCAGCTACGGAAAAGATGTCATCTTTTCTAAGAAAGAGCCTGCAACCAAATCTTCCAACTGATTGATCTAAAGCTGGTTGGATTTTTAGGGTTAAGGGAACCCTGGCCTACAGGGCTATAGGTAACAGATGTACTTTGATGGTAAGGAATATGCTATATTCTGTAACTGAAAATTCCATTTCAATGTAATACTACAAAGTATAACCTCAATTGTTATCCCTGGTTGTTGCTAAACTATGTATTATTATCCTACTTGGTGAAAATCAATCAGAAAAAAAAAATCCCTGGTTGTATCATGATGAAGCTGATTTCCTTTCACTTCAGTCTTTGTATTCCTTTGACCGTTGGAGAAGTAATAAGAATGACATCGGTTTAGAACTGAAGGTGGCAAAACCAGGTGTTCCATTTGCTTCGATTGCGATGTCAAAAAGTTAATCATTAAGATAGATTGGAGGCAGTTCTCTTTTTGATAAAACATTTCATCATTGCTTGCATTTATGATCAGATTTTAATGACTTAACTTTGAGAACGAACACCAACAATTTCAATGTCCCACTCCCACTCCCACTCCCATTCCCATCAGTCATCTTTTTTGTTCTCTTTTCCTGGACTACCCAGTAGCCTCTATTCTAAAATCTAAAATTATATATTGTTAATCTGTGAGCAAGGCTTCCCTCATTATGGCCCTAAGATTTAGTAACACGAGAATTATAACCAAGTCAAGCCCTGCTTCACAGAAAAATGGTATCATTATATATTAGGGGTGGACACGAATCTCGCAAATTTTGAATTCGATCTGATTCTGTCTTAATCTCGTTCGGGATGAGACAAAAAATAAAATTTTCACTATTCCGTCCCGTCTCGGATGAGATCGGGTTTTGATTTTGAAATTCGGATAGATCTGTCCCATCTCGCATAATATATTTTTACTTCTTATAATTAACCATTAATTAAAACGGTATTATTTTGTGTAGTTATAGACTTTTAAGTTTTATCAAATCATATTTATCTTATATTAAACTCAAAATTTAATTCGTCTCATTTTATTCAAAATTTTATTATTTAATACTCTATGTTCATTTAAATAAACCTGTCTCACCCATATTATATATAAATACAAAGCTGGAGGCATTATCCATAGCAAGTGAAGTCTCGGCGCAGCAGAAAGAAACACCTCTCTTTTTCTGCTCCCAATCGAATGAGCTGCAGCACTCAGTTCCAGTCTGCATTTCATCCTTTGCACACATGGCCAAAACACAAGCAGCTGGTGGCTACTCCTCCTAAGCTGCTTTGGCTCTCCACCGCTGAACCTGTCAAGCTTGCTTCACAGACCCAACAACACCATCACTCATTAGGAACCAAATACAAGGCAATAATGGAAAGTTATGATGCCATTGTTCTCGGTGTCACTCCCCCTGTCAAATCCGGCGGTGACACCTCCGTCCTCCTTCAAGTTGGGTTAGTTCCATCTTTAATTTCACCTTTGTAACTCTCTTTTATTATATATATAAAACACGCACAACATAACCAACCTGCACATTGTTTGGTTGTCTCTGATTTGTGTTACAGAGGGGTTCTTTTAGTCGCCTATGTGTTCTCCAATTTCGTGGTGCCGAATCTCATTTCCGAGTACTTTGGGTTCAATAAGTTGAGCGAGGTTGAGGAAGATGAGGACGTTATATGAGGTTGCAGGACGTTATATGGGTTCACCGTTTTGTTTTTACCTCTCTGTGAGTCGACTTTGTTTAGCTGCTTTTACTCAAATGTAAGTTTTGATAACCCAGCACATTAGAAATTTTGAATTTCAGTTTACGGTTTACCGGATTCTTTAGAGCATCTCTAATACTGAATTTTTTGTTGGGAGAGAATAATAATGAGTCTGTTGCCTCTTTTAAAGAAAAATTGTATAAATGATTATCTAAACTATGTTAAGATAAACACTTTAATAACTATAATTTAACATATTTCAAAATAATTACTTAAATTAATTCTCTCTATATCAAAATAATCATTATTTCTCATCGTAAGTTAAATCATATAATATTATGTTATTTTTGGAGTACATTTATGTCTTTTCAAACATTTATTTATTTTTTTTTTTTCTTTTTCAATTCTATTGGCACACAGATTAAAAATATGGGCACCCAGCTAATTCTATAAGCACCAAGATTAATCTAATCTCGGCACCCACCATCGTTGGAAGATAGAGAGATCAGATTCTTGTTGTTTATCTGCCCACCGGAAAAACGAGATCAGGAAGTAGAGGCGGCTGACCTATAAGCAAGGTGGGGTCATGGTGGAGCAGCTCGAGACGAGCCCAAGGCGAAGGTTAGTGCACGCGACGATGATGGGCGTCTGAGGAGGCACCAGATGTGACTGCGAAGGCTACATCATGCCGAGGAGCTGCGAGGCTGCTGTGCGCGAGCAAAATTCATGCTAGCCCTCAGATGCTTCCGGATCATCTCCACTGACCTTGAAGAAGGCCCCAAAGTGCACCCAATCTTCGTCTTTGGAATGTGTCATCGTGAGGCAGCTCCTTCAGTATTCCTTCGATGTCTATGTTCACCATCGATCTACACCATAATCCCCACACCCGACTAGATCAATCTTACTGGATAAATTACACAATAACAAATGATAGATGATAACTTAAGGTTGTTCTACTTAACAATATTATGAAATTCATATCGGTAGTGAAAGAGATAGAGAGCTCATCGAACGCCGCTGAAGAGAGAGAGAGAGATAGATTTCATAATTTAGAAAATTTTAGTAATGACATTATTATAAATATATCAATAAGAACTTTCTTCCAAGTCATCGAATGCCCATTTAGTAAATTGAGGAGTATTCTTCTTTTTGGATTTAATGAGAGAAGGATGCCGCAAACAAACTTCATCCAATCCGGAAACAAATCTTTTATCCACATTGGAAAGCTCGAGGTGAAGTGGTTGAGAACCTACTGCATGATTGGTGCTAGTTGAAGACACACTTTGAACGTTTTCATCAGACACAAAATGGAAAGAAGGTTCAAAACTACTAACTGAAGTCTTATCTTTTTCACATCTTACTCCGTCCCGGAAAGTATTAACATCTTTGGCACGATAAGCTACAATGGATATATAAGAGCACGCTTCTAACACTTTTGTATATAAGAGTATGATGTCTAGAGTAAAGTTGAGGGGGGTAACAATGAATTTGTCCATACTTTAATTTGGCACTTGAATGAAACAACAATTGAATAAACAAGAGATAACTTGCATGGAGAGAATATGCATTCTTCAACATTGTTATCGCAGAATATGACAATTTCGATAACAATTCCAATGGCTTCCTTAGTCAACATAAATGCACACCAATCACCCTGTTTCAAATTATTTTCTTGCCTAAACTTATGCCAACCACTGGTTAGATGGACACACAATCATAGTGTTGGAACTTATGATAACACATAATCGTAGTGTAAGAAAGTATAGTGTTATTGTAGTTATAATTAATTCTCGTAGATATGATAGGATTGTGTAGATATATTTTCCAATTAGGAAACCACTTATAAATTTATATTAACCCCAAAATTAGGAAGAATGAAATCTTTAAATTCACCCTGAATACTTTTTCACATGGTATTAGAGTCGAATTCCTGCAATTTGAAAACCATGAATTGAATCTTTTATTCCGCTCCACCTAAAACCTGAAATTTAAAGAGATGGATCTCATTGGAAACAACAACAATGGAGAAGCTCTTTTCATCAATAATAAAGAAGCACTTGCCATCCATAATCATCAACACTACTACAATACCATTCAAGATCATTCTGCTTTTCCTACCGGAGATCTCTTAACTGAGTCATTATTCCAGTTGGTCTCCTCTCATGAAGATAAGTATAGGATGATGTAGTAAACTTGAACTTCTTATTGAAGCTGCACCTGAAGTTTCCTCTACCATATACCGAGCATGGGCCACTGATAATGAGAAAATAAATTGTTGGCTCATTGAAAACATGTCTCCGAGTTTGAGGAATCAGTATCTTAGATTGCCAACTGCCAAAGCAATCTGGGATAAACTGTATAAGATGTATTATGATGAAACTCGGGTCTTTAAACTTCATCGCCTATGTTTCTGGACAAAACAGAATGGAAGATCTCTTTTTGCCTAGTACAATGAACTTATAGGATGGTTGGAGGAGATAGATCAACGTCTGTCATACCATACCACTACAGTTGATGACGTTGTGCATGAAGCCTCTTACATTGCTCAGTTGAGGGTTCACATGTTTTTTAGCAGACTTGATTCTGATTATGCTCAAATAAGTGAAGAAATCATTATGAAAGATCCAAAATTGAATTTGGAGTAAACCTATGCACATGTTAGAAGATTTCACAACAACGGAATGACACATTTTGCAACTCCATTGAGGCCTCGATCATGGCTACTTCAGCCCACCACGACCGCCACCTACTATTCTTAGTGCGACCAACTATCAGTGTTGCCAGAGTCCTCCTCTTGGCTTCTCTGGTCCTCCTCGATTTGGTAGGAAGCCTCAAGTTAAATCCCCTAATCTTAACTATAGTCATTACAAGAAGTTGGTCATACTAAGAACTGATGTTTTGAGATTGTTGGATGCCCTGAATGGTAAGATTTCTCTAAGAAGCCACGCAATAACATCCCCAAAGCAGCTATAACCACCACAAAATCATCTGAGAAACCATCTGCACTCATCGTTGAATTAAGTATAGGGGGTAAGGCATCTTATCTTTCTACATTATTTGCGAATAAATCTTGGATAATTGATATTGGTACAACTGATTATATGACACATAATCCTAGCATTGTAGACACCCTTCAAACCTCTCATTAACATGTCGTTTCTACTACTGATGGTTCTCCTTCTCATGTTCTTGGCGAAAGATTTGTGCAACCTTCTAATGATTTAGCTCTTGATTATGTCCTTATTGTCCCTCTCTAGCCTATAACATATCATTTGTGAGTCAAAATTACTATGGCTCTCTCTTGCATTATCACCTTTTATCCCAATTTTTATATTTTTCAGGATATTATGACTATGCAGATTATTGGTTATGGTGTTAGAAGAGGGAAGTTGTACTACCTGGAGTTGACAAGCAATGGACATGAGCAGTTGAGTTCATTGAGTCAAGCAACCAATACCAGTAGTCTAAATAAATCCAAAGAAGTAGTGTGGTTATGACATTGTCACTTAGGTCATTTGAATTTTGGATATTTTAGGAAGTTACAGCCTAAGTTGTTTCACTTATTGAAGAGTCAGATTTCAAGTGTGATATATTTAAACTAGTCTAGAGCCACCGTATTACTTATTCTTCAAGTTTGAATGAATGTGCAGTTTCTTTTATGAAGATTCATTATAATGTTTGAGATCCTACACGAATCTCTTCTTGTTTTGGTTTTTGCTATTTTGTGACTTTTATTATATATATACACCAGAATGACTTGGGTCTCTTTGATGAAATGTAAAAATGAAGTGTTTGCTAAATTTCCTAAATTTTTAGAAGATGGTGGCGACCTAGTACTAGTAACAAATCCGGGTTCTCCAATCTGACAATGGTGGAGAATATGTGAATGATCAGCATTCTTGGGCACTCATGGAATTTAACACCAGACTTCCATTGCTTCTAATTCTCAACAAAATGGATTGGCTGAACGAAAGGATAAACAGTTGATGGAAGTTATCCGTGCTCTATTGTTTGGTAAGAATGTACCTCGAAAATTGTGGGGTGAAGTTGTATATTCTGCTGCTTATTTGATTAATCGCACACCTCCCCGTATGATTGAGTTTCAAAACCCTTATCAGAAATTGCACAAGTTATTGAATGTGCAATCCTTGCCAAATTTGGAGCCAAGAGTTTTTGGGTATACTGCATATGTTAACATCAACAAATAACTATGAGGAAAACTTGATTCATGTGCTGTGAAGTGTGTATTTGCTGGATATGCTGAGTTCCAAAAGGGGTACCATTGTTATGATCCAGTTCTCAACAAAATTCATGTTTCTTTGGATATATCTTTCCATGAATTTGAACCTTATAACCCAGGGGGAGTTTCAGAGTCTTCTCTTCTAAGGGAAAGAAGCATACGTGAAACAAATCCTCTAAATTTGACAGAATTTGAAGAATTAGAGGATTTGGAAAGCATATTTGAAGCTTGAACTTGGACAAAAATCAATACAAGGAGTCTATTCGACACGTCATGAACTATTCTCAACCCGTCTAAAAATGAACCAGAATCGCGACAGGAAGACCTTATCGACCCGTTGAGAACTCTTCTTGACCCATCGAAGAACGGACTAGAAATGGGATAGGAATACCCCATCGACCCGTAGAGAAACATTCTCGACCCGTCAAGGTATGAACTTGAAATGTCGACACTTGAAACTCAACTTCTTTCTTCTAAAGTGACCACACCTGAATACCCCGTTCTACTCCATCGATTGAAGAACATGTCGAGAATTTCTTACAAGAGGTATGTACTGATAACATAGAATTTGGTAGTATAGAAACTATTACGCCTAGGAGGTCTCAACGAGAAACAAAAGAGGTTCCAAAGAAACAATATGAGCCTATCATAGAATCCAAAGCCAAATATCTTATTTCTAGCTTTGTATCACACCATAGGTTATTTGGATCACATGCACTTGTTGTTAATTATTATCTACACTATCTATTCTCATTAATTTATAGGATGCCTTGACGGATCCAAAGTGGAAACAGGCTATGAATGAAGAACTGGAGGCTTTGTAAATGAATAAAACGTATGAGACTGTTTCTGCACCATCTGCAAAGAAGACTGTTGGATATAGATGAGTGTTTATGGTAAAATTAAAGGCCAATGGAAGCATTGATCGATATAAAGCTCATTTGGTTGCTAAAAGTTATACTCAGTGGTATGGATCAGTTGATTATCAGAAGACAGTTTCCCTAGTAGCAAAGATCAATATTGTACGCATTCACATTGCCTTAGTAACTCGACATGATTAGCCATTACAACAATTTGATGTCAAAAATACTTTCCTGAATAGAGATTTGGAAGAAGAAGTTTACATGGACGTTCCTCCCAGTGTCAAGTGTAGGTCATATGATGTTGGAAAGGTATGTCGATTGAAGAAGTTTTTATATGATTTGAAGCAATCTCCCAGAGCTTGGTTCTAAAGGTTCTCAAGAACTATGAAGAAGTTTGGATATCGACAAAGCAATTCTCATCATACCTTGTTCATCAAATATAATGATGGTAAGATTACTGATTTGATTATGTATATGGATGACATGGTTGTTAAAGGTGATGATCCGATTGAGATGGAAAATTTAAAGAAATTAACGTTTGTATCAAGAATTTGAGATGAAAGATTTGGATTAATTGAAGTATTTTTTAGGAATTGAAGTTGCAAGATCTAGACTTTGAATCACCTCGTCACAAAGGAAGTACGTGCTCGATCTTCTTGTGAAACATAAATGCTATATTGTAAACCAGCTGATACCCCCATTGAGATGAGTCACAAGTTGGCATTATATCCTGATCAAGTTCCAATAAACAAGAGTAGGTATCAGAGGTTAGAAGAGAGAAAAAATCTAGATAGAAAGATTATCGGGTTTCCCGTTGTAACTTCTGAAGAACAACTAGCAGATGTACTCACCAAGAGGTTGTCACACCAAGCATTTGCAGACTGGATTGGCAAATTGGGCATGATTGATAGTTATGCTCCAACTAGAGGGGGAGTGTTGGAAAGTATAATCTTATTGTTATTATAATCAACTCTTGTAGATATGATAAGGTTGATGTAGATATCTTTTCCTATTAGGAAACCACGTATAAAGTTATGTTAATCTCATAATTAGGATGAATGAAATCATTGAATTCTCTCTGAATACTTTTCTACTCATATCCATTGAAAGCTTACCAAATAATGTCGATTAATATGGTTGGGATTCAGGAAGATTAAAGAAGAGGATGAGTTCTCATTTTTAAATGCAAGAGCCCATGCATTAACTTTAAGTGCAAAAGGTTCATGTTCTATTAACCTTTGCATAAGATTTCTTGAGGAAGATCCAAAGATCGTGTTTCTTTTTTCACGGTGCTTTCAATGTCTACTCTCATTTTGTGCACGATGCTTCCTCCTATAGGCAACCACATGAAAGCCATATAAGTAAACAAACTACTAAATATTTCCCTTAAAACATGCATAAAACATGCATAGACCGTCAAACTTGGTAGTAGATGCTTCAGTTCACTATGTTTCTTAATGTAATCAAGGCAAAATTAACCTTAACTCCATAACATTACCCAAATCTATCTAGTTTTTTTTCACCCAAGTAAATTAGTTTTCTTCCCAATTTTTTCTCTTAACCCTCCAAAAGGCAACAAGAAGAGATCTTTATGTTATAAATTGTAGGCTACGTGTCTTATTTCAACTCGATCAAGATTTTCAAAAGTATCAAACTTGAGTCATTTATTTACTTATAGAACAAAAGAGTCCTCTTTTTACCTAGAAAAAAGTCATATACAGTTTATTGCGAACCTAAAAATTGAGAGGAGAGAGGAGAGAGAGAGAGAGAGAGAGAGAGAGAGAGAGAGAGAGAGAGAGAGAGAGAGAGAGAGAGAATTGCCACATGCCACCATTTGGTTGGATAAAAAATTAAGTAGCCAACGAGCTTACAATAAGCTCAGAGCACCAAATTTTTGTCCTTACCCAGATTCATCAGCCCCTCTCTGCCACTGTCGACCGCGTTCCGCCACTGGAAAGCCTCGCTGCCGCTCTCTCTCTCTCTCTCTCTCTCTCTCCCTCTCTCTCTCTCTCTCTCTCATCTCTCTTTCAATTATGCCTTAAAGTGGTTCATCCCCACAAAGCCTTCATAGTTCTACTTCGTCGTGTCCGGTGGCGGCCATGGCATAGACGACGACATCGACCATCATGTCGAAGAGATTTATGTATCATACGTTGGTTGTCATCACGGAAGCTGAACAAGTGCTCCTTGAAGAGTGGAACCTTATCAAAATCTCAGATCGGAGGCGGTAGAGGTTGTAAGGGCAGACGTTGACAAAGAACGACGAGTTGGTATCGCAGAGGAACTGGAGGAGAGACAGGACCACATGTTGGAGCGATGGCACTTCGTGGAAGCGAGGGGCGGAGGGAGGGAAATGGATGACGACAACGTTGACGAAGGAGAAGGGGGTGGAGATTGTAATCTTTCGGATGCCGAGGTTGAGGAGGGTGAGGTGCAACAACTCCTACTATAATCTACACAGATTAATCATAGTCTCTGCACCTTCTCCTCATCTTGCATTCAAAAACGATGCTGTAATGATGCCCATTTTTACTTTGAATGTCTAATATTACAAAATCCACGAACTCGTGTCAACGAAATGAATGAATTTTAATGATATACCTACTAATATTGTATAACTTATTGAATAAATGGTGTGAGTCATCTAATAATGAATGAATTTTCATTTGCGAGTCGTTTTATATAAAAATATGGGCATAAACGATGTCGTGGTTGACCACATCAATCGCATTTAAAAGCAATGTATTTTAAAAAATCTACTATACGATGCGATCACTTAACTATTACAAAGTATGGTTAAAATTTCAACCGATTTTGTTATGGTCTCGGCCTCGATCCATTCGGTCAAACGCACCAGTCGTTTATGCCTCCATTATTTTCATCCCGCTAATTTTTCCTTGTCAGCAATTTCAGCAATTCTAATTTTTGCTATCCTTCTGTCCAAGACATCGTAAAGGGTACCTTTGTGTGCAGGTTTAACATGTCACTCTTCCAAATGGATGTGCGATAGAGTTTTTATTTGTGACTCATATATAATGACAATAGAGGCATGAAAGACCGTCGTGGTTGATTGTGCGAATCGAGACCCAAATGATGACCAAACCGGCTCAAACTTTTGCACTACGTATACCACAGTTATGTCCCTATCCTACGATTCATTTTTTCATATTCGATTTGTTTTTAACTTTTTCACTTTCAAATGATCATATTTATTCAAAGCATTCAACAAGTTATACAACACTAGTGGACACATCATGAACTCATTCATTTCGTTGACACGAATATATGGATTTCATAATATCAGACATTGAGAGTGAAAATGGGCACAATTAATTACCACGGGTATTTTTTGATAATTTTTTCCAGCGACTGAGTTATTTATTTTTTATTTTTGAGAGTTTCAAATTAACAATTTCATTCAGAAAAAAAGTTTACTATGTCGATCGAGCTCAAGACAGTCACCAAAATTGTTCAAAATTTTGGGGGATGTACAAAATAATCCATAGATCTAATCGAATGGTCCGTTTTCTGAATTTTGTTTTGTTAGCTACTAGTATATTTTTTAAACAATTATATTTTATTATAATTAATGATTGATAATCGAACAACACATTTGGTTTTGAAACTTTTTTGTGTTCGATCATTTTAGAATAACGTAGACGTCAAAACGGTTCCTTGAAAACTTTTGTAGATTTTTTCGGAATCTTAACCTATTTCTTATACTTTTTGAAATGAATGAAATAAAATAAAATTTATATTAACAAAAATTTTGGTTTTTTTACTGAGTGGATTTGAACAGTTGAATTTGTTTTCATTTTTTTCCCTGAGCTTTTTTAGGTTGTCGACTAGATAGATGGAGGACGTCCTTGTCGTCCTTGACATCAACCTTGGAGTCAACATCATTGTCGCTTCATAACAGCAACGTCGTCCTCGGCGAGAAAAAACCCATAAACTTGAGTCATTTCTTTACTCTTAGAACAAACGAGAGTCCTGTTTTTACCTATAAAAAAGCCATAAGTAGTCTATCATGAACCTAAAAAGTTGAATATGAGAGAGAGAGAGAGAGAGAGAGAGAGAGAGAGAGAGAGAGAAGCTAGGAACAACTTCTTTTTTTCAGGCGGTGGAGCACGGTTGCCGGAGAACCCATACGCTGTAAGCTCAAATGCCAGGCTAGAATCCTGTGGATGTAACTTATGGTAGGCTCTTTGACCGTAGACTAAATGGACCAATAAGACGTCGACACGTGTAACTTTATAAAAATTCTAAGATGTGGACCAAATGGTCGTGTATTCAAGTGTGATGAGAGAGAGAGAGAGAGAGAGAGAGAGAGAGAGAGAGAGAGAGAGAGAGAGAGAGAGAGAGAGAGAGAGAGAGAGAGAGAGAGAGAGTCTTGGTTGCACCTCCTCTCTCTACACCCCCCCGAATTTTTTTAAATCTCATCCGTTAATCTTAAAACCCAAAATGAGCTTATGATGAGCAAAGAGCACAAGATCACTACCTTGGCCAGCTCTCTCCGCCACCAAAGATTGCATTTGTCGCTGATCTCTCTCCTCCGACCTTCTCCCCCCTCTCCCTCGGTCTAAAGCCTAGCCTCTGCTCTGGACACTAGAGCTCGACTGATCTCTCTCCCTCCGGCATGACGTCATATTCTCCGATCAATCTCGATCTCGATTCCAGAAATTGACTGATTCCCCACCCAATCATCGCTGAGCTACTTCTCAATCTTGGCCGAGATACTAATCACCACCACTGACGAGAAGAAGAAGCGAATCAACGTATACCGACGATGGTCCGAGGACGAAAACGAAGTCGATGTCGAGGTCAAAGTTCAGTCAACTAAATAAATGACTCAGAAATTAAAGAAAAAAACAAAAAATAAGGGTCGGCTCAGATGCACCCTCAACACTTTTAATTTTGTTCATTAAAATTTCTTAATTCTATACCTTTCTAAAACATAAATAAAAAAGGTTAAGATTCCGAAAAATTTTAAGAAAATTTTCACACAACCGTTTTGACGTCTACGTTATTCTAAAATTATCGAATACAAAAAATTTTCAAGACCGAATGTGTCGTTCGATTATCAATCATTAATTATAATAGAATATAATTGTTTAATTTTATGGTTCCTATTTTTACTCTGAATGTTTGATATTATGAAATCCATGAATTCGTATCGACGAAATGAATGAATTCATGATGTGCCCACTAGTGTTGTATAACTTGTTGAATGCTTTGAGCAAATATGATTATTTGAAAGCGAAAAATTAAAAAAATAAATCGAATATGATAAAATGAACCATAGGACAAGGACATATAACTATTGTATACGCAATGTAAATATTTGAGTCGGTTTGGTCATCGTTTGGGCCTCGATCCGCGCAGTCAACCATGACAGTATTTTATGCTCCTATCGTCATAATATATAAGTCACAAAGGAAAAAGTTGTCGCACATCAATTTAGGAAAGTGAAATGTCATACGTGCATATAGAGGTACCCCTTACGATGTCTTGGACGCAAGGAGAGAAAAAATGGTAGAATGGAAAATTGTGGGCATAAACGACTGCGCGTTTGACCGAATGGATCAAGACTGAGACCATGACGAAATCGATTGAAATTTTAACCATATTTTTATAATAGTTCAATGATCACATCGTAATATAGATTTTTTTAAATACATTATTTTTGACCTCGATTGATGTGGTCAACCATGACGCCATTTGTGCCCCTATTTTCATTTTATACGACTTACAAAAGAAAATGTTATTGCACTATCATTTGGAATATAAATTTTCATTAATGCATACATAGGTGTCCCTTAGGATATCGAGGATGCAAAGTGGCCTCAAGTTGGATTACCAAAGTTGTCGATAAGTTAAAATTAACAAAACTAAATTAATGTCGGCGACGGAGTTGACTTCATGGATCAAGATCAAAAATAATGTATTTCATTAAACTAACCATATGATGCAATTATTAAACTATTATAAACATTTGGTTAAAACATTAACATGTTTCGTCCTTTTTTTGAATTTGATCAATTTAATTAAAATCAACAGTCGTATATGCTGTTATGATTTATTTTCATTAATATTACCTTATCGGTGACTTAGTCAGTTCAATTTGAGGTCTCTTTGCATCCACGATATCCCAAGGGACATCTTTGTATTGTGGAATAAGAACTTATATTTCCTAATGACAATGTGATAACATATTCTTATGTGACTCGTAAAAAATAGAAATAGGGGCATAAACGGCGATTGACCAAATCAATCATAGTCAAAAAAAATGTATTTGAAAAAATCTACCATACAATGCAATCATTGAACTATTATAAAAATATGGTTAAAAATTCAGCCGATTTTGTCATGATCTCAGTCTCGATCAATTCGGTAAAACACGGCGGTCGTTTATGCCCCTATTTTTTCATTCTGCTAATCAATTTAGCCTTATCAGCGACTTCGGAAATAAAAAAAAAATTCTCTCATCGCGTCCAAGACATTGTAAGGGGTACATTTATGTGTAGGTATGATATTTCACTTTTCTAAATGGATGTGCGACAATATTTTTCTCTGTGACTCATATATTATGACGATAGGGACATAAAACACCGTTGTGGTTGACTGCACAAATCGAGGCCCAAACGATGACCAAACCAACTCAAATTTTTACACTGCGTATACAATAGTTATATGTCTTTATCCTATGATTTATTTTACCGTAGTAATCCAGGATAAGTCTTGCAGAACCCGTATAAATCTAGAACCGCTTATTCAGTACCAGCTACTTTAGCACGAGTAACCCTTAACTTCAACTTAGAACCTACACTAAGGAAATAGAAGCTGTGGGCTATCATGTCTGGCACTCTAGACGGTCATGACTTCAATCGACTAACCTGTAATCTGGGCAATTTGAAACAAAAGGGCATAGGAAAAGACATAAAAAAAATGTTAGAGTGAGCGGACAAAAATCATACACTATGTAAATCTATAAAATTATAACTGTATGCTTTTCCGCTGATTTCTGTGAAATAATGCAAGTTCAAATTTCCCAAACTGAACTACAAATTGAGGTGGACATTAAGGGTGTTTGTCCTAACCTGGAACGACTGTATATATAAAAAGTACAGGTGATGAGAGCGTTTAGGGTGTTTATCCTAACTTGAGACGATTTGGGTTGGACAAAGTGTTTGTCCTAACTTAGTCGAACCAACTATCCGGTAATCAGCTGAATAGTCAAAGCATCGATGCAACTAATATGACCGTCACAAACCAAACCTCCAAGACATAAAGTCTATAAAGCATAATCATAAACATATTGCAGAAACATGAAATCAATGAACTCGGAAGTGAGTATGAAAATAAAAGTTCACTAACAGTACTGTGTCGTGATTTCCATTAAACCAAGCCCCATCTATTGACATTTCTAAACATTTGTCACTGACTGCTAACACGTCGTCCTGAAACAACGATTATTATTTAATAACTAATCATCAAAACCTATAGTGATTAGCTAAGCTCGTTTACTAATGAGAATTATTGTCGAGAACCTTGCATTCTCAAATAACGTGCTTCCCAAACTAGAGACAAGCTTTAATAAAATTCTAAATTCTAATTCTTGAATTCTTTTTCAAGCCGCAATATATTCCTCAAACGTTACATGAATCGAGGTCGAATCGACAATCGATTCAACTATATAATAATATCGTAAAATTGTTTAATTAATATTCTATTAACCTCATGTCCTAATCATCAATTTCCAAATCAATTCAATAACCTCTTCATTACATTTTGTATATAATTATGAGTAAAACAACATAAAACTTATACTGAAATTTCCTTTGCCAGAGTGCCGCCGCCGGTGACTTTTTTCGGCTACCCGAGACTCATCCTATGCAAAATTAACCCAACAACAACTTTCTCAACTACACCAAAACCTAATTTTAACTCAAACTCAACGAATTACCTTTTGAAGTCAAGAACACTAAAAATTTTAAATCGTCAATTCTCCCTCCTCAGGTTGAATTGGAACACCATTCTTATATGGTTAGCTTCAAAGCCCAGTACTTCTCGTCAATTGGTTTTTCTGAAAAAGAAACGACCCCATATTCTAGGGTTAATAATGTCAGCGGCCTTTCTCGTGGACACCACGACTTAATCTTCGAGAATTAGAGGCTGAGGCATTGAGGTCTTTAAAAAGGAGGTGGGGACAAAGAGTTTGATACCGGACTCGCCGGTTTTGGTGGCCGGACCAGTGAGCTCCGTCGCCGGTGAGTCATGGCTCGAGAGAGAGAGAAGAGAGAGACGTGGCGGAGAGGAGAGAGAAAGAAGAAGAAAAACTAACTGAAATGTAAAGTTTTGATTTTCCATTTTCGGAAAGTCATATTTGTACTTGCAAGTTGCGACTAATTTAAATTCGTAAAATCATACAAAAATTTCACTGACCATAACTTCATTGTAACTGTGATTTTAAAACTTGACATGATCACGAACTCGCCTCGATAAGCTCTACAACTTTCCCTAAAGAATTTTCTCAAAAAAACAAAATAAATAAAGTTCTGATAGAAAGGTCATCGATAATTACCAACGATAAAAATTAACTACCTTCCTCAATTAATCTTAAAAAAATCTTAAAACAAAAATTCTCAAGAAAGATTGTTACAATCCACCCCCATTAAGAAAATTTCGTCTTCAAAATTTACGCATATACTAGTAAAAGACCAACGCGTGCAACTCTCACATGAGTTCTTTCAGCCTGCAAGAAACATTCCCGACCAAGATAGCTATTCACAATACAATCTCCGTGTTATCGTCTTATTAAGAAGTCTTGTTCTTCTGATCAAGAGTCTTAAACAAATACTCAATTTTTCATATTCTATTTGTTTCTAACTTTTTCACTTTCAAAGAATCATATTTGCTCAAAGTATTCAACAAGTTATACAACACTAGTGGGCGCATCATGAATTCCTTCATTTCATCGACACAAATTCATGGATTTCGTAATATCAGACATTCACAGTAAAAATGGGCACCATTAATTACCACGGGTATTTTTGATAATTTTTTCAGCTACTGAGTTGTTTATTTTTGAAAGTTTAAAATTGACAATTTCATTCAAATAAAAGTCTACTACGTCGATTAAACTCAAAAAGATCACCAAAATTGTTCAATTTTTTTGGGGATGTATAAAATAATCCATAGATCTAATTGTATAGTCCGTTTTTATATATTTTATACATCAACTATTAGTAGATTTTTTAAACAATTATACTTAATTATAATAAATTGATGATAATTGAACGACGCATTTTATTTAAAAAAATTTCATTTACAATAATTTTAGAATAACATAGATGTTAAAACAGTTTCGTGAAAATTTTTGTAAAATTTTTTGGAATCTTAACCTATTTCTTATAATTTTTTAAATGAATGAAAAAAAAAAAAAATTAATTAAAATTTTTTTTTTCTGAGGAGTGGATCTGAGCTGTCCAATTTATTTTCGTTTTTGTTTTTCGTGAATTATCTGGGCTGTCCATTTCGAGCACTGAACCGACGTCGTCTTCGTACAGTCAATGTCAATAGCGGATGTCGTCAGCAGCGGCGACCGTGAGAATGGGGCCTTAGGAGTAGATGAGGTTGACGGAGAGAAGAGGAAGAGAGGAGGTTGACAGAGAGAGGAGGAGGAGAGGCGATTGATGACGGCGGGTGAATGATTGAAAATTCCGGCGTGGTTTCTCTAGGTACCCAGAGTAAACTCTTGGTGTCCAGAGTAATTGATGGAGGCAGCGAGGGAAGCGGTGGTCGGGAGGGCGGTGTCGCTGCTGGGGAGAGAGAGGGGGGAGAGAGATCAGCCGAAAAGATAGAGGAGAGAGAGATAGGTCGAGGGCTTCGGCGGTTGAGAAATCTGGGCAAAGACAATAATTCGGTACCCTGATCTTATTATAAGCTTGTTGACATTTTATTTCATTAACAAGTCGAATGGTGACACGTTATTTTTTTATTTAAATAAAGATAGTGTAGAGAGAGGGAGTGCAACCAAGAGCCCAAGACTAGAGAGAGAGAGAGAGAGAGAGAGAGAGAGAGAGAGAGAGAGAGAGAGAGAGAGAGAGAGAGAGAGAGAGAGAGAGAGAGAGAGAGAGAGTACCACTACATTGACGTGATGCAGAGTTTAAAATTTTCAATGATCTGTTAGTACCACTACATTGACGTGATGCAGAGTTTAAAACTTTCAATGATCTGTTAAGATTTTTGGCAAGCAAAATAAGAGAAGAGTATGTATGAGTGTGTGAGGCCAGAGTGACTATTGGTGAAAATGAGAAATGGACTCCATATAATAGAAATGAGAAACTCTTGCAAAATTAAATGAGAAGTTATTGCTACCTAACAGAGTAGGTAGTCTTCACCAAATTATTAACTTCTACATTTTTTTCTTTCTTCTTATTTTCCTCTCAATTCACGTAGTTCTCAACTTCTAATGAACATTTTGCAATTTTCATGATATTACAGCAGAGGATGGGTTCTCATTTTTAAATGCAAGTGTCTGTACATTAGCTTTTAGTGCAATAGGTTCATGTTCTATTGACCTCTACATAGGATTGACTTCTTGAGGATGATCCAAAGATCTTGTGCCCTTTTTTTCCTTGAATTGTGAGAATTGTGTTCTTTTTTACCATACTCACAATGTCTACTCCCCTTCTGTGCAAAATTCTTCCTCCTATAGTTTAACACCATTAAAGCCATATAAGTAAACAAAATATTAAATATTTCCCTTAAAACATGCATAGACCGCCAAACTTGGTAGTAGATGCTTCAGTTCACTATGTTTCTTAATGTAATTAGGACAAAATTAACCTTAGCTCTACTCCATTACCCAAATCTATCTCAGTTTTTTTTTCACCCCAGTAAATTAATTTTCGCCCCAATTTTTTTCCTTAACCCTCCAAAAGGCTACGTGTCTTATTTCAACTCGATCAAGACTTTCAAAAGTTTCAAACTTGAGTCATTTCTTACTTACAGAACAAAATAGAGTCCTCTTTTTACCCAAAAAAAAAAGCCAGAAGCAGTTTATCATGAACCCAAAAATTGAGAGAGAAAAAAAGAGAGTGAGTACCACTCCATTGACGTGATGCAGAGTTTCAAACTTTCAATGATCTGCTAGAGATTTTTGGCAATCTAAATAAGAGAAGAGTACATGTGATTATGTGAGGCTGGAGTGACTCTCAGTGAGAATGAGAAGTGGACTGCATATAATAGAAGTGAGAAACTCTTGCAAAAGTAATAAGAAGTTATTGCTACCTAATAAAGCAGGTAGTCATCCCCAAATTATTAACTTCTATATTTTTTTCTCTCTTTTTTTCCTCTCACTTCACGTAGTTCTCAACTTCTAATGAACTTCTTGAAACTTTCATGATTGGTACAAATCAAAGCTCCATACAATCCCAGACTATCTACCTTAGCATGTCACATTGTCGAAGGGATGTCTCCTATATTGTCTTCATGATTCAATGATATATCTAAGGGATTCTAAGGATACCCTATATGGAAACTACAAAATTCATCAAGTAAATTCTCCATCTCTATATGACAATATTTTTTTAAGCATTAGCAACGGTTACCAATTGGAAGAGTTCCCATTTTTTACTTGAAAAAATTACTGGTTTAGTCACTTATATTTGACAGATGAGACGGAATGATCACTCATGTTTGACAAATATCACTTTGGTCATCCATGTTTTACTTTGTCATTCAAATTGGTCATTTTGTCCATTTTAGATGTTAAAAATCATATATGTGACACACACGTGCTTTACTTAAATGAACATTTTTGTCATTATAAAGCTAATAAACTTACTTATATGCACATTACAAACAAATAAATATATATTTTTAATATCCAAAATAGACAAAGTGACCAATCCGAATAATAAGGTAAAACATGAGTGACCAATCTGATATTTGTCAAACATGAGTGACCAATCCGTCTAAACTGTCAAACATGAGTGATCAAACAAGCAATTTTTCTTTTTTGCTTTGTATCTTTTGGTAACAAATGAGAATCCACTAGCAAGTAAAAAACTTTCATTTTGGTCATATATTTATTAGCAAAGCAAGTACTTCAAAGTAACCAGTAAAGCCTTAAAGTCTTGAACTTTAATTCTTCTTTTAGTATGAGATTCCAAGCTTTCATCCTTTTTCTGCCTACAGTATCTTAGGTAGACTGGGTCTAGTAGCCGACCTGATGAACATGAGCCTTGTCTAAATAAGAAAAAAGTGATAGGAATCATCTCTCTATTAGATTTTGACATTTTATAAAGGATGCAAGCTCTAGTTTGTCTAGGCTGAGTCTGCCTAGCTCCAACTTGTCTAGGCTGAGTCTGCCTAGCTCCAGCCCCTCCATGGCCCTAACCCCAAAAGGCTCCAAAATTTGCTATAGTTAGCCCAAAAATATACTAAAAAAAACAAAATAAACTGTTTTGTGGGTTTTTCAAGATTTTTCATAGTTTTTTTTATTGATTATAATTCTTATATTATGACATTCATAGTAATTTCTTTATTATTTTCACGAGGTCTTTTATACGAAATAAAACAATACTCTTTCAAGTTTGATCATACAACTTTAGAAGCATAATGCTCTATGTATCTCATATAGTTTTAAACTTTATTCTTTTAGTTTGTTTAGATTTTGATCATGATGAGGCCCCGTAAACTCACTATGCCTAGAGTCCACTAATTCTCAAGGCCGGCTCAGTAGGCTCAAAGTATCATAGTAGTCTAAAGCATTTATACGTGCTAAACATTTCAAGAGTGTATTACACTAGAACATAGCCCGCAGCTAGCCGCTGTTGATCGAAATCACAATCGGCATTCATCTCTCGGTTGAAAAGCTGGTAGACTTGAGAAATTGATCCAACAATCCAGCGAAACGGCATCACTGACACAAAGCTATTATGCAAGAGAATGTGCAAGAGAGTAGTGAGTAGTTAGAGATCAATGGAGCTCTGGCTAGCTGGACAATGCCCAAGACTCCAAGAGAAGATGAAATGAGCCAGAATATGAAAAAAAATGAAAAGCCCAAGAAAGTTTTTAAAAAAATCACTTAAAGAAAGCCCATGGAGGCAAGAAAAATTACAAAAGGAAAACATGTTATGAACCGTAGGATGAGGTTTGTTATGTAGTAGATAAATAAATATTGTCTAACTCAAAAATCAACAAAACGGATAAACTTCATAGCCTAGTTCATTTTCTACGTTTATGTCCTCCAGATATTTCTTAGCCTCTTCCAAATATCTTTTTGCTTTCTCAGGCTTAGCCTCAGCCTCTTTACTTTTTCCTCTAAATCAGCCACATCCTTTCTCAATTTATTCACTTTCCCTACCTTTGTGACCACCTTATTCATACCCAAAGCTCTCCGAACACATGGGCGAATGATAGAAGGAGCAAAAGGGGACAACTGCAACACCCCCCCCCCCCCCCAATTCTAAAATTTATCATATATCCTTTTAACTTTTTCTAATCAATGAAATGATACCCATTATTTATAATTTGGCTCCTTCATTTTTTACAAATTCTCTAAATATCTATTCATTATTTAGATGTCTCTTGTTTATTATACAATTCTCTTTGTTTCATAGTATCTTAGCCTAACTATTTCTTAGTAAAAAAACTAGTAATTAATATGTTTAATCTATATATAAAAGGTTTATACTAGTTGAAAATTTTGAGTTATTCATCATTAACTAGTATTTTTCTTCTAATTTATTCACTCTCGAATCAATCTTACATATATTTAAAAAATATTAATTTGACACTTCATAATCTTAAGTAGTAATGAAGTACTACACATTGAATTTTTTTTGCCTCCATAACATAAAATCCTGGCTCTGCCACTGTTTGGCTCTTATAAAATCATGTCCTTGACCCTTTTGGTCTTCAAATATAGAGAACTTCTCCCAAGGCAGTGAATGCCCAGCGTAGCTCATACTTTGGCTTGTTTTGGTTATGATACTAGGCTAATGAGCTCATGCTCCTAAAAGTTTACAAGATGTCCATTGCTTGTGACAAACGTCACATTGTAGTTTAATGAAATTTCTTGTTCTTGTAAAAAGTAAAAATAAAAAGACCTCATGTTTGGAGAAGATCAAAAGAGGTCTCATAATATTTATGAGATGCCCTTGTTGGTTGGTTTTGTCGGACAGTACTCGTACGAGCTCCTGTGCTTTATTTCCAGTCATATAGGTTTTCAGATAGCAGCAGTTGAACAATTTGTTACAGAAAAAAAGAAGGAAAATATATGGGGCTCAATAGCATATAGACCCAGGACGTTATATTTCATTCTTCATTCCTCTATAATCAAACCAGAAATAATTTTAGATGTGACTAATGGTAAACCATTGGCCCGTTTTATAGAAAAAATTTACAATTACGGCAAAAGTAACCAAAGAATATATTAGAGAGCGGACTTGTATCTAAACAACTGTCCAATCACTGTCGTCTATATTTGAAGTTTCTTGAACAAGGGATGCATTGTCAGGCTTAGGAGGCTTTTTTGAAAATAATGAAGATTTGTTGTCAAAGAAACTTGAAAATGGTTGTCTACCGGGACTGGATGTCTTCTTCTGGTCCTTTGAAGCTGATTTTCTGTCTTTGCCGCCATAGTTCAAGGTAAGCCTCTTAAAATGCCTTTTTGGTTCACTGGAAGGTGAAGGGGTAATGGCTTCTTCAGGCTGCTTCATTATTCTCAAGACTTCTTCTGGATTGAGTAGCATAGTCTCCACTGTTTCATAGACCTGTACGAGAGATTTGACCAAATAGTTTCAGAAGACATTGATGTCCATCATGAAAAAAAAAACATTATATCCTTGTTTTTTTGGTGGTCTACACAGCAAACTGTTATCAAAGACAGGTCCGATCCAGAATCCTGGCTCGATCATTTTTATCATAACATTGGCAACAGGTAAAGTAGATAATGTATTAAACTCTATCGATCAATCACTAATGCTACATTTTTTATTGGTTGACCAAAATGGCAGTAATTTATCATTGTAAAAATCCTAGTTTGGTGCATTAAGAATGTCTTCAAAAGACAGACAAAATACTCATCATCGGTCATCATCCAAGTTGCATAGTCAGGGAATACGCATGTCAAAGTAAGCTTGTCAAACAATAATTAAATGACATAGGTAAGAACATAGTCACAACTGACTTGCATCATACTTTCAACCCTGATTTAGTCATATAGATCCATACCTGGCACAGCTCATCAACCTTCTCTGTCCACAATTTGCCTTGACTAGTGGACACAACAAAATCCTTGCATTCGCAGAACAGCTTTGAAAAATCACTATTTGAGGACAATTTAGCCTCAGCAATTAGGAACCCTAAACCAAGCTGAAGATTGCATAACATGTGGGAATCATTAGCACAGTATGAGACCACATAAATTTACATTACACTACAAAACAGGACAAATAATCTCACGGGAAATGAGTTTACCAGAGAGATAAACAGCTGTTCAAAAAGCTCAGAAGGTAATATGTCCTCAAAACCATCCAGAATACCTTCCCTGCAAGAAGGAAGTTTTTTTTTTCTTGTCAAGCTATAGTTTTACTGGAAGCCAAAAAACTGGTATGACAAGATTAGTGATACTTCCTACGTACACAGCTAAGTCCTCATCAAAGAGGGGTACTTGTTTAACTGCTGGAACTGGTTTCGATGTATCCCATAGCTCCAGCCAGAGATTTCCTAGCATTAAGCATAAACATAGGAAATATTGATGAAATCTAATAGGTGGTAGCATTTCAAGATCCTACATTCTATCACCATCATCAACAATGGATGTCTCTCATGCAATATGGTATATAGCAATAAAAGAGAGAAACATGCAGTACCTTCCTTTTGCATTCGACTACTTAAATGGCCCTTTGTGGATGCCATGTCATTATTATCCAAAGATTCGGCCGCAGAACTAGTCTCTGTCCAGTCAGGAGGAGAATGCCATCTTACAAAATCTTCCAAAATACAACCAGGATTTGCGGCCTACACATGACATTTGGCAGAGCTTATTTGACTAAAACAACTAGACAATGACATTCAGTGGATCTGTGAATTATATTGAATGGGGGAAACCTTGAAAGCCTGCATGTCAGAGAGGAGTTGAGAACATCCAGCACCAACACTGACCAGAAAAGATGAGGCCATATGTCAAACAGTGTCTAGCTTCATATATTATCAGATCTACATATGTTTTATTTATATACATCTTTATGTCAAAGAAGTTAGAATTTGGTTCGCAAAAATTGCTTATCTGAGACTTCTAATAAAAAATGGCTAATATTCAAGTAAAACATACAAACCTTCCTGTTCGAAGCACAAACTCCTCTGTTTCCTTGATCAGATCTTCAGTAAGTAAAGGTCCTTCCTACGTGTGAGGGAGCACACAGATCATTACAGGAGCAACTTATAATATATCTTTCTTTTGTGCATAAATGGTTATACATACCTGAGTTACAGGGGAGTACATAAGTTCACCAGTTTCCAACAACTTTAGGTTACTATATGGGCGATCAGCACCTAGTCGAAGAACTAGTTCCCCAGTGCTTATTCTAGCATACAAAATAGGGCATGCAGTATTGTCTTTAGAAGCAGATGATTCCTCGGCGTCTGGACTGGCTTCTCTAATCACGGTGTCTAGTGTTTCCGTGGCAATATCACGTCGCTTTCTCCTGGAAACACAGCAGTTGATAACTTGCAATCGCTGATATAAAAGACAAGAGTTCAGATCTGGAATCTCATCCGCAGGTATGCCAGGTACATACTCCTCTTCGTACCAAAGTCTTCTAAGCTGCATGTGAAGAACATTTATAATTAATACTAACTTTGCCAACATAACACTTTTGATAAAACAGGAAATTATGTATTAAAATGTAATCCAGGAAATTATTAAACACTGAAGAAACAGGAAGATAAAGTTTATGACTCGAACTCATAAAGGCAGGATAGTGTTTCCCTCAAATGTACTAAAGGGTGACATAAACTTTGCAAAATCTATTTGCACTTATGCAAAATCTATTTGCACCTGAAACTACTTCTATAATAGTATGTTTCACATATATGCAGATATTGGCTTATGGAGGTTCCACTCTATATTCAAAAATGCTGAAATCTAGAAACAAACACTTGTTCAAAGGAAAGGTCATTTTCCCAAAGTATATTTTTGGTTGTTAAGACATACAAGTAGAACTGCAACATTATATATCTCTCTTTATTCGCACTAGAAATTATATACATGCAGTAAATATTCACTAGAACAAACTAAAACGTCATAGAAATGGTCCATATTTCACCTTTGAAATGTTGCATTAAGTTTCTCTGGTGTTTTTTTGTAGCATATATTATGAGTTATAATATCTCAAACTCTTTACAGAACTTACTTCAGAAACAATTCTGCACCAAAACAGTGTCATTTTCTTGAGGGTTCTGAAGCTCCCAATGACTTCAGCTAATTTAACTACAAGGCTATCATGAGGAGCACCATGAATATTTTTTGGCGTATATGGCGTGGTAATTGCATCAGAACCAGAATCAATCTTCCGTCTTAGAAAATTTCCCTCTGCGAATATCTTGCACATATTACAACGGAGGTGAAAGATCATAACAGGATAATTAATAAAATGTAAGGAGAATCAACATGAGTATGTTACGGTCACAATGTCACCTAACATATGCATCTACCTGCATCAAACAGAGAGCGAATTAATGATAGCACTCTCTCATTCTGACCAAAATCAGATAGTTTTTCATCCTTGTCACGAATCACTAATGACTTCACAGCAGAGAGACTAAGACCCCCTCTCTCTCGGATGGGTGAGGAATTTCCTGATGATGCCAAAAAGTCTTTCATTGATTTAGACTTCTTCCCGACCCTGTGTAAAGGTCACAAAATCTTTAGGATTAAAAAAAATCATGTATAGCTGAAATCTGGATCCTGTGCCATGTTTATTACATTAAAAGTTATACAGATTCACTTCCAACTAAAAGAAAAAAGGCTATTGTTCTGTTACATTTTTATTTATTATTACTATATACATATATGTGGACTCAAAGGTTTTTAAAAAATTTGATAAGTTAACTAGAAAACTGAAGAAAATAAACAACTCAAGCAATGACCAAATTAAAGACTTACTCAACAGCTGTGGCTAATTGCCTCATAACAGATAATGGCGGAATCACTATGTTGTCCGAGGCTAAGCTTTCAACTGAGGGAATTATATCTGCCACCTTGCAAATGTCAAATCCCAATTCATCATTACAGGGAAAGGAGACTAGTAACGATTGAAGCTAAAGAACGAATATCGATCAAATTCTTTATTATAAACGTCCAAGGTCCATGCTGGAATTTTATCCCCTGCCGGTTACATTTTTTAATCACATTTACAACTAGGGAAAATTCAACTAACAATACCTCAACTTTCGCTCATTCTAAATATTCATACCTCAACTTCACAAAATATCAAAACCATACCCCAACTTTTGACCCCGACCCAAAAACCATACCTGCCATTACTTATTCCGTCTTACTCCGTTCCAAATTGCATAATTTCAATGACATAAGAATTAACGGTGTAAGACAGAATAAGTAACAGTAGGTATAGTTTTTGGGTCGAGATCAAAAGTTGAGGTATGGTTTGATATTTTGTAAAGTTGAGGTATAAATATTTAGAATGAGTGAAAGTTGAGGTACTGTTTGATAAAATTTCCCTTACAACTAATCTGCTAACCAAAAAGGAAAGGCAGGGAGGATTATAAATTTGACAGAGTAACTAAATCACCAAATTTCTTATTAGAAGCTCCTTCAATTTATCACATTTATTTTCAAGTCTGGTCAAAAAATAAAACATTAGAAACTGATTTTTGACAATACGATGAGTTCATGACAGGCCAGCCCTTTAGGCCGCAAGAGCAGTAAAGCAGAATCGCCTTTTGATATGTGAATATGTCATTATATAACAGAAAGTGTACTTGGTCCCTTGTAAACCACATTCATAATGCAGAGGACGAAATAAAAGATGTAAAGAACCAAAATTACCTTTGTTTCCATATCAACTTTCACGTTCAGAAGGTATATATTGTCATCATAATAAGGAACTGCCATGGGCAAGCAGTCAGCTTTCTCCGTATCTTCAACTCCTTTCTTTCCTTTTCCAATATTCCTCAGCCTATCCTGCCATTCTTGCTTCTTATCATGCCAATCTTGTTTAGTCCCGATGTTCGGAGGTCTCCACCTCAAATGTTTCACTTCATGTGAACTCTGCATAATTTCAACAATGTAGCTTAACTAAAACCAAACTGACTTTACGTCATAGCTTCAATTCAATTCCAGAAAGTGATCACAAACTTCTCCTAATTCCTAATTCATACCACGAAAAACTTAAATTAAAATAAACTGATCCTACATTATCATTTCCACAAGAAACAAACAAACCATAACCAAGTCAACGCGGAATTGAAATTGCAAAGAACACCAATAACTGAAGAATAAAGCTTACCGTTGACTCTGCTTCGTTCCTCAGCGGCTCATCCTCTAAATCCCTCGGCGATGTTTTATCGGAATCTACACCAATTAAATTGCCAAACAAAAAATCAGTAAAATTTTACAAAAAGCATAAATTTGCGGAGAGTGTGAAAAATAGTATTGGGGGAAAAGTCAAATGCAAGTCTGAGGCAGTAAATAAGATTAGTAAAAAGGAGACGAGAATTCGACGATGGATATTTGAGATTTGAAAATCTAAATTAGAATTATGAGGAAGGTGCTGACCTGGGCGATCGGGGTGTTGTTTTAAGTCGGAGAGGACTCGCTCCGCTTTGGCCGCCGCGGAATGGAAGGCTGTCCTCGCCTTGGATACAAAGGAGGTCGACTCCATATCCTGCGCCTCGGGTGCGCACGTTAACGACCTCTCTCTCTTTGTCTCAGTGAGAGGCTCAAAATAAAAAGGGACTAGTTTTGTTTTAGAGAGAGGAAGTGGAGAAGCACCAAAGCGTTCTGTTTGGTCTGGAATCTGGATGCACGGACAGCTTTCATATTTATATTTCTTTTCTCTTTTCCATTTGAAAATAATAATAATATTAATATTAATAATAAATCTTTATTAATTAAGTGGATTGTTCTTGTGGTTAAATTTTTAAAACTCCATTAATTTATTAATTTGCTCTGGATAGTTATATTGTTTGTTTAAATGGCAAAACAGTAAAATGTAACTGCACTGTTATAATACAAATCACTGCACATACGCACACCAGTGGACGTAAATTAGTATTAGTAATAATAAGTTTGTTCAAAATCACAGTTATATTTATTATTGAATTTGAATATGTTTAATTTTAAGTTCACTGTAGTTTAGAACGAGCAAAGCGGGCTACTTGATTCAACTTAATTGTTTAAAGTAATCAAATATGATGTGATATCGTTGTCAAAACAATCATTTAATATAGTTTATTTTACAAAAGAGGCTATTAGCACCAAATGAATAACCAGCACTAGTCATGTACTATCTGCAGATATGAATGTAGTATATATACGAACAACTCTTTATCATAAATTATACATGTTATTTTACAAAAGATGGACATGTATGCTTCATCACATAAGATAATGTATGCTTCTCTAATCTTGCTTTTCATGAATGATGGTATATGAGAAATCAAGACGCTCCTCTTTGCTCTGTGCTTACTACAATGCATCTTCCCCTGCAAGAAAAAGGGAAGCTCAACACCTGCCCCATAAATTCTACAAACAATAGACTTCAATGATATTTACTTTTCAGAATAATAAATCACCCCATTTAACATTTGTGTGGTCAATGGATTGAGATAGCTGAGGAAAAAAATGGTGAAGCGTTGAATCACAATCCCACGACTCCATCACTAATACACTACTTCACTAACAAAAGGAAAGGAAAAATACATATACGAGTAAGCCTTAGGGACGATCTTCATAGCTATCATGTTCTAATTAACTGGCTATGAAAAGTTAGTCAGATATTGATGTATTGAACACTAGTAAATTTTTGCATAGTTGTCAAAATAACGTCTTTACAATTTTCAGGTAAAAAAATTCACACATATTGCTTCACCAGTAATGAAAAACCAAAAACCAATCAAGTTCTCTAAAATATAGTTCATATCTCAGCAAATCAACCACAAACATATTGATAGTGTCTGAGTTCTAGTGTATATAATGAAATTGTGTATTAAGTATATATAGGGTCATGTAGTGTGGCAAATCTTGGTCTGTTGCTGCCCTCGGAAGCACTATCAGATTTGGGTTTGAATATAGAACCATAGTAATTAGTAAGTCAAACTAATCAAAATCTTATATCAATAAGTAAAAAAGATATATATATATATATATATAATCAGAATAGTATGTACATTCCAATTCTAGGACTTGAGGTAACCATACCAGATAAACCTGTGTCCAGGAGTATAATCAACCTTGTGACTTAATTTAGAGTCAAATGAAGACCCGACGCTTTCCGTGGATTCTTCTTATGTGACCTAATAGAATCGTACAAATTGATTGAGAATTGAGCTTATAAATAAAACATTAACACATCACACAAAAATGAAACATACAATAATCGAATCAAACATGCAAAGGCCCCAAAACATATGAACTAAAAGAAAGAAAACCATTCAGACAAAAGAAAAATGTTCACCTTCCTATTCAAACACTTCACATTGTCTTGTCTAATACACAAAATAATCAGATTAAACAGACAGACTAAAACACTAAAAACCAATTCAAACTTAAATTTAGATTGCATTAGCATATAATTAAGTAGTGATAAGGCCCATACTCCACAGGCTAAAACATGAGATCATGAAACTCACCCTCTTAGTTCCAAAAACCCACAAAGAGAGGAGCAGAACAATACCCAAGCATGCATTGATGGAGGTGATGGTGAAACTGGCTGATGAGATGTCTATTGATAACAACAATGGAACAATGAAATGGATCAGTTCATGTCGATAGTCCTTTGCCGGAAAGAGCATGCCCATCATGAAAACCAAAAGTCTAATTCCATAATTCACATAATCATACTTAGAGATACAGAGAAGAGAAATACGAAGGGAAAGCAAAACAATCTAATTGAGAGCCGATAAGAATAAGAAGATAGGAAGATTGAATTTTTCATTGATTTCACCACCCTATAGCCATGAATAGACATAAGAAAACTCACAAACTCATTCCTAATAGGAAACACATATCAAACTAAATTCAAAAAACCAAAAAAAACAACAATAGCACCTAAATTCAAAGTCGAGCCGCGAATGTTTTGGCCCATGGAGTTCAACGTGTCACCATCTTATTCGGCTATATCAAAACGTGGCTCTCTGTCATTTGAGATATCACTGTTCATTAGCCTTCAAGCCGAGGAAAGCAGGTCATCTCACTCATCTCTCCTTGAGAAGAGAGAATCATTGTGTAAATGTAGTAAGTTGTGCGTTATGAGTTGGGGTGGGTCTCATGATTTATTGGTCTAACAAACTTATTATTCTCCCTAAGCTTAAATGGATAGTTTCCGTTGTCATATAGTTTCCATTTCCATTTTCATTGTGCAAATGTAGCATCTCATTGATTGAGGTACTATTTGACTTGAGAACAATTACAGGGTTCTTTTTTTTTTGAAAAAAAAGGAGGTGTGACAGTCAGTCACAAGTCTTGATTAATGAGAGTGTTGAATACATATGAGGAACATAAAATATGAACTCCATATTACAATAAGAGCACATAGAATATCTTGAATAATAGTAAGACACCCTACAAAAATTACGTACACAAGCATGCACCAAATAACAAAGAACAACTCATCGGCGGTCATTCTATCTGTTTTTAGGTAATGGCGGCAGATTGGAAAGATTTGGCGGCTTTCTCGGTAATTCAGAATAATGAAGCTTCTCCGGCGAAAGCGATGCATCAATATCCAGTCTGGAACAGCTTTCGCAATCTGCTACTGACAAACGTCGACACTTTCTCTCATCCGACCACTAGGTGGGAGTGACCATTTAAAAACAGTTAGACCCTAACCTAGGGTCGATAAAGCATAAAGAGTGCACACATGAACAGATTGCCTAAATCACCCGACATACCTTGAAACACGAGGATTTATTCGCAACATGAAAAAAATAAACAAAAAACAAAAGTTAAATAAAACTAACAAATTAAGACTTATGGAAAAAACCCCAAGCCCAATTACTGTGACGACCCGACCCTTATCGAAAATCGTCAAAATGATAAATAAAGAGGGTAAATCGATGAAGTACTCGATTAGAATATAAATTTTGACTAATCTAGTCGAAAAACATATCCAACAAACATATTCGTCAAACGTAATACGAACCTAACGACATATAACTTGACACATTTCCAGAAAATATTTATCGGCCACGCGTCACCGCTGGCTACCCCTGCCGGCGGTGAAAATTGACCCATCAAAAGAAAGCTCTCAAAGAGCCCATCATTCTGTCTCAAAACACCTATACATGATTCCATCACATTTGGCAGAAATCGGCCCCAAAAGAAAATTGGCCAAAAAACTTCCCGGCGACCTAGCAACGTCGTCGAGGTATTTTGGAGCTCGAGGCATACATGAATCAATTTAGAAGGATGAGGAGAACAAAACCCCTCACACCTCGATCGCAAAAAGCACCGGCAACCACCATCCACGGTGGAAGCCAAATACGAATTCAACGGAATCAGTTTGATTCCGTCCAACCCCACCTGCAAGCAAGAAATCCAAACAACAACACATATAGAACATCAAGACCTTCCTTTTCATACCTACTACGGTCAAAGGTGGTCAGAGAACACGCCGGTGATAATTTACCCAAAAACCCTAAAATCTCTTGCTCTTGATTCCTTCTCCTTAGGCCATAAATCCCAAAATCAAAGATAGAAACATGAAGAGGACGTCGAGGCTGGTCGAACCCGACTGATCTCATGACCGGAGATGGCTGGACGACGCTATGTCGCCGGCCGACGTGATTTGCCCAAAATGGGTCGACTCAGTCTCTCTCACCTGAGAGAGGAGAGGTTGACCAAGAGTCAACCCAGCCTACTGCCAAAAAGGGTAAGCCATGGTTATATACCTTTCCATTTACAACAACAATTATCGATAAACTTCCGTTAGTCCTAAATTTTAAGTCATAATTCCGTTTTCGACGATTCTCACATCAACGAACTCGTCTCGACAAATTCTATGACTTCCACCCAAAGTCAACAAACTTTGACTATTCAATAAAAAATCAACTTGATACCTCTCAATATACACTGATGGTAAAAATTATTTAACGCAACCACTAAATCGAACTCGAATTATTCATAAATGATAAAAATTATATAAAAATGTCCGGTATCACAACTATGGTTAGGCCTAGCAGCCACACTGACAGTCAAACCCAAAGAGCCTTGACATTGACCCACACACGCCCCAAAAATTTTGTCCGCCACTGAACCGGTCCTCCGCCCATCACTGAGTCCTTGATCAACCACTCTTGTCCCGCCACCCAGAATCGTCGAGAGATTGTGCACGATCACGCAACAACCGATCCAGACGTACAGAAATCTGAAAAGAACATATCTGAACACACCATGAATATGTTGCTGGCTTTTGACCCAATCCCACTCATCCAGGCTAGACCACCGGCGAACCCTAGTGACTACCGCAGCCCCATCCTCCATCAAAGCATACCACCGTCGAACTGAAAATAGAGAGCATAGCAATGGAACCAACACAGCCATCCTAGGAATAAACTGTCATCGTCGCGCACCAAAACCCAATCTCTTATTCCTGGACAAAAACCCTTGTTGGGACAAGACCGTCGGTCTGGCTACACCAGAGACGCTGCATCGTGCCCATAGGCCGGAGCAAACGAAGCAAGCCACCGGATGAACGCAACCTGCAAACCCTACCCTCAAAGCTTTTTTACGTTGCGTGTGAGGTGCGTACAAGAGTTTCACTAGCTGTAATCGTTTAATTATATGGATCTGCGGTATAAGTTTCGAGCAAACTTTAATGTCCTGTTTTAGTTTCAACTTATTTCCATAAGTTAACAGAATACTTGGAGTCAATGACTCAGGCCATTGACCTATTTCCATACATAGTGTCACTTCGTTAACAATCCAGTAACATCTTGTTGAAAATTTGGTATCACCTTCTATTGGAACTTAGATGCTCATATTACTCTTTCAAGGTGAAGTATATTCAAAATTTTTACAGTAAACATAAAGATAATAATGCAATACGACTTCAAATCTGCTGTAACCAATTCCCTATATCCTTCCCTGTATCCCTATTAATTTCTGACATGTGGCACTTTTTGCCAACTCACCTTAACACTCCCTTAACCCCTGTTAACCTCTGCTAACCTTGTTAAACCCCCTAACTAACTCTAATTCTAACCCTAACCCGACTCTAACTCTAAACCTAACTCATCTGAAGTTTAAATTATAAATTTATATTAACATAAAATCTATTAGAATATCAAACGTCCACCGAAACCAAAAAAAAAAAAAACAGACTCTTCTGTGTCTTCTTCTTCGCCTGGCTTGTTCTTTGTGTGAACTATGAACTCCTCTTTCATCGACGAACCTGTGTGGGATTAACGCGCTCGCCAATCATGGAACGTGAAGTACCTACGTCGTCGAACTCAAACAACTTGGCAATACCAACACCAGTAAGTTTTGGTTTCTCCAGTAGATTTGAATCATTTGATCGAACTTCCAGTAGCCATGGTATCTTGTTTCCACTAAATCATGATTATGTGCCTAAAACTTATTAGAATGGAGTCAATATTCTGGGTAAAATTTGTCTGAAATGATTAATGAATCACTGAGGTTTTTTTTCGTTCTGATTAATATAGGTTATGCAGCAAGTTGCATGTCTTTCTGTTGAATCTATTGCTCTCAGCTTATCAGTGCTTTTTTTTTTTCTGTGTTTAGGAAGTGGCTCATTGTTATATCAGTATCCTTACCACATAAATTAACTTTACTTGTTCTCATTCTTCTTACAGGATTGCATTTGGATTTGATAATGGAACCGAATGTCAAAATGAATAATTCTGCTTCACTTTCCATAATCCTCAGGTCCAAGCATAAGAAGCCAAAGTTGATGAATAAAAGACATCTGTGTTATGTTTATAATTCTTCTGTGACTAAAATTTAAAAGGAGGTTGTATTGTTGTATGATATGTAATCCTACAGCAGAGAATACTGTATGTGGCCAGTAAAAATTTGCTCGCACAAATCATGATAACTTGCTGCATAACATTCTTATACCAAAATAACAAAGTCGAGAATTTCAACTTCCATGTCATGGATCATCATGCTCTTCATTTTCACAATTCATCTTGGGGTTTGTACGTTTCTGTAAAGCAAGTCTCGTCCTTCTTCAGTAGAAATTGTGCCTGCACTCACATAATATCCTTTCATAAAACTTCATGGAATTAATATATTTAACACTAGCTATAATAATATACGAGTATGTACCTGTACGAGTAAAATTTATGGATGGAACCCTGTTCAAATTTGTTGGTAAAGGTTGCTGATAATTCATTCCAAAACCTTGCGGATAATTTATTCCAACATAGGAGCCTCCTAAATTCTGTGCATATATTTAAAGTAAAAGTAATAAGCATCAATCATGCATACAAGAAAAGTATTAGTGAACATAAAGACTAAATCATCACCTGTGGATATTGAGCTCCATGATTATGCTTCATGTACTGCTCCATGCCAGCACGCATGGTAGATTGAGTCTGATGCACATTATTAAGATCAACACATAAATAACTGAGCAAGTACAACGTACTCGGTGGAACTTTTGACATAATAAAGAACATATACTACCTGAAGAAATTGTGATTTGACTAAGTTGAATAAATAAGTACATGGAGAAATAAAAGAATAAATCTTCAACAGGTAAGTAAGTAATACCTGTTCATTCAATGGATGTGGTTGCATTTCCATTTGTTGTGTCGAATGGAGCTAAACTTGTGTAGCAGGCACACATGTAGAGTTCACAATGGTACGATCTAGTTCTGGTTCCTTTTGGTGTCTGGATGAAGTATCAACTTCTTTCCTATTCCTTTTGTTTCCTAACAGCTTTTCCAGAGCATTCTTTGGTCTAATGGAATCCTCCTTACGAACAATTCTTTCTTTAACCTTGATTCCTCTCACCCTCTGCTCATCAAAATCACCAGAATTTACCTCAGGTGCACTATTGTTGGCCTCAGGTGCACTATTGTTGATTGGTGAGGTAACTTTAGGTGCTTCTTGATGCGTCTTCTTTAAAGATGCCTTAACATCAGCTAACGTCTTGTGAAGGGCCACTGCAGCAATTTCATAAGCTTCATCAGATTCAGCAGCAATTGTTGCAAGTTCAGTATGCAATCGAGCCAGTTCTCTGTAACGCCTTGTTATTTTTGCATGCACATCATCGTCATTTGCATTTGGACAGGATACCTTTGGTTGTTGATCTTTAATATCCTTTGTCCATCTCTTTGAGATGTATTGACTAGGAATGGTCTTCACATCATTTGCTGATAGAACCTTCAAAGCGTGTGAGCACAAAATTCCAGCAAATTCAAACTTCTTGCAACTGCATGAGACAGTATTATCGGGTGAGTCATATGTCACAATATGGTTGAAACGCTTCCTATGAGCGGTAACTTCATAAATGCGCATCGTTCCAATCTCACTAAATAACTTCAAGGTGCAATCATGAGCCTTAGATAACTCGATTTGGAACCATTGAAACACTGCTGGTGTGTACACCTTTGCTGCCTTCCTTAATATTTTCACCGGAAATGGCAATGCATGGGTTGTCTGACTTGCTTTAAAATCAGCTACTAACTCATTATAACGACGATCATCAACCAATCTCTGAAAGTGACGAAAAAATCCCAGCAAATCATACTTGTAACTCACGTACTTCCTTAAAGAATTATTCATACTTTCGCTGCGTTGAGTAGTGGTAATATCTGCACAGAATGTTTCTCTCCCATAAACCAAAGCCCATTTCTCCTTAATATCAAAAAGCCGGCCTAACCATTTATTTTCTTGGAGATTGTACTTTTCAAGCATTTTATTCCAAGCAACTAAGAAGTCTTCAACATCTTCATAATCATATATGATGCTGCTAAAGTCTTCAGCAAAGTCCTTAAACTTCTCAAAGACACAGTTAAGATGCTTAGCTGCGTTTTGATATATGTGCCAGATGCATAGCCGATGGTGTGTTTCTGGCCATTGGGAAGCTAAGGCTTTAGCCATTGCAGGATCTTGATCAGTCAATATGCTCTTTGGTTTCTTCCCGGACATTGTATTCGCAAAGGTATCAAACAACCACATGAAAGTTTCAGCTGTCTCATCATATAACAATGCAGCACCAAATATAAGTGTTTGCTTATGATTGTTCACCCCAACAAACATCGCAAATGGTCTTCCTTCTTTGTTTTTCCTGTAGGTGGTATCAAAACATACTACATCACCAAAATAATCATAGTCTACCTTCATCTTTGCATCAGCCCAGAAAATATTGGTTATCAACTCATCTGCATCAACTTGTATGGCATAAGAAAAACTTGGATTATCCGATTGCATTCTTTGTAGATATTCCAAAACACCACCAGTATCCCCTGACTTCATTTCTCTTGTTATCTTTGTACGCAAATAATTCCTATAATCTTCTGCAATAAATCCTAGATTTTCACGTCCACCGGCTTGTCGACTCAATAGCTCAAGAATCTCTTTTGGATTAAGTCCTGAATCCTCAGCCATATCAGCTTGAACATTTTGAGCAAGAGAGATGCCCCTATGAGACCTAAAACGATGGGTCTTACTAGGAGTTGAAGTCACATGAGTATGATCAGCAACAAATTCCACAACAGTATACTTACCAGACGATAGATCATACTTGATTTTCATCCTAGCTTTACAGCCAAATCTTGTCTCAGCACGATGAGATTTGACATACACGCTTCGTTTATCTTTTCCACGTTTCCCTTCGGCTGAGCAAACAAAAAGTCTATCCCTCAGAAAGCCACTTGCAGATGTATGTGATGCACTTAATCTAGTACCAAAACCAAATCTATATGCATAACGATTGTAAAAGGCAAGTGCATCACTTTCTGTTGCAAACTCCATGCCAACCACAGGTATTAATTCTTGACGCATTCTGGAATGAATCGAATCAACCTTTTCTCTAGGTCTTGTGGCTTCTTCATGATCTGACTCCTCTTCATTACTTCTAACCTCATCATCGTCAACATTCAAGTCTGTACTACTTCCAAAATATGATTCATGAAACGTTTGACAATCAGCAGTACTTGTACCTTCCATATTCTTTAAAAAAAAAATCTAGGATTAATATATGGAACAGAAAAAATCTTGTAAGAATCTAATGGCTAGCCTCTGTATATATCTGTATATGGCTAGCCAGCCTCTGTATACAATTAGTAAGGTAAGAAAGAGAGAGAAACCAAAACTTACTGGTGTTGGTATTGCCAAGTTGTTTGAGTTCGACGACGTAGGTACTTCACGTTCCATGATTGGCGAGCGCGTTAATCCCACACAGGTTCGTCGATGAAAGAGGAGTTCATAGTTCACACAAAGAACAAGCCAGGCGAAGAAGAAGACACAGAAGAGTCTGTTTTTTTTTTTGGTTTCGGTGGACGTTTGATATTCTAATAGATTTTATGTTAATATAAATTTATAATTTAAACTTCAGATGAGTTAGGTTTAGAGTTAGAGTCGGGTTAGGGTTAGAATTAGAGTTAGTTAGGGGGTTTAACAAGGTTAGCAGAGGTTAACAGGGGTTAAGGAAGTGTTAAGGTGAGTTGGCAAAAAGTGCCACATGTCAGAAATTAATAGGGATACAGGGAAGGATATAGGGAATTGGTTACAGCAGATTTGAAGCCATGCAATACATACCACGTTCCGTACATGTAGTGTCATTACAAATTTCAAAAATAACGCAATATCATCTTTCAAGAATGGTGTTACTATACATTCCAAATGTAAAGTAATAAAACATTTTAAGAATAATGTTATTGGTCATTTCGCATATTACATTCTTGCTCATACATCCGAGAAAGATTGAGTGAGAAGCTTGAGGATTAGCAAGGGGAGATGCTTAGTGGCGTTGGCCGGGAAGGATATTATTATTAGAGAGTTGTCCATCAATCTTTACCCAAATACTCTATGAATTGCTTTCTACTTCAGCAGTACTCTGTGGTACTCTTCATCAAAAGTGTCCCCGTTTATTGTGGGCAAGTCTTTCGAACAACCATAAAATTCATTGATTATCATGGGTGATGTTATGGTTTCCGAAGGAAGAGGGTGGTATAGGTTTTACCGATATCTAGCTTTATTGGCTGTTTGACATCATCTGAAGTTTCCGAAGTCGCTTTTAGCCCGCATATATATTAGGTAATAAGCTCTGATATTCTAGCATAAGACATTCCAAACACCACACGATTTCTCTACGTTTGAATCTATCAGGGAATTGCTAGAGTTTTGTCTCATCACTTATATCACTTATATATGTTAGTAGCATCATGCCATAATTATTCTTATAGTTTATTATTCAATCTTTTTGAAAGATGTATCGAAGTTTGTATGAGCTTATCAAAATAAATTATCAATTCATAGTCGCTTCAGCTAGAGTATGTCTTTACTTGTATATGTTTAAAAAGGAAAAAAAATTCTATGCACAATGCAATGCACTGAGTATCTAAAATACAATTTCAACTATTCATTTAATATAGTCCAATATATGACACTAACAGTCGAACATCAAGACTAACAATCACTACCACATAATTGAGTATTGCCGACGACTTCAAAAAATAAAGGCCGACGATTTTTGAAGTCGTCGGCAATACTCTATTATTGTCGACGATTTGTTGCCAAAATCGTCGGCAATAGTATTATTACCGACGATTTTTGCAACAAATCGTCGACAATACTCTATTGCCGACGCTTTTTAGCCTCCAGTTTTGGATGTCCTCATTGGCTATCAATTAGTGAATAGTAACTAAGGTTAGCAGAGTCATTATGGCTTAATTCCGGTTTAAGTAATTAAATCGAGGTTGAGTCTTTTCAATTTGACTTGACTTTATTCTTGGAAGTCGTAGAGTATTTAATTTTAAGCTTGTAGGAATTTTTGGGGAATTTTTTGGATTAGAGAGCTATTTTTAGTGATTATCGAAAGTCAGTAGGAGAAAATATGTAAATTAATTGATTTTTAGGTCGGTTTAATCACAGCCATTGGATCTTGATCAGATCAATTGTGAGCCATTGATCTTGCCAGCTACTTAGGGGTATAAGTATGTGAGTTTCTGAATTTTTATTATCAGAAAATCAGAAATTTCATTCGTTGTCAACCCGTTTCTCCTCCGCCGACCCGAAACTTTGAACCCGACCCGAATCGCCGTTTCTGACCTCCTCGGAGCACGAGAAAGGTAGGAAAATAAAGCTCTGTCTTTTCTTCATTAGTTGGCGTGAAAGTTGTTGGGGAACCCGAATCGTATTTTTCCCGTGGAGTCACCATCGTCAGTGGTGGCGCTCCGGAAAATATTGGAGGTCAAGGGTTAGGGGATTTTGAAGCCCTCCCCCTCCTGAATAGAACTAGGTAGGTAAAGTGGTCCATCGAAGCTCCACGGCGGAGCTTCGACGCCGTGACGTTTCCCGACTAATTTAGGGTAGTGAGTTTCGAGGTCAAATTACGACCACGTGAGAGGTTTTTGGAGCGCGTAAGCTTAGGGGTTATATTGAGCTTGTAATTAGGAGTGTTTTAAGGCCAAAACGCCATCATTGGTGGTGGTTGCTGAATTTTGAATCCACGTCGTTCACGGTGATTTTGGACCCCAACGCTGTCAAATTAGACCTTGGTCCAGTTATGGAAATTGTAGGCCTCATTGAGATCTTTCCAATGAGGTGTCAACCATAAAAAAATGGAGCACTTTCATCGGAGATGCGTGCGACCCATGCACCGCCACCTATTAGGGTGCGTGAGGGCTATGTACCGCCGTCTGTGGTGGAGATCCGACGAGGCAGTTGTTGAGATTCTTCGACAGGACTTTTGGAGTCATTTTTAAGGACGATTTTCGTAGATTTATACATATTATGATATCTTATGATCCGTATTTACAGGACATCGTGATCGCAACCCTAGCATCGAAGGGAATTTTGTTGGACCCCAGTAGTAGTCGCAGATTTGTGAGTGGACCTTTTATTTTCATAGTCGTAGAGAGTTCATATTTTATCAGTATGCTTTATAGTATATTTCAGAGAATATTTATTTTGGAGGTTTTTCTTTGTGATGACATTTGTTAGTTGCATTGATGCACTGACTGTTCGGCTGATCACTGGATAGTCCGGTCATGGGAGATTAGGACAAACACCTCGTCTGACCCATCACTTATATTTTCTTACTAATTGTCGACTCAGGTTAGGGAAAACACCTGGACGATTACCTCTATTTAATTTCAGCTTTACGGTTTTGAACTCGCATTATTTTACGGAAATCAGCGGAAAGGCATGATAATTTAGTTTGATCGATTTACGCAGATTATGTTATTTTTGTCCATTCACGCTAATGTTCTATATTTTAAATGCCGTTCCCTAGGTCTTTCGGTTTCTGTTGCCCAGGCTGTAGTGTAATCCTTAGATTGCATGGTTTCGTCGAAGGCATTGAGTCCACCTGTCAGCTCTTCATCCAGTAGGTTTCGGTCCACTATCATACAATTTTCTATGTATTATATGTTTATAGAAGTCACTTTGAATATCAGTTGTATCATGTTGTTTTCAGTTACTCGACTAGTAGTCGAGTTTACTTTCCCATGTATTTTGAACCCGTATATTGTAAATATGTATTACATTCTTGAGTTAAGATTTTGGTTTTAGTTTATCACATTTGTTGAGAAATCCGGATGGAAAATCGGTAATCCACCGTTTATTTTTGGGAATTTGGTTTAGAAGTGTTCTCTACTTGCCAGTTTTTGGTTGTCTCAGTTTCAAGGGAGGTTATGTCAAAATTTTCATAAAACTCCTTAGATTATGGTTAGTCGTTAGGACCTAATCTTAATTTCTTAGTTAAACTGGGGTTGGGTCCTTTCACTCTCTCTCTTGAACACAGTAGATCGACGTTGCCTCACCTGAGATTGCCGCTGCGCCTATTCCAAATCCCTTGTTTCATTTCTGCTCGGCCTCCCCGCATTGCTCGTTGATGCTGCAAACTTGGCTTGGCCTACCGCGAGATGCCGAGCTCGTTCAAAGCATCAGAGGCTTGTTCCACTTCAGGTCGAGGTGCATTCATCAAGATCGGAGTAGTTGCAATGACGACCTCTCACCAACGTCGATCTGGGCCTCTGCCCTCCATCAGATTTTTGCTGTGGAGCGAGGAAGACGAACGAGATGGTGAAGGCTGAGGTTACGCCATCTCTCACCATTGTCGATCTGGGCCTCTGTCCTCAGCCACCTCTCACCAAAATCGATTTAAGTTAGCCTCGTTGAGTTAGTCGCGCTATCTTCTTGGCCCTGTGTCATTCTTTTGTCGCGTGGCATGCCTCCAGCAAAGTTGTGAGGGATCCAACACCGAGCTATGGTGGTGCCCAAATAAAATTCTTTGGGTGCACATATAATTAATTTAGGTGCTCAAATTTATTGAAAAAGAAAAAGAAATGTTTGAAAATACGTAAATAACCTTAAAAAATAACATAATATTTCATGATTTAACGTCCGTTAAGAACATGTAACTATTTTGATATACAGAGACCAAATTTGAGTGACCATTTTGATATATGTCAAACATTAGATATTAAAGTGTCTATTTTGACAAAGATGGGTGATCATATGAGTAATTTTCCATTTCAGAAAATTTCAGGGTATCTAAAAGAGAGAGGTTGAAATAGTGTGCCTCTGTTATAACACCATGTAAAGAATTGAAAGAAAGATCTAACAATATAAGGCTAGATAGGTTGTTGAGACTCTCAGGTAGAGACCCGTTGATTTTATTTGAGTTGAGATTCAACACTCTTAACTTTGAAAAGCCTGTCAAATCAGGCAATGGCCCCCAAAACAAGTTATCACCCAAGTTCAACTGCTCCAGTGTATTATTGGCATAAGACAAGGTATTTACAAAGTCGTGAATTTTTTTAGATAATTGATTTGATGCTAAACTCAATAGGTCTAAGCTGCATAAGTTTTGGAAGAGTTCTGGTATCCAACCTTTGAGTTGGTTATAAGAAAGGTTTAGAGATACCAAAGAAACCATGTTTGTAAGACATTTGGGATGGGACCTTGTAATTGATTAAAAGAGAGGTCAATACTGATATTGTTGCTGCTCACATTGGCTATCCAATAAAATATAGACGAGTTGCGAGAATTGAAAGAGAGGTCAAGGAGTTGAAGAGATGTAGATGAATTTAAAAAGGAAAGTGATTTTAGATTGATATCAAGAAGTTTGCATGAACATAATTGAAGCTTCATCAGTGAAGAGAGCTTGCTTAAAGATTGTGGCTAATTTTTAGCCTCAGAAAGATCAGCACCATACAGGTACAAGTATCTCAAGAAAGAAAGATGAGATAACCATTCAACATTTTCAGTGTTGGTATGGGTTGGTAAGCCACGCCCCATTTCATACAAACTCGGCCAAGAGATAGTTAAAAACAAGTTGAAACGAAACAAAAGTGGAACGAGTCCCACATTGGGCGATGTTGTCCTACCACTCGGAAGTGACCGCATGCATTTATGCCAAGGCGCCCCAGGAACACCACAAAGGGAAGTCACCACCGAATTTGTTATTTGTGACCTCCCGTCTACTTACAATGTCATTCTTGGTTGCCCAACCCTGATGCAGCTCAAAGTTATTTTGACCACTCACATGCTTTATCTACAGTTTCCTATGGATTATGGTACAGGTTCTATTCTGGGCTACCCCGTCGTCGACCGACCAATGGACCCCTGATTGGGCTATGTGATCCGCCAAGAAATCTTATCCTTTAGAGAAGATGATGTCGCCTTACTGCTGCCTAATGACCCACGTGATGGCATCAATTCTGTCCATCCTACTGGAGACAAGGATACCTTGATCGATGTTTAGGTTGACCTCGCTCATCCTGAACGAATGGTGAAAATTGGTGCTCAATTATCGCCCAAAGTGGCAGCTGAACTTACCGCCCTACTTCTGGAGTGTAAGGAAGTTTTTACATGTCCTATGTGGACATGCCAGGGATGTCCACCAGCCTCGTATCCCATAAACTCAATATTAAGTCCGGTGCTCGCCCGGTTAAACATAAGCGTTATGCTTATGGAGAGGAACAATATGCTGCGATGCAAGTGGAGGTTGATCGTTTACTTAAAATCGGCTTTATACGCCCGGTTGATTACTCACAGTTGATCTCTAACACAATCATGGTTAAAAATAGGAACAACTTCTGACGTATATGTGTCGGCTACACTAATTTGAAAAAAAACATGCCCTAAAGATAGCTTCTCGTTGCATCGCATTGACCAATTAGTCAACGCAATAACCAGGTATGAACTACTATCTATGATGGACACCTACTCTGGGTATAACCAGATAAAGATTCATCCACCTAACCAGGAGGCCACTATGTTCACCATTGTCTATATTGCTATAATTTCATGCCGTTTGGTTTGAAAAATGCGGGCTCCACATACCAACAATTTATGACAACAATTATAAACGAAGTAAACAGGGATATTGTGGAGGTATATGTTGACGATATCTTAGTAAAAAGTAAAACCGCTCAGAGCCACGCATATAATCTCCGTAAAGTTTTTCAAATCCTCATCGCTCAAGGCGTGCGCTTAAATCCAGCAAAATGCACTTTCGGCGTCACCTCTAGCAAATTCTTAGGATATGTTGTGAGCTAACGCGACATTGATGCCAACCCTGCCAAAATCAAGGCCGTTATGGACATGCTATTACCCAAGAATAAACTCGAACTACAAAGCTTGAAAGGCAAGCTGGCATCTTTAAACCGCTTCATTTCTCGATACTTGGACAAGTGCGAGCCATTTTTTTGAGCGCTCCGCCTGACTCAGAAAACCCTTCATTGAACGCCTAAGTGCGAAACAACTTTCATCAATCTTAAGCACTATTTAGCTTTTATACCTACCCTTTCTCGCCCAGTCCCAGGGGAGGTTCTATATTTGTATCTAGCATTTTCGACCATGGTGATTAGCTTCGCTCTCATTCATTATGAAAGCGTTGTAGAATTGCTCGTCTTCTACGCAGGCAAGGGTATGACAGCAGCCGAAACTTGTTATCCTACCCTTGGAAAAGTCGTGCTCGCTTTGATCACAGCAGCTCACCGCCTATGCCCCTATTTTCAGGCTCACAATATTCATGTGCTTTCCACCTTATCACTATGCTCAGTCTTACAATCACCTGACTATAGTGGGCGGATGAGTAAGTAGGCTATTGAATTAAGTGAGTTCGATATATATCGAATATCACCCCTTCACAGCTAATAAAGGCCAGACTACTACAGATTTCATTGTCGAGTACATTGGCCTGGCTGACCCCGCTTCACACATACCGCTTACACCCAAGGCAGTGGTAGCCAATCCTTCTTGCCCACGTCAGGCATGGGAGTTATATGTGTGCGGATCTCGAAATTAGCAAGCAAGTGGAGCGAGTGTGATCCTAACAGGCCCCGGCGGTGTAAATGTTGAATATTCTTTGCGATTTGGGTTCCTCGCTTCAAATAATGATAGCAGAGTATGAAGCCCTTATTGCTGGGTTACAGCTTGCAAAGAACTCAGACGCCATGAATGTTTGCATTTTTCAGTGACTCTTAGTTAGTTGTCAATTAGGTGAATAAGGAATTCGACGCTTGGATGGACAAATGAACGCTTATTTAGCTCTCACCAAATACTTGTTGGGCAAGTTCAAATCATACACCATCACTCAGATCCCTCGAGCTCAAAATGGTAAAGTGGACGCCCTCGCCCACCTTGCTACCGCCCAGTATGGCCCTCAGAACAAATTCATTGAGACACTTCTCAAACCGAGTATCACTAAAGGATTTTCAGAATTACTACAGCTTATTCCCACAGAGCCTAGTTGGATGGACGACATATATTTGTATAAGACTAAAGGTATCTTACCATCTGACAAAACTAAGGCCCGCACAATTTAGGCCTGAGCGTCAAACTTCAGCATCCATAATGGACAATTGTATAAACATGGACGGCTATGGCCAAACCTCAAATGTGTCACACCTCGCATAGGTCATGAGATGTTGGTAGAGGTTCATGGTGGTGTTTGTGGTCACCACATAGGTGCTCATTCTCTCGCCCACCAAGTACTTTGCAGTGGGTTATGGTGGTCGACTATCCATGCAGATGCACTGGCTATAGCTGACATATACCAGAAATGTCAACTCCACGCTCACAAGCATCATATTTCGTCTATCCCCATATCTATCATCATTTCTCCTATCCCTTTCGCACAATGGGGACTTGATCTCATAGGAGAATTACCAAAGACTGGTGACCAATAAAAATTTATCATTGACTACCACACCAAGTTCATAGAAGCAGAGCCAATGGTAAAAGTGACAAAGGAGAAGTTCATCAAGTTCTTATGGCGCACACTCTACTGTCGATACGGTGCTCCGATCAATATCATCACTGATAATGGACCTCAGTTTAATAACAAGGAGTTCATCCAATTCTGTGGTAACTTGGGGACTACCGTCTTGTTCTTTCCCCCTTCACCCACAATGCAACAGTCAAGTTGAAGCGGCAAACTAAATTATCAAGGACAAACTTAAAAAGAAGATATGTGACATCAAATTTGGTCATCCCAAGTATGGAAATTGGATCTATGAGCTTCCAAGCATATTATGGTCTATCTGCACAATTGCAACCAAAGCCATCGGGGAAATGTTGTTTGCTCTAATTTTTGGATCTGAAGCACTCCTCCTGCTTGAGATCAAACACCAGAGCCCTCAAGTGAGCGCTTTTAAACCCAACACAAATGATGAGGGTCTCTGCCTAGACAGTGACCTATTGAAAGAACGTCGCAAATCCGTTCACCTATACAATCAATGTGCAAGGGCCGCCCACTTAAGGTAGGCGATTGAGTCATGAAGGCTATACAGATGACTGTCAAATCACTTCGCCTGAGCTGGGAAGGCCCACACAAAGTTTTGGAGGAGGTTTGCTCAGGCACCTTCTATTTGCAGGATGACAAGGGTCATATCCTCCATCACCCATGGAACACAGCCCACCTAAGGAAATATTACAAATAGTCTCTCCCTAATTCTAACCGCCCAGCCCATGTTCTATTCTATATCTAGCTATTTGCACTTGGTCTGTCTTATTCAATGAAATATATTGATTGTTGATTTTTCCTATACTTTGTCGCTTAAAAATGATTTTTCACAAAAAAAAATTAAGCGGCATTGCAACATACACATATAGTCATATGATGATAAACAGTTAATCACTCAAATAAGCGGACTAGTCTAAACATAGGTAATACGTTTAGATTTAATAATAAAAATCTAAAGTAAAAGAAAGGGACATGGCTCACAAACATTGTTTTATATACCACCACAAAAAAAAGAAGAAGAGAAAGCCTCAACCTAAATTACCGCTTCACTCCGCCCCGTCTACTGAATCTTCTTCATCTTCCTAGTCCTTCTTAAACTTCTCCCAGTCAAAGTACTATGAGTTCTCCATCTGAGCAAAGAGCGTTGCTTGTGCATCCTCCCAGATCTTTTTTTCTTTCTCTTCTTCACCATTTAGGTACGTCTGCACATCCTCCGTTTTCATCTATTCCATTTGATCTTCACTCAAAAGCATCTTCGAGAGACCCTTAACTTGATTATGTAGACTTTAAATTTTGGCTTCCAACGTCCCTTTAACCTTCTGCCATTCTTCTCGCTGTTCTTCCACCTGTTTCACAGCATCCTCTATAACTTGCTCCGCCCACTTCTTCTCCACATCCGCTCCAAGCATGTCCTCCTCCACCGCCTTCTTCTCTTTCTTCAGTTTCTCAATCTGGCCTTCAGCCTTTCCTATCTTTTGCTTCAACAGACACTCGTAGTCCTTGAGCTCTCCCTGCGTCTCATTGAACTTGTGACATATGGTGGCAAGCTCGACGGCCTGGCTCTCACTCCCCTCATCAGTGAGCGCCACGAATAGCTTATACCCCATCCAAATATGTTCTTTTAGAATGGACCGCAGAGTATTACGGCAGAGTAGACCGCACCTAGACTTGGTGGACACTTTCCACCCCACCATCTAAAGCTTCGGATATGCGTTTCAGATACTTTAAGCGGAAGGTCGTTGTTCCCTCCACAGCCAAGGTTGCCTCACCCACAGGCAGGGTCTCTAGAAATGGACTCTTCCTTGGTAGCGAGTGCGGTGTCGGCTCATCCTGCTACTCTTCAAAACCACCCCGTTGTGCTATCACTCAGAGCAAAGGCATATCGGAATGCCCTGACGAGCGATGAGAGGAATGGTAAGATGAATGTGGTTCCTCTCTGCTCTCCCTCTTTCTCTTCTTTAACTTTTTCTCCGCTTGTCCCTTTAGCAACTACCTCTTCGAGCGATGAGCCTCGAGCTCGGTCGAGGTTTGAACCAAACCGGTCGAGCGTTGACAGCTCGATGTCCCATTCACATCAACGTCGTGGGTGTTAGCTCCGTCGAAATCATCAATGTCTAGATTCTCCACAGGCTCGTCCACACACAGAGGTTTGAACCAAAACGGTCGACTGCCGCATGTGCCTTCTTTGCCTTTAACGCTTGGCGCATCAGCTTCTTCAATTCATCGCCCATCTTCTCCTGCTTCTTAAGCGTGGAAGTTTTTGGTAGCTTAATTGTGCAAGTGAAGTTATAATCAAACTGATATCTTTAAAAAATTCAATGTTTAAATAATTACTACTCAGCTGATACATACCTGGGCGATGACTTATTCCCGTTTGTTCGAGGATATCCCAGTGGTTCAACGCCTCAAGATTCTGAGTATCGTCTTCTCCTCCCCAGGCATACTTAATCTACTTCAATCACTCATTTTCCTCCTTCTAACGAGGAAAACTCCAAGATTCTTAAAAAAAAAACACAGAACGAAGGATTGGTTCAAACGAATGCAACATCGCTTGTCTCATATATATATATATATATCACTTAACCTACCAACAATATGAAAGGCCATGGGGACTCTGGGCATGTATTCTCTTGCTCCTTCGCTTATATCCGCCCTAAACTCCCACTCCCCACCCACCAAAAATGCTCCCCTTCTCTAGATGGGTGCAGATGATGACATCTCTTCATTAAAGAACCACACATTTCTCCTATTTGAAAAAGTGGTTGTACCCATATCCATCGCCCGACTTGAATATTCTAAAGTACAAATTGCCATAAGCTCTACTATGGTTGGGTGGTTCAGCCCTGATAAGTTAAAGAGGGTATAATACGCTTGCATCACTTTGATGATAAGCAGGCCCCACTGCCTAATTGATATTTTCAACTTGGACAATACATACTGAACAAATGGATGCAACGGTAGCGTCAGCCCATTCCTCAGCCGATACAACTAAACGCAAGTAAAACCCGTGGGTGGGCGCACCACTGATTCATTCTCCTTTAACCACATTAGGATGATATTAAACGAAATCTGTTTATCCATCAAAGCGCTCTCTGGTCCTTGAGTAGCTTTCCTATGGCTCAACTGATACAGATAGGGACTACCCTGAGTCCAGATGAGGAAGCGCTGGCATCAGACCAACTATTAGTGACAGGGTCCGCTCGATTAGATTACGCCCCATTCTTTTTCGGTTTGCCATTCGTTTTCTTTGCCTCTTTCTCATAGGCTCTAAAGGCATCTCCTCCCGTGCCCCACTCGTAGACACTCCATTCCTCGAGCAAAGTTCTAGCCTGTTCAAATATTCTTCCATAGCCTCGTACTGATAGTTCAAGTTACTTATCATGGGCGACGTTGGCAACAAAAGCAGAGATGTGTTAGCCTCATCTCCACACCTTATGGGTAACGCACTACAAATGCTAGGGCTGGTTTCAGACAATGATGTTATGCTCACGCTAAACGATTTTAGGTAACTAAGGTTGCCCATGCCCATGACCTTGAAAGAAAAATTTTCCTTTGGGCGATGCCTTCTCCCATCAACTATCATATACTCTCGTTCTTTGTCACTGATATTTTTATTGGTTCTTCAATTCCGCACATTATGTTAGTCAAGCGGCCTAATTGTAAGAATGTATTGTTAGACGCCTTGTTCACTTTCTTTTTCCATAAACACAAAATGTTTTCGCATACCAAAATGTTTTAGATCAAACCTTATGTTTCTACATTTATCTTCTATTTATCGTACAACCCCAAACAGTTCATCCTTTCTCTAAACCCAAAATCAACCCAGATACTACCTAACCCAGATTTCCATTCCAAAACACATAGCATATGCACTATATTCATCTCCATAAAACACAAGATTTACCACATGTAGATCTATTTCCAACCCAGAAAAAACACACTTCCTTTGTTTTACATTTTATCCAACCCAGAACTATCCACTTTCTAGCACATACAAAATTTACTTTTCATCTTTTCAAATCAACAAACAAAACACACAAAACTAATTCAAGCAGTATACTTACTTGTTTAAACAGATCTTCTCTTGTAACACACTACGATTCCAAACCTTGCACTGCATTGCTTTGATCTTCACCCACTTCTCTCTATCTTTTTCTCCCTTCTCTCTTCTTTTCCCCCTATTTCTCAAACTAAGTTTTCTAAAAGTGATTTTCCCCCATCCGTTTCTGCACTTTTAAAACCTTTCCTTGCCCTTTCGATAACCAAACCCTACACGTGGCTCACTGCCAACTGCTAAACCCTTTCACTTCACCTTAGGTATAGGAATAAGAAACAAGTTGCTTCGTTTTGATAAAACTTCACCACATTGCCATTATGACGCACGACTATGAAACGCGATTTATCCATCAGATTGCACCATATATCGTGCATGCGTGTTTTTACTAACGCACGTGCTCATGCCACAATCTCTTTCACTTGATGTTTTTGTTGTGCTTTTCTCCCACGCATATCTCTATGTTATGGATATGCCTCATAAAGTGGATGACACATTACATTATGATATTCCCTGCATATGGGCGCCCAACTATGAAGGTTAACCGCACCACGATACATGAGCAGCCCCTTATAACTAATTCTTCTAACGTGTGTGACCCTCATTAAAGCAGCTTACTTGGCGCCCCGCTCATTACCAACAAGTGACACTCCTTGACTTGGTTGAGCAGCTAAATTTAGCTCATTAAAGCCGCCTACTTGGTGCGGCGCTTATTCATATCAAGTGACACTCCTTGACCTGGTTGAGTAGCTGTAACACAACCATATACAACAATCTTCTTAAGTACATGTCATTCAAAGATATTATCTCTTGTCCACTCATAATCCTGTCCATTATTACTCGGTCGATTCATTTTTGTTTGTGCAGTTGAATGAGACTCTGGGGTCTGCCCGGATACTTGTCTAAGCGGTGCCAAGTATGTATGAAATGAGCGTTTTGCTTTTTCAACTCCTCAATCAAGAATGATCTTGACATGGGGACTTATTGGTATAGACTGGTAAACCACGCCCCATTTCATACAAACTCGGCCAAAAGACAGCTGGAAACAAGCTGAAATGAAACAAAAGTGGTACAAGTCCCACATCGAAGAACAACAAGGAGCACGTCCCACTCTAAAGGTTAAAACAAAGGTGAAACATTTAATATATTTTTTTAGAGAATATTCCCCATATTAATACTCTAGGGCTTCGCTTATTTTCCTTATCCCACTTTTTGTTCTGACTTTAGCATTGGAGTGTGTTAGGCAGGTTCGACCCCGTCTTCACTGCTGACATTCTTTCTGTCTTAGCATCTCACATCTAGAAGCCTGTTCTTCATCCGTCCGTTTATCCTTGGTGTTTGAGTCAGTCTCCGTCTGGATTCTGGTTCAAACATTCAGAACTAACAGAGTTGCCGTTAAGATCAAGAGTGTGCAAATTGGAGAGGTGTCCAAGCTGCGGGGGAATATGTCCAATGAATATATTATAGGCTTGGAACTTTGGAACCGAGAACTGAAAAATCAATTTGAATCGAATCGGAACCGGACAATTCGGTTCGATTCCAAAAAAATTGAGTATACATTTTGTCAGAAACCGAACTATAATCAAACGGTTCGATTCGGTTTCAGTTTCGGTTCCTCATTTTTATTTTACAAGGAACCGTCGAGAATCATATATAGTCCATATTTTAACTAAATAGTAGAATTATATGTCATTATATCATTATATATGAAGGATTTTTTTTTAATTTTGTTTGTCACTCAAATCACTAAGTTGATGATCATGGGTCACATATTGGATAAGTCATTTGTTATTTTGTTTATGTCACTGTTGTGTAAAAATTGTCAAAATATTTACTCAACATAATCTCACTCCATCTCATTGAAGGAAATTGAGTTTTATTATTTGAGTTCGACCTATTCAAGATAAAAAGGAAATCTTTTAATTATGACTCTTAATTTTAAGAGAAAACCCTTTTATTCCGAACATGAAGTAAACAAATTTGAAAATGTGAGATTTTGATATTTTTGTAACTGCACCCGCTGGGTTTGACAGGCTACCTACGTACTCCCAGAGATGATCAAGTCACTCGTAGTTCAAAGAAAAAATTGGGTTTAGACTTTCGATGAATGAATGAACCATCAAAAGACTTGGAATTCAGCTTTTTATTAGATTTGTGGTAGACCTTTGTGGTCGTTTGGGTCTGTTTGCTATTTTGTGGTAGAGGTATTTCTTGTGGTAATGGAATTTGAGTTTTTATAAGTGTGGTTGTATCCGGAGTTTTACATCTACACTGCCTACATACCCTTTGAAGGGATCAAACCAATGTAGTTTAGGCGATTTAGGACTTTTGTATCGGCTTGACTTTTTGTGGTGCTATAGCCGAATTTAAGTGGTAGAAATATGGACTCTGTTTGAAATTGTGGTTGCATCTAGTAGGTCGCTACATTGCCTACATAGCCTTTTGAAAGGCATCAAACCATTATAGTTTTTTGAAAGTGGTGATGTGAAATTTAGTTTCAGGATAACCAGAGATTCAAATATATTTTGTAGTTGCATCCAGATTTTATGCCGGATTGCCTACATACCCTTTGATGGGATCAAACCATTGTAGTTCATTCAAGTTTAGACTTTGTGCCGTGAGAATTTTGGTTTACAAATTTGAGTTACATTTCTCCTTTCGGAACTTGCAGATATTCACTTGGAGGTGTTTGTCATATTGATCTTTTTGACTCTGACTTCATTTATTTGGAATTCTTGTCACGCTTCGGCTTTGTGTATATGCTTTGTGCGGTGATGATTTTGTGCCAAATTTTGTACTTGACTTGTAACCAGAATAATTGTGAAAATCTGTTTGAGCCTGGACTGATTTGATAGCCCAACTCTTCTTCTTCTTTTCCCGTTGGGCTGCCTGGCCCATTTCTTTTTTTATTTCTTTTCTTTTCATCTTTTCTTTTTTTCTTTTCTTTATTTCTCTCTCTTCCTCACGCGTATGAGCAATATTTGGGCAGGGCCGCCTTAAACTGTTCGTTTGCGGCCCAGCCAATTGCAGGGGGATTGAAGGGTAAGTATGGGCTTTCACAGAGAAATAGCAGGGACATTATAAGCATAATATTTTATAATGATGAATTTTGATTTGCTGCCCTTATTGCCCTTGCCAAGTGGATTCCCTACGGAAGGGCTGCTCTTCTGCCACATGTAGCCCTTATCTCTTCTTTCTTCATCTCAAAACACTTGATTAAGCTTCTTCTCTTCCTCCAAGCACAGCGACACCCCTTCTCTCTGCTTTCTTTCTTTGCTTCATTTCTTTTCTTCACAGCCGTAAAGCTTCTCTTCCTCAATATCGTACGCACACAAAGCTCTAATTCTTCAATATGTCTTCGCCGAGATCATCACCAAAGAGTCATCTTCATCTTTAGTTAGCCGAGATTGAGATAGAGTATTTGAGTTTTGGATGGAGTATGCGACTGCTAGGTAAGACAAAATTCCTTTCTCCTTTTCTGATTTCGAAAGAATTGAAGTAGAGACTGATCATTTTGTATGTGCAAGAAGGCTGTGCTTTAGACTTTGTCAAATAACTCTGCAATTTGGTGATCGACAATTGGTCGGTGTTGGAGTTTTAAACGGCGGCGTGTGAGCATGTCAAGTCGTTGTCGGATGCGAGTCAGAAGATTTTATATGACATTAATACTGATATTAATATTATTAAGTGAATGAATATTAAATAAAGATAATAATTAGTTAATAATCATGGTAAACGTATCGAAGTGAGAAATTAATGTTAGTAATTGATAATATTTTATTATTATTATAAAAATATATAATAAACCATATACCTTAAATTCTAATCTCTAGACTCCAAACTCAAACTCCAAACCTCAAACCTCATACTTTGAAGTCGAAACCTAAATTCAAACCTCATATCTCAAATCCTAAAACCCCTAAACCCAAAACCCAACGATAAAATTAGCAAATTAATTTTCCTCCACATTGTTGATGTAGGCAGATATACATTTATAGAGCAAATTTAAAATACTGATAATACTGATACATTTATTTATGCGATTTTAAACTATCGATAATGAAAAACAAAACAAAATCTGCATTGTCTATAGACTCGTTGCATATCATGATATATGTACAAAAGAATTAGCCTCGTATACTTGTGAGCTTTTTTGTCTAGATCCAAATAATCAATTATTAATACTAATTATTTCAAATTTATTTTTCTAAAATGGTAATAACAAATCATTCAAAGTTCAATTTTTAATTTTTTAAGGCCCAGCTTGGTATTGAGTTTTGGGAGAAAAAATAGCTTAATTTTACCATGGTAGGTTGTCATCATGTTTGGTTAATATCAATGTTTTCCTAAATTTTTGGGCCAATTAACACACAAATCAAAAGCAGCCAAAAGCTTGCTTTTTCTTAACTGTGTTTTCTCACTATCGATTTATTTCACCACTAATTTTTCTCACCATATTTAATTTCACATTAATACCAAACTATGCCTAACTTGTTTTAGTTACCAAGCTATAAGTATCATTTATGTATCATTGTACGAATTTTTAAGTGATAGGCTCCTCTCAATTAAGTTGATATAAACTAAATTTAAATATCTAATTGGTTCTTTAAGAAAAAAATATGTTTGATTTATCACATCAATTTTACGTCAAACCGAGGATGAATGTGACTTAATTTCTTAATATAATTTTTTATCTTCACATCAACCAAATTTTTATGTAGATTACTTTTCTATTGCAAGGTATACATATCTATATAATCAATTCATTTGTATAGAGACATTAGTACGTAAGTGTCGATATAAGAATTTTATACAATTCATAAAAAAATTGAAATTAAAATAGAGAATAAATAAGTTTGAGTACGTATTTAAGTATGAAGTTTTTATATTTAACTAAATAAACCCTATTTTATTTCGAGTAGAATTTACCCTATTTACGTACAGTAATTTGTGAGTGAAAAAAATATAAACTATTATAATAGGCAAATAAAGAATTATCCAAGGGCAACGAGTTTTGAATGTATATAAATTTATAAAAGCTTTAATTTTCGTGCTTATCCTAATTGTTTGTTCAATTTATGCATGGCCAAAAGAATCATTGGAACGGTCTTAGAATAGTCATAAAAAAATAAAAATTGAGACATTTATGAATTCTATTATTGAATTTCCTTTATTTGATCGAACAAAGAAAAATTTAGTGTTGGATCACAATGTAAAATATAATAGTACACATTTTGACAATTCAAATTTGAATAAGTGGAAGCGATACTATAGTTTAAATAACGAATATAATTCACGTGGACATTGTTAATATCAGAAAATATACATTTATATTTAGCCAATCAAAATTTTTAACTACTAATATGTTAATTTCATATATTTAATTGTTGAATTATTGAAAATAAAAAATAAAAATTCAGCATTAAAAAGTAATGACTATATATCCATGCACTACCGGCGCAAATACTATAGCCGACGATATATGTAAAACTATAGCCGACGAGATAAAAATTTCGTCGGCTATAGTGGAAAAAATGAATTTTTTTTAATTTTTTTTTAAAACTCGTCGGCTATAGTACTATAGCCGACGATAATGGATAAAAATCTCGTCGGCTATACTATTACCGACAGGTTTTAGCCACCCGACTTTAGCCGACGACCCTTAAATATCGTCGGCTAAAGTCCGTTGGTTAAAACCTGTCGGTAATAGTATAGCCGATGAGGTTTTTATCCATTATCGTCGGCTATAGTACTATAGTCGACGAGTTTTTAAAAAAATAATAATAAAATTTCATTTTTTCCACTATAACCGACGAGATTTTTATCTCGTCGGCTATAATTTTACATATATCGTCGGCTATAGTATTTGCGGCGATAGTGATGACATTATAGTAAATTTTTTTATTTTTTATTTTTGGATTAACTATCAAAAAAACAACGTGCAAAATGAATATGGAGAGAGATAAAGAGTCTTTCATTTTATTTTACATTTTTACTATTGTAAAATTTTGGGTCAAATCTCATTAATTAATATTTAATATACAGTTGTTAACTTTTCTGTTAATAGGGTCAAATTTCATTAATTAACATTTAATACACTAAAAAAATTTCCCTCTTTGAAACCTACATACAGTAAGTGGGTTTTTTTTTTTAACTTTGTCAAGGGTAGTCCAAGTACTTCCTAGACCCAGAACAGATCCACATGACCATTTCAAATCTCATTAATTAACATTTAATACACTGAAATTTTTTCCGTCTTTGATACCTACATAAAATAAGTGGGTTTTTTTTTACTTTATCAAGAGTAGCCCAAATGCTTCCTAGACCCAGAACAGATCCTCTGGCCCATGTGAAATGGTCAAACTGTGTATTGCAACACAGTGCTCGACTACTTTGACGGCTTCTTGATTCAAACCTAGGTTGGAGAGCACACTCAACTAGGCAATAACCATTAGACCACTTGCAGTGGTTATACAGTAAGTAGTTTGATATATCGTGTTCATTTTCAAGTTTGTGAAGGTGTCATGAGGTCAACTTTAATCTTTAGCTTTTCCAGTTGGGGAAATTTAGTTTTGTATATCTTGTGGCTTTTGGTGTATTGTCTTTATGAATGATCAATTCTTATTTTTCTGATAAAAAAAACCGTATTTATGTGAGCTTTAAGTGATTTTAATTTTACAATTTCTTATAATCAAATGAGTTCAATCTTGTCTATGCTAGAGCTGAATAAAACCTGCACTAAAAGTTCGATCGAGACTTTGATGTGATTCAATTCCACTAGTATGTTTCCAAGTTCCTGGCTATAACCAAAATGAATTGGAAATTCATATGAAACTAATGGAAGTTTCTATATGTTAGGTGCTAGTCAAGCTTTTCATTCTCCATCAAACTTTTCTGTTATGGTTTTCTAAACTCTAATCACCCAAGTAATAGTATATTCTTGAAGAAAAAAAATGTATGTAAACAGATATGCAAACGAAAATTATGAGCGCTGGGTTAAAAAATGATTGAAATCGAAAAAAATAAAAAAATCTGGGTAAAATAATCGCACAAAGATAAAAGCACATGCATTTCTGAAGCACTAATTTTTTCTCTGAGGGGAAATGAAACCTGAAGATTTCCAAAAGGTTAACAGGATAAACTAAAAATGCCAAAATATGAATCATAGAGCTTGCATGCAGATCAACACCAATCACAACCTTCTCATGCCATTTTCTGATTAGCACAAGACCCAACACGTGGCACAAAAGTATCACAATTGGTCGGAACATGCCAATTGAAGTCCCCGTTCTAAGAATAACGATAAGTACGATAACAATTATCTTTAACCTTGGTCATAAATGCAACCTTGCAACCCTTTAAGAGATAGAATGGACAATCCGGAAGTAAGGTAATGAATAAGAGATGGAAATTAATAACTGTGTATAGCTACCAGCAAACATTACTGATTCAGTATACTCGAATCAATACAAACTGATCCACATACCAACTTCATGAAAATGGTTTGGATGCCTTGAAATTTATCACTACGAGTTAAACATCTAGGAACAGATATCAAAATTCTCAACTTAAGAGCAGTGTCAAAACAAAGAAAATGATGAACATTACTTTTTACGCTTGTTTGGTCCAGTCTTGTACCCACCCTTTGTAGGCTTGCCCCATGGTGTTCGAGAACCTTTTCCATAAGAACCACTACTCTTGCTCTTGCCCTCTCCTCCACCATGAGGATGATCACACGGATTCATTGCCACTCCTCGAACCGTTGGTCTGATGCCTCTCCAGCGACTCTGCCCAGCTTTATAGAGCTTCTTAGGCCTTTTAGCTTGACTCGGGACCTCACCAATAGTGGCACGGCACTTAGAATCAATCCACTTCTCAACACCCGAAGGCAGTCTCACAAGACAACTCTTCTCCGTGGGCTCTTTCAGAATCTTTGCAAAAGTCCCTGGAGCCCGAACTAACTTGGCACCTTGACCCGGGTTTAGCTCAATACTGTGTATTTTGGCTTGAATGTGCATAGCCGAAAGTGGCATGCAACTCCCGTATTGCGAATTGACATCATAAGTAAAGAACTGACTACTTTCACCCCCTATATCTACATCAAAATGTAGCAAAATCTATCAGTAAGCTTCATTTCGGCATATAAGCTTATCAAAATCAAACTCCATAAAGTTAACAACAAAACCCCAAAACCTAATGAACCAATTTCTCACAGCAATTATACGCAATTCACTTCATTCTAACCCCATTGACCTTTCTTGTAAGAAATCAAATAACAGCTTTACCCAGCAAATAAAATCAACTCAGGCATAAACCCTAGTTTAACTGAGCTCAAAACAACAGAAATGGTTGAATTTTTTTCTCTTTTCCTTGTTATAAAATTGAACCAATTAAACTGAAGTCCTCATTTCAATAGATATGAAGAAGCTATGAGCAAATAATGATGGGTACCTGTAGAAAAAGCGCGACTGTAAACGGCGGCGTTTGAGTGGCTGAGGAGCCGACTGACGACTGCACGAGCTCTCCACAACGCCATTCGATTCAGTTGCTCCGATCTGGGGGGTTTAGGACTTTAGGGGCTGCTCTTTCTTTTCTCTTTTCCTTCTGTCTTTAAACCCTTCTCAGATCAAGGGTAAAATAGTAAATAGCCATATCTCGTTTTTCCTCGTTCTATTTTTTCTTTGGGCTTTTGTTTTGGGCCGGCCTCACTACTAGCCCAATCCAAACAAACGCCGACGCCGGATATAAAGCAGCGGGACTCCGTGCTTTCTCCCGCTCATAAGTTCGTGACTGTTTCACTGAGCCAACTCGCTCCTCTCTCTCTCTCTCTCTCTCTCTAGTCTCTGAGTCCGAAACTCGATCGCCGACATGGATGAGGAAATGGACGAAACCGAAGCGCTGCCTCAGGTCGATTTCCATTTCTGTCCCTCGCATACTTTCTTCCTCACGCTATTTGAATTTTGAGTCGAAATTATGTTGAATCGAAAGCAAATTTGTTCTGTACTTTGTACTATGTTGAATTCAAGTTAAGGAACATAAGGCTCATGGATTTTGATTTCGAGTATAAGCTATGGTCGAGTATCAGAATCAGACTATTCATCTCATTTTTTTCGTTAAATTTTCGCTTTAGATTAGTAGAGATTATAAGTTTTGATGGAGTACTACTAGCTATGCAAGCTAGAAATGCAGTAAAAATGAACATATAAAGAAATTATATCCGATTTTTAAATTATAGTTTTCGCTTGTTAAAGAAGTTTTTGTGAGCAGTTTTGTTTTTGTTGTTATGCTTCATGTTTTATTGAAGAAACTGAGTTCTGTTTTGTTTTTATAATTCTGGATTTAAATGCAGGTTTACATGGCATGCATTCGACACGGAAATCGGTGTGTATGCAGTTGTTAGGTTATCTTATCCTTGTTATCAAACGAATATAGGGTCGCCTTTGTTGTGACGGCCGAGGTTGCTCATGTTAACTGCTAGCTAGTGTGTTGCCTTTTACTGTTACATGGAACTGTAGAATCTTAGATTGATGGCTTTGCAAGGTACATTTCAGCGTTGGAGTTGCTTATTATGATTCCAGTATTAGTCAACTTCACGTGATGGAAGTTTGGGAAGATGGCAGCATGGACTTCCCACTAATTGATATGGGTATGTGATTTGTGCATCTTTAGGAAGTCAAATTCTGTAGTATAATTTGATAGCTTATGTCCGAAGTTCAGTTACTGTTATGAAACCAAAACTTTACTGTATCTTATTTGTTTCTAAATGGCTGTAACATCTTCTCAGTGAAATATCAAGCTAAGCCACTGATCATCTATACAAGCACAAAAAGTGAAGAGGCTTTCTTGTCTGCGTTACAGCGAAGTGGTATGATGCTATTATTGTTGGCTATGAATTTCAGCAAGTTGCGGTTGTTTACATTTTATTGTATTGCAGATGGAACAACTGAGGCATTTACGATGAAGCTCGTGAAGAGTTCAGTATTTACCTATGAGCAAGCATGGCACAGGTATGGAAGCATCGGCCGTACATGTGTATATTTCGTTGAACCTTGGGAGCATTATATAAATGGTTAGTATAACAGGTTCAAGAGAAATGAAGGTCTTTAGTATGACACCATAAATATCAATACAATTATTATTAGGCTTTGCAGATAGGTCTGACTGTAAAATGAAAAAAGTAATAATAAAAGCGTTTTTGCATATAGGCTGTTGCAATTTACTTCACATGATCGATAAAATGTAAAATATATTCTTCTTTGTTTCAATTCTTTGCCAGAATGATGCTAAAATTAAACACCATAATTAGTTTTCCTCATCATCATTGCCATGTCCTTTCTTTTTGTTCCCTCAAATTCACAGATTGATATACCTCTGAGTAACAGGAATGGATGATGGGTTAGACATCAAGGAGAGAATCAGCTATGTAAGTGGGAAATCTATCTCTGCTAAGTAAAATCAGTTCTTATGGTGCTATTGATATAATATACCTTGAGTCCTTGAATAATTTAATTACTGTTCAGCCTCTTGGGGAGTCTTTATGAGTTTTTTGTGAATACCTCTCTTGTTTTGGAGACTAGTTGACCTCTTTGTCCTGTTATTCACCATAGGAGTTTTTTTTCTCAACTGCAGTTGAGCTCTATGATGGACATGGGAAGTGATGTTCAAGTTCGTACCAGTGGAGGTCTTCTCGCCATATTAGAGAATGAAAGGATTATAGACACGCTCGAGCAAATGGAATCAGAAAGTAGAGGTTGACGGGATGCTCGAGCAAGCAGCCGTGTTGCTTTTGCTCGTGTGAGCCCACTTCCAGACGTCAAAATTTCCCACTCTGATCTCTCGCCCTCACCCCAATCACCAACGCGACATCACACGCTCCCAGTTCCCTCCCTCCGTCAGCCCAATCTCGCCCGACCTGACCCGACTCCGACCGACCGACCCATCCCAATCTCTCCCCACACTCCATATATCCAATTTTGTTCTGCATTCCCCCAAACTTAATCGAATCAAAAAAACCTAAAAGTGACCTAGTTTTTGAATCTTAATCACGTAACAATGGAGTTGCAGAGCTTGGAGATAAATACTTACGCGGGAAGAGGGAGACAGACGTGGGATTTGGTAGAAAGGAGAGCTGGCATGGGGGAGAAGAGAAGCATGGTGAGATGAGAGAGAGAGAGAGAGAGAGAGAGAGGGAGAGGTACGATTAGATTGGAATATTTAACATATATGGCCCTGGAATATTTAGGTTGGGCCTCTTTGAGATAGAAAGAAATTTTTAGGACCCAATATATAACTCTTATTGCAGTAAATGTAATACTAGCCTTCCTGCACGCACAAGGCGTCGCGCTCGCGTGTGCGACTTATCGGTGGCACTCAAGAGTGTGCAATTTTATCGTCTTCACTTAATTGCCCAAACACATTGCAGCTGACAGATACTATCGTGCACTTTTAGGCATATTTCTATTATTCGAACACTGATCTAATTGAGATCTCTATTATTCGAACACTGATCTAATTGAGATGTGAGAAGAATTACCAATAATTGATGATAAATTTTGCAAAATAATATTAGCCTACTTCATATGAAGTCAACACTATACATGAATAAAATATAGGAGAGTTAAAACAAATGAATAAACGGTCACATACATGTAATTTGAAAATGATTTAGGGTATCTTTTACTACATGTACCGCCTTTTATACATGAAAGGGTTCTGTTTACAACTCTACACGGACCATGAATCATATGTGTACACAGTGCTTCATAAAGTAAGGGTTCTTCTTAATCGTCCGGTATCTCTGCTCTAACAATGCGGTCATATTCATCTGGATTATTAAGTTTATCACCATCTTCTAGCATGATCAACATATGAACGTGCGGCAAACCCCTCTTTTGAAATTCAATGACATAAGCATGAGCAACCACGTTTCCCAACACTCCCTTTTTTATGATGTCCTCTTTTAAATGTTCGAGTTTCGCATGGAACACTCGTGTGATTAAATCTGGGCGTTCTTGCGGTGTTTGACCAGGGAGTAGTTCATCCATAACTTCTTTCCAATTAGGATTGCAAGTCATGGTGATAAAAAGATCTAGTCTTCCATACTTTTGAACCAAAGCCATAGCATCCTGGTACCTTTGATACATATCCCGCGGGCTCCCAATAAATGAAGATGACAAAAAGACTCTCTTACCGACATTACCTAAAAATTTTATATTATGATGGTGAGTTGACCATTTAATAAATTTTGATTACTACATGGTGTTATATACATTTAAATTGAATGATAAATATGCATTCACACCTGCATTGTTTTCTCCTGCATGTAGAGTCTTGAAGTCCTTAACGGGCCTCTTTCCGAAACTTATCTTGATTCAGACGAAAATATCTAAGTTTTTGTGACTCAATCTTTACATAATTATCTACTGCATATTGTTGAAAGAGACGTCCACCTCGATGTAAGAGATTGTCATGGCCTAGGAGTATCTACACAATTTATATTGTTAACTATGTTTTAAGGCATGTTGGCTATGTTATGAAGGGAAAGAAGAAATAATAGACACTAATTAACTTGTAACACATATGAGTAATAGTCACAACAACTCATAGACTTTCCATTATTGTCTGTAGTGTTAATGTCCCAACCATATGACCCATAAGGTAATAGTAACAGATACTGCATAGGATCATAATATCCAACTGAGTCTTGAATATTTCGAAGTTGTCCATAAGCGGTTTGAATCACAAAGTCTCTTCCATTTGGATTTATACTATCCCCTTCTACTACAATAGCAGCAACCTGAGCAGCTGATGGTAGGTTGTATTGACAACGATGAGAAGGTTGTTCTCTTAAAATCAATTTGCAATTAGGCAAGTCTTCACGATGTCCAAGACTTCGTAGCGTATGAACATATGGGTTATATTGGTTCAAGATATGTTGTATCCTCTCAACTGTTTCCCTCTCTAAAACACTGCTTTCTGACAATCTATTCTCAAGTTCATGGTCGGTATCGTATATATAAGTTTGTAGATATCGTGTTTTTCTTCCATCAATCGGCATAGGGCCACTAATCTTATGGTATATAGAACCCTGAGCATGAAAGGTGTAATGTGATCGAACGTTAATTCTCTCATCAACATGAACGCTCATTGAGGTGAATGAAAAAATATTATTGTATGCACGAATGTTTTGTCTGAATCTCTTTCCCATTGTTGTTTGGTCACAGAATAAAGCAAGTATTTTTTGGGGACAGTGAATTAGAGGCAGACTAATTCCCCCGTTCAAACAACACAAACTTGATGTTTTTTTATAAAACAATTGCGCATTGCACTTGGGGCATGTTCTCGGTTGTGGTAGTTGACATATTGGTACTCTCGTTTCCTCATGAAAATTTCTTGCATCATTAGACTTTATCCTTGCTCTTCTTGTTCGTGGCATAGGTTGGACTCGAAATTGCATTTCATCAATAAGCATGTTCCCATTTTCGTTCACTTCCTCATCAATAACCATATTTTGTTCCGTTGCAATAATCATTGTAGTATCGATATTTTCTGATTTACAATAATAAAATTGATAATTTAATATATTTTTTTGATATTATTCAACTGTAGTGCATATTGAAAAAATAAATCAAAATAGAGATTATTTAAGGTGTATTAACATCTCATATATAAAGTAAAATGATGCAGTACGTAAAACCTCTTCGTTTGTATCATTTGTAACGGGTTGTACTCGATTATCATCATTTATCCGTATCCCTTCTGAACGTGTTTTTTGCCTAATGTGAGTTAAGCGCACTCTTTCTATAAATAAATAAAATTAAAAATGTCAATATGTAAGAAAATTTATGAACACTACTAATTCAAAAACCTTTCATAATCAACATTACCTCTGGTTGGTTCGTTTACATTTTCTGATTGAGAATTTGGGTCATCATCAGCAGATTCAACAACATGTCGTTTTCCTCGAGCATGGTCTCGTCGTCGGGCCAAATAAGTTTGATATTATTCAGGAGTCAATGTCTCTCGTCATTGTCGACTCGTTCAAGTACGCGAACTATTTGCTTGATCCATAAGACGTTCGATATATGACCTAAAAATAGAAGTCATTTTTTGTTTTGGTGATTTTGTTGATGATATAGTTAATTATCGAGTGTTACTATTTTGTTGATAATATAATTCCTAGTTCTTTGATGATTTTGTTGGATGGTGTGTGAGACTAAAGAGGCATGTATTATTATTTTGTGGGTTCAAATTATATGACGCATAAGGGAAAAATTAGGAATATCAAAAGTTATGCCATGACAGATGTCGTAGTGGATCAAATTTCCTTAATTAATAGAGATTAATAGAGATTTTATGTCAAACTCATACATTGAAATTCAAGTATATAACCCAAAAGATACATCTAATGGTCGAATTTTGTTCTTCCTCTAGCAGTCAGGCTCTTCTTTGGTTTATAAGCGGAGCTGCACCAAGGGAAGAAAAGTTGAGTATCGCAATTAGATGAGCTTAACAATGAAACCCCTACAAACTGCATTGCAATTAGGTTTGATCAGTTATCATAAAAAAACACAACAATTACAGTATTCATGTAGAGATCTCTATTAATTAATCGAAAATTAAATAAAGCCTAGTATAACAGAAACTTGAAGAAAAAAAATGAATGAATGAATTGCTAATTCGTTGTAAACAAAACACAGTATCTTGAAACTCATATGAACATCGTACGGGACAGTAAGAAATACCATACTTAAGCACATTGGATTGAATGCATAACATAAAACTAATATGCTTTCTTTCATCTTGCATCTTACATAATAAAACAATAGAAACAGGTAGCCTAAGAGCACACACATATGAAGGCAAAACTTACTTAAAAGAAATAACATATTATTTAAGGTACCAAAATTCTCTACAGCTAGGAATTCAGAGTAGAAATTTTAATATTGTGCCTACATCAGCTACACTACTGCTGTACTAAGTACTGGTAGGGAAGAAAGCTCTAAGGAACTTACTGGAGAGTTCAATAAACACTCAGGTGTATGATTAGTAGAACTTCTGATGCACTCCAGTTAGTTAAAAAAATAATTGTTTCTTCATCATATGGCAAAATTTTGTTTTTGTGTTCACGCATGTATGATTAGTAGAGCTATTGATACACCCATCTATTGTTCTACACCACATCAACCTCATGTATTTCTTCAATAGATGACCATAAAACTAGGGGTGGATTGGTAGGTATACCAATTACATTTTCCTAGTACCATGTACCAACCAATATATAATTGGTGGGAAAAATCCACCATTTCTACCAACCAATAACGTTGGTATACCAACTACTTGGTACGGTTGGTACTCGGTTGGTACGGTTGGTACTGGGCTTCTACCAACATATTTATGGCCCAAAAATTTAAAGGCCCAATCCAAATAAGTAACAACAAATCACAACACAAATCCATAATCTTATACAACTTCAACCAAATTACCAAATAAAAAGTCACAAACTGAATACCAAAGTACAAATACCCAAACTTCCAAAGTACTAACAAGTCACAAATTCACAAAACGATTGAAAAAAGTACAAATACCCAAACTTCCAAAGTACTAAATATATATATTTTATATTTAATAATTTAATATAGGATAAGTTGGTAGGTACGGTATACCACGGTAGAGGAAAAACTTGTACCACCTACCAACCGTATTTTGAAGTTGGTACGGTATACTGTACCGTGTACCATGTACCGACTTTCTGTTATACCAAATTATTTGGTACGGTTGGTATAAGAATTGATTGGAATGGAATTGTGTACCATTGCCAGCCCTACATAAAACAATGTAGTGCTTCTACTATGTAGAGAGAGATAATGTAGGATGAACAATAAAATGACTTTCATTTTTATTTTCTTTGGCTTCTCTTACTGCAAGTATATACCATATCATTGTGCTCATGTAACATTAATTCCTGAAAGAGAATGTGGGATACCTCTTCTGTAAATAGTTCCTCAAGAACATGATTGATTTGCTTGTCTTCCGCTACCATTGCCAGTGCCATACTAACCACTTCATTTGATAGCACATAGTCACTGATTCTGGAGACTGATACCAGATTTCTAGTCCGAGAATCCAGGATTTCACTTATTATTATCGATATAAACAGCTACTGTACATATATAGCATGAACAACGTACCATACCATAAATATGTCTTGAATGCTAATAAATATGTCTTGAACACATGACAGATAGTATAAGACTATAACATTGAAAAGCCAAAACTACCTCTCTTATTTTGTTTCTTAATTTCTGTTATATATAGAGCAGGCGGAGAGGATCAGAAGGTCCAATGGAAGAGTGTTTTGTTTACACGATGAACCAGGGACTTATAGGGTGTGGATGCCAAATGGGAAGACACCAGGACTGGCAGTATCAAGAGCCTTTGGGGACTATTGTGTAAAAGACTATGGTCTTATTTCTGTGCCTGATGTTAGCCAAAGATACATTACCGGCAGAGACCAGTTTGTCATTCTAGCAACAGACAGGGTATGTGTGTATTCTCTAACTTCTGTGACTATGCAAAAACTTAAACATCATTGGTTTGCAATATCTACTCAGGTATGGGATGTTATGTCCAACGAAGAAGCTATACAAATAGTATCATCTACTCCATATAGGAACAAAGCAGCAAAAAGACTGGTGGCATGTTCTAATCTAGCATGGAAGTCCAAGAGAAGAGGCATTGCAATGGATGACATCTCGGCTATTTGCCTCTTCTTCCACCCTAGTTCATCATCACAGCAAACCAATAACCCTTTGGTCTCTAAATATTATGGCGTCAACATACAATACAGTAACTACTAGTAAGACAGAAAACTAAAAAATCCCAAATCCAAAACTTAAACTCCGAAATTCACACATTCAAATTGAAAAACTGCGTCAAATCGAAGTTTAGCATCCACCTACCTCCAACCCTTGAGAGAGAGTCCAACGTTTGTCATCTTCAAAATTCAATTAACTGCCGAGGTTTTCCATGGAAACTGCTTTGACATACCCTGCAAGCGAGTAACATGAGTCCTTTGAAACAGGACAGAAGCAAACAGGATACTGTATTGTGGAAAGGGATGAGGTATTCTAAAATACATATGTTTTGGCCACATGGTTATAAACTTTTGATTGAAGGAGTATAACAAAGCAGCCATACAAAACTTTTTAATGTACATGTCAAATTGACTGCAAATAAAGTCCAATACTTTTCCGTTCTTCTTAACGAAATTGCGATAAACGAAATATGAAGTATCAAGCAGGTAACCAAGTTGATTGAATATATATTTTTATTGTATACTTATAGTATACAGTGCTACATTGCCACACAACAACTTCAATATTAAAACTCTATAGAAGGAAAGTACGTGCTCAAGTGCTCAGAACTTTGGCACGGGAATATCAATAGTACATGCTCAAGAATATGTGATCAACATCTTATTCAAGTATATATTGAAGAACTTGCTAAAAAATCAACGGTGAAGATGAAGATAGTAACTTTATAGTCTTATTATTTAAGCAGCTTACATTGGCCTCTGCGGCTGGATTTACATTCCCATTAACTGCAAAAGAACCACCAAGAAGAACAATCTGCCCAATGTTTTTCACAAATGCAGGATCTTGTTGTATAGCCTGTATCAGTATATAATCAGTCAAAAAAGATTAAGAAGGATTTTGACAATAAACGACCCAACACTATGAATCAAGACATACCAGTGCAATATTTGTGAGAGGGCCCAATGCTACGATAGTGACTTTTCCAGGGTAAAGGTTGGTTTGTTCTACCAGAAAAGCCGCTGTTGACTGTTCAATAGGCTTTGAAATTCTGGTTTCCAAGTCAAAAAAGATTAAGAAGGATTTTGACAATAGACGACCCAACACTATGAATCAAGACATACCAGTGCAATATTTGTGAGAGGGCCCAATGCTACGATAGTGACTTTTCCAGGGTAAAGGTTGGCTTGTTCTACCAGAAAAGCCGCTGTTGACTGTTCAATAGGCTTTGAAATTCTGGTTTCCAAGTCCATCCGTACCATGAACAAAATTAGCAATACGTAGCTTTGTACCTTGCTTTACAAAAAAAAGAAGTGTAGCCTTGTTCTATGAGTTATTTGATATATCATATATCTATTAGCACAAATAATAGTGATATCAAAATGAACGGAGTGATGGAAGGATGAGACCATAAAGCTATAGTTACATGGGATCCTTCAGCCACGGGAATATCAGCTCTCCCTGCAAACTCCAACTAACCCAAATGCAAAGCAAAAATCACATGCCTGATCAAAAATAAGCGCGGGGATGCAAAAAATAGCCACAGCTGAATAAGTATACCAAATGCAAGGCATTTCTAGTTGCCAGAGTTGTATACACATTTCCGAATATAGTTGTTAGTCCAATCACTTCCACCTCCGGTGACTGCAATGCCACAAATATGGCCATGGCATCATCTGCATGCAATTTTTCAACTCACATAAAATAAATTGCTAAACAAAACCTTGAATAGAAGCCACTGAGTAGCTCAGTTAAGCAAGGTTGTGTTCAAAAGAGTCCAAATTTATTAGAATAGTGGTCTAGATAGAAAGAGCCGCTTGAGCATGCAATTCATACAATCTGAATCTGAATACAGAGCTAGCTAGCTAGGTAGCCAATCCATATATTAAAAAAAAAGTAAAATGAATCTCGACTAATAAAGCATCCAGGTTAGTATTGCTTATCAATACCAGGATCGGTGTCAATGATCATCATCTTCTTCAGTTCAGTCACAGCCATGCCTACTTAGTATTACTAAGAGTACTGATTGATAGAGTAATGAGATGACGTCACTTAATTCCCGCCACCACCGCTGCTACCGATGAAGCTGTGAGAGCAGTCGGAGATTTCTCTGTCTTTCTATATATTATGATTATGATTTTGAATTAAGAAAGACCTCCAATCAGGTTGAGAACTCTAACGCACCAAATTGATAATCACAACCAATTGTAAAAACAAAGAAAATCGATTCAAAAAATCAAACTTCGACAGTGAACCTGGCTATGAGAATGGTGCTAACCTTCCGAAACATGTTTGTGAAATTTCTTTTGCGGTCTTCCTCTAGTAAGCCAAATCATTGAGAGAAGGAGAATACCTAGTAGATCAGTTTTCCAACCATTCATTTTGACAAAGTGGAGAGAAGCGGGTTTGTGGGAATGAAACCGTAAATCTGGTGATAGAACTATCCCATCAAATCTGTTTTATGCTCGCTGTCTGCATTGTGGTGTTACTTTTGTACCCCTAGTTAATTTATAAGAATTTTCTACTGAACTAAATTGAGAAGATGATATTTTTAGGCATTCTGAAAGTTCTACCTCAGTAACTTCCATGAGGCCCTTTACTTTAATTAATAGAGATACAATGCAAAAATATTCACAAAATGCAAATAAAAATTATCAAAAAATTTGGACCAATTATTTAGATGATATTTATACGTAACATTGATATATGTTGTATTGTTATTATTCGAAAGTCTTATTGGACAATCCAAAAATGAAAATATTATAAATTAATAAATAGTAATATGAAGTGTTATTTTCTGGACCGTTACAAGAAAAACAAGTATTGCTCATCTTATTCGATGAATAGTGTCTGTTCCTTATCAAAATAGGAGGTACAAGGCAAAGGCAAATAGGAGGTGCAAATGGGTGCAGCAACACTAAGGAATATTCATCACCAATGCACAATCCCAGATTTGTTGTAACTTGATTAATTGTGTCGTAAGGCACTTAATTGCTTGATATCATTCCTTATACAATTGTAGAGTCTGACGTGTATATATATTAGAGTTGAAGATCAATAAAATACAATTCATCTATTTCTAAATGGTATTAGTAGTCCTATGTTTTCTCTAACTTTCGTTTCCTTGTGTCTATCTTTCCTACTCTCTCATTTTTTTTCCTCAATCATCAGTGTTAGTATGGCATTAGTTGTCCGATTAAATATACTTATCCACTTAAGCAGGTAATCAACACCTACCAGACCACCCGAAAGACCACCAGGAAGGCTACAACTTCACTCACAAGACCGACCCCATCCGAGCACGCACGCGCCCGTGGGGCGCATACCCGAATGTGCGGATCAGACATCAGCAAATGCACCAGTCCCACATCGAAGAACACCATCAAGCACCAAGCTCAACCACCTATATATGTAAGGTATTTATTACAGGTAACGACATTCTAAATCCCAGCACTACACTCTACATGCTCGCACGACTGTTATATCCAATACATTATCTGACTTAGGCATCGGAGCGTTGAAGACGGGCCACCCCGTCTTGACCCCTGACTATCTGTTCATTGTTGTATTCTTCTAACAGCCGTACCCAAGCACGTACACCCGAAGACCCGAAGGGAGAAGAAGCGCCCGACCATCCGAACAGCTCCAACGTTCGGACGTACAAGAAGGAGAAGGAGTACTCGTACTTGCTTCTGCTAGATTACGTCCCGCGTAATCCGGTAGAAACAGTTGGCGCCGTCTGTGGGATACTTAAAAATTGTAAACCTCATATAAACACCACTAACCAAAAGCCCACATGCCTATCCAGGAGACTAACGTCGGCAATACACCATTCGAGGAAACACCTGCGAGCGCACTGGTACGGCAAGCAGTGGAACCAGGGACGAGCGGTAGCGAGGAGCGCATCGATGGCTTGCTCCGAGAACTGCGAGAGGCAGCGTTCGACATGGAGCAGGAGTGCCAGACCCGGCAGAGGCTGGAGGAGCGGTTGGACGCACTCGTCGGCCCGCCGCAGGGGCAACGAGAGCGGTCCCAAGACACCACTGACGAAGAGCTACATCCGTTCGGCGGGGCTAATGCTCGAAGAGCCCGCTCGCCCATGCCAGAAGGGGAGTCGCTACCCCCGACGGATAATGCCCGGATCCTCCGGAGGATGGAAGAGTTGGCGGAAGAAGTTTCGCGCCTACGGAAAGACAAGCTCGTCGGGCAGGGCGGGACGTTCACCCCCCGGGTCAGCCCATTCTCGGCGCACATACTGGAGAGGGGAAGAGACATCCATGCGAAGACAACGAAGATCACCCGGTTCGACGGGAGAGGGGACCCCCATACACAGATCAACGAGTTTCGATCCACCACGGACGGGACCCGGTATTCGGACCCAACCCTGTGTTTCCTGTTTCAGGATACACTGATAGAGGAGGCACGGAGCTGGTTCTATAATATTCCGCCAGGCTCCATCCATTCGTTCCTCGAGCTGGCGGAGAGCTTCCAGAAGCGCTACCGGCTCCAGGGCAAGTACAACACCACCGACCTCCTCCTCAAGGTCCGCTAAGGGAAGGAAAAGAGCTTGTCCAGCTACATTAACAGATGGAGGACGCTTGCAAGCACGTGCAGGGACCTCGACAAGCGAGTAGCCAAGGTGGCCCTGATGGATAACATGCTCGCCACGCCGTTCGTAGAGAAGCTGGTAAGGAAAGAATATCTCGACTACGACGAGGTCATGGACCTGATTGTGCAGAAGGCGTTGGTAGAAACGCGAGTGTACGGGTCCACCCCCGAATCTAGCACTAGCGGACCGGAGACGGCAAGCGCCCAGCCGCGACAGTTAACAGACAACGAGAGGCCGATCGGGGGCTATAAGAGGAGCTGGGACGCGCAGAGACAGAATCACCAGAGGCCACCCTCCCGCTACAACAACAACCGCTACAACCAGGCGAGGGGACCAGCGCAGTAGGAGGCCCGTTTACCACCGGCACCACAGTACCGACCGGCGGTCCAGGGGATATACGCGATCAACCGGCAGTCGAATGAGCACTTGCTCCGCCAATACCAACACCAGCTCCTACCACCAAACAACATATCAAAGGCGAAGATCCCGGTCGGGCGACTCCCGAACGTCTGGTGCGAGTACCACAACGCCACCACTCACCATACCAACGACTGCATAATGCTAACAAAGGCCCTAGCGGATATACAAAAGGACGAACGGGCAACCCCTCCCAGGGTAGGCGAGCGACAACACGAGGCAGGCATCGAAACCCGGGGGACTATCAGAACCATATCCTGGGGAAAGCGCAAGGAGGGCACCTCGTCGCCCAATCACTCGAGCAGGGAGGTGCTGGAGATCGGGACAGGGCGAGCGCAGAAGGAAGGAAGACGGGAGACTCCCACCATTAGCTTCACAGCGGAAGATGAGGAAGGTAGCCCGAAGGACAGCACCCTACCGTTCGTAATCGATGCGATCATCGATAGTTTCCTCGTGAAGAGGGTGCTGGTGGATAGTGGGGCGTCTGTGAACGTGATCTACCTGGACGCGTATGCAGCACTCGGCAGGCCCGCCCGCAAGATGACACAGGATCATGAGTGCGTGGCCAGCTTCACGGGCGAAACATCGTATCCGATTGGGAGCGACAACATCCGAGTCGGGATCGGCGCATCCGACTCCCCGCACAGTGAGGTCCGAACAGACTTCATTATCATGGACACCCCCTCCCCATACAACGCCATTCTCGGGAGACCAGGGATCAACAAGCTGAAAATGATCATTGCGGGACACTTGCTCCTGGGACGATTCCCAACCGAGCATGGGATCGGGTACGTTCGGGGATACAACTACGAGGAAGCTGCGAAACCCTGGGACAGGCAGGAGGTCCTCGCCTTGGAGCCTACACCCGAAACGGAGATGCCAGATGACCCACGCGACGGGCTGATGGCGGTGTCACCCGTTCCCGAGCGTGAGGAACTGAGGACGATTCAGCTGTCCTCCGAGCACCCGGGAAGGACGGTCCAGATTGGAGTATCATTGGCTCCCGTGATAGCCGAACGGCTGATCGCACTGCTGAAGGAGAAGCAAGAGGTGTTTGCATGGTCGTATAAGGACATGCCCGGGATCGACACAAGCATCATATCCCACAGGCTGAGCGTCAGCGCCAGCGCCCAGGCGGTAAAACAGAAGAGGCGGGCGTACAAAGCGGAGCACTATGCGGCAATGCACGAAGAGGTGGACCGACTGCTGGGCATCGGGTTCATCCGCAAGGTGGAGTATCCAAAGTGGATCTCCAACGCTGTGATGGTGCAGAAGAGCAATAAGAAGTGGAGGATGTGCATCGATTACAGTGACCTTAACAAGGCGTGCCCCAAGGATAGCTTCCCTCTACCGAGGATCGACCAGTTGGTAGACGCGACAGCCGGGCACGAGCTCCTATCCATGATGGACGCATATTCGGGCTACAACTAGATCTTCATGGACCCCGAGGACCAGGAGGCGACGACGTTTGTCATGGACAAGGGATTATACTGCTACGTCGTCATGCCATTCGGGTTGAAGAACGCCGGCTCCACGTACCAAAGGCTCATGAACGCGATGTTTCATGGCCTGATTGGCAACATTGTGAACGTGTACGTGGACGACATCTTGGTGAAGAGCGTTCAGGCGGTCGACCACATCCAGAACTTGGGGACTGTGCTCGACGTCCTCATCAGGAACGGCATGAGGCTAAACCCGGCCAAGTGCACGTTCGGGGTCACCAACAGCAAATTCCTCGGATATATCGTCAGCCAGCGAGGAATCGAAGCCGCGCCCGCCAAGGTAAAAGCGATCATCGACATGAAGCCGCCAGTCAAGAAAGCAGACCTGCAGAGCCTCACGGGCAAGCTCGCATCGTTGAACCGATTCATCTCCCGATATTCGGACAGGTGCGCCCCGTTCTTCAAAGCCCTACGAACAACGAACAAGCATGAGGTCGCATGGACGCCCGAATGCGAGGCATCTTTCCTTCAGATCAAGGAGTACTTGGCGTCCATCCCGCTTCTCTCTAGACCCGTCCCGGGGGAGATATTGTACATCTACCTGGCTGCCTCGCTCACCGCCGTCAGTTATGCCCTCGTCCGCAGGGAGGACTACACGGAGTTGCCCGTTTTCTTTTCAGGAAAGGGCATGACGGGCGCTGAAACCCGATATCCGACGATCGAGAAGATGGCGCTCGCGCTCGTCACCGTCGCCCGACGGTTGAGGCCATACTTCCAAGCTCACAACATCCATGTTCTCACCAACGTGCCTCTATGCCAGATCCTCCAATCGCCCGATCACAACGGCCGCTTGGCGAAGTGGGCAGTTGAGCTAAGCGAATTTGATCTCCAATACAAGCCTCGAATGGCAATCAAGGGACAGGCAGTGGGAGACTTTATTGCCGAGTACACGGAAGCAGAGGCGAAGCCGGTCGACGCATCCGGCGGCCCGACGGTGGAGGTATCCGACGAACCTGGGGTCAAGAAAGGACCATTGTCAGAGTGGAACCTCTACGTCGACGGCTCGTGCACTAAGAATGTGAGCGGCGCCGGGATCATCCTGACCGGGCCAGGAGGGGTAAACGCGGAGTACGCCCTCAAATTCGAATTCAAGACAACCAACATCGAGGCCAAGTACGAGGCGCTCATTGCAGGACTGCAGCTGGCCAAAAACTCGGAGGCGCCCGACCTCAATGTGTTCAGCGACTCACAACTGGTGGTGAGCCAGGTCGGAGAGGAATTCCAGGCGAAGGGGGAGTCCATGACCGCCTATCTAAAGCAAGTCAAGGCGCTGATCAAGGGATTCAAGTACGTCAACATCAACCACATTCACCGAGGGTTCAACGCGAAGGCGGATAGGCTCGCCCGATTGGCCACGGCACCCGTACACACGGGACCAGGGCAACGGATCGTCGAGGTGTTGCGACGACCGAGCATCTCGGGAGCGGAGCAGGTTTTGGCAATCGAACCACACGAGCACAGCTACATGGACGTGATCATCGCTTACAAGGCAAGGGGAGAGCTACCAGATTACAAGCGAGAGGCCAGAACCATTGTCGCACGGGCGGCCAACTTCAGCGTGCGGGATGGCACACTGTATCAACAAGGGATGACTTGGGCGAGCCTCAAGTGCATCACCCCGACAAAGGGCAACTCGATCTTGAAAGAAATCCATTCGGGCACATGCAGCCATCATGCGGGCGCCAGATCGATCGCACACAAGGCCCTTCGGTATGGATTCTGGTGGCCCACCATCCATGCGGACGCTGCGGCGCTGACAAGCAAATGCCACCAGTGCCAGCTGCACGCACATCACCACCACACGCCCGCTGTCCCACTATCCATCCTCCTGTCGCCCGTTCCATTCGCACAGTGGGGACTGGACCTGATCGGAGAGCTCCCAAAGTCGAAGGGACAATACAGATATCTGATCGTCATCATTGACTACCACACCAAATTCATCGAGGCCCAACCGATGGCGCAGATCACCACGGAGAAGGTAGAACGCTTCTTCTTGCGTTTCCTCTTCTGTCGCTACGGGACGCCGATCAGCATCATAACAGACAATGGGCCACAGTTCAACAACCCCCGACTCATAGCCTTCAGCAAGCGCCAGGGAACAGACCTCGTATTCGCCTCACCAGCGCACCCTCAGACGAACGGGCAAGTAGAGGCAGCCAACAAGATCATCAAGGCTGGTATCAAGAGGAAAATTGAAGATATTGAACCCGGGGATGCGGGTTATGGGCGCTGGCCCGAGGTCGTTCCAGAGATTCTGTGGTCCATCCGAACGACCGCCAACGCAGCCACGGGCGAAACTCCGTTTATCTTGACATTCGGAACGGAAGCTGTGTTACCCCTGGAGATCACCCATCAGAGCCCACGGATCGAGGGGTACGATCCACGCACGAACAGTGAGGGGTTACGACTTAACAATGATCTGTTGGAAGAACGGAGAGACACGGCGCACCTCCACAACGTCGCGAACAAGCAAAGGATCGCCCGGTTGTTCAACCAACGCATTCGAGCTCGACCAATCCAACTGGGGGACTAGGTGATGAAGGCAATCCAGCAAAAGGTTAAGACACTCCGTCCGTTATGGGAAGGCCCGTACGTCGTCGACGAGGCGATAAGCGCCAGCACTTTCTACCTCCGTGATATGCAGGGTCAACGACAACGGCACCCATGGAATATACAACATTTGAGGAAGTACTTTCATTAAAATTTTGTTATGTTGTACTTATGTTGTACTTTCTCATTTTTTTAATCTTGTAATATTATTGCGTTCGTTTGTCCTTACCCCGCCCGCCCAGTACTTGGGGGACTAGGGATAGGCTGCTCGCACGAATGTAACACTTGGTTGAATTTCATTCAAAAGCAAAGGAGAGTGGGCGCACGTTCGCGTGAGTCATTCAAAAGATGCCAACAAAAAAACAATCGAGACAAGGCACACGTATGGAAAGAAAACACTTCATTGATAGTTAGGGCACAAGGCCCGACTACAAAAATCCTACTCTATTACACAAAAAAGAGAAGAAAAATCCTACACTACGCCCCCGTGTCCACCTCCAGCTCCTCCACTTCCTCCGACGACGCCACCCCCACCTGCTCCACCTGCTCACCCGGATCCACCCGCACGATCACCGACTCCAGCATCGCCCCACCAGCTTCCCCGGAAGGCTCCACCTCTCCCTCAGGCGCAGGAACCTGAGCGCCCGCCAGTCTCTCATTTTCAGACCGCACGAACGCCCGGTAATCCTCCAGCTTGAGGAAAGGAATCACCACTTCTTAGAAGGCAGCCACCGGCTCATCCACTTCAGCTCTGACCAATTCGCGGAGCTCGTCAGACTCCTTGAACGTCGCCACAGCATCCATGCGAGCAACGCGATCAGCCTCCTTCAGCCGGGACTCTGACAGCGCCTCCCGGGCGGCTGCTTCAGCACGGACGCGCTCCAGCTCGGCGCGCACCTGCTCCACCTCGGCCACGGCCTTGTCCTGCTCAGCCCTCTTCAGAGCTTCACGGGCAGCAGCTTCCACGAACCGTGCAGTCGCCTCCTCTGCATGGGCGGTGTACCGCGTCGCCAGGCCATTGGCCTTCTCTAGGTTGGCCACCATCTGATCCACCACCCTTTGGTACTTCAGCGCGTCGGCCCTGAGGCGTTCAAGTTCCAGATTCTCCCGCGAGCGGACACGGAAGAGCTGGTGCTGCAGCCGGGTGCACGCGATAAAGGCCGCGTCCAGCCCGTCGGGGGCGGCATTCTCCAGCGGCTGCAGCAGGGTCCCAAGAGAGGCGGCGCCATCCACCAGCGCACGGCGTAGGGCATCCACAATATCAGCATTCGACCCTGGAGTGGGGCCGGGAGAGGAGTCTTCAGTCCGCGAGCGCTTCTGGGCACGCTCCTCACCTTCCCCCTGCTCAAGAGCTTGTGGAGGACTTGAAGGTGGATTTGACGACTGAGGCGTGCGGGCAGTGTCACACCTGTCCCTCTGCTCCACCCGGTCGGACCGGCGCTGATCGCGATCCACCTGGCGTTGCTCCTTCTCACGGTGGCGGTTGTCCCGCTCAGCCCGGCTGGAGCCCCGACTGCCCGACTGCGAAGGAGGAGGAGGTAGAACAGGAGTGGACGTCGGCTGCTCGACGTTAGCAGCAGCGGAAACAGATGGGCCAGCGCCCGACGCACGCTGGCGGACAGGAGAGGCGTGCTCACTCACCGCAGGTGCACGCATGGTGGGTTGAACCTCCTCACCCACCCGCATTCCGCCCGAGCGATCCACCATGACACGGCGTACGGTGTCCGCGCCATCCAGCAGCATGTTTAGCCGGCGCAGCTGCTTAGCATCCCGGTCGCTCGCCTTGGACTTGGACATTTTCACTGCAAGGACAGAGAACGTACAGGTTAGCAACAGTCGATCAAACCTACACTACATACATTACAAATAAGCGCCACTCGACAGACCAGGCATGCGGGCGAGGCGATTCTTTTCAATCAAGTCCCAGTGACACGCAGCCCAGAAGTGTCTCACCTCGGGCCTAGGGTCAAAGACAAACTTCAGACGAGCTATCCTATTCTCCTCCTCGGGCGTCATCGGATACTCGCTCGTGTCCAGCCAGTGGAAGCGTTGGGGGACTCGGTGGACACGGTGGGCGTTGGCCGCGATCTCAGGGGCGTGCGCGCCAAACTTCCAGTCACCTTCGACCAGACAGTTGATCGTACGCCAGCTGGTGGAAGAACTGGGATGATCGATCAGCCACCATTTCACCCTTGGCTCCACGGTGAAGGTGCCCGAGTCTCGCTGGCGGGAGGAGTACTTCAGGTGGAAGAAGTGGAGGAATTCCGCCCGTGTGGGGTGGTCCAGCCCGCTCGAACGGAAGATATTGAAAAACGCCACCAACGTTCGGGTCAGTGTAGGCCCACACTGACCGAGGGAGATCTTGAGGAGTGCCAGCATGTATTGAAAGAAGGGGTGGAGAGGCAGCTTTATCCCCGCCTTCAGATGGAACTCGCTGACGCATACGTGGCCAGCAGGCGGTCGGGTGAACGATTCTCCCCTCCCTGGAATCTTCAGCCTGACGGACGAAGGAATGTGGTAGTCCCTCGCCCACCGCGCCATATCTTTGACGCTCGGCGCCCGTTCAGGCTCTTGCACGGGTACTCCGTCGGGGAGCACCCAGTGAACTCGCCCGCCCTCCGGAAACTGGGTCACGGGCTGATCTTGTCGCACGCGCTCCTCCCCCCACGGACCGGACGACGAGGATCCGCCCGACGATTCCCCTAACCCTGCGGCAGCTAGTGCTTGTTGGGGATCCATTTGCTGCACCACAGGAGAAGCGTTAGGGATGAATCGCAGGGGCGTCACACTCATCACAGACTCGCACGACGATGTGCTCGACCCGCTCGAACCACAACTAAACCACCCCACCCCCGGTACGTATATGCGCTCACGCGATTTCCCGCTTGATATTTCTATTGGCTCCATTCCTAGACGCACGCACACGACACCCACACTTAGCAAAAAAAAAAAGCAAACTACCAGAAACACCAAAAATCCCAAAATCCTACCCCAACCAAAATCAAACCTGGCACACCTCAAGAACACACCTTGTTCTTGAGATGCAAAACCCAGAAAAAGCCAAAAAAACCTAGAAACCATGACAAACCAGAAACAAACAAACACAAACCAAAACAGAAAACAACAGAAACAGGATGAGAGCCTCACCAAATCGATATTGACGGTAGAGAGGATGAACGTCGACGAAGAAACTCCGGCAAGAAACAAAGAACAGCAGAGATCAGAGAGGAACAGTAGACGAAGTAATTTCTGCAGCGTTTCGGTAAGTTGTAAAAAGTGATGAGGAAGACGACACCACACCCCTATTTATACTGATCGCACGATGTACGCCAATGAACGCCAGCTGTCCATTTTCGCGTGTCCACCGTCAGATCACGACACGTGGCCCTGAGGCGGTTCACCTGCCCACGCAAGTAACCGCGCTCCCCTTCAGTTTCCCGCCTTGATTTCAAACCCTAGCACGGTCTCCCACGGCTCGACACGTGTCACTCATGCAACGCCACACGCGCCCACGCGCCTGACGCATGAGCTTCAAGCAGTTACTACGTCATCAGCATTTAATGCCCAGGGCACGCCAGCATTAATTATGACGGCTCGCATTTATTACACAACGGTTCCCGAGGAGCAGTCAAAATGAATGTCACCTCAAGCGTCTAGTCAGCGCATCACCCCACCCAAAGCAAGACACGACACGTCTCCCGCCATTCCGTACTAGCGCACGCACCACCTGCACGACCAGCGAACCACGAACACCCACAACCCGCGTACCGGTAAGAACTAGCAACCCGGATTAGGCGGCACAGGCATGGGGTCCATCCCCTCTTTGTGCGCGCTAAATCCAATGGGCGGTACGGGTGTGAGGTCTGCCCTCTCTCCGTACGCGCAACGTTAACGATCGACTCGCCGACTCAAACGGCAGGGGTGTGGGGTCCGTCCTCTCCTTGCGCGTTCTGAGACCGATGGGCGGTACGGGTGTGGGGATCGTACCATCCGTACGCGCAACGTTAACGATCGACTCGCCGACTCAGCCAGCAAGGGTGTGGGGTCCGTCCTCTCCTTGCACGTTCTGAGACCGATGAACGTTCCGGGTGTGGGGTCCGTCCTCTCCGTGCGCGAAAAATACTTGCCGGCTGTGGTGACAGAGGCATGGGGCCGACTCCTCTCTGGGCGCGCTAAGCCGATGGGCGGCACGGGCGTGGGGTTCTTCCCCTCTGTGTGCGTAACGTTAACGATCGACTCGCCGACTCAGCCGGCAGGGGTATGGGGTCCATCCTCTCCTTGTACATTCTGAGACCGATGAGCGTTCCGGGTGTGGGGTCCCTCCTCTCCGTGCGCGAAATCGTCTTGGTTTAGGCAGCAGAGGCCTCTGCGCGCGCTAAGTCCGAGGGGCGGCACGGGTACGCGTTCGTGCGCGCCGCAACATTGTACGTCGCGGTCTTGATCCCACCGTTGACGCTACAGCGTACGCAACGACATCCCCGTTGACGTGCGACGTACGCAACGGCATCCCAGCGTTGGCGTTACGACCAAACATTTGCATACATTCACACATCATACCGTACATTCACGCATCATACCATACATTCACACATTTGCACACCTGTATATCTATGTTGTACTTATTTATGTTTACAAGGCAACACCCCACGGGCGCGCGGCTCCAAACTAGCAAGATCCGTTTGGAGGCCGGGCCCAGAATACAGGAACAGGTACACGATCAAACGCGTAGGTACCCACTCCGTCATGCGAGCCCTTCCTTGACCGGAGAGTTGGGGGACTTGGGGGTTACAGGATCATACACCACTGCTCAATCGGATAAGTATTTTGTTTAATCGCACGAACCCTTTTTCAACTCCCCAGTCAAGAAAGTTCTCTTTGACTTGGGGGACTTGTTAGTATGGCATTAGTTGTCCGATTAAATATACTTATCCACTTAAGCAGGTAATCAACACCTACCAGACCACCAGGAAGGCTACAACTCCACTCACAAGACCGACCCCATCCGAGCACGCACGCGCCCGTGGGGCGCATACCCGAATGTGCGGATCAGACATCAGCAAATGCACCAGTCCCACATCGAAGAACACCATCAAGCACCAAGCTCAACCACCTATATATGTAAGGTATTTATTACAGGTAACGACATTCTAAATCCCAGCACTACACTCTACACGCTCGCACGACTGTTATATCCAATACATTATCTGACTTAGGCATCGGAGCGTTGAAGGCGGGCCACCCCGTCTTGACCCCAGACTGTCTGTTCATTGTTGTATTCTTCTAACAGCCGTACCCGAGCACGTACACCCGAAGACCCGAAGGGAGAAGAAGCGCCCGACCATCCGAACAACTCCAACGTTCGGACGTACAAGAAGGAGAATGAGTACTCGTACTTGCTTCTGCTAGATTACGTCCCACGTAATCCGGTAGAAACAATCAGGGATTCCACTGTCATTCACCCCAGTCTCTCTCAAAACATGTCTCAGTTTATCAAACTCAATGTGACGAATTACCTTGCTTGGCTTCGGAAAATTCAACCATGCCTTCATGACAATGACCTCTGGGTCGGGATATCTTGATGGTTCTATTTCTGCTCCTACAGTTATTCCACCCCAATCTCTCTCAAAACACGTCTGAGTTTATCAAACTCAATGAAACAAATTATCTTGCTTGGCTTCAGCAAATTCAACCATACCTTCATGGCAATGACCTCTAGGGATATGTTGATCGTTTCATTCCTGCTCTTACAGTTATTTCAAATCCTGTCTATGCAAAATGGTTCAAGAAGATCAAATCATTGTCAGCATTCTCACCACCACCCTCACCTTGAAAGTTTTCAAATTTACCATCGGTCGCAACACCTCCAAGGACGTTTGGAACTGCCCCGCGCGACACTTTGCTCAACCCAACATTGCTAGTGTCAATCACTTGAAGATGCAATTGTTGGAATCAATCTGTTGATGATTACCTTGAACATGCAAAATCTAATGTTGATGCCCTCGCTTCAACCCATTTCTGATGTCAACTTAGTGCTTGTTGTTCTCCATGCTTTGCTTTGCTCTCATTCAGAACTCCCAGCTTCCTAATTGCATTGAGTTGCACTCTCGCATCCTTTAATTTCCTTTGAAAGTCAGCAACAACCAATTCCTCTTCTAAGACTCACACTGTCACTGCCCTCTTCAATCAAAGTTCAGCTTCCCAATCACCATGACTCCAACGACACTAATCACACCAATCAGGGTGGTCGAACCAACTATCAAGAAGAACGTAATAGCAATTTAGGTAACAAGAACAACTCCAACAATGGTCGGTGGAATCAAGGCAATGGAAATCCAGGCAATCGGTCTCGACACAACTTCAACAATGGTCGATAGCAGCAACTGCTATTTGGCTACTCACAACAGCCTCGGTTTGCTCCTTACTGTGTTGCCCATCCAAATTGGCTTTAAGGAGAGTTCCCATTTGGTGTCAGACTTGTAACATAAATCAGCATGGTATACCGTTACCTTTCCCCTGTCTTTAGGCTATTCCAACTTTTCCTTAAATAATGTTTATTGTCTTCCTTACATTCGTACAAATCTCTTATTGGTTGCTCAATTCACTAAAAATAATCTTGTCTTTTTTGTTTTCACTCTCAATTATTATTAAATATACCGTTTACTTATTTCAGGACCTATGTAAAGATGGTCTATATCCACTTTGTTTCTTTCGCCTCTCATGTCCCTCAAGCACTCTCATATGTTCACTCATCTCTATGGCACAATCGATCAGAAAAATATCTTTTAATTCATTTTGTAATAATTGTGCGCTTGGCAAATTGCACCAACTTCCTCTCTCTTTTGTCACGAAACTTAGGTTTTTTCTCTATTTCATATCATTCACAATGATGTTGAAAGGACTCAACCCTGATTTAGTTTCCTAAACCGGGATCAAACCCCTTCTGAAAACACGAACTTGCAAAAACTACAAAAATTTCGGCAGAGTTTCGCTATAACGTGGAATTGCCATTAACCTGCACCCGAAAACACACTTTATCCTATGCCACAAAAGCCAAACCGTGGGCACCAATCTCATCCGGATTTCTCAATATCATAACAATAGTGTATAGTAATAAGTAAAACTGTACTTTACAGAAATCCGGGGAAAAACATGTAAAAGTATAGCGACTGAGTAATCAGAGCGACCTCTAGTGTATATATACAAAATATACAACAGTAAGTAAAACAAGAAACCTACTGGAAAAGAAAGGTAGCTCAAACACTAAGCCTCTGACATCGACGTGCAACACCAGAATCTGAACTGCAAACTGGGCATTGAAAACAAAGAGCCCAGGGAAAGACATATAAACCGTTAGAGTAAGTGGACGAAAATAAATGTCTTTCGCCGAATAATATATGTTATAAAAACATATGCGAGTCAAAATGAATGAATATGATATAGTACACGAGGTGAACCCAAACTCCTCCAGCGTACAGAGTATGCATAGAAAATCCCATGGGGTCACTCATGGACACATCCGTGCTAGTACAGTCCGAATCACGGGATCCCAGACCCACATGTGATTCTAGCCAGAAAGGCCTCAGGTCAGGGTTTCTATTCATACCCGGAAATACATCGGCACAAAGAACATACATCTGTACCCACCCGGAAATACATCGGCACAAGGTACAGCTCCTCCCTAGTAGACATCCTCAAGAATCAGCCGGGATGCAAGTGTATCGATACAACCACATATACTAAGATTGTACTCCGTGTAAATCAAATCATAAATAGTTTCATGCATACGTATAAAGCATAATGTAATTACATAATCGTAAAGCACATACTCGTATAAGTCATAATCACAAACGTATGGTCATGCTCGTAAAATGTAATATAAAGACTCGCAATCAATCAATGAAAGGAATGTGTCCACTCACAGACAAGCACAGCGCGCAAACGCGCTAATCCCGAGATCCGGCGGAAGATCCCTCTCCCAAAGTACGATCTCGATCCACTGAATAATCACAAAATATAACTGATCAAAATCACAATTCATTACTCTGTACCACACCTCGGAAACCAACCATTTCCGAAAACACATAACTCGATACAAAATAATCGTCGAAATTCCCCAAACTCTCCACATAAACCCTAGACTAAAAATCCAATACCCAAATCAACTCGAAAACCTCAAGGCGATGATCAGGGCGTGATTACGAGCAAAATGACATAAAACTCGTCAAATTCCAAAAAGTCAACTCCCTCGCCGGAGCGCCGCCGTTGAGCGCCGCCGCCACCGGCGGCCCGGAGTCAACGGTGACGAATCTCGGCCAAAATTTTTAGATCACAAGTCCTCCTCAAGCCCAACATATTTCTCTTCTACACTGAGACCTAATTCCAAGCCCACCGGCCGGAATTGAGCTTGAAACTCACGGAATCCATGGATTCCAGTGAGATTCCGGCGAGCTTCAAACCTCAACCAAAACACAATTCCTTCACCCAAAAGCTTCACAAAGATGAGGGAAACCTTTCCCCCCAAACACCCGACCCCAAAAGTGGCCGGAGCCGGCCACCCGAATCCGGCAAAATCCATGAACTTCACCGAGTTCGTTTTCCCTCATAACCTCATCAAATTACACAAAACCAAGTTCCAAACCATAGGAAATCAAGAGAGGATTCTAACCATACCAATTTCAAGGCTGGAGGTGGCCGGAATCGTGAAGTCCGACGGCGGCTGTTCGCAACACGCGGTGGAGCTCTGGTCAACGAAAGTCAACGGTCAATGCTGGTCAAACTTCCTCAACAGTGTTTTCGACAATTTTTCGACTATTTCCGATATTTATACTCGCGGCTCGATACGATCGACGGTCCAAATCGAATCACAATCACGTTTCGGATAACTCAAATCCAAACGGATAAACACGATGAAATTTCACGATTTCAAATATTCTTAACATATTCCTCGGTTATCGAAACAATTATCCGAAACCGCCCACGAACTCAAAATCACGCGTACTACAATTCTCGTAAAGAGACTCAACTCAAATTATCGCCCGATAATTAAGTCGTGAACCGAACCGCCAATTCAATTAATTTACGGAAAACTGTAATTACTCGCTAACTCGTGAATTAAGCCGATTACTATACTGATTCTGGTTCGGGTCGTCACAGATGTGAAATCTCCCATTCTCTCTGAAAGTGGGTATAAATACTATGTCTTATTTACTAGTGAGTTCTCTCATTGTACATGGGTTTATCCAATGTGACATAAAATGAAGTCCTCATCCATTTTCAAACATTTGTTGTCATGGTTTCTAAGGTGGTTCGGTCAAATATTTTATAAAGTGATAATAGAACCGAATATGTTAACAATGCATTCTCTCACTGTTGTGCCTCTTCGGGTATCCAACAAAAATTGTCATATTTCCACCATGGCTCACACTATTTTCATCACATATGGGGTCCCTTAAAAGTATTCGCATCCTCACTTTTGTGTACCTTATCGATCTTCTTCCTCTCATATCCTTCGGTGGTCAACGCCTCACTCCCGTCTCTACGGTGATCCTCCTTCTTATTATGCTCTTCGTATTTTTGGGTGTTCATGTATCCCACATTTAGGTTCTTATGTCTCCAACAAATTGTTGAGTTGTAGTGTCGAGTGTGTTTTCTTAGTGTCGAGGTTTTAGTCCTCATCCCAAAAGGTTATCAATGTCTCGATCCTTTAACTCGTCGAACCTATATTTCGCGTCATGTGTTGTTTAATGAAACAAGTTTTTCATTTAAGAATTTGCAGGTTTCAACATCTCCACCATTCTGCAGTCTTCAATTTCACCTTGTTAACTAGCTCACTTCCTCCCCATGCCTATCTACGGAGCCCGACCCATCTTCTCATTTATATAATCCACCACACAGCAACAACCCAATCTCAAATTCCCCTCTCATGCGGCTCACTGTAACCGACACAATGTCTCTATCGACCATGCCAGATGCCCTGTCGACGGCCTCTAGCCACTGCATCTTCCTCCCGCACCGATGCGTCGATCATCACTTACCGTTGATGCCAAGTCGCGCCACCGCAACCTCTGGTCAAACTCGCACTAGTCGTTGCACCTTCACCACCAACATGCACCAGTTGATTCTCTCGAAATACCTCTTCAGTCTAGGCCTCTCATCCTATCATTCCTATGGTTACCCAATCAAAATCTGGTTCTCTTCCTTCCAAACCTCGCTCAGACGACACTACCAAGTACTATGTTCCTCAGGCATTATTAACTGAAATTGAATCTGTTGATCCCACTTACTATTCCCAGGCAACCAAGCATGAACATTGGCCTCAAGCCATGGTCGAGAAGATCAATGCATTTCTCAAGAACTAAACTTGAAATCTAGTGCCTCCATCTCCGTCATACAAGCCGGTGGGTTGCAAAAGGGTTTTTCGAACAAATTTTGCAACTTGATTTATTTTATTGTAAAGCATCTTAATTGCTTGATATCATTCTTTAAACAGTTGTAGAGTCTGATGTATATATTATAATATTTTGTACATTACAGATCAATGAAATACAGTTCATTTATTTCTACATGGTATCAGTAGTTCTAAGTAATCTCTAACTTTCGTTTCCTTGTGTTCGTCTTTCCTGCTCTCTCATTTTTTCCAAAATCTTCATGGCTTCCACTAACACTCACCACAACCCCTCTCAAAACGCGTCTCAGTTTATCAAACTCAATGGGACAAATTACCTTGCTTGGTTCGGCAAATTCAACCATACCTTCATGGCGATGACCTCTGAGGACATATTAATGGTTCCATTCCTGCTCCTGCTAAAACTCTCACCACTTCTTCTATCGACATTATAGTTGTTCCAAATACTGCCTATGCAAAATGGTTCAAAGAAGATCAAATCATTATCAGCACTCTCATCACCACCCCGAGAAAGTTCTCAAACTCACCATTAGCCGCAACACCTTCAAGGACGTTTAGGACTGCCTCGCGTGACACTTTGCTCAACCCAACATTGCTAGTGCCAATCACTTAAAGATGTAATTGCTAGAAAATCAATATGTTAGTGATGACCTTGAACATGCAAAATCAATTGTTGATGCCATCGCTTCTATCGATTAACCCATTTCTGATGCCGACTTAATGCTTGTTGTTCTCCATGGTTTGGGATCTAACTACCTCATGATTTACACTGCTCTCACTCATAACTCCCAGCTTCCTGATTTCACCGAGCTGCGCTCTCGCATCCTTTCCTTAGTGGAATGAGCACGAGTGCTGTTACACAATGTCTGACGTCATAAAGTTTGGGAAGCAACTCTTCGTCATGGATTTCAGCCTCTGCTCACCACCACGACTACTCCAACCAAATGCAATTAGCAATATTAATTAGTTGTTTAATATATGATCGATGTCTATTCACGTACTTATATATACATATGCAGTACTTAAATACAATGGTTGACAACAACATTCTTTGGCTACTCACAGTTGCCTCATTTTGCTCAACAAGGGCCCTATTCTCCTTAGTGGGATGCCCGTCCAAATAGGGCTCAATGAGTGTTTGACCCAACTCTTATTTGGTGTCAGACTTGATACACAAATCGGCACGGGCCTCAATAGTGTTGACATCGTGATTTTGGGCCTATCAACGCCACTTCTTTTGCCAGAGCCTATTTTGCAGTTGACCGTCTTTCCCTTGTCTTTAGTCTCTTTCAAGGTTTTCTTAAATAATGTTTATTGTCTTCCTTCCATTCATACAAATCTCTTATCGGTTGCTTAATTCACTAAATTAACTTTGTCTTCTTTGTTTTCACTCCCAACTATTATCATATATAATGTTTACGTACTGGTTATTTATTGTTTCAGGGCCCATGTAAAGATGGTCTCTATCCGCTTTGTTTGTCTTCTGTTAGAGAAATTATTCTCCTTACCTTTTGAACTATGGACTAGTCCAAAGGTAAGTGAAACTCTCTAAAATCGCAAGTGCACAGTGTCAAGTTTTATTATAGATGAAGGAATTCGAGTGTCAAACTCACGAGGATTGACCACCTTAATTTCCTAGCTTGATTCGATTAAGTTCTTTAGATTACGTTATAGACAAACACACAATATGACACTAAACACAAACACAAAGCAGAGGTGAATCTCGTGACACTAAACCCTTTGAAGACTTAGCATCACAAGAATAGTTTGCTTAAGATGGATAAGATATGATTGATTGATTACGATTAAGCTACACAAAGATAACAACTAATTCAGACTCAAATGTAAGGTAAAAGTATAGTCAACTAGAGATATCACCACTAGCCAACTTGATGCACAACAGTGTCCAATTTATGATGATGAGTTGCTTAGTTTGGTTTACATGCTCAAACGTCTTTTGGATCATAAGAATAAATCCTTTCATTGTCCAAATCGTGCATTTTGGGTCATGGTTGGTTATAGTCTGAAACCCCTATGTCTTTTGGGATTCTAGAAGGTTTCGGCCCAACTATAAAGCACAAAGTAAACTAAGATTATGATCTAGACTTTATGTGCTAAAACTTAAATGTATTCTGTGCGTAATGAGTTTGATTTGCAAACACATAATAGGAATGTGGACGGCTTCCCTTCACAAGCCCCTATTGGAGGACTTGGAAGTAAGTCCTTAGGGACTCTTCCGGTTTGCATCTTTTGGAGTACTAACTAGAAGAATCGAACAATAGCTACAAAGCCCCTCAGATCAATGTAAACTTGACCGAAACCCCTTGAGTCATTTGGACTTCAAAAGGGCTTCGGTATATTCTCAAGCACAAGGAAACCAATCTCAAGCTTAACCTTTTAAGATTAACCTAATTCATGTTCACATGATCCTCTTTACCTAAGTGAGTGACTAGATCGCCTTAGTTCCATTCCTTAGTCTTTTTTCACATATCACAACTTACTCAATGTTACAACATGCTCAAGAGAACCATACATGAAGCACAAACATGTAAACACATCACAAACACATTATATACATACCAAACTCATTACATGTAACAACATTACTCTATTTTCTATATCAAAAATGGATATAACTTTATTTTTTGATTAAATAATAAAATTAGTGGTTAGCTGGGTAGGGCTAGGCTGGCCAAGCCGAGGCTGGGCCAAAGAGCCCAAAATTGACTGGGCCGAGTTTCAAATGCATAGCTCAGGCCCTACCCTATTTCACAAAAGGCTGAGTTGGCCCGCCCTAACTTAAGATTAGGCTGGACTTTGGTCCTAAAGGCTGGCCTGGCAAGAATGAGGCTTGAGGCCCAAAGGCCAAATGATGAGTGAGGTCCTCATGTATGAAGGTTAGAGAGCTGCACCTGGCATGTGATGTTGTGGATTTACTTTGGTTTTATTACCTGAGGCACATGTTCCAATTACTACATGGGCATGGAAGACCTCAGAGCTTATGGCTTAGGAAGATTTGTCACAGACTCGTGTATCAAAACAATAGAGCTCGAGCCTGGACCTGATAGTGCTGATGATCAAAGGTCTGGCTTCTTACGAGTAGTACTCTTTTTATAGCTTTTATTTTAGTTGTTTTTTATTTTTTCAGTTTGGTACTTTTTATGTTGGATTTGGTTTTTTCTTCGAACTTACAATTGGACATGGAGTATGTTTTGCTTATCATTCCATGTTCCACTATGTTACTTGTTCCTGGTCCTGGTACTTATTGCCATGATTCAATTATTTAGGTAAGTTAGGTGACTTCGGTTACTTTGGTTGTCTCGACTATGGCTTCTTTCTTACGTTACTCTACAGTGGGCAGTCATGGTTGTAATCATTTTTATATTTTCTTCGAAATGAGAATTGATGTCTCAGACGTTACCCTACAAAAAAGTATACAATTAAATCAACGTGGATAATCCTAGCTAGAATGCTTAATTGGGTAGGAAACCACTCTTTTTTTGTAATGCAACATACCCTTGTCATTTTCGAACACTAGATCCGGAAAGGAAGTTCCGCTCCTCAACACATTGTTTGGAAGCCCCCCTTCCCATACACTTTTAAAATTAACTTTGATGGCTCTATGTGTTTCTCTCAAAATTTGCGTAAGACATTCGATGGAAACTTCAATTGCTTGTAAACGAAACTGGGTTTTTTGTCCGTCGTATAGTCTATTCATTGAACAAAGAGCAAATGTAGGAAGATAGGGTTGGCCCACTTTCAATGTAACAACCTTAACCTAAATTACTCTGTTAATCCTTATTCGTAGAGCTTATGATTAAGTCGATCCAGCTTTGGCGCGGTTTATCGGGATTATTAATTTTGTTGCGATTTAAAAATTGACATTTTTGTAGTTGTGATTCTCGAGAATTATTACGAGCTTGTGCGTATTTTTATTTTATTTTTTGGAGGTCTGAGAGCTAATTGTTAAGAATTTTAGAAGTTTGGAGTATTCAAGTGATTATTTAAAATTCTACCATTGGTCAAAATTAGTGGACCGTCAGATCTTTAGTGGATTAGATCTAAGCCATTGATTTCGGTTTAACCCTAGGTTATAAATTCAAAATTTTCACCCGAGTGGATCAAGAACTCCCATTTTGTCATGTGAGGTTTAAGAACCCATTTTAGTAGGTTTAAGAACCCATTTCATTCCATTTTTGGTAGTTTTATCACGTTTAACTTATCAATTGACATTCGGTATTCAAATATTAAATTGGAATAGGAATTATTAGGTATGGATGAAAGAGATTTTGGAATGCAAGGAAGGCAATAAGTATGCTAGCGAGTCAAGGTGTTCGACTAGCTAGTAATCTGGCAAGATGGTGAGTGGACTCTTTCTCTTTTCACCAAATGCATATCCGTGTTTCATATATTAATTATAGTTATTGCTACTAGTTCCTTAAGTAGTTATGCATAATGATTGTCGTTAAGCTAACTCGAAACTTATTCAGCGCTACCTTATGTTTCACATTTTTCATTAACTTAATTAGATCGAAGTTCTACTCTGTAAGTTTGAAAGCTTTTAAGTTTTCATCTAAAGTTGTTAGATATGATTTACGATTTAATACGATATAACATTTTTTGTTCAGGTAAGTCCTTCGTGGACAAAGCAGTTCAACCCAGTTTGTTTTATAAGTTTTTGTTATGTTCATGTTTTACATTTTCAATTCAGTTTGACTTTTAAGTCCTTTTAGTACCTACGTTTCACGATTTCAGTCTAGCTAGTCCGATTTTGATTTTAGTTGTTCTAGCATATGATGCCTTCAAATTAGCCTATAGTTCAGATGTGTCTCAATGTATGACACCCAGAGTTTAGCGTCTAATTCAGATGGATCTCAGTTTATAGTATTTCAGTTTATGGCTCTTTTAGTCGTTACCCTGGAGGCTCAGTTCATATCAGTTTATGTATGTGCATACGAGTCACTTGACTAATCATTGAGTAACTTATGTCATCTAAGCTAGATAGACCCTAGATGACATTAAATGACAGGCACTTGCTAGACTGCTTGATCACCACCTCCCTTAAGTACACCCATGATGTTTGATCTATTAGTTCCTAGAGTGTTAACTTGATCACACACTTATTCCAAAATATTTTAAGGTGTCACGTTAGTCACATGTCGCCATGGATGCTAGACTCCTAACCGACATTGGACGACCCATGATGTTAGATCCTTAGGTCCTTACCCTAATTGATTTATTTCATTTTCAAATTTTTAGTTTTTAGATTTAGTACTCTTCAGTTGGATTTCAGCTTTCGAGTTAGTTTTGTCATCTTCAAAGCCTGTCGTTGTTTTCATTTACTTGTTGAGTACAACATGAGATTTTACATCACTCGCATATAGTTTTTCACAGAAATTTCAGTGGAAGGATATAACTTTAATTTTATACTTTTTCTTACATTATTCTATTTTTGTCCACTCACTCTAACAATATTATATTTTGGAATGTCCTTCCCTGGTCTTTTTGGCTTCAAATTCCTAGGTTACAGAGTTTCAGCTGTGGTCAGATGCACACGGAGTTCGAGGCATAACGATCACATAACCATAGGATCCTCAGTTTATCCTATGAGTTAGTTGTTAGTTGGCATAGATAGCTTATAATGTCAAGTCGCTCTGTGTTCAGAAAATTAGTTTTATCGCTTTTCAAACCTAATATTAGATTGAAATTAAAAGATTTTTTTTTAGACTTGTGTATTCATGCTGAATTTCTTACGTATTCATAGTTAACTTCTAATTAGTAGCGTCATTAGGGCCTAATCTTGATTTATCCAGCTACATTGGGGTCGGGTCTTAACAGTTGGTATCAGAACATTAGGTCATAGGTTATATGGACCGTACCAGGTATTTTTTATTTTCGTGTTCGATTACGCTCAACATCTCTTGAGTGATGGCCCGACTGCAGTGAATCCCCATCGAATACTTAAGGTATTGAACGTCGTCGAATACGCGATGAATGTGTCTGAGTACAAAAACCCAACATGTGAGTTTGTGTGCCCTTTTGCTATGCCTCGTGTGCTATATCCTCGACTAATCGATTCGTAATTTCAGGTAAATGTCTTATCGAAATCTAGCAGTACCTTTTAGTTTTAAAGTCTAGTCATCATGTTCGATTTTCATGTTGCTTTCCAACACTACTATCTATTTGCAGCAAGAAGCATGGTAGTTTTGCGGGCATGTTTTTATTCTTCAGACTTAGTTGACTTGTGCATAGCGAACTGGTAATTTTTGGATCCATCTAGAAGAACTTTACGTAATCAAGTTCTGTTACGAACAACGTACCTTTTCAAATTTCGAGTTATGTTGCGCTTGTTAGCCGATTTCAGTGTTTGTCTTAGTAACTCTTGCATTTTCTTTGGATTCTCAAGTTGTCTTTCAATGAGAGTTGCAGGATAAGACACTTTAGCAAGTGAGTTGTTGTCGACCATTAGTGTGGATTGATGATGGTATCCACTCTATTAGTTGTTCTCTTACGGTCGTGAGAGTCAATATGGTTTTAAGACCCGTTTTGTGGTCACCTTAGAATTACTCCCCATGCTTTAACACAATTGTTGTTCAACGTTGATATAGATGAGGTCTCGGGCTCAATGGCCAGTCATATGGTTTAATTTCACAGTAGTTTCTAGCTTGCTGAGTCCGATTTCATGATTTCCTTTGTCAAGTTCTGCTCCACAGTTTTGTTATGCCCCGTTCAGCTTTTAAGCTCTCTTCCAGGGTGCATTTAGTTCCCATCAATTTGATTGAAAGGTTTTTGGTGATGTTTATTATTGATCTCTCAAATGGTAGTTAATTTTTTGTGTTTAAAAGTCTTGTAGTAGTTGGCAAGTTGTTTGAATTAGTAGTTGAGACTTCGAAATAGCTTTAGGGGTACCGCGTGTATCTTTATGACGAAGTTGTTATCGTTTAGTTTTGTTTTGTTCCTTGTTTCCTTTTGTGGGTTTTGTTTTGTTTCGTCTCGCTCTGTATCGTTAAGTAAAGCTTCTTATTTGCGTCTTTCGAGGAGGTTATCCTCGATTTTGTTCTCTTTGATTAATTAAGTTTCGCTAAGTATTCGATGCAAACTAAGTCCCTATCAAACCAGAATAGACAAAAAATAGTACAGTTACTCGAGAATAGTTTACAATTCATTTTCGTCGAGATCGTAGGTCTCTAAGTTCAACTGTTTCCAAATCTCATCTTGTGTAGTTTCATATTTTTTTTCTACTTGTCTTTCCACCTTTCCCCCTTTAGGTAGATTTTGGCGATTAGCAGCAATTCAATTATTCAATTTGTGTTTTCTTTGGCATTTTAGTTGAACAAGCGGTATCGTCCCTTCTTGGTGAACTTTTGTGTAGGATAATCAGTTGTGTGTCGTGGTGACTTATTTGTACTTGGGAATTTTTAGATAATTTTGGAGAGTTGTTGATTTTGGAGATTATTTATTTTGTGTTAGAGAAATGCGACAATTTGTAGGTTTTGGGTTTGGTTATAAACGAATAGGTCATGCCCAATTTTCGGTATAATTTTCCTCGCTTATGAGATTCAAAACTGTTCCTTTCACGACGCAGGGTTAGATATCTTTTCTCATGGTGGTTTGTCTACTGGTTTTTCTTTTCGATGTGAGTTTCAAGTTCAAGGTTGTTATGTCGAGCAGTTCATTATCGTCTCTTTCGCCAAGATTAATAGCTTCATAAACATTTAGTGCATTAGTGTTTTATCGAGACTTCCCTTATGATTGAGTAGTTTAGAGTTCTTTGTGCTAGCTTTCAGAAGTGTTAAACTGACTACCTTTAGAAGTGTGTCCTAGGCTTACTCGATTAGTCCTTCCATAACAGTAATTTTGCCGCACCATGTGTCGACATGATTTGAAACTTCAAATTAATTCTAAAATCATACTTGTCTTGTTGTCAAAGCAAATGGAATTCCCTACAGTTCATTCACTTCACGAATTAGTGTAGACGGTCTTGACTTTCAGGGGTACATTGGAGTTGAGTAGTTATTTGAGGAACATATTTTCTTGTCAATTATGTTTGATGTCTCTTCGTTCTCATTCGTGGACGGAGGCAGCATGTTTAGAGAAGTGTAGGAGATTCGTGTTCTTGTCCTCCAACCTTGAAGATTTTCCATCGGAGCAGCTTGGGTTATCACTTCTGCAATTCTTATATTCAAATTTTCGTAGTAAGCAGTTTTTGAAGGACTTAGAGTAGACAGTTATGGTGTCATAGCATTTTAGAGCAATGCCTTGCTGGAGAAGTTTGAGTAGTTCAAGAAATCAGGGCGACTCCTTGCGGGAAATTGCACCACTATAGTTAGTGCAGTTGAGGAAGCATCGCGCGTAGGGGACTTTGTAGAAGTGCAGGGTTGTAGTTGTGTGTCGACTTTCAGTTGTATAAATTTCGAGGACGAAAATTTTATTAGGGGGTATATTGTAACCGTCTAAACCTAAATTACCATGTTAATCCTTATTCGTGGAGCTAATGATTAAGTCGATCCAGATTTGGCACGTTTGTCGGGATTATTAATTTTGTTGTGATTTAAAAATTGACATTTTAGTAGTTGTGATTCTCGATTCACTTTGTTCACAAAATTTGTAGAGAGAATTCTTACGACCCCATGCATATTTTTATTTTTTGGAGGTCTGAGCTAATTGTTACGAATTTAAGAAGTTTGGAGTATTCAAGTGATTATTTAAAAATCTACCATTGGTCAAAATTAGTGGATCATCATATCTTTAATAGATTAGATTTGAGTCGTTTATTTCAGTTTTATAAATTCAAAGTTTCCACCTCAGTGGGTTAAAATCATTTTTTCTCGACCCAGAACAAGACCCAACGCCGAGCTCGACCCAAAATTTGACCCAATTGGAATTCCACGGTCCGGCCACCTTGTCCTGCAAAATCAATCGGAAAAGGAAGATTGTCTCACCCTCATGGTCTTCATACACTCAATTTAGCCATCCATGCGAGTTCGAATGAGATTTGAAGTGGAGAAGGAAGATGATTTTCAACAGCATCGCCCCTGGTCTCTAGGGACTCATCCGCCCTCCCTTGGCCACGATTCGTTTAGGCTTTTGAAATCCATTGTCATAGGAATCAAACAGGACCAATCGTGCGCCACGACTCGGTCAGAGGACGTGGGACGAGAGACGTTGGATTCTGACTAATTTCATAATCTTTTGAGGTACATCTCGACCACTTCCGTCCCGAATCTGTTACTGGTTGTGTTGTGAATGTTGTTAGGTTTAATGAGACTTTTGCAACATATATAGCTTGCAGGTTTCTATGGAGCTTGGTGGTGGTGGCATGTGAAGCCCATGTGCCGCCGCTTATGGTGGTGTGTGTGGCCCACGCGCCATCGTGCACTATTTTTTGAGCTCAGGAAGAACTCGCATTTCGTCATGTGAGGTTTAAGAACCCATTTCAGTCCATTTTCGATAGTTTAATCATGTTTAACTTATCAATCAACATTCGGTATTTAAATAAAAAATTGGAACATGAATTATCGGGTTTCGACTAGTTGTATAGTATCGACGAATGAGATTTTGGAATGCAAGGATGGAAATAAGTATGCTAGCGAGTCAAGGCGTTCGACTAGATAGTAATCCGGTAAGACGGTGAGTGGACTCTTTCTCTTTTCATCGAATGCATATGCGTGTTTTATATATTAATTATAGTTATCGCTACTAGTTTCTTATGTAGTTATGCATAATGATTCTCCTTAAGGTAGCTCAAAAATTATTCAGTGTTACCTTGCTTTTCACATTTTTCATCAACTTAACTAAATCGAAGTTCTTCTCTATAAGTTTCAAGCTTTTACATTTTCAGCTAAAATTGTTAGATATGATTTACGATTTAATTTATGTCTACGATATAACATTTTTAGTTCAGTTAACACCTTCGTGGAGAAAGTAGTTCAACTCATTTTGTTTTATAAGTTTTTGTTACGTTCATGCTTTACGTTTTCAATTCAGTTTGACTTTTAAGTCCTTTTAGTTCCTACGTTTCAATGTTTCAGTCCAGCTAGTCTAATTTTGATTTTAGTTGTTCTAACATATGAGGCATTCAGATTAGCGTCCAGTTCAGATGTGTATCAGTGTATGACACTTTTAGTTAAGCGTCCAGTTCAGATGGATCTCAATTTATGGTTGTTATAGCTATTACCCTAGAGGCTCAGTTTCATATCAGTTTACGTATGTGCATACAAGTCACTCGACTGATCATCGAGTCACTCGACATTGGATGACCCCTGATGTTAGGTCCTTACCTAATTTATTTTAGTTCCAAATCTTTAGTTTTTAGATTTAGCACTCTTGAGTTGGATTTTAGTTTTCACACCATTTTTGTCCTCTTCATAGCCAGTCATTATTTTTGTTTACTTATTGAGTACAACATGGGATTTTACATCACTCGTATATAGTTTTTCACAAAAATTTCAGTGGAAGGACATAACTTTATTTCTACACGTTTTCTTACGTTATACTATTTTTTTCCATTCAGTCTAATAGTTTTTTGTTTTGGAATGTCCTTCTCTGGGCCCTTTGGTTTCAAATGCCCAGGTTCCAGAGTTTCAGCTAAGGTCCGACGTAAACGGAGTTCGAAGCATAGCGGTCACCTTACCATAGCATCCTTAATTTATCCTATGAGTTAGTTGTTAGTTGGCATAGATAACTTTTAATGTTTAGTCGCTCTAAGATCAGAAAATAGTTTTACCTCTTTTCGAATAGAATATTAGATTGAAATTACAACATTTATTTTTGAGACTTGTGTATTCGTACTGCAATTTCTTACATATTTATAGTTAACTTCTAATTAGTAGCATCGTTAGGGCCTAATCTCGGTTTATCTAGCTAAATCGGGGTAAGGTGGTAACATTCAATACTTCGACGCTCAAGTTAGTATATTGATGCAAAGGAGTAAAGCTAAGTGCAAGTAGTGAGGTTTTACCTTAATCACACAATGAATACTTTCTTAAATAGTATATTAGGTGATGACATTCTCTCTTCTTTCCGATGTGGGACAAAGATAACCTATTTCAATTATCAACCTTCCCTTTTTGATTCAAGAATATAATAAGGCAGCTTGAGTTAATTACTTCACGCGCGTGGGAGGGCATGGCCACATTCTATTTTGCCTACTTTCAGTCTTTTTAGGCGTGAAATATGAAATCGAGGTTACACAACGGCGTACTAACAAGTTTTCCAAGTCCCCACATCAAGGAGACCGATCTTGATTGAGGAGTTGACATAATAATCCTTGATTGAGCATGCTTATCACTGCCCCTACAAATAAGCGTCGGTGGGCTATAGAGTACCATCATCGCCGCTACAGAAGCGAGAAAGGCTACATGTTAGACATGTGGTTGGTGCACAAGCAAGACATGTTGCATGTTAGGAACGTGGAGGAGTGCTGAAGATATCGAAAAGACAAGTTTGAACTATTGTCATCATTGCAATGTCATAAATGCGACGGTTCATGAAACAATGTGCATGTAGTGGAGATGCAAAGTTGTCAAACACATGGTGGCAGATGCACATCGCACAATAGCGACGTGAACGATCAAGATGTGCATGAGGTAAAACAGTGGGTAAAAGTATAACCTTGCCCACATATCTCACACTTACGCTTTCACAAATCACACATTGTCGTCGTGCTGGCGTTATTGCTGCACTTGAGGATTCTACGAAGAGCTTGAAGAAACACAAAGTCCCTAGGTCATCAACTTATTGAAACCAGGTACTGTGTCTGATTCTCAAGCTTTAATTAACGCATGCCTTTTGCTTTGTGGTTTGATAAATTTTGGGTTGTTGTGCTTAGTAGTATGAAACAGAAAATGAAATAATAAAAACAATAAGGGGCTATAAGAGTGTTAGAAGATTTTGTTTTGAAGTACTAATTTATTAAAGACATACGAGTTTTGGGTATAAGATAGGGGTGAGGAATAGAAACAAAATTGAATTTTGCAAGTAAGTTATTGAGGAGTAGATAGACAGATGTGGGTTTTGCTTAAGGAATATCTAGGTTTAGGAAGAAGGTTGGTAAAGCATATCAAGAACAATAATAACCAGTTACCAGGAGTATCATACATCAAAGTGGGGTGAAAGAAAATAATTTTGTAGGTGTTTGCAAGCGGGGAGGCTTACAAATTGGTAATCTCTTCGTGTCAGGCCACTCCATATGGCGTACATGGACTCTTCTGGCACAATAGAAATATTGAGGGATAAGTCATGTAGGATAGTAAATAGGAAAAGGCACATTCGAATGAACACATATCTATGAGCGAGTTAGGGTTAACACTGAACTTGTTTAATGTAAGCCAAACATCATCATCTTCAGTGTCATATGATAGTATAAAAAATGCGCAACCACTTAGGACATATCGTGATTGTGCTGACGTCCCTCTTCTCTTATTGCCAGTGCCTTCGAGAATGGACGAATCAACAATTGATGCATACTTGGAGAGGGAGCCTAGAAATCAAAAATGTCGTCAGCATGAGCTGGGCGAGGAAGAAGAAGAAGAAGAAGTGGTGGAGGAACGACTACAAAGTGAGGTAAGGACATCCACAGCGATTAGGGCGTTATTGCCAACATTACCACTATTCAAAATGGGCGGGCCATGTTTGTGACGCCTGGAAGATGGTACAGCTGCGCAGGAGCCAGTGAGTGCAATCATGGCGAAGCAGATTAAAAAGACGTACCCGAACTTTCATCTTCCATCCAGTGTTAAACTAAGGATGCTAAGAGAGGGGAAGGATTTTACGAATCCACCAGGAGGGTATACCTGTGTGTACTTATGGCAGCTTTGAAACAACTTGACATAACCATTACATTTGTTTATGCAATATGCCACGACACGCCTTAACTTGTCGTTGGGGCAATACAGGCCATTAATCATAAAAAAAATTACAAGCGCTTTACATCATTTTCAATATTTTTGGTTTGGAATATCCAACGACCATTGAGATAATGTCGTTTGTGAAGCTAAAATATTCTAAGTGGGCAGGAGATATAGGGACTACCACGTTCACTTTGAAAAGGAGGGGTGGTTTTGGTCGGAGATGTCGTCTTCTGCACCGGTCAAGCGCTGCTTTGCTTGTCTTGTGGGTGGAGATTGGGAGTTCAGATCTGGTATATCAGAGGCAGATAGAGCTAATATTTTCCGAGTCCCCACACGATTTCAAGTGATAGGTACCATATAAGAGATCCTTATGTGGGGGTAGAAGGTGGACATAGTTTGGAAGTAACAATTACCGCTAAGGCAGAACGAATTGTCCTACGTACGTGATATATTGTTTGTGCAGGTAACTTGAAATTTTTGATAAGTCGGGTGGAGAAAAGTCGCTTGCTGCGATTGTTAGACGTCTGGAACAGAGATGGCACTTATTGAGATTTTTAGGTGGCGCATCACTGGGATCTGCTTGAGAAAACAGGTTTGAGCCATAAACCAGGTGAAAATTCATGGGTAGAGAATTTTACATAATGCTTGGCAAACGTGCAAACAAATGATTTACCGCTTAGTCCCTATGTAACAAGAGTGGTGAAAACGCAGACAGACAAGAAGATGAGCGTAGCAAAGAGCAAATTGCAATTGTTTATGCAACAAGTGTTGAGAATGAAGAAACTGGTAGCTCAGGACAGCGGATATTTTATAGATGGCCAAACGGAGACGATGGTACCTGTTCTGACTCAGGCATTTTAACGAGAGCTTGTACTAAAGTAGATGGAGGTGGAAGAGCGAGCGGAAGGGCCATTGTGGCCGATGAAAGGTGAGGAAGAACCCTAGTGTGTAGTGGAGGAGGAACATGAGGTTCTAGTGGTGGATGATGATACCACCAACTGTCAGCGCTCAACGAGACACCCAGACATGTTCGAGGCAGAGAAGAAGAAGGTCACCTTGAGAAGGAGAGTGGAAAAGAAGAAGGCGAGGATTGACGAGCACTACCGAAAGAAGGAAAACAAAGAACACTCGCAATCAGCTTAAGTGGACTCACTACCCCGCTTGAACATCTCTTTAAGGAGTAAAGAGCCAAAGAACAACGATGAAACTTCTACGTCCAAGGGGCGGAAGCGGGCACTGGTGCTCACTTAAGATGTGCTAGGTGGAGAAAATAATGGGCAAGCTAGCCTTATAACGACCCAAACCTGGATTAGCGAGCTAATAATCGTTAGTCTTGTTAATCAACGAGCTAATCATTATGTCACGTTTAACGAGTTTCATCAGGACTTAAATATTGTCTATTTATAAGTTATGATTCTTATCTGGTTTTCTTCAAAAAAAAAAAGTTGTAGAGGATTTTATTGCGAGCTCTTGCATATTTTTATTTTTATTTTCGAAGGTCCGTGCTAATAGTTATGAATTTTTGAAAGTTTATAATAGAAGGAAATTGAATTAGAAAATCTACCATTGGTTAAATCTTATGGACCGTTTGATCTTTTTAAAATTAAATCTGGATCGTTTGATTGTTTTTAATTGTGGGGGTTAAGTTGAAATCAACATAAGTACAAAGCCCAAATTTTTTCTCCCGGCTCGACTTTCTCTCTCTCTCTCCTCGCACGCGTCGTCTCTGACAACTTTTCTTCACCTCCTTCCCCAAAATCGAAGCTCTTCACTTCATCGAGAATCATCTCGGCAACTTACTGTCATCGTCGACGATCGAGCTCCGGCATTGTTGAGCAGCGTAACCATAGGGCTTTTAAAGCTCATTGTCCCTAGAGTCGAATGGTAAATTTTGATGCTCCGGCGTGGCCTAACGATGCCAGCCGGTCGACTTGAATATCCAGGAAGGGTTTCGACCTTCAACGGTAAATTTTGATGTTTTCCAGCTAGTTTTTGACTTCTAGTTGTGTTACAAAGTTGTTGGGCTTATTGTGATGTTTAATTTGATACGTGGGTCGATCAATTTGACACAGGTTGATAATGGCCTCTGCCTATGGTGGCGAGTGGACCGAGTGTGCAGGAGCTCTGGCAAGCAGAAGATCATTCTCTTCACGGGGAGTTTCATACGCACATTTGTGATCATTTTTTTTAGTTCGTATAACTAGACATGTTTTTGTAATGTCTTCGACTCATTCATAGGAATCGAGGCGACTTGACACTTTCAACATGGGCAATCGTCGTGTGTCGAGTTGAGGCTCATTTTTTTACGAAGTTTGGTAGTGAGGCACGGCGATTAGAAGAGAGACGTGATTCGTCAATTACATTCATGATGATTTTTTTTTTGAAAATAACATTCATGATGATTTAATGTAAGTCTTTCGGCAAATTTCCCTGGATGGGTTTAGCTTTTGAATTTAGCTATCAAATGTTATGATTCAATAACTCGTATAATTTGTTTCTTTTCCCTTAGAGACACCGAGTAGGATTTTCGAGTTAGTGGATCAATGAGCTAGCTATTTACTGACGATCTAGGTGAGTGGACACTTTATTTTTCACTATCGTTAGCGAGTCTACTTTATGTTCATGATTTTATTTATGACTATATATATGTATATATAAACTACGAATTATTTATGTTTATGCACGGAGGCCCTTATAATATGATTTTATGTTTTTTATGCACGTTATGTCTATGTATGTTACATCAATGCATTTGGCACTTTGGCTGATCACTGATGTGCTCCAAGAAGGTCATGAAAAATACCACTACAAGAAAAATCGACAATGGTGACGACTGGATTTTTTTTGCTAAAAGTGAGAATTCCTCACTAAAATTAAATTGCGAAGAATTTTGAGTCGTCACAGGGTCTGTCGCCTTATTAGTCTGGGGGAATGTAAAATGCAATAAATAATTTGTTTCGTCACATTTTTTATTAGTGACGTAATAGATTCGTCCTATATAAATTTTGGCGAGGAATTTGAGTGTGTCAAAAACATAATCATGACTCTTCACTTTCATCACAAATATTGAATGCGACGTTTGATGTTTGTTGTAGACATTAAATGCGATGCTTTGTGTTTATCGAAAAAAGCAAAATGTGAGGTTTTGTGTTTGTCGTGAATAATAAATGTGAGGTTTTTATTTGCTGCAAAATTTATATGCAACACTTTCATTTTATCAGAGATTTCAAAAGCGAGATTTGGTTTTTGTCGAAACTAATAAATTTGACGATTCATTTTTGTTGAAATTACTATATGCGATATTTTACAATCGTCGCAAAATTGAAATGTGACGTTTGACATTTGTCGTAATATAATTTCTATTTTGTCGTAAATGATAAATGTGATTGCACTATTTTTCAGTGTTACTTAATGTAAGAGCTAGTTTAGGTTGCAAATCTCGTTTTGTGGGTATTTTTTTGTTGCATATTCAAATTCGAATGTAGTCTAATTAGAAATATATAAATTAAATACAATTGGAAGAATGTAATAAAAAATATTATGTATATTTGTGATGATACAAGAATAGGAGGATGAGACATAAAACTTATTTGATTCAATGAATCAAAAAACGCTAACAAATTGAGCACTCATATACGTATCAAGAAGAAGCTTTTTCGATAACTAGTTTATTCACTAATAACCTCACTTGGATGCAACATGTCCTGATAAGCTTCTCGCCTTTTTAAAGGGACCTCTCCAACAACGAAATGGTGAGTATAGCATTGGGAAGCCATTATAACCTTCTTTTTATTGAGGTAGAAACCACATAGGGTGAAGTGCCGTCAAAAACAAGATGATGACAATGTCCTAAAAGAAAAATTAATAAAGCCATTAACATGCACTCATTTCTTCAAAATTGACACCATCATCAGGAAATCAATCAATATCACATATACTATCATAGAACTAGAACCAAACATATTATAGTACGATACTGATAGTTGCATGAATGTGCAACGTAACTATGCTTAATTCTACCCGATATTTAGTTTTATTGTGATGTTTTCGGTTTATTTATTATGTTTATTTGTTTGTAGGTTTTTGGAGAAAATAAAGAAAAATGAATTAAAAGGAGCTTTCCTAGTGCAACAAGGAGAAGATGGGCTTAATTATTCCAAGTGGGAATCATAATCTAACATGGAGACGTGAAGGCATGATTAACTAGTTTAAGAATCATAATTCAACAAGAAGAAGGATGCGTACGGAGTTTAGAAACAGAAATAAAAGAGAGAAGTGAGAGACGTGATAGAGAGACGTACGGGGGGTGATTGCTGCATGCATGTTATATATATATATACACACCTAGCTAGTTAAAGGGAGAGGAGGACGTGATTGATTGAGAGAGAGAGTTTTAAAACAGTTTTTAAAAGGGAAGAAAGAGAAAAAGAGGAACAGTTCGGCAGTTCGGGACAGAGAGAACAAACGGAGAGAAGAAGTGGAGGAAAAAGAAGAGATCCATACTGCAAGCTACGATCTCGACGGGGATCAAGAGTTTATTTCTTCTCCTTCTTTTGTTTATCTTTCATGAATTCTTCAATGATATTATTTAAAACTATGTGTAGCTAAATTTCCTTTGTTAGGGGCTGATTGAAGCCCTAGATATGCTTACGATTTTGAACCCCTTTTGTTTCTATTAATTATTCGGATGAGTTTTGTTTCACTGTTTTCTCACCGTATGTTTTCTATGTTCATGTTTCTTTGAGTGCACACTTCGATGCATGGCTTAGGATCTATAGTCTTGATTATGTATATGACCACCTTATCGTTGCATATTCTCTAGAGACAAACATGAATTTGTGTGAAACAAGCCTTAGTGATGAAAGGGTGACCACCTTATCAACCATTGAAGCTCTGTTATTCTTCAAACATTCTTAGAACGTAATGACTTCAGTTCTCTAGGCTTACATCACTATATGTATAAGTCGGTTAAATGAGGATCAAGATCGAGCGGATTGTCCCTCCCTCTTTCATGCCAAGTAAGAGAGTGTAATACATAAGATGACTTAACCAAAGCTCTTGTGTGGGGAGTATTCATCCATGGTTAGTTCAATTATATTGGGGAGGTCGTAAGTATGTCTAGGGTGAAGAGAAGTTCTTAACATTCATATCTCATTGGTTAACTACAACAATTTACTTTCAACAATTTATTTTCTGCAATTTACTGATTTCTGCATTAGCTGTAGCTTAGCCGATTTATTTAGGTGACCAAATCAACTCCGAATACCCTCAAATTTTGTGTGGTAGTCCACCACTGTGTCTAGTTTATTGTGTCAAAATTTCGTAGCATTTGAGTCTGTCTAGCTTAGGTTTGTATTATCATTAGTGTACTGTAGTCGAGTCTGTCAGCATTTTAAGTCTAGTGTTAGGATTTAGTTTCACCAATTCCTCGTGTTCGATAACCCCTATTTATCTTACTACATTGATATATCTAGGTTGTGAATAGGGTATTTTTGAGAGGTGTTTATTCGCCTTGTCAGATACTACTTCATATGTGTAATCAAACTCACCTATGAAGTAAAACACAATGACGCAAGCATTCTTAATTAATCTTCACGTACCTCCTTGATCTTTGGCCTAGCTTGATGACAATGAGATTGAATTCAATAAGAATATTGATCAATTTGGCTTTGAAGTATGTGTCTCCTTCACTTCTTGCGGCTGTCATGCATTCTGATCCCAATTAACTAAACCTAATCAACATATTCTTATTTATGTGCCTGTTTGGGATTGATTCTCAAACTGATTTCCAGAATAGCATTTTCAGGAGAATTTACTTTCAAGAGGAAGCACTTCCCATCTGCTTTCTAAAAAATCACTTTTAAGACTTATAAGTGATTCCCTAAATTTTCTTAAAGCACTTTCAATTGTAACCAAACACTATGAAATTGATAAAAAATACTTTTTTAAGTTTGGAAATGCTTTCAAAACCTATGTCAAACAGACCCTATATTGATAATAAAATGGTTCTTTAAAAAAATTATAAATATAGACAAACTGCTGGGTGTCATTGTTTTCACTTTTCCCCCTAATTTCCTATTAAAACTTGTGTCTAAACCCTAATATTTTATAACAAAAAAATCTAATTTTGTTTTCAAGTAAAAACTGTAAAAATAATTCAATATAAATGTATACCTAATTCAATTCCAAAGATGATGCAAAACTTGATTATAAAATCCAAACCATAAACCTGAAACCATAATCTTAAATCATAAACCCTAAACATGTTATCCGATCCCTAAGTTCATACAATAGAATTTTATATTTACATTCTAAATTCTAATTTAAGGCTAGAAGTCTTGATAATCATCCACTAGAAGAAAAATCCAATCACACAACTCGTAACAGACAACACATGCTCAATTTGTAGTTGTCCCAAAAAATCACACAACATCAACTAAATCTTTGTTGTGCGAGAATGTTTACACAATATGGAGATATTTCAAACTATGATGTTGTATGATTCTCTCATTCACACAACAGCTTATATACTGCATTAGTTAAGTAATGCTAGGGAGAAAATCTCAATAGTTTGTGTCGTCTCTTTCACAATTTCAAAAAATTGTATTATATTGGTGTTGTGTAAGTTTTTTGTTCAGACAACTTACTTATTTACTCTGTTCTCTCATGTGCCATCAGACAACAACACGTTGATGACGTTGATTCATAGTTTTCTAACAGACAACTTCAATTTTTTGGGGTTGTCTTATTATTTTTTCGAGAATATTTTTATTTAATTACATGCCATGTCAGCTAGATAATCCTTTTCTTATTAAAAAGAAGAACAAAATCCACCTAACCCTAGGTCGAACATGCTTAGTCGTCTGCCTCTCTCATTCTCACTCTCTGGGCTCACCATTCACATATGCTCCTCTCTTCTCATGCACTAGAAGAAAAATGACATTCAGCAACAAACGGGGTTACGACGACTATGGATTCATCGCTGAAAGTCAATATAATCGAGAAAATTCTAAGTCATCGCAATTGATCTCATAGGCGACGACCATTTCCTCGTTGAATAGTAAATAGGCGACAACTTGTAAAAAACTTCGCTTAATATTTCAGCGACGACTCAATTCCGTCGCTAAAGACTTATTTGGCGATGATTTTAAGACTTGTTGCTGACAATATATGCAACAACTAAAATTTTCTCGCATTTTACTTATTCGGCGACGATTTTAAGAATTTTCTCTAAATTTTTATGCGATAACTACATTTTCCTCGCAAAAGACTTATTAGGCGACGACTGACAAGAGTTGTTGGTGATACTTAATGCGACATATATCATTCCTGGCAAAAGACCTGTTTCGTGATGATTTTTACAAATTTTTGGTAAATATATAAGTGACAACTAAAAGTTCCTCACGGAAAACCTATTTGGCGACGAATTTTCCTATTTGTCACTAAATTTTTATGTGAGAATAACAATTTCCTCGCAAAAGACTTATTAAGCGATGATTGGCAAGAGTTGTCGGAGATACTTAATGTGAAAAACATTCATTCCTCACAAAAGACCTATTTTGCAATGATTTTCACGAGTTTTTGGTAAATATATATGTGACAACTAAAGGTTCCTTGCGAAAAACTTATTTGGCAACGAATTTTCTTATTTGTCACTAAATTTTTATGCGAGAACAACAATTTCCTCACAAAAGAATTATTAGGCGACGGCTGGAAAGAGTTGTCAGTGATACTTAATGCGACAAACATTTATTCCTCGCAAAAGGCCTGTTTCGCGATGATTTTCACGATATTTTGGTAAATATATGTGACAATTAAAAGTTCCTTGTGGAAAAACTATTTGGCGATGAATTTTATTATTTATCACTAAATTTTTATGCGACAACAATAATTTTCTTGCAAAAGACATATTAGGCGATGACTGACAAGAGTTGTCGGTGATACTTAATGCAACAAACATTCATTCCTCGTAAAAGTCTTATTATGCGACAATTAATACGAGTTGTCACTGATATTTAGTGCAATAAAAATTACTTCCTCACAGAATATCTATTCGACGAATTTTTTTATGAGTGGTCGTAAAATGTTTATACGACGAATATAATTTCCTCGTAAAAAAAGTATTAAGCAAATGCTTAGATAAATTATTGCTAACATTTAATACGAAAAATTAAATTTCTTCGCAAAAGACTTATTCAACGACAAGTAATGTCAGTTGCCATTGAACATTTATACGATGAATAAGTCTTCTTCACAAAAGATATATTAGGTGACAACTTATATGAGTTGACGCTGACATATTATGCCATAAATAGAACTTTCTCGCATAATACCTATTCGGCGAAAATTTCTGTGATATGTCAGATATCATAAATACCCACCATATTAACTAAACTAAATTCACTTAATGTGATGTAGATTTAAGGAAGCTGTTATTGTAAATACCTTAAATTCAAATTCAAATTATAAAAGTGTGAGACCAGCAAAGCCACGTACATCTAACATTAAAAAATTTATAGTTTTTTTCTATAGCATCATACCCTAATATAAATTTATCGCTTCATTACATATCGGTAATCTAATCAGATTCATTAGTAGTCAAAATTGAGTGACTACAAATCTTAATTGGAAAAAAATTAACCTATTTATAAATACATCTTTTTGTATATATAATTTTAACTAATTAAGATACGTACGTCTAAATCTTACATATATATATATATATGTAGCCTAGTAGCCATGTACATGCATGTAATCTAATGATCATCATTACTTCTAGCCTCTTAAAATGTAAATAAAAAAAATTCTATTTTATGAACTTACGGATTTTAGGGTTTACAATTTGAGATTATGGTTTAAATTTTAGAGTTTAGGATTAAGGGTTATGTTTTGTGTCATTTTTTGGAATTGAATTAGGTATACCTCTATATTTAATTACTTTTACAACTTTTACTTGAAACCAAAATTAGAATTTAGTTCCTATCCAGAGCAGAACTCCGTTTTGAAAACACAGAACTAAGTTTTTCAATTTTCACAAGATTGATAATATTGTTCGATGATTGAAACTATTAATTCTTTAGAACATTATTAGATGATCATGCTTATAAAAAAAATCAGTCCAATTGGAGATGATTTGGCCGTTTGATCATCACATTCAACTTTTGATGAATACAGTTCATCAAATATAACTTAAAAATTTGATGTAACAATTAAATGGTCAAATCATCTCTGATTGAGCTGTTTTTTTTAAGCATAATCTTTTAATGGTGGTGTAAAGAACGAGTAGTTTCAATCGTTGAAAAAATTTGTCAATCTTGTGAAAATTGAAACTTTACGTACTCTATGTTTATAAATCGGATCTCCACTCTAGATAGACTATAGGAATGTATATATCACCTTTATGACAAGTCAAGCCATGTATAGGGAAGATAGCTATATATATATATATATATATATATAAAGGCAACATGTGCACTATTTTTTTTTTTAAAAAAAGAGGGGATAAAAGTGAGATATAAATATATACTTTATATATAAGTATGTATATATAATATATATATATATACATAGTATGTACAGATTATATATGTATATAGAAACAATATTAAATTTGTGACTTACTCTAGGTAAATGATAAATAAATTAAAATATTAAATATAATGGTCATGCTTTCATGGCATCACTCAACTCCACCGTCATCACTCATCTCCACCGTTTCTTCCATATTAATGGTTGATTAATAAGTTTTTAAATACAGTAATATATTATGAGGGATTTATATCTCCTTCCTTGTTGAATAAAGGGAGGAAAGAATATTGATTGATTGGTAGGATTTATATCTCCTTCATTGCAGTAATATTAATTGATATCTTCTCTCCCTGGCTTATATTTTGACATCCTCCCAAACTTGGTCATATATTCCAAAATCTTCCCAAACTGAAATCAATCTCAAACCTTGCAAGCAGAAAATCAATGAAAGAAAGAGCGATAGTTTTTCCTTTCTTTTTCACAAACAAGCACCAAAATAAAAAGTTTACGGGAGGGATTTTAAGTGCTTTCACACAATATATACAAGAAACCCTCATTCCATCTTTTGTTCAACTTTTCTCTATCATTCGAGGTCTTCATGTAAGTTTTAGTTTCAAAAATTTTATATTTGGTGCTTTGTTAATCGATAGCCTCTCTCTTTTGATATAATTTTAATTTCTTTTGATTTCTTTTCTTTTTATGTTCTTCTAAGATTCACCTATTATTTTAGCTTCTTTTCTTTTTATATATGTTCATGGATTCTCTTTTTGGTATTGATTCAATTTGGTGTCTTTCTTATTTTATTTTTTGTTTTTGTATAGCTAGTTTTCATAAATTTAGCATTGTATGTTTTAAAACGTTATATTTCAGTTTAATTAGCTTATGCTCTCAAGGGTATAGCTAGCTTTCATAAATAGATTGCCGATTTTTTATTTATTTTTACTTTGTCAAGAGTAGCCCAAAGACTTCTTAGGCCCAGAACAGGTCCCTTGCCCGATATGAAATGGTCCAACTGTGCATTGTAGGTGCCTGACTACTTTGATTGCTTCGTGATTCGCACCTAGTTTAGGGAGCACACCCAACAAGGTAAGAACCACTAGACCACTTGCAATGGTTGACGATTCTTATTTCTTGTTTGAGTAAAATAATATTTTGTTTAAGTAAATATTATTTTGTCCGAATTGTACATAGCACTTTTTTGTTTAAGCAATTATTTTAATTTTTTTATTTCCCTCAATAGATTGCAAATGGCATCTCAAGAAGGACTTGAGTCGAGGAAAGAAAACGAAGCGGACAAAAAGAAATTTGTCTGATGAAGAAGTTGATACTGATGAAAAAGGTGAAGACAATGATGAAGATAGTGAAGATTCTGATGCAATCCATTCTTGAATATCTAGATATTTTTTTTGATTAATAATTGAATATCTAGGTATTTTGTTCTATTCTAGCTATCTAAGTTTTATGATTTTGGCCACTTACTGAATAATTTTTAGGAATTTTGTTTTTTGGCAAGGATTAATTTTATTATTAGATTTTAATTTTCTATATTTTGTTGTCACGAAATATATTTAAAAAATCCAATAAAACTACCACATAGATGAGATGTGTAAAAAAAATTGCTGCCTCACATTAGAGAATTGTGACATAAATCAAACATCACATTTGATAATTATGAAAAAAATGAAATATCACATTATTTTTTGCAACGAATATAAAACCTCGCATTTATTTTTTTACAAGAAAAGTCAAATGTTACGATTATTGTTTGTGAAAAATGACAAACATTGCATTTAGTATTAGCGACAAACACAAAATCTCAATTTTTAAAATTTTTGACAAAAGAAAAACATCGCATATATTTTTTAGTAAAAAATATATGACCTCATATTTACAAATTGCGGCAAATACATAACCTCATAATTATTTTTATTGACAAACGTCACGCGTCGCATTTAGTGGTTGCGACAAATGTAGAACATCGTACTTATTGTTTGCGACAAACGGCAAGTGTCGCTTGCAGTTTCTAGTGGCGATTGTCCAATGTCGCATATAGTACTTGCGACAAAATCGAATAGTCAATTTTACTAAATGCGACGAAAAAAAATCTCATTTATAAAATCTACTTCAAAGAGTATTCCTCACATTTATTATCTACGACAAACAAGGAACCTCACACTTATTTTTTCCGACATACATAAAGCGTCACATTTAGTGTTTGCGAGAAATGTCAAACGTCAAATTCAATATTTGCGATGAAAGTGAAGTATCATTTTTATGTTTTGCGACACACTCAAATTCTTCGCTAAAACTAATATAAAACGAATCAATTACGTCGCTAATAGAAAATGCGACGAAATAATTTATTCTTCGCTTTTTACATTCCCCCAGACCAATAGGGTGACGGACCTAGCGACGACTCAAAATTCGTCGCAATTTCATTTTAGTGAGGATTTTAAACTTTCAATGACAAAAATCGGTCGTCGCAAAAAATGTTTTTTCTTGTAGTATCACTCATACTCCTTACTTTGTTCCTCCTCTCCTACCGCCCGCCAACAGCACAAGCCGACCATGATATTGATCGAGAAGCCCGACCACAACATCGTGGTGTTCTCCGACTACGACTCAAAATAGATCGGCCGGTACTCCCTCCATCCTCTGCACCATCATTGTCGTGCAGTCTGTCTTCACTTCTTCAATCATGGGTCTTTCGTTGTGGTGAAAATGTAGTAGCGAGTCCAACCCAAAGCAAAGCCCAAAGTCAACTTGGACTCGAAACTCGCGACAATGGAGGTTCTGGGCATGATCGATGCCTTGGAGGTTTGAAGACCCTCCTCGCTCCGGCCAGAGTCACCGTCTTTGAGTTTGGGTCAGTCACCGCTTTCGCATCTAGGTCACTCTCGTCAGGTAGTGTCCCTTCTCTGAAGAGCTCAAGCCCTTGTTTGTATCTCTGTCGTGTATGTTGCTTCTAGTTTACCTGTGTTTTCTCATACCTCAGAGTAAGAGATGTTGAATATGATAATACTACAGTTTAGATACTAGAAGATATCTAAACCTCCGATGCTCTAAATAATACACTGATATTGCAATAAACATAAGAGTGTCTAACATGTTTTTCTTTTCTTTTACTTAGTTGGAGCTACCCGTGCTGCTGTTGATGTAGGGTATGTTGCTAATGAACTGCAGGTAATGTGAATAATATTTAATTTTTTCAACTATTAAGAATGGATTGACTTCTATATACGGGTTATTGTTACTTTTCATTTCATTATTGTCGATCTACTCCTCATGGGTGTAAATTATTAAAATTTTTGGTGACTTATTACTATTCTTATTAGTCATGATATGTTTTTTTTGTTTTCTTCTATGGTCATGGAATGTGATTGGTGTTGTCTATCAAGTTAGACAAACTGGAAAGATAGTCACCCCAGAATTTTACATGACATTTGGTGTTTTAAGAGCTATCCAACACTTAGTAGGCATGAGAGATTCCAAGTTCATAGTTGCTATGGAACAAAGATGCGGATGCACCCATTTTTCAGGTGATGACTTGAACTTTCTTCTTTCTCTATTTTTAAACTCTTAATGTATTAATATTTAGTTAATACGTTAGACCTCTCAGATCTGAAAGTCATGAGTTATTTTCTAAAAAGGCAATAGTTTTTGTTTTAGTCCTTCATGGAATTGATTACATTTGTGGTTTATTTAATTGGTGCTATGCTTAGTTTGGTTTCTGTTTTGCTTGTTTCTCAAATTACTAACTAATTCTTACACTTGTTTGCCAATGTATGAAGGAGATGACAAAGTTTGTCGTGAAGAATGACACTAAGATGCATGGACCGTGGAACTTGACAAAGCTAGATATAAAAGTAGTTACTTAAGTAAAGTTCTTCTGTGTACTTTGAACTGCTTTTTTTCTAGATTTTATGGATTATTGTAGTGAAGCTTGAGTACATGCTTTGTATCAGTGGTATTTACAATTAATTCTAGAACTGGACTACACAGACAAGCAGATTGATCAAGTTCAAGGGAAGAGCAGCCAAGTTTATCATGAAGATCTACACATCTGTGAGTTGACATAACTGATGGGTTTCTATTTTGTGAAGGCAGAGGAGACAAAATATGCACATCAAACTACACAAGATGGATGCATTAATGGTTAACTAGTGGTGGTGTAATTTTGTTAGATATTTATATTTATGGATATTAATTATAGATTTGTTGTATGAATGGAAAAATTAATTTTGTGGTGGAGTATGAACAACTAAAAAAATTGATTTTTACTATTGTATGATTGTATGATTTTTACTAGAAATGACTATCAGTTGTTGATTGAGTACTACAAAACTAACTGCATTAGTGAAATTCAGTTGTCTCATGTCTATTATCTAACAACATCATAAAACTGAAAATATATGGTCTCTTTCTCTATTGGACAATATCACAGTTCAAAAATAAGTATTCTCTTGATACATCACACAACAACAAAAATAAAAATGCTTATTGTCTTTAGTACAATCAGACAACTCGCTTCACACAATGCACTATGAGTGAAAATATGTTGTCTTACTGTGGTATCAAACAACAGCATTTTTGTGACACGTGATTTCAAAACTGTATTCAGACAACTACTTTCTAGTATTAAGTCGTTGTTAAATGTAGGATCAGACAACGGTTATTAACAGTTGTCTGAGTTTTTGCATCAAAAAACTCCTCAATAGACAACATCAAATATGACTGTCAGACAACAGTCCATAAGTGTTGTGTGACAGTGTTTTTCTACTAGTGATTAGATTAAATGTGGCTACTATGCTACGTATATATATATATATATTAGATTTAGACATACGTATTTAAGTAAGCTAAAATTATATATAGGATGTATATAAAAGTAGGATGGGGTAAGGCGGGGAAGACTACGGTGAGTTAACACATGTCACGCATCAACTTGTAAATTTATTCAAATAGTTGTAAAATGAGTATTTTTCTTGTAATTTTAGTTCAATAATAGTAGTCACTTGATCAAAAATATTTTTACAACTTTTAGGATAAAATTACAAGTTAAACTACTCATTTTACTACTTTGAGAACTAATTTACAGGTTAATGTATGCCATGTGTTACAACATACTAGAATTTCCCGGGGTAAGGCTACGGTAGGTAGAGGAGATGTACCTTACTTACAATCGGTGTTTTAAAACGTGCCGCTAAACGTGCTTCAATGCGTGACTTAAGGTGATGCGAACAGCGAACTAAATCTACGTCGTTCTACAAAGAAAAACGGAAAATGCGGTGAAGGCGTAGAACACGATGTAGAAACATGTAAAACGCGTATGCACCACCCCGCGTACGGCCTCTTGCCGGTGCCCCTAAGTTCAAGACAATTCTATTCAATTCTTAAAATGTCAGTGATAATAACATAGCTTATTTTTCTACTGCGTTGATTCGAGATCTAGTGGTGCCTCATAACTAGACATAGCTAGTTTTTCTACAACAGAAGTGCAATGGAAGCAAAATTGTCCATGGAGATCGAAGGTGGCATCATTTTGTGTTTGTAAATGCTCGTAGCGGCATTAGACCCCTATATTGCGGCGATGAAAGTGGAATTTGGATCGGTGAAGTCTTAATGGTTAAACCTCGAATAGAATAACGAGGATGTTATCTAGAATGGTTTGAAACTCTCACGTTTCATACAATCCTGGATTTGGCCCTAAAACTCGTTTGGGCTTTGTTGGGCCTTTTAAGTAGTCAAAGCTTAGCACTGTTAAAAATGCATGTATGATCAATTTAAAGCATGATGCCCCAAAATCGATATATTTGATCAAATTATTAACTATGAGTTGACATAATACATAGGATCCCTTAAGTATATATATTTTTCAAAAAGCTTCACGTTTTTACGTATGTGATGCTATCAAAAAATCGTGTCACCTCCGTGTTTACGTTTTAAAACATTGCTTACAATATATTTGTTGAACAAAATTATAACTTATTCAATAAGAATTTAGTACATTTAGGACAAAATTACAACAACTTTTGTATCATTTATATACTATTAAATTAAATTACGACAATGATTTATTCTCAAGTTGGTAAAAATGTGCTTGTTTGTGTACTTACAAAAAAATTGAACAAAATTACACAAAAATGGTATCATTTTACAATAATAACAATAAAATTATTGAATATAATTTAGATAGATGCACTTCACCCTAGAATTTCCTAGTAGATTGATTACATTTTTTTTTCCGATTAAGATTTGGCAGTGACTTAGTCTTGACTACTAATGAATTCGATTAGATCACCGATTTAATTGATCAATTCATATTAGGGTATGATACTATCAAGAAAAAAGTATTAATTTTCTAATGTTAGATGTACATAGCTTGCAAGTCTCACACTTGTAATTTTAAGGTATTAACAATAGTAGCCTTCCTAGATCTACATCATATTAAGTGAATATAGTTAGTTAATATGGTGGATATTTATGACATTTGACATAAACTTTCAGTGATATATCATAGAAATTTTCTATAAATATGTATTATGCAAGAAAGTTCTATTTGCCGCATTATATGTCAGCGTCAACTCATAAAAGTTGTCGCCTAATATATCTTTTGGGAAGAAAACTTATTCGTCATAAAAACGTTCAGCAACAACTGACACAACTTGTTGCAGAATAAGTTTTATGTGAGGAAGTTCTATTTTCCCTATTAAATATTAGCGACAACTTATCTAAGTCTTCGCCTAATGATTTTTTTTACGAAGAAGTCATATTCGTCGTATAAACATTTAGTGGTCACTCATAGAAATCATCGCCGATTAGATATTCTGCTCGGAAGTAATTTTTGTTGCATTAAATATTAGCAATGATGCATATTAGTTATTGCCTATTAGGTCTTTTGTGAGGAAGAAATGTTTGTAGCATTAAGTATCACCAATAACTCTTCTTAGTCGTCGCCTAATACGTCTTTTGGAAGTAAATTGTAGTTTTCGCATAAAAGTTTAGCAATAAATAGTAAAATTTGGTTCCAAATAGGTTTTCCGCAAGAAACATTTAGTTGTCACATATATATTTACCGACAACTCATGAAAATCGTTGCAAACTAGGTCTTTTGCGAGGAATGAATGTTTGACGCATTAAGTATCACCGACAACTCTGGTCAGTCATTGCCTAATAATTCTTTGGCGAAGAAACTATAGTCGTCGCATAAAAATTTAGCGACAAATTGTAAAATTCCTCACCAAATAAGTAATCTACGAGGAAATTTTAGTTGTCACTAAAATATTTACCGACAACTCGTAAAAATGTCGCCAAATAAGTAATCAACGAGGAATACTAAATTTTCACGTACATCGTCAACAACGACTCATAAATATTGTCGCTAAATAGGTCTTTAGCGATATAATTTAGTTGTCGTTGAAATATTAAACGACGTATTTTATAATTTGCCGCCTATTAACTATTCAACAAGGAAATGGTCGTTGCCGATGAGAGCAATTGCAATGACATGAAAGTTTCTTGCTTATACTGACTTTTAGCGATGAATTTATGGTCATCGCAACCCCGTTTGTTGCTGAATACTATTTTTTTCATAGTGTACTAGACACCTGATTATGTTATGCACACCTTCACACACTTATGGTATATATCTTTTACTTAAACTCGCTATATTTTTACCATATGATTGCAGAGGAAATGCATAAAGTATGTTTTGTGATTTCTTACGAATATTTTATTTTTGTTCACTCACTTTAATTATTTTCCTGTTTTTATACGTCTTTCCCCTGGGCCATTCGTTTTCAAACGCCCAGGTTGCAGAGTTTCAATTAAGGTCAGACACATGTAATTTGAGGCATAATGGCATCCACCGTAGGATCGAGTTTGATCTTACTAGTTAGTATTTCAGTTATCGTAATTAGTGTAAAATTCTAGTTGCTCCGGTATCATAAATAGTTTGTGTTATTAGTAATGGGCAGTTATGAGTTATTTTTAGAAATTAGTTTCTATAACTTATAATTTTCGGATTATCGATTTTTATTTCAGTTTTCTTTGGGATTAACCTATTTAGGTTCTAATAGTCTTTATGACCTAATCCCGGTTTAGGCATCTAATTGAAGTCAGGTCCTTTCAAGCATTGCCATTGAAGAACGACCATTGTCCGCTCTTGCTTCTTGTAGTGGGTGAACCAGGCATGTGATGGAGGAACGGATATTATCCATACAACACTCTAACGTGTCAACCTCTACTAGAAGAACCTGGAAGCCGCTTTGATCGATCATATTAGGGCGCCTCATAAGCTCTTTGTGGCCATTAATGAGAAAGGGACCCCAGAGCAAGTGAAAAAATTGTCATCGGTGATGCTGAAGAACTCCCTGTTGCAAGGCGATGAAAAGAAGATGGAGGAAACCCATAAGCGCTTGCAGAGACAGCTTACTAAGGCTAAGCGACAAATCACAGCGTTGAAAGGGGATGTGGACATGACCATCAAGTCATTGCATAATTCTCAACAAGAAAATAAGGAAGCAAAGGACATAGTGTCGGCGCTGGATCTAGAGAAAATGACGCTTAACCAGGAGAAAGAGAAGTTTGAAGAGAAGGTGAAGGCCTTGGATGCTCGAATTACGGAGTTAGAGACACAAGTGTTGACTGAAGAAGTAAGGCAGAAATTGTCTGAAGAAGCTGTAGCAGCTTTTAAAGCGTCCGAAGAATACCAGCAAGCTCTAACGCAAGCTAATGTTACGGATCAAAGTGCCCTTTTGCTAAGATGCAGGAATCTCCTTACTTTGATTGGGAGAAGTTCCAAGCGGACAATGAAGAGTGAGCAGGGATGAAGCCTCTTTTGTTGTTAAACATATGATAGTGTCCTTTGTTTTGACTGCTTTGGATGAACAATTTGAATTCATCTTTGTTTGGTTTGTATGAGGATAATTTGTTTAACTTTGGTGATATTTCTGTCTTTTGTTTCATTGAGTTGTCTGTGTTGAACTGGGTTATGTGAATTAGTTGTACCTAACATAACGTTTGTGTAGTAACGAAGCGAGAATAAGCTGATGTTTTTGTTGGTGTAAAAAAGGAGAACGTACTTCATTAATAACATAACGTTCTTATACAAGATGATGGTGAACATAGTAATTCGACCGACTAGTTTAGGGTAGGCAGAGTCTCCAGTGTAGAGACTCGCTAACTACGTTAAAGCACACTAAGTTTATCAATGATAGTACTTGCGGAGATGCTTCAAGTTCTAAGGGTGATTCAACATGTGACCATTTGCATCTTGCAAATATAATGCACCAGCGTTGGTGGCTTCCACAATCTTATAAGGTCCTTCCCATGATGGGCGAAGGCTCTTAACTGGCTTATGAAAGGTCTTCATGACCCAATCGCCTACCTGAAGTAAGCGAGCACGAACGCACTGATTGTATAGGTGGGCTACCTTATGTTTGTTAGCAACATTGTGAAAGTGTGTGGTGTTACGACGTTCCTCAAGGAGATCATTGTCCAAGCGGAGTCCGTTGTCGTTTGTAACAGGATCAAACACAATGACTCCCAGACTTTGATATGTGATATCCAATGAGAGTAACGCTTTTGACCTGAATGTCAAAGCAAATAAAGTTTCACCTGTGGCCGAGGTGGCAGTGGTTTAGATGAACCAAAGTATACCGGGGAGCAATTGAGGCCATTTGTGATACTTTGGGTCGCTATGCTTGATATAAGGAATGCACTTCTTGAGGCCGTACTTGATTATTTTGTTCGATGCTTCTACTTGTCCATTACATTAAGGGTGATTAGAAGATGAGAACAAAATGGTAGTCCCCAGGTCTTTGTAGAATTGGATGAACCAGTTATTGTTGAACTGAGGTCCATTATCAGTGATGATGTTGAGTGGAGCACCATACTGACAATAGAGAGTTGCCAAGAGGAACTTTATGATTTTCTCCGCTGTAATCTTGACTAGCGGTTCTGCTTCGATGAACTTGGTATGATAGTCGATGATGACAACGATGAACTTGAACTATCCTTTCAATTTGGGTAACTCGCCAAAAAGATCCAATCCCCCAGCAAACAAGATATGAGAGATAATGGTAGATAGTGGGATGACAGGTATATGAACCTTGTCGACATGGAGTTGGCATTCATGATAGGTGCTGGCAACAACTATTGCGTTGGCGTGGATAGTAGGCCACCATAAGCCGTTTCACAAGACTTTGTGAGCGAGAGATCGAGTGCCTGCATGATGACCACATATGCCGCTATGTACTTCAGCCAACATACTTTGTCCAGCTCCTGAGGTAACACATTTTGGATTTGGCCAAATGCGTCTGCTCTTATAAAACTGCCCGCCCGTGATGCTAAAATTGGTGGCTCTGGCGATGATGGTTCATGCCTCTGCTTTGTCGGTAGGTAACACCCCTTTGGTTTTGTACAAGTAGATGAGATCCATCCAACTTGGTGTGGTAGGTGTTATGTTGAGGATGCCAGAGAAGAATTTGGTAATGCTGGGCTTGTCAAGTACTTCAACTCTTGTCTCGCTAGGCCATCTATGAGTTGGTGTCGTAGCGAGTTGTGCCAGTGCGTTTGCCTTGCTGCTCTGCTCTTAGGGAACCTGAGTGATATTAAAGAATTTGAGCTTCACAAGGAGGTGTTTTGTGAGCTCCATATAAGAGGTCATGCTGCCACTTTTAGCCTCGAAGTCCCTGGTCACCTGGTTGACCACAAGCTGAGAATCGCTAAAGATATTGATGTCAGGGCATCCGATTGATGCGTCGATTGGAATCCAACAATAAGCACATCGTATTCTGTTTCATTGTTGGAAGCTTTGAAGTTGAATTTTAAGACGTACTCAGCATGTACCCCGCCTGGGCCAGTGAGGATGACCCTGACGTCACTTGCCGTTTGGTTCTTCGAGCTGTCAACATATATGTTCCATTTAGATTGAGACTTGAACATATGCGCCGTGAGACTTGAAGGCATTATTCTGGATGGAAAATGCAATTGGAGGCTTTATAATTCTTGACAACTGTGGTGCTCATATCATTGTTAGTCCCTAGAAAAATAAATGTCCCTCTTACTAAAGCTTTTGTTGTTTAAGAAAGCCTCATTCGAGTGAAAAGATTGAGACTAAGACAATTGTGTATGAGAGAGACTTCAAATTTGTCATCAACTATGTTAAAAGGGTCATGCACCATTCCTTAGAAGTTAAGTATAATTATTGAAGATATCAGATCAATTGCTGCTGATTTCGAAGAGGTCGCTTCCGTCACATGCTCCTTGAAGCAAAATTGTAATGGATAAGCTGGCTGGTTTGGGTCATGGTCTCGAACATCTCCATATCTTGGATCATTATATTCTTGTTTGTGATAGGAATGCATACCAGTTCAACAACATTGGTAATACATGTATGAGAGGCTTTTGCCTCAAGTTTCTCTTCCTGATCCTTTTACGTTTGTAATAAAAAGAAATCGAAAAGTATCAAGTTGTCATATCCAAGATCTAACTCATTTCAAGCTTGGATCAAATGTGCTCAACCAAAAATGGGATATCCACTCTTTGGTGATGGTTCATCGAAACACAAGACTAAAAATAACTTATCCATCCGCATTCTCAACACACTGGCAATGCCATAAGCCAACGTCGAGTGGAGGGCCTCTGGACGAAAGGAAGGGAACAAATATGAAAACTCTTAAACATGTGTCACGTGTTTCAATAGACTTAATATTTTCCTACTCACAATTTATTAAAATTTATTTATGGTGTTTTGCTTTATATTTTAGTAGCAATAATCTTTTCAATCATATTGAAAATTATCAGCATGGTTCTCTTAAATTTTTGATCAACCCCTCTCAAAATATTTGTAATGAACACGTGAATTGTTCTTTTAAATTTTTAATCACACCATGGCATGTATTTTCTCCCCCTCGTGAAATAGTGAAATAGGTACTATGATTTCCCAAATTGTGCGAACCAGAGAAAAGGGTAAGTGGTCTGCTTTCCAAAAACAAAAAGCGAAAGCCACGTTGAAAGATTACGGAGCGTGAGACAACGCGCGCGCCAAAGTCGTCAAAGCAAGTAGAAAGAGGCATTTATGTGAGCATCGCGGGCAGCACGCAAGCCTCTCCCGGGCAGCGGGCAGCGGCTAACGCCGTCTTCGCCCAGGCCGAAGAGAAATTGAAAAAGCAATCATTTATCGACCAGCTCGCACCCGAGCCTGAGCTTCGGACATAGGCTCGGACTAAGGAAGCAGCCCACTTTTCGAAAAGGCCAAGCCACCCCTATCGAAAATAATGGAACCAAACCGAGAAAAAAAATTAGAGAGAGAAAACTCAGCGCGTTTGTAGAGAGAGAAAACACACTCACAGAGACAGACAGACAGACAGAGGACTGAGTGAGAGCGAGTGAGGGAGAGGATTTCTAGAGAGAGAGAGAGAGACAGGCCTCGTCCACATGGGTCAGATCGTGAGGAGGAAGAAGAGAGGTAGGCCGTCCAAGTCAGATCTGGCTCGCCGCTCCGGCGACTCTCCGGCGGCGCCGAACACGAGCGAGCGCGAAATCCGGAGGAGTCTCCGTCGCCGGAATGTGATTTACACCATGAACTACGACGACTACCTCGACGATGACTTCTCCGAGGACGACGAAGAAGCGGAAATGAGAACACAGAAGAAGCTCAAGCTCATGGCCAAGCTTCAGCAGCAGCAGGAGGAGCGTGACTCCCACGCGCCCGACGACTCCGATTCCTCCGCGTCGTCATCGTCGGAGGACGAGGACGACGAGTTTGAGAAGAGGGGGAGGAAGAAGAAGCAGAAGCCTCCGCCGCCGCAACCGCTGAAGAAGCGGTCGGTCAACGGCGGCGATAATGACGACGATTACGAAGAAAATGACGGCGGTGATGACGAAGATGACTGTGAGGTAAGAGCAAGCAATTATAATCAAATGTGTGGATCTTACAATGGAAGAAGAAGAAGAAGGTGGAGTGGGAGAGAGTTGTCTGTGAGTCCAGCTCAGTACAAATCTTCTCTGATTGGTCCAGACTTGTATATTACTCCTACACATTCTCTCTCTCAATTTCTTTTTCTGTAACGGCTAACAAGGTCAACCATCAAAATCGCAACAGAATCTGATCACGCTCCCACCACCCTACCCTCTCTTTCTCTCTCTAATGTAGATATATTTCTCTCTCTACATTCTGCCCTCATTGTTATCTGTCTCTGTCTCTGTCTGTCCCATAAACGCATTCTCTCTTTTTCGTTCTACTATTTGTTCATTATTTTTTGTGGGTTTGTTTTCATGGGGCCTATGGATTTTGACAGGAAAGGGGTAAAAAATCAGACTCCAAGCACAATGGTTCTCCTCCAGGTTCGTGATTTTCGGTGTACTGCATTTCGATTTTACACTTGTATCTGGTGTGGGGTTGTGGCTGAGTTGTTTTATAATTTGTTCTAGGGACGCCGTCGGATAATCCTCAGTCTGTGATTCCGTTGCCGGATAAAAAGACATTGGAGTTGATTCTTGACAAGCTTCAAAAGTATGGGGACTCCAGTTTAATTTCCTGCTGATTTTCGAATTGCTCGAGTGTTCCTTGTTTTTCTGATGTTAACGTCTCATTGTGGCAGGAAAGATACTTATGGCGTCTACTCAGAGCCTGTTGATCCTGAAGAGGTGTGTGAATTTAGCACTTGGAGTGATCATGTGGTTACTAAGTTCATTATGAAGTGTTTCTTTGTGTTTCGGGGGTATAGTTTGATGAATGTGTTTGATATTGCAGCTTCCTGATTATCATGATGTCATTGAGCGTCCCATGGATTTTGCCACGGTGAGGAAGCAGTTGGCAAATGGATCATATTCTACTTTGGAACAATTTGAGGTTGGTGCTTTCTGTTACTCAATTATGTTCTCTCTTAGAGTCTCGGTGGCCTGAGAAGTGTTAGAATGTTATGTGATCTTCTCTTGCATTGTGGTGGTGAGGGTAGGGACTAATGAACTCTCCTGTCTTTCTTTTTCTTCTCACTTTTTGTTTCTGAATGCAGCAACACCGTTTATGTTTTCTGTGTGGGGTTCCATTTATTTATTTGAGGTACTAGGGTGGCAAGGGAAAGATGAAAGGCGATATAGATTCTCTAGAGAAAAATAAGGAGAGAACAAAAATACAAAACATAGACACGTAGATTCTGGAATTTCATTACTGTATTATTCTTTAAGTTTTTTACAGCAATGGCCCTTTTATTTTACTGTATCGACAGACATGGATTCACAGTTCTTTTTTTTCGGAACTTTGATTCGAAATTTTAAATGTCATGGTTGAGCTCATTTGAGATAAAGTATAGCATAGATCCCTTCCTATGCAGAAGTAAGGGTGCATGACATGCATTTTTTTCGTGTAAACTTGTGGTGATAGGATTCAAAATTTACTTGTGACTATGATGTAGAAGTGTCTTGATTCTTGAATCTGATTTATATATGCATTTTGTTTGTTGTGGACCTGGAAATGCAATTGCATTTTCTTTGTCAAAAGTGGCTGACATTCTAAAATAATTCACTTTAGATGTCCAAGGAATTGGAGACCAATCTCACGAGGGATTTTTTCTTTACATCTGAAATGTGAAAATGACCATATGTGTCAAAGTTAGTTTTTATTTTCTCTGTAGGGGATCCGTTTTGGTTCAAAGAGTAGTAGTGTCGTACAGTATTGAGTTTCTAAGGACTACATGATCATTTCGTAATAGAAAGAGCACCACTTATATTTCGCCCCGATTCTTGTGAATGACACACTTCCCTTGATTCCCTGATGCTTTGTTCTGACAATTATATTTGTTCTATTTGCATTATTGCTAGAGCTTGAGGTACAGATGATTCAGAATCTGCTAGGAAATGCACCTTATAAGTAGAATTTTCTGATCTAGTTTCCACCTTGTCCTCCTATATGTGAGTATAGATATGCTATGTGTGTGCATAGATGCATATGATATATTTATATATACATATATTTATCTTCTACTTTTATATTTAAAAAAATCGAAACTTAACATACTTGTAATGATGTGTGAAAATCGAATAGGATAGAAGCAGTTTGATATTCTGCTATATCTAGTAGCGTATCAGGATATACTCCAATCACATTATACCTCGGGGGTTTGGGCAACCTGGGACTTTTGATGGGATACTAATACGACATTATCTCGAGAGAACTTTAGAATTTACAAGAAGGTTTGGTCATGCTGAAGCATATAAATTAAGCCTTTCAAAGTATTCTGGATGTTTGCTAGAGAGAAACCAGTGCATGAGTTCACCTTTTTGATTGGCACTACGTTTTACACAAGATCTGTCTTTGGACTTGCTATTTTGTTTCCATGATTTTTTTGTTTATGGTGGAAATGAGTATCCATTTTGGTAATCTAGTTCTCTTTGTTGCAGAATGATATTTTCTTGATATGTTCAAACGCAATGCAGTATAATTCACCTGATACGATATACCACAAGCAGGTAACTGTTTTGTATTATTGTCTTTTTGTTCCTTCAGATTTTCTTGTATTGTTTCATTGTGGTTTATTCATACTGTTGTATTCTGATATTTTTGAAGGCAAATTCTATACAAGAGCTAGGAAGGAGGAAATTTGAGAGGTTAAGAATTGAATTTGAACGATCGGAAAAGGAGGCCAAATCTGTGCAGAAAACGATGTCAAGTCCCTTGGTCAAGAAACAGATAAAGAAGCCTCTCTGTCGAACATTACAGGAACCCATCGGCTCTGATTTCTCATTGGGTGCCACTCTTGCCACTGGTGCAGATGTCAAGAATGGTTCACATCCAACACCTGGCACCTGTTGCGAGAGACCTAGCAACACTGATGCTCCTATAGAGGGGAATTCATCATTGAATGAAGCTAATATAGAGAAGGCAGAAGAAATATTATCAGGTGCAATGATATGCTTAGTTTGTGCATTTAAGTAGAATTACTAGTTGCATATTCATAATGGTTGTTGCATAATGGAATGTTTGTATCTTTAGATTTTCGTTGTAGTTGAAATATCTTATTTTGAGGTACCAGATGATAAGTCAAATTGTTTTGATTTTAAAAAGTTTCTGAGGTAGCTAATTTGTCATACTGTTGTTTCCCATGAAATTTTCTTCAAATTGGCTGATTATTGTACCTTTTATAGGGAAGAATCTGCCATCCAAAGTTGGGAAAAAGCCATCTGTGTTTGATGAGAACCGCCGTGCAACCTATAACACATCCAGTGAGCTGGTGGTCACATCAGATTCAATATTTACAACCTTTGATGGGGAAATCAAGCAATTTGTTGCAGTATGTAGAACTGAATCTGTTCATTTTTCATTATACTTTTTCACTACTGCTTATTGAGAGAAAAAAAAAAAACTTTTCTTCTCTATTATTTGGCTGTTGTATGATGTTTTAGTTATACATGTTTTGAATCCTCCAATCAGGTCGGGCTTCATGCAGAATATTCATATGCCAGGAGCCTGGCTCGGTTTTCTGGAAATCTTGGACCAATTGCTTGGAAGGTTGCATCAAAGAGGATTGAACAGGCTTTACCTGGTGGGTGTAAATTTGGTCGTGGATGGGTTGAAGAGTATGAGCCACTTCCAACCCCTGTACTGATGGTAGAAAATTGTGCACAAAATCAATCTGCTTTTGCTTCAAAGTTCTTATCACACACTGAATCAAGAAAGAATGACAGAACATTAAAGGCTTCACTATCTGAAAGAGACCGCTCTGTTACTAGGCCTGTTACAGAAGAGAAACAGCACCGTGTTAGTGTACCTACTTCAACAGGGAAACCATCTCTATTTGGTTCTTCTAGGGGACGTTACTCTGAAGAAAAACCATCTGTGAGTGGCTCTGTCGGAGTAAGACTTGGTACTGCAGTTAATGCCATTAATCACCAGCAACACCCGCAGTCTAGATTTATTGAGAATGAGAAACAAGTCCCAAAGAAAGTTGAGTTGAACTCTGCACCCTCAGTTAATCAAAATAGAGCCAACCTTGCAGAAAAGCAATTAGCAAGAAACTCAGACACAACAGCTTCCATGCCCAGAGGTACAGTATTGAGAAATGTGAATGTTCCGCAACAAGTACCTTTTAAGATACCAGGAACTAATGGAGTTGTTACCTCATGGTTGCCCAATGGGAAAGGCATGAGTGCTTGTCCGGAAAATAGGAGGATTGGTTCTTCTGATAGTGCTCCTTGTCCAATGGAAAGAACTGAATCTTATTTTCCTCAAAGACAGGAGCAGGGTCTTACTGACCCAGTACAGTTGATGAAAAAATTGGCGGAGAAGACTCAAATGCAACAGAATTCATCAAATCAAGCTTTGATTGATACTAAACATGTCGTGTCATCGGTTCCATCAATCAGAAGAGATGATCCAACCAATGCTGCAGCAGCAGCTGAACAAGCTTGGATGTCTATTGGGGGTGGAGCATATAAACAATCAACTGACAATCCCACTGTACCTAGAAGTCAGATCTTTGCAGATTCATTGTATAACCCAGCCCGAGATTTTCATTCACAAATTTCACGAGTTCGAGGAGAGGTCCCTAATTCTGGTGCAATGCAATTTCAGACTGAGAGCAACTTTTCATTTCCTTCTTTTTTACCACGACCTGTCCATGTGGCGAATGAGCCACAGTTCCAAAACCGACCTATATTTTTCCCTCAGTTAGCAACAGCCGATTTGTCTAGGTTTCAGGTGCCGCCCCCTTGGAGGAGTCTCAATTTGCAACCCCCAAGACAGAAACAGGAATTTCCTCCAGATTTGAACATTGGTTTCCAGTCCCCAGGGTCTCCAGTGAAACAGTCCTCTGGTGTAATGGTAGACTCTCAGCAGCCTGACCTGGCTCTGCAGCTATGAGTCCAGATCGTTCTTCTGAGGAACTCGACAAATAGAGTACATAGCTTGGACATTTCTGGGTTCTGCTTCCAATGTTCCAATGTTGGTATGGCATAATGATTTAGGTGGTGATTGATACTGTGTTTGTTCATTTTTGACCTGGAATGGGAATTCTTTTGAAGGTATGTCTTTGTTCAACTTGATATCATCTGCTCAAAGTTTGACAGGAAACAACGCTTTAACAGAACTCCATGTTCTGCTTACTAGGTGAGGAACCGAGAATCACTGACTGGCAGAGCACACTCGGGAGCTAATATTGTGGAATGTTGGGCAGGGAGAGGATCCATTATATGACCATAAATCGACTAGGAGTCGTCAAAAACAACATAACTGCATACATGTAGTTGAGGATAACTAGTACTGTTGTACATTGTTACAGGTTGATAATTAATTAGCTTAGATCTTATGCCTTATGTAATTGTATTGATGAATCCACTTAATACCCATTATTATAATGTATATGGGCACCATCATTGTCTCTCAAGTTGAATGCATTGATTTCTCTCCAGTTCCTTTTTCTGTTACTGGCTTTACTTGGAGCTGAAGGGAAACATTTTCTCAGCATTCAAAAGATCCTGTTACCTCACTGCTTCCAATATCTTAATGTGATCGATCACTTTGGCACTTGATAGCTTCACCTCTGAAGTCGGATGAGAGCACATATAATGTCACGATCACAACCCCAAAAGGCTAGGATCAGAGAAGTCCCCCTTCAACGCCAGCATCGATCTATACCAATCAAAGCGCCTGAGATTTGGTAATCGAGGGATTTCATGCTTCTCACGCAAGGCGTCGACCTTCACCCGTTCGATGTCCAGCATGAGAGTGTGTATTGTAGTTGACAAAGATTGGGCGAAAGTAGTAAAGAAAAGCGAAATGTGATCTTAACTTGATGATGAAAGTGATTTTCGTTCCAAGATGGAATACCAGATTTGCAAGTGAAAAAACAAGCCTGTTGGAAGCTAAGGTCAAATTAAGTAACAGAGATGTATCGATCATTAAGCCATGATAAATAGTTACCGCGGACAACAAAGAAGGTAAAAACTTTACCCTTGGAAAAGTTATTCGGTTGGCCAACATATGAAATTGCTTCTCTCTTGGAAATGAAAACAAACAGAACTAGGAAAAGAAAAGGCAATATTAATCATCGTCGACCAAGGTAACTTGACTTATTTGGGGTACAGAAGAGAAGCCGGATTCACCAAACTATTACTTCCTTAAAATAGCTGATGCAATCACATGAACAATTAATCACCTAAACACCTTCCTAACACGAAGATTAAACAATAATTTTGTTTCCATCGGAGGCTTTACAGTAGTGTATATATACGTAGTGCAATTCCTATATATATAGGTGGTCATTATTGACATATATAGTTCATAGAAATGATAGAATCATAGCCGAGCTAAACAACTGTTCCTTCCAGCTCTAAAAGCTCTGCATAAATATCAAGTCAACCGATCGAGCTATCACCTTCCCATCGAATTTGATAGACGAGCAAACCGAACGATACCGAGGCTGTGCTTGCGCTTCTTCAATCTTCTTCCGCCCTTGAGAACACAGACGTCACCCTCGCATATATAACGTTTGCTTTCAAAGGTTTCTGAGAAGCAGCTGAAGATGTTGAGAACGTGCAAAACCATAGCTATGCTTATCAGACTAATTTTATGGAACAGAATTCTGGGATTTAAGGTATGATCTCCAACAACAGAAGCTGCAAAATCTTTTTCTCTGAACTGGCGGTTCTCTCTTAGACGATGGATTTCTCTTATATAGGGGTGATCACTGCACATGCTAACATAACAAAGTCAATGTTGGTTGGCCCATAATTAATTTGTTATACTTTGAAATGGCAAAACACGGTGTAATTCTCTCATAATTTTCATATTCAAAGAAGAGTTTATTTGACCATGTATACATGCTTTGTCCGAAACTAATCTATGAGTTGACTGCGCAAAAGGCCGTGTTTGGACCTAAGTGATCTGATCAGTACGTAATTGGCAACGTGGAGACTTGAAATGCAATTTACTAAGCAGTAAGCACAATGGTATGACAAATTAAGCTAATTCCCTCATCTTTTTGTCATATATCCATATATACTTACCCTTCTATTATTATTATTGTTATTAATTTGTTTTTTTCGTGGCGGAAATTTTGTTGAATTCTTTCATTTATACTTCCTTTCATTTTCCCATGTAATCTAATGTTAAGAACGATATCTCTCTATGGTCTACATTATCATTCTTTTGGATCAATCAACTATTATTCAATCAAAACTATTTTACAGCTTTTTTGACATAAGTACAAATTCAAGGGATCATTTTACAACTTTAAGGTCAATTTACAAGTTAATATATGTCAGGTACGTAGTAAAAATTAAGAACTATTAGAGGAACGACGACTTTAGATCAAGGAAAGCTGACTAGTGAGGTAGCCAGAATTCTAGCTCAGTCGTGTCAATTTATTTAAACGACGTAAAAGTCATACATGAGGAAAAAATTGAGAATTCATAACCCGAACTTAGTATAGAAATATATTTTATTTTGATAAATGAATTTACTAAACAAAAAGAAAATCAGAAACAATAAATTATGGTTACTAAACAAATAGTAAATGATTCTAAAGTTAAAACGTCAACGAACATTAATTAATAATTCATTGATTTAACATATAGTAGTATATTTTCCCATAAAGAGTTAACGAATATATTCGACTAAGACGAAATAGTTAAAACTTAAAACATACTTAAGGTTTTCTTTTCTTTTCATATATTCATCAATGTCAAAATAAATTCAATTGTATTAAATTTCTAATAACTAAGTGAAATTATATCATTGATTAACACTAATTCAAAACTTGAGGAGTGTCATTTGACACCCCTCATCATATGATGGCTACGCCCCCGACTCCCTTTTCTCTTCTCTCTTTTCCTTCCCAAACCCTAGTCGCTTCTATTCAATTTCAATCCAATTTCTCTCCATTTTCCTCCGATTTACAATCGGAGATTACCTTCTTACTCCTCATCTCACCTAGATTCTCCTAAGCCCTTTGCATGTCAATTTCAAGGCAGGAGGAGGAGGCCCTCTCTCATCCTGAAACTGATACGGAGCCACAACACCTCGTGGTAACGCTGGGTGCGGTGGATCTCGCCGTTTCGGACGAGGAAGAGGAGGATGAGTGGCTCTATGAAATGGTGATGCTGTTTTCTTTAACTCATTTGGAACCAGAGAAAGTCCAAGGTTTCAAGATATGAATGTTGGGTCTCTGGCAAGATGTTTCGAGATTGGGCAGTATTGGGTTTGGTCGGATCGCTGAGGATCGGTTTGTGTGTAAGTTTCAATATGAGGCAGATCGGAAGAGGGCTATAGAGCATGGTCCTTGGTTCCGTCACGAGGCAACAGTCGTGGTCGAGTTTTGATGGCTTGGTCGATGATCCATTTAGGATTCCGGCATCCAAGTGTAGTGCATGGGTACATATTCGGCCGGTCTCGGGCCGATTTGTTGCTGAAATTCTATAAACCAAGTGGCTTAAGAGGATTGAGAATGCTTTGGGTGGCTATCGTACTCATGACGGCCTCCTGATTACTCACCACTCGGAAATGAAACTTCTAGTGGATCTTGACCTTCGTCGGTCTTTGGTAGTGAGAACCTATTTTAACATTGGTAATTCATATTCTGTTGATGTTGTGATGGAGTATGAATGTCTAAAATGATTTTATGGAGTGTGTGGGGCCTTTAAGCATGACGCAGTTGGCTGTTCGGGATTGGCAACAGTACCAACACCCAGCTCGGACACTAACCCGATAGGGCTAGAGAAGTCGGTAGCGGCCTCTAGTCCGCATTGGGAGGTGAGTCTGGTGCAAGGTAACCCATACGCTGTTCTGGGAGGTTTTCTGAAGTCGGCTCAACTTGGCATGCCGGAGCCCACACCTGTGAAGGTCTTGGGCCCTACTTCGAGAAGGTTTGACACTAATGTTAATGTTGTTTTGCAGTTGTCTGTTCAGGAGCCTCTGCCATTAGGTGTCGTCAGTGAAGTTCCACCGTCTCATTTCAATGCTCCGGCAGGTGTACGTTACTATCATGCCCGTAAGTGTTACCGTTATATCTGCTGGGGATCAAGGGTTTAGTGAAAGTTTTACCATCCCATTTCACGAGCCTGATCAGGATATGATGGTAGATTGCAAACATAGTGCTGGAGGAGCGAGCAATGCTATGCGTCGTCCCAACAACAAGAGGGACAAATTCAGCCTTGACCCTCGTGAGGAAGGGATGAAGAATGTGTCCCCCAAGAAGTCAACAGTTGTGCTACCGGTGGATATATGTGCGGAGAATTTGTGTCGGAATGTGGCGCAATATAGGGGGTTCCTAGCTAATTAAGGAGTGGTGCATGAGCCAAAAGTTTGATAGTTACTAGTGCTACTCCGGTTTGTTAGTGTAAGGCTTGTGTCACACAATGTTATGTAGTGTAGTATTACGAGTAAATTTCTTTTCTATCGGACCAAATAATCCGATGAAATCATTATCATATTTTTTTCTATAATAGATCTTTAACGACTCCTCAAAAAAATGTCATCAACGTACACGTACTAGAAATTCTCTAATTAAAAATGTTGCAGTACTTATATATGTTGACGTTGCATGTAGTAATTAAGTAGTAGTTTAAGCTAGCTGTATTAGCTGTATTAACTTGCAAGGAATTCATGGTTCAAGGCCCAAGTGAACGTTTTGAGGGGTTTTTCCATATCAATTACTTCTCGGCATATGAATGTTTTAGGGCTTACATGCATGTGTTGCCAATGAGAATGACATAATTAGTTAGCTCTCAAAATTAAAGCTCCAACAGAGCTGGACTTTTTCCAAGCCGAAAACTTGCACATCAAAATGGAAATTGTCAAAGTAAATAGCAGTACATATCACAATTAATATTAAAAATGGAATGCGTTAAATAGACAGAATTTTAATGGGAGAACTAGATGAACACCCTTATAACTTAAATTTATTGGTTTAGTCCATTGTCTTTTTCATGAGTAGATTTAGACCCACATTAAATTTTAGATGTCATTAATGTTATTTTTCTGCCATTTTTTTTGAAATAATTTACCAAAAGTGCCATTTTCGTAGAGAATTAACATTTAATTTCAAACCTATACACTACAAGAAAAACGCACTTAGACGACGAAACCATAAACGTTTCACCAGATATGCTCTCTAAGAGCACGACCATGTATACCATGCATATTAAAATGTATTTTATTTTTGTCGAGAGCATAGAGTAAACAATTCTTGGAATGTGAGTGTCGACGGTTCAAAATCGGAGTTACGAAGATTCGTATATCAACGTTTCTGTTTCGTTGAAATTTTTGTTTCATGGTTGACTACGCCGATTAAACCCTTAACGAATTTCATATTTACTGAAAATTCATTCACTTACATATTATGTTATGATGAATATATCTAACGGTTGTTTTGTCCAAATTCAATTTTGTTAATAGTGATGGGGAGTGAATCTATACACACGAACACTTGAGTAATACAATATGAATAGATATATAACAAGTTTTTATGTTAAATTTTAATTAATTTCTATATAATTGATAAATTAAATTTTTATGACTAGACAAACAACTGTAACTTCAACAACGAGTTTACGAATTATTTTTTACGACGAAATTTGTGTCTTTTTCGATAATCACAAAATTCATTCGATGACAATCTAAACTAATCCTAATTTGGTTGATTTTTTTTCTACAATATTTTATAAATGTAATGGTTACATCTTACGTTGATTTTTTTATAATTTTTAAGCAAGTACTTCATATAAATGTTTCAGATATTTATTAAAAATAAAATAAAATAAAAAATAAAAAAATTCACTTAGACGATGAAAATTCATATTTTGGAGAAAATTGAAAATGCTTAGATGACGAAAATTATGTGTTTCATCGTCTAAGTGATAAAAAAATTAGGCGGTTTTTTTCCGCCAAAAATTTTGGCAAAAATTTAAAGTACTTAGACGACTTAGTAGATTTCGTCGTCTAAGTCAAAATAATTGGCGGTATTTTTTTCCACTAAAATTTTGCCAAAAAATTAAATCACTTAGACGACGAAAAATATGAATTTCCATTGTCAAATTGAAAATAATTAGCGGTATTTTTTAAAAATTTAAAGCACTTAGACGACGAAAATTAGTAAATTTCGTCGTCTAAGTGCTTTAAAACTCTTTAAGTTCATCATTTTCTCAATCTCTCTTCATTTTTTCCTCTTTCAATTCATTCTCCTCTCCCTCTCTCCCTCTCCCTCTCTCCCCTCTCCCTCTCTCCCCTCTCCCCCACCAATCAAACCACCCACCACTACAAGAAAAGGAGTCATTACCGGCGAGATTCCGGCCAACAAGGCCGGCGACCGGAAAAGTCGCCGGTAATGTCCATCATTACCGGCGACTTACCCCGTCGCCGGTAATGTCGCCGGAATCTCGCCGGTAATGTTGCAAAACATTACCGGCGACTCCAACCGTCGCCGGCAATGTCTCGGCACACATTTCCGGCGAAATTCCGGCCGGAAAATCGCCGGAAATGTGTGCCTAGACATTGCCGGCGACGGTTGGAGTCGCCGGTAATGTTTTGCAACATTACCGGCGAGATTCCGGCGTAAAGTCGCCGGTAATGTCTTCATTTCCGACGACTTACTCCGTCGCCGGCAATGGGTCTTATATTAGATGCCGGATGGGGCAGTTCGATCATTCAATCATTTTGGGCGAAAAAAATCCAGAGAAATCGAAAGAAGGAAAACGTACGCTCTGAAATCGATCATTCGGTATATTGTCAAAATTAAGGCGCGCGTCGAAAACTCGATCACTCGGGAAGCTATATATATAGGTACGTAGGTGTATATATACGTATATGTGGTATATATATATATATATGTCTGTGTGTTGATCAAATCCAATTCGTGAGATATATATATATATGAAATGTTGTTGATGTACGGTCACCGAAACGAGAAAACAACTTGTAGTTAATCTTGTGTCTGAATCAATGACTGGTATTATCGTATTGTTATCGGAGCCAGGCTTAACAGAGCCTCCTCCTACCCAGTCAAATACGTTTTGAATTGAAAAAAGGAGAATACTATCATCGAGTACTGAATCGAATTCAGAGATTAGATCGATATATATATATATACATATGCATGCATGTGTTGATTTAATTAGAGTTGAATTGACAGATCACGTCGATTATTAGTAGTGAATGTGTGTATATATATATAATTAATACGTAAAATTGTTAGAATTTTCAGGATGGACAAGAGTTGGATGAGCCTCGAAAGATGGGATGTCAGATATCACGAGGGAATTAGGAGTTTTGTGGATTTTGTGAAGGCTAATTGTGGAGACACTACACTTCATTATTGCCCGTGTAAAGAATGTAAGTGTTTCAGCGATCGATTTTGATTTCCCATTGATAAAGTCCAGAGGCACCTGAGTAAATACGGGTTTTGGGAAAAGTACACTTGTTGGATTTATCACGGTGAAACATCGGTAGCGGGTCCGCATGATCATGGACAATTTGGTGAGAGGGCCAGTCCACGCTATGATCATGGACATTTTGCTGAGAGGGGCAGTTCATCCTATGATCCAACATCGATGTTAATCAATGATATGTTTCCTCATGAGAGCGGTGTATTTGCTGATGAAGCACCAAATGTCCCTCCCGTCGTTGAGGGTTTCCCCCATATCGAGCCAGTCGAACCATTACCTGGAGGTCATGTAAACACAAGCGGTATGGAAAAGTACAACAACCTGATTGCATTGCAACAGACTCCGTTGTACGACGGTTGTAGTAAGACTGTTCTTGAAAGTGTGATGGGAGTGATGCAGCTAAAAATGGAGAACAAAATGTCTGTCAAAGCTGTTGATTCTTGGTTGAAGTGGACTGCTTCGCTACTGCCACCCGGTCATCGTCTTCCTACCACTCATCATAAGGTGCGACATATCCTGAAAGATCTTGGGCTTTCCTACATCAAAATTCATGCATGCAGATATGATTGTATTCTCTTCTGGGGAAAAGATCTCGAAGACCTTGAAGCCTGCCCGGTATGTTTTACAGAAAGGTATAAGTTGACTCCTGCAGGCAACAAGAAAGCTGTGAAGATACTTCGATATTTCCCGCTTATTGATAGGCTGGAGCGGTTGTTCATGTGTGCTTTCACGGCCGAGGCAATGAGATGGTGGGCTGAGAGGAACTTGCCTGACGATGACACCCTTATACACCCTTCCGACGGAGAGGCTTGGAAGCACATGGTCAGGGAGTTTGATCATTTTGCAGCAGAGGTCCGAAATGTTTGGCTAGGGCTCTCATCTGACGGATTCAACCCTTTTGGCAACATGAGTCTTCAATACAGTATATGGCCAGTTATTTTGGTACCGTACAACCTTGCACCATGGATGTGCATGAAGAAGGAATACAATATGCTCACTCTGTTAATTCCGGGCCCGGGTTATCCAGGAAAGTGTCTCGATGTGTATTTGAGGCCTTTGATTGAGGATCTTAAGTACCTGAGTGAATGTGGCCACCCCACTTACGATAGGTTCAAAAAGGAGTTGTTCCAGATGCATGCCATGCTTGTTGGCACCATCAGTGATTTTCCTGCCCGCGGTATGTTGTCGGGCAACGTTACCAGGGGTTACAGGGCTTGTTCAGAGTGCATGACGGTTGATTGTTGCAGTCCTCATTGCAGTAAAATTGTCTCGATGCGTCACCGTTGTTGGCTTCCATATGATCACCCATTTAGGCAGGATCCAGACGCGTTTGATGGGACTGTTGAAACAGGTGTGGCACCCAGGCGATGGACAGGGGAAGAAATTTTGGAAGTGTTGAATGAATACGATTTTGGCCAGTTGAGCAATCATCCTGACATAGTGGCGTCAATTCCAGACAAGCCCGAAAGGTATAAGTTTTGGACACACAAGAGCATATTCTGGGAACTCTCCTACTGGCCCAGGTTGCCTATCAGACATTACCTAGATGTCATGCACATAGAGAAGAATGTGTGTGAAAGTGTGGTGGGCACAGTTCTTAACTTGGAGGGGAAAACAAAAGACATCCCTAAGGCACGCATTGATCTTAAAGCAATGGGTGTGCGGAAACATTTGTGGTTAAGAGATGGTAAGAGAAAAATGCCGCAAGCTCCGTACACCGTAAAGCCGAAGCATAAGCATGAAATTTTTCGGTGGCTGAGTAATGTCAGGTATATATTCTTATGGCTATGTAGGAATTTGTCCTTAAATTTTTATCGGATTATGGTTATATGCGAGAAATATAATTGGTCCATATATATGGCTTTATCTATATATATGCAGGTATCCTTATGGCTATGCAGGAAATATAAGCAGGTGTGTTAACTTCCGGGACAATAAAATGTACGGATTAAAGAGTCATGACTGCCATGTACTGCTTCAACGCCTTTTCCCTATTTTCATTCGAGGGTACATGCCCAAAGAGGTGGTGGAGCCGTTGGTGGCCTTGTCAAGATTCTTTCAGAAGTTATGCACCAGAGAAGTTAAAAAAGCAGACCTCAGGGAGATGCAAGATGACATCATTTTTATCATGTGCAAGCTTGAGAGGATATTTCCCCCAAATTTTTTCGACATAATGCCGCACCTGATGATCCATCTTCCCGAACAATTGTTGCTTACCGGTCCCGTACACTACACTTGGATGTATCCCATGGAAAGGTACAAATGATTCATAAATTTGGTTTGCCTATGTTTTTATATGTAATGACTTGTGGTTAAGTAAGTTAACATGTACTTGTTAACTTGTAGACAATTGGGAGCCTACAAGGACTATGTGAAGAATAAATATGCACCTGAAGGGTGTATCGCTGAAGCATATCTTGCGCACGAGTGTGTAACGTACACCAAAGTGTACCTGGAAAATGTAGAGGACCCCCAACAACATATGCCGATAGATGAACCCCAATTCAACCTTTCTATCATCTCCAGTGACGTGGTAGTACAGGGAAGCTTGCCAAAGTCGTACAAGTTGGATGGAAATGAGGTAGCCATTGCCCACTGGTCGGTACTGATTAACTGTCAAGAAGTACAATATTGGAAAACTATCATCTTCACTGCCCTGCTATTGCCGGAAATGTTGATTACCACAACAAGACGTTTGCAAACTACTTTGGTCAATGGGTAAGTATATGTGTATATGTCTATTTTTATATATATCCTTATATAGCATGTATGTATGTACGTGGTTTTGTGGTTTCAAGATGACATAATTTCTTCTGTACGTATTAATATATGGACGTTTTCAGATGAACCATGTAGCAGATGATGGTTGCCCAGAGTGGTCAAACGAATTGAGGGTCCTGGCGATGAAACCGATTGCTTCAAAAGTTTACTCGATGTGTCAGGTCAATGGCGTGAAATTTATATGTGAAAATCGAGACGACCGACTGAAAACACAGAATTGTGGGGTGATGGTCCATGGTGGGCAGGATGGCGTTGACTATTACGGTGTCCTTCATTCAGATGTTGAACTAATTTATGGGAACCGCATGAAAGTGCACTTGTTCAAGTGTAGATGGTTTGATACTAGCCCGGAGAACACAAGGATCGATCAGTACGGAACATTTTCGGTGAATACTGCTACTACCTGGTATGAAGATGACCCTTTCGTTCTTGCCTCATCAGTAAAACAAGTGTTTTACCTGGACGATCTTCTTAACAAAGTCCCGTGGAAGGTGGTTAACCATGTTGCTCATAGAAACATATACAGTGCTGCCACACTTGGTGATATCGCAGATGATGAGGAAGTTACTGCATACCAAGAGCCGAACGCTTTTGACATTCCGGAATCATCTACGATTCGCCTTAATAATGTGAGACCTGGGAGTGTGGTTCGAATTACTGGAGCAGAACTTCTCGATGTTAATCCATATGAAGTTGACGCTGATTCAGATGACGAGGAGAGACACATATTGCCAGAGGTTACCTATGAAACCGAGTCAGACTCAAGTGATGACGATGATTACGATTATCATCCTTAGTACGTTAATGATGTAGTCGGAAATTGTTGTCGGAAATATGATGTAGTCGGAAAATGTAGTCGAAATTGTAGACGGAAATTGTAGTCGTTAATCGTACGTAGACGGAAATTGATAATCGAAATTGTAGTCGGAAAATGTAGCCGGAAATCGTACGTATACAGAAATCGTAGACGGAAAATGTAGTCGTTAATCGTACGTATACTTCATTCGTAGTCGTTAATCGGACGTATACGGAAATCATTAATCTAAATTGTAGTCGGAAAATGTAGTCGTTAATCGTACGTATACGGAAATTGATAATTGAAATTGTAGTCGGAAAATGTAGCCGGAAATCGTAGACGGAAAATGTAGTCGTTAATCGTACGTATACAGAAATCGATAATCGAAATTGTAGTCGGAAAATGTAGCCGGAAATCGTAGACGGAAAATGTTGTCGGATATTCTTCGGGAAATAATGACATTACCAACGAGTTGAAGTCGTTGGTAATGACATTACCAACGAGTTATAAGAAACTCGCCGGCAATGTCTTCTGGATAGAAACCCAGTCGAGCCCGAGCCTTTCATTTCTCCTCCTCTCCATCTCCTCTCCCTCTCCTCCTCCCAAATCGGTCCGGTGAGTTCACCTCCTCCTCCTCCTCTCCCACTCCTCCTCCTTATCCTCTACTCCTCCTCTCCCTCTCCTCCTCTCCACCGATCCCCTCTCCTCTCCTCCTCCGAAAATCTCCTCCTCCCCTCCTCCCCTCCTCTCCTCCCCTCACCATTGTAGTCGATCGGCAAAGCATTGTAGGTGGAAATCCATGGCAGGTCTGATCCTCTCTCTCTCTCTCTCAATTTTTAATTATTTTTTTGCATGTGTATGTGTATGTGTATGTGTATGTGTATGTGTATGTGTATGTGTATGTGTAAATTAATTAGGGTGCTAAGTTGGAAATTAGGGTGATAAGTTCTAAATTTATATGCAATGTATATATATGTGATGTATATATATATATTTAGGTATGTGAAAATGAAGTTATGTATATATATATGTGAAAATTATGTATAAATGTGGTTTGGATGAATGTGTGATGCATGTATATATATGTGGAAATTAAACCTAATTAAGATGCATGATATATATATGTGTGACAAATGTGGAAAATTAATTAGGGTTTGTGATTTGGATGAATATGTGATGGATAAATTTAATTAAGATGCATGATGTATATATATATACACATCGAATATGTATAGTTCTTAATTTAGGTGATATAGTTGTTAATTAATCGTATAAATGAAGGTGGAAATCGGGATCGGAACGGTTTAGAACCAGAACGGTTTTAAACCGGAACGGTTTGGAACCGGAACCGTTTGAAACCGGAACTGTTTGTAACCGGAACCGTTATGTTACAAATGTTTCCGGTTATAAACAGTTCCGGTTTCTAACGGTTCCGGTTCCAAACCGTTCCGGTTCCGATTTGGTATAGAACCCAAACGGTTTGGAACCGGAACGGTTTGGAACCGGAACTGTTTGTAACTGGAACCGTTATGTTACAAACGGTTCCGGTTCCAAACCGTTCCGGTTCCGATTTGCTATAGAACCGAAACGGTTTGGAACCGGAACGGTTTGGAACCGGAACTGTTTGTAACTGGAACCGTTATGTTACAAACGGTTCCGGTTCCAAACAGTTCCGGTTTCAAACGGTTCCGGTTCCAAACCGTTTCGGTTAATTACCGAATCCATGACTATTCCGATGTCAAGGAGGTTTTGTGGCTAATTGGCTTCGGAGAGGTTCCCGAAATAGTGGAGGGAACAGTAGTCAAGCTTCCTCCTCGCCCGCAGTTAGCAACACGCCCAGTGGGCCAATGATGAGTGCTCGCACGAGAGCCTTGCTAGAGGCGCGAGCTGAGGAGGAAGCTGCACGATCAAGAGCCGTGCAACTGGAAGTTGAGCCTCGAGCCTCAGTCTCTAGACGCTCAATCAGCAGACGTCCCTCCGGTGGCAGAGCCTCAGACGAGCGACAGTCAACGGGGGCATCAGAAACTCCCTCAATCCGAATGCCCCATATTCGGATGGTGCCTACTCCCATTTCACGGGAATCATCTGAGACACATGGTGGTGCTGGCGCCTCATCGTCCAGGCCTCGTCTATCTCCGCCGTCCGGTCTCTTCCTACCCGACGAGATTCCTGTCATCCCTGAATTCGATGATAGGGGGATGCCTGTTTATATTGAAGGACGGCCGGAGTTCCTGAGCATGGAGGAAGCGTATAACTTCCTCCCGTTCGACCCCGTGTATCTTTGGAGTGTGAGGTGCACCAACCAACAAACGGACGATGCAGGTAAATTTTATTTAACATCAAATTGATTACTTAATTATTACTTAAGACTTGCGATAGGTTCAATTAATGATATCAATTTGTTGACATTGTATTATTAGGCAATTTCGTTAATGGGACTGGAAAACGGAAAGGGGCTAGATGCACCTGCACCGGGAAGAGACTTGAGCAGGCAATGTCTTTCAATGCAGGTTCTGGAATTGAGCCCAATCCAGAACCGCGTTTTTTTTTCAAAATTTTTTCACACATTGCCAGCGACATGGACCTCAGTCGCCGGCAATGTCACAAATTCCGGCCACGGCGGCGCTACCATTGCCGGCGACGGCGTCGCCGGTAATGTCCGAGACATTGCCGGCGACTTGAGTCTATTAACGAAATTGCCTAATAATACAATGTCAACAAATTGATATCAATTAATTGAACCTATCGCAAGTCTTAAGTAATAATTAAGTAATCAATTTGATGTTAAATAAAATTTACCTGCATCGTCCGTTTGTTGGTTGGTGCACCTCACACTCCAAAGATACACGGGGTCGAACACGCTCAGGAACTCCGGCCGTCCTTCAATATAAACAGGCATCCCCTATCATCGAATTCAGGGATGACAGGAATCTCGTCGGGTAGGAAGAGACCGGACGGCGGAGATAGACGAGGCCTGGACGATGAGGCTCCAGCACCACCATGTGTCTCAGATGATTCCCGTGAAATGGGAGTAGGCACCATCCGAATATGGGGCATTCGGATTGAGGGAGTTTCTGATGCCCCCGTTGACTGTCGCTCGTCTGAGGCTCTGCCACCGGAGGGACGTCTGCTGATTGAGCGTCTAGAGACTGAGGCTCGAGGCTCAAATTCCGGTTGCACGGCTCTTGATCGTGCAGCTTCCTCCTCAGCTCGCGCCTCTAGCAAGGCTCTCGTGCGAGCACTCATCATTGGCCCACTGGGCGTGTTGCTAACTGCGGGCGAGGAGGAAGCTTGACTACTGTTCCCTCCACTATTTCGGGAACCTCTCCGAAGCCAATTAGCCGCAAAACCTCCTGGACATCGTAATAGTCATGGATTCGGTAATTAACCGAAACGGTTTGGAACCGGAACCGTTTGAAACCGGAACTGTTTGGAACCGGAACCGTTTGTAACATAACGGTTCCAGTTACAAACAGTTCCGGTTCCAAACCGTTCCGGTTCCAAACCGTTTCGGTTCTATAGCAAATCGGAACCGGAACGGTTTGGAACCGGAACTGTTTGAAACCGGAACTGTTTGGAACCGGAACCGTTTGTAACATAACGGTTCCAGTTACAAACAGTTCCGGTTCCAAACCGTTTGGGTTCTATACCAAATCGGAACCGGAACGGTTTGGAACCGGAACCGTTAGAAACCGGAACTGTTTATAACCGGAAACATTTGTAACATAACGGTTCCGGTTACAAACAGTTCCGGTTTCAAACGGTTCCGGTTCCAAACCGTTCCGGTTTAAAACCGTTCTGGTTCTAAACCGTTCCGATCCCGATTTCCACCTTCATTTATACGATTAATTAACAACTATATCACCTAAATTAAGAACTATACATATTCGATGTGTATATATATATACATCATGCATCTTAATTAAATTTATCCATCACATATTCATCCAAATCACAAACCCTAATTAATTTTCCACATTTATCACACATATATATATCATGCATCTTAATTAGGTTTAATTTCCACATATATATACATGCATCACACATTCATCCAAACCACATTTATACATAATTTTCACATATATATATATATACATCACTTCATTTTCACATACCTAAATATATATATACATCACATATATATACATTGCATATAAATTTAGAACTTATCACCCTAATTTCCAACTTAGCACCCTAATTAATTTACACATACACATACACATACACATACACATACACATACACATACACATGCACATGCACATGCAAAAAAATAATTAAAAATTGAGAGAGAGAGAGAGAGGATCAGACCTGCCATGGATTTCCACCTACAATGCTTTGCCGATCGACTACAATGGTGAGGGGAGGAGAGGAGGGGAGGAGGGGAGGAGGATATTTTCGGAGGAGGAGAGGAGAGGGGATCGGTGGAGAGGAGGAGAGGGAGATGAGGAGTAGAGGATAAGGAGGAGGAGTGGGAGAGGAGGAGGAGGAGGTGAACTCACCGGACCGATTTGGGAGGAGGAGAGGGAGAGGAGAGGGAGAGGAGGAGGAGAGGGAGAGGATGAGAAATGAAATGCTTGGGCTCGACTGGGTTTCTATCCAGAAGACATTGCCGGCGAGTTTCTTATAACTCGTTGGTAATGTCATTAGCAACGACTTCAACTCGTTGGTAATGACATTACCAACGAGTTATAAGCAACTCGTTGGTAATGACATTACCAACGACGAGTTAACTCGTGGGTAATGTCATTACCAACGAGTTGCTTATAACTCGTTGGTAATGTCATTATTTCCCGAAGAATATCCGACAACATTTTCCGTCTACGATTTCCGGCTATATTTTCCGACTACAATTTCGATTATCGATTTCTGTATACGTACGATTAACGACTACATTTTCCGTCTACGATTTCCGGCTACATTTTCCGACTACAATTTCGATTATCAATTTCCGTATACGTACGATTAACGACTACATTTTCCGACTACAATTTAGATTAATGATTTCCGTATACGTCCGATTAACGACTACGAATGAAGTATACGTACGATTAACGACTACATTTTCCGTCTACGATTTCTGTATACGTACGATTTCCGGCTACATTTTCCGACTACAATTTCGATTATCAATTTCCGTCTACGTACGATTAACGACTACAATTTCCGTCTACAATTTCGACTACATTTTCCGACTACATCATATTTCCGACAACAATTTCCGACTACATCATTAACGTACTAAGGATGATAATCGTAATCATCGTCATCACTTGAGTCTGACTCGGTTTCATAGGTAACCTCTGGCAATATGTGCCTCTCCTCGTCATCTAAATCAGCGTCAACTTCATATGGATTAACATCGAGAAGTTCTGCTCCAGTAATTCGAACCACACTCCCAGGTCTCACATTATTAAGGCGAATCGTAGATGATTCCGGAATGTCAAAAGCGTTCGGCTCTTGGTATGCAGTAACTTCCTCATCATCTGCGGTATCACCAAGTGTGGCAGCACTGTATATGTTTCTATGAGCAACATGGTTAACCACCTTCCACGGGACTTTGTTAAGAAGATCGTCCAGGTAAAACACTTGTTTTACTGATGAGGCAAGAACGAAAGGGTCATCTTCATACCAGGTAGTAGCAGTATTCACCGAAAATGTTCCGTACTGATCGGTCCTTGTGTTCTCCGGGCTAGTATCAAACCATCTACACTTGAACAAGTGCACTTTCATGCGGTTCCCATAAATTAGTTCAACATCTGAATGAAGGACACCGTAATAGTCAATGCCATCCTGCCCACCATGGACCATCACCCCACAACTCTGTGTTTTCAGTCGGTCGTCTCGATTTTCACATATAAATTTCACGCCATTGACCTGACACATCGAGTAAACTTTTGAAGTAATCGGTTTCATCGCCAGGACCCTCAATTCGTTTGACCACTCTGGGCAACCATCATCTGCTACATGGTTCATCTGAAAACGTCCATATATTAATACGTACAGAAGAAATTATGTCATCTTGAAACCACAAAACCACGTACATACATACATGCTATATAAGGATATATATAAAAATAGACATATACAAATATACTTACCCATTGACCAAAGTAGTTTGCAAACGTCTTGTTGTGGTAATCAACATTTCTGGCAATAGCAGGGCAGTGAAGATGATAGTTTTCCAATATTGTACTTCTTGACAGTTAATCAGTACCGACCAGTGGGCAATGGCTACCTCATTTCCATCCAACTTGTACGACTTTGGCAAGCTTCCCTGTACTACCACGTCACTGGAGATGATAGAAAGGTTGAACTGGGGTTCATCTATCGGCATATGTTGTTGGGGGTCCTCTACATTTTCCAGGTACACTTTGGTGTACGTTACACACTCGTGCGCAAGATATGCTTCAGCGATACACCCTTCAGGTGCATATTTATTCTTCACATAGTCCTTGTAGGCTCCCAATTGTCTACAAGTTAACAAGTACATGTTAACTTACTTAACCACAAGTCATTACATATAAAAACATAGGCAAACCAAATTTATGAATCATTTGTACCTTTCCATGGGATACATCCAAGTGTAGTGTACGGGACCGGTAAGCAACAATTGTTCGGGAAGATGGATCATCAGGTGCGGCATTATGTCGAAAAAATTTGGGGGAAATATCCTCTCAAGCTTGCACATGATAAAAATGATGTCATCTTGCATCTCCCTGAGGTCTGCTTTTTTAACTTCCCTGGTGCATAACTTCTGAAAGAATCTTGATAAGGCCACCAACGGCTCCACCACCTCTTTGGGCATGTACCCTCGAATGAAAATAGGGAAAATGCGTTGAAGCAGTACATGGCAGTCATGACTCTTTAATCCGTACATCTTATTGTCCCGGAAGTTAACACACCTGCTTATATTTCCTGCATAGCCATAAGGATACCTGCATATATATAGATAAAGCCATATATATGGACCAATTATATTTCTCGCATATAACCATAATCCGGTAAAAATTTAAGGACAAATTCCTACATAGCCATAAGAATATATACCTGACATTACTCAGCCACCGAAAAATTTCATGCTTATGCTTCGGCTTTACGGTGTACGGAGCTTGCGGCATTTTTCTCTTACCATCTCTTAACCACAAATGTTTCCGCACACCCATTGCTTTAAGATCAATGCGTGCCTTAGGGATGTCTTTTGTTTTCCCCTCCAAGTTAAGAACTGTGCCCACCACACTTTCACACACATTCTTCTCTATGTGCATGACATCTAGGTAATGTCTGATAGGCAACCTGGGCCAGTAGGAGAGTTCCCAGAATATGCTCTTGTGTGCCCAAAACTTATACCTTTCGGGCTTGTCTGGAATTGACGCCACTATGTCAGGATGATTGCTCAACTGGCCAAAATCGTATTCATTCAACACTTCCAAAATTTCTTCCCCTGTCCATCGCCTGGGTGCCACACCTGTTTCAACAGTCCCATCAAACGCGTCTGGATCCTGCCTAAATGGGTGATCATATGGAAGCCAACAACGGTGACGCATCGAGACAATTTTACTACAATGAGGACTGCAACAATCAACCGTCATGCACTCTGAACAAGCCCTGTAACCCCTGGTAACGTTGCCCGACAACATACCGCGGGCAGGAAAATCACTGATGGTGCCAACAAGCATGGCATGCATCTGGAACAACTCCTTTTTGAACCTATCGTAAGTGGGGTGGCCACATTCACTCAGGTACTTAAGATCCTCAATCAAAGGCCTCAAATACACATCGAGACACTTTCCTGGATAACCCGGGCCCGGAATTAACAGAGTGAGCATATTGTATTCCTTCTTCATGCACATCCATGGTGGAAGGTTGTACGGTACCAAAATAACTGGCCATATACTGTATTGAAGACTCATGTTGCCAAAAGGGTTGAATCCGTCAGATGAGAGCCCTAGCCAAACATTTCGGACCTCTGCTGCAAAATGATCAAACTCCCTGACCATGTGCTTCCAAGCCTCTCCGTCGGAAGGGTGTATAAGGGTGTCATCGTCAGGCAAGTTCCTCTCAGCCCACCATCTCATTGCCTCGGCCGTGAAAGCACACATGAACAACCGCTCCAGCCTATCAATAAGCGGGAAATATCGAAGTATCTTCACAGCTTTCTTGTTGCCTGCAGGAGTCAACTTATACCTTTCTGTAAAACATACCGGGCAGGCTTCAAGGTCTTCGAGATCTTTTCCCCAGAAGAGAATACAATCATATCTGCATGCATGAATTTTGATGTAGGAAAGCCCAAGATCTTTCAGGATATGTCGCACCTTATGATGAGTGGTAGGAAGACGATGACCGGGTGGCAGTAGCGAAGCAGTCCACTTCAACCAAGAATCAACAGCTTTGACAGACATTTTGTTCTCCATTTTTAGCTGCATCACTCCCATCACACTTTCAAGAACAATCTTACTACAACCGTCGTACAACGGAGTCTGTTGCAATGCAATCAGGTTGTTGTACTTGTCCATACCGCTTGTGTTTACATGACCTCCAGGTAATGGTTCGACTGGCGCGATATGGGGGAAACCCTCAACGACGGGAGGGACATTTGGTGCTTCATCAGCAAATACACCGCTCTCATGAGGAAACATATCATTGATTAACATCGATGTTGGATCATAGGATGAACTGCCCCTCTCAGCAAAATGTCCATGATCATAGCGTGGACTGGCCCTCTCACCAAATTGTCCATGATCATGCGGACCCGCTACCGATGTTTCACCGTGATAAATCCAACAAGTGTACTTTTCCCAAAACCCGTATTTACTCAGGTGCCTCTGGACTTTATCAATGGGAAATCGAAATCGATCGCTGAAACACTTACATTCTTTACACGGGCAATAATGAAGTGTAGTGTCTCCACAATTAGCCTTCACAAAATCCACAAAACTCATAATTCCCTCGTGATATCTGACATCCCATCTTTCGAGGCTCATCCAACTCTTGTCCATCCTGAAAATTCTAACAATTTTACGTATTAATTATATATATATATACACACATTCACTACTAATAATCGACGTGATCTGTCAATTCAACTCTAATTAAATCAACACATGCATGCATATGTATATATATATATATATATATCGATATAATCTCTGAATTCGATTCAGTACTCGATGATAGTATTCTCCTTTTTTCAATTCAAAACGTATTTGACTGGGTAGGAGGAGGCTCTGTTAAGCCTGGCTCCGATAACAATACGATAATACCAGTCATTGATTCAGACACAAGATTAACTACAAGCTGTTTTCTCGTTTCGGTGACCGTACATCAACAACATTTCATATATATATATATCTCACGAATTGGATTTGATCAACACACACATATATATATATATATATATATATATACCACATATACGTATATATACACCTACGTACCTATATATATAGCTTCCCGAGTGATCGAGTTTTCGACGCGCGCCTTAATTTTGACAATATACCGAATGATCGATTTCAGAGCGTACGTTTTCCTTCTTTCGATTTCTCTGGATTTTTTTCGCTCAAAATGATTGAATGATCGAACTGCCCCATCCGGCATCTAATATAAGACCCATTGCCGGCGACGGAGTAAGTCGCCGGAAATGAAGACATTACCGGCGACTTTACGCCGGAATCTCGCCGGTAATGTTGCAAAACATTACCGGCGACTCCAACCGTCGCCGGCAATGTCTAGGCACACATTTCCGGCGATTTTCCGGCCGGAATTTCGCCGGAAATGTGTGCCGAGACATTGCCGGCGACGGTTGGAGTCGCCGGTAATGTTTTGCAACATTACCGGCGAGATTCCGGCGACATTACCGGCGACGGGGTAAGTCGCCGGTAATGATGGACATTACCGGCGACTTTTCCGGTCGCCGGCCTTGTTGGCCGGAATCTCGCCGGTAATGACTCCTTTTCTTGTAGTGTTTCATGAATTTTTCATTTAATTTTTTTTTATAAAATCAACCACTTAGACGACGGAAATAATATAATTTTGTCGTCTAAGTGTTACATCTTAGACGACGAACTTATAGTATTTCCGTCGTATAAATAGTTTCGTTTAATTTTTTGGGGACAAAATTAAGCACTTAGACGACGGAAATACTATAAGTTCGTCGTCTAAGTGTTACATCTTAGACGACGAACTTATAGTATTTCCGTCGTCTAAATGGTTTCGTTTAATTTTTTGGGGACAAAATTAAGCACTTAGACGACGGAAATACTATAAGTTCGTCGTCTAAGTGTAACATCTTAGACGACGCAAACTATAGTTTTCGTCGTCTAGGAGTTCACTAAGACAACAAAGAAAATTTGTCGTCTAAGTGTTCACTCAAGCGACAAAAGTAAATTCGTGATCTAAGCATCACTTAGACGACGAAATTTTTGTTTTCCGTCGTCTAAGTGCTTAGACGACAGTACTTGGACGAAGAACTTTAGACGACGAAATTTTTGTCGTTTAAGTACTTAGACGACGAAATTGCTTCGTAGTCTAAGATTTCGTCGTCTAAGTGCGTTTTTCTTGTAATGATAATAAATCGAAGCTGATTTCAGTTTTCGTCATTAAACACTACTATCATACGATTAATCTTGATATTTAAATTTTGATTAGATTAAGGAGTTACTTTTAAAATACAAATCCATTTATTATTTAACAAAGATAAATCATAATATGTTCATGCAACTACGTACGATAGTAGGTAGGTAAATTATATATACGTAAAAAGTAATAGACAGATTAATCTATGGTTCTTGTAGGTAAATTCGATAAAATAACCTAGGTAAATTATCCAAATAAGTAGCTAGGTTAACGTAATAGGTATATTAAAGAGGTCAATAGGTAAATTAGTCTTAATAGGTAAGCTATCTAATAGGTAGTCAAAGGTAGGTAACTTATTTGTAAGACAAGGTAAATTGCTCATAACCCTGTCTACATATTTGTTCCTAAAGTGTTCATAAGAAAGTACTACAAATAAATATATAGGGAGAACATGTATGTTCATGTATATCAACAAAACTTCATCAGGCAATAAAATATATGAAAATTACCTCAATGATATATTGTTGAACCTAGAAGAAGATATTAGAAAGCTCAACGATACTCGAGACTATAGTTTTTTTCATTTTCTGAAGAACTAACAACTTTCTTTATTTTTGTGTGTGAAGAATCCTCAGGCATGATATTATATTGTGAAATAGTTGGAATTTAAATTGAAATTAATTGTCGATCCCTTAATTGTATAACAATCCTTGATTTTTCTTTTTTTTATAAATGAGAGGACAAATAGGAAAAGAAGAAAATTTTGTTATCAAATTCAAAAGTCAATGACTATTCATAGTTAAAAATTAGGTTAAAGGTACATTAGGCATCTTGAAATATGAAAGAGTAAATGATTGTTCTTGAAATAAAAAAAAGGGACTAAATCCATGATCAAAATATTGGTTGGATTATTATTAGAATTTGAAATGTGGTAAGGAGTTTTCCGTAGTTTCTCCAATTTTAATTGGTGAAAGAATTTGAAATGCCAAACATGAATACTAGGCATGACGTACCTAGACAGTATATATATAGATCAAGCTAGCATTACACCATATTCTACATCCGCATCCATGTCCAAGCAGACGCAGTTGTACGAACGTCTTATTAGGACTCGATCAAAACCCTAGCTAGTTAATTGGTTGCCTTCGTTCAAACTCTGGCTGGCATGGCGCATGCAGTAAGCGTAATTTAGAACTCGAAGCAATCTGGTTGAAATGAAATGGCAACCTCGAATTACCGCTTTGACTAGCTTTACTTTCCAAAAATACCCAACAGCTAGAATCGGATGGGATTGCGCGCGTTTGAAAATGAACAAAAAGACATGGTCCTTATTAATCATATATAAACCGTAATTGTCTCCCCTCTCTAAAATCATCTCCTGGTTAAATACTCTCATTCCCTTAACCAAAAAGGCTACATCAACCAAACCCGCTCTATCTTTCTCCAGAGACCTTGATTCCCTATTTCATTCTCGAACTCTGAAACCCCCATATTCCAGAAGGTTTCAAGGGTTAGAGTAAGGAGAGAGTGAGGAGGAGAGAAGGGTCTCTTTCATTCCCATAGTTATTATCTAGGATATTTATACAATAGAGAATTATGTAAAAAAAATCAAAAAAATCATATACACCACACCATCTGAGAAAGAAACGGTGATAGCTTTACTTTGCATGCCATCGGCTAATATCAGCATGGCACACAGTTTTGACAGCGTTAATGGCGGTACTCTTCAGAGCGAAGCACGGCCGGAGGAATGGGGTGGCAGATTAAGGGAGGGCAATGATAATAATAGTAAGGGCCTAAAGAAAGGTCCGTGGTCCCCCGTGGAGGATCAGATTCTGATGGATTACGTGAGGAAACACGGCAAGGGGAACTGGAATGCGGTGCAGAGGAATTCGGGGCTAAACCGTTGTGGCAAGAGTTGCAGGCTCCGGTGGGCCAATCATCTCCGCCCTAACTTGAAGAAAGGTGCATTCACTCCCGAAGAGGAGAGGCACATTCTTGAGCTGCACGCCAAATACGGCAACAAATGGGCGCGCATGGCCTCTCAGGTACATATATTATTTCATATATATATATATATGTTTGGATAGGTTTCCAGTTTTTGTACGTTGCGTGGAGATACTGCATGCATGCGATTGAAGTATTTAGTTTTTTGTTTTTAGGAAATATTGTGCCTTATTTTGTTGTTGTTTTTGTTGTTGTCAATCTCGATCCAGTTACCTGGACGGACAGATAACGAGATAAAGAACTACTGGAATACAAGGATGAAGAAGCGACAACGCAAGGGTCTATCACTATATCCTCATGGTGTCAATCAATCCCAACAACAATCCCATACTCATTACAATTCGCATTCTGAACCTACAAGTATAAGCAACATTTCGACAGGACTGACCCAATCGACAACCACCACCACAATACCACATACGGGCTCAACTTTTGGCTACCAATTCCAAAGCTCATCATCCCAAACACAACTTCCTCCCATCTCCCCACAACAGCCAAAGTCTAGTCTCAACCATTCTTCCCCTCTATTTGATCCGAACAACTCGTCGTTCTCTGCCTATGTGCCCTCCTTTACCTTCCAACGTCCCACTTCGACGCTCGGAGCCCCCTTAGGTCACAAACGATACCGAGACAACATTGGGTTTTCGCCTCCGATTTCCCCAAATCAACCAAGAAACACTTCAATGCTGCGAACCAGCTCCATGCCCGACATTGCTTTCTATAACCAATATTTAGAAAGCAGCAACTCTATGCCAGCTGACACGGCTTCTTTTCATCAGCTTCAACCACAAAATTTCAGTCAGTCTTCCTTAAGAGCACCATTTCCTCGTACCAGCACCATGTTCGATTTCGAGAACACTTTGATGTCGCCAATTAACTCGTTCTATTCGATGCACTCAGAGCTTCCCCTGAGCCAAGTATCACAATTGCCAGAGGCCCATATAGGTCATGTATCTCAAATAAGGTCACCGTCAGGGATAAACTTCGAATTCGGTACCAGCACAAATACAGTGGAGACTACTCACTACGGTGACGGGTTGTTGGATAAGTTGTTACAAGAAGCTGACACATCGACTTATGATACAGTCCAAAGGAATAAGGTTCATGTCTTGGATGAGTATGGTCACTCATTGGCTTCGGCGTCCATGGATAACTCTTTATTAGGTAAGTTCTAGATCGGTTTGCTATCATTCTTATCTACTTGAAGGGGATCACTTTAAGTATATATGTATGATCGATACTCATTCAATTCTCTTCACTGGATATAATACGTAGAAATGAAACCAATCCAGAATCATCAACGTATGAACTACTCTGTGCACGAAGACTTGTCGAGTTTGTTGGACTTAATCCCGATCACCGAGCCAGTGTCCGATTGGTACAACATTAATCATACTACCGAACACTCTAATAACCAATCTTCTGGAGAAACAAATTCTAGCTTGGATTTCGAGATGCAGCATCGCATGGCTTCAATGTTCCCAGCTGACTCTTGGGACAATTCGTCTGAAGCCCCAGTAGAGGTATCTTAGAGAAGCACGGAGCCATGCATAGTTGGCATGTCAATCTCATGCTCATTATCACGTGAAATAAAACATAAGATGAGCTATAGTTAAAGATAAACGTACAACAACAGCAATTGAATTGGAAAGGGAATCAACCGAGATGAAAACGGTGATCGAGCTTAATTTGATTATGCCAGCTATCTAACTAGTTAAACACGTACAGTACGTGTTCCAAATATCTGACTCAGGTTGCTCTGCTGGCTAAAAGAAAAGAGAACCGAAGCGAAACTCAAAAGGATGCGACTATTGTAGGTCATGGACTGGAGAGTGGAGGCACTACATGATTCGAACGGTAGAGGTTGTACAAGATATCAAGGAGGAAAACTCGCATCTTTTTGTTCTTTTCATTATTAGAGTTCAACCGTCATATATTTTTTTTTGGAAAATGATTGTTGGCATTAAACTTAGGCCTTAAATGGGCCATCACTTAATCATATATAGCATCTATATTAACGACACATCAGTTTTGATCGGTCATCTCATTTAATCTAAATGACTATTAATCATATATAGCATCTATATTTTACCCATTTGATAGCTTATCATTTTTCATGTAATTTATTTTCAACATTATATTTTGTTACCATACCTTTTCCAGTTGGCTTTCCTTTTCTAGTTGGTGTTCTTAGTTCTGGACTCTAGCTCTCTTGATTTGATGGCGGCTTTGGTTAATTGAATTATTACCATTTATACCTATATATAAGTTCATCTTCTTTATTATGGATTCTTGAGGGTATGTATCTTTATTCTTGAGAGTGATTGTCCTGTACTAATCCATTTAGAGCAGAACTTTTGAACTTCAATCAATGATTTTTTTTTTCATCAGTACGTAGATTAGTGTGGCTAATAAAAACCGATAAGAAGAGGAGTAATAGACTCACTTAAGATTATTGTAAGCATGCAGATTTGGGGGAAGGAAGATATATATCACCTTAATTAGGCACTAGCATTGGGTTCAAGGATACGTTTCTGGGTTTTCAATCTAGGGTTCATCAATTGCATTAGGCGCAGTTCATATATAAGAATAAAGGGTGGATTTTTTATATGAAGGTCAAACATTTTAATGATGATTATCGATCAGGAAATTAAATAACCAAGGGATATATTTGGGTTTGCCAAACTTTACATAAAACATGAATATAACAAATTAACTATTTAAAATGACATGGAATTTCCAAATCATATTAAGGCCACAAAGTTAGGCCTTCTTAAGAGCAAATGCACCCATTGTTTGAGCAATTGCTCGAGCAATTCCCTAAACTGCTTGAGCAGTTTGAAATCACCAAACTGCTTGGGCAATTTCAAAATAGAATGCAGCAGTTACTATTCAGTGACCGAATGAGAGCGTGACATGTGTCATCTCCGAATTGCGATTTCAACAAAATAAATATGATGTATTTTTTTGGCAAGTAATTTCATAAAGGAATTGTAATTTTATTTCTTGAAAATTTAAATACATAATGGAAAGATAATGAAAACATAATGGAAACATAAATGACAACATTTATTCTTAATACAATTGCTAAAATTACTCTGGAAAGAGTACGCGTGGTTGATAACAATCAACAAATGTATCATCAGCAGCTTCACCTTCCTTATCTTCGGCTTCCTTCAGGATATCTAGTTTCCTCTTGGTAAAGTATTTTTTGGAGATCGGGGTCATAGCCTCCAAATTCATTGTCATGATCTTTGTTTCTTCCTCTTGTTTCTTGAGTTAGAGCTCACTTGCCGCCCTTGCTTCTTTTCTTTGTTGAAGTTATATATACTCTTTGTAATAATTAAGCTCACTTTCATTATATATGCATCTTCCTCGCGGAATGCCACGATGCTTGATCACTTGCCATGGTTTGCAAAACCTCAGTGCGTTGATCAATATGAGTCTTACCTTATTTCTTTTGACGCCTTTCTTCTTTTACCGTCTCGCATCCCATTGGTCTAACCGGAATCGACGGACCAGTGCCAACGTAGGCGGGTGGTGTTTCATTCACTTCCTCGTCACCCAAATTTATGATTGGAGATGATTCGGTAACGGAGGGAGTCTCTTCATATGAGCTTACATACGGAGACGAAGTACTTGATTCAACATCTCGGTAACTTGGATGGTCCTTAAGAACTTCATAACATTTAAAGTGGATGAACGGTATTTTCTTAGCGACATAGAAGTATACTTGAGCTTACTTAATAGAAAAAAATGAAGTAAATTAATTAGATTAAAATGACATACAAAAAGTTAATTAAAAATTCACTAAATTAATTACATAGTAGAAATTAAATAAAAATGAGATGATGAGTATAAGGAGTTACCTCATCCATATGAGAAGTGTCGCTAACTCTACGCTTATGTGCGTCTCGCAAACATTGACCCAATTTTTATAATGGTAGCTTGAATTTATTGTAGTGAGACGCAAGCGCAATTTGAGACCTAGGCTCCTCTTGAGGTGTTTCTCCTTCCGATGGCACCCAATTTTGCATATAATCAGCATGAATTTTCTTCCACAATTTATCATTCCTTTGTTTGTTGCCGTTGAATTCATCAATACTATGACGTGCGAAGGAGATGCACATTTGTAAATGTTCGGAAGGAAGCCAATGGGTGGCCATTTTTTTCAGAAAAATGCTCAAGACAATGAGAGTAGAGATGGAGAAGAGATGGATGGAGATGCGAATTTTGTTGTGCACAAATTAGTGTGACTTGTGAAATAAATGGTGTAGTATCATAGGGAAATATTATGGGGTGTTATGCAATTTTTGGAGATTTTTTTGTAAATATTTTTGGGTATTCCCGTTTATATCCGTTCTGAAAAAAAGTAACCGTTCTGTTTGAATATCAACCGTTGGATCGGATTTTGATTTCAAAATCAACGGCCCAGATCAACTGGCCCGTTAGATTTTTTTTTCCGGTTCGGTAAGGCCATATGTCACCCCATGATTGGTTGGTAACTTCTTTTTTTTCACCTTTTACTGGGGCAAGTAAAAAAAAACAATGTCAGCTGACGTCACCCACGTGCTGGTGGGCTTCACTAGCTGCTCGATCTGCAGCTCACCCCATTTTTGCTCGATCTGGAGCTCAAGCTCGGGTCAACGAGCAGCTCGGCTGAATTTTTCGGCATGCTGCATTTTTTTTTTGGTTTGCTTGATCAGTTGCCGGCGGGTCCTGCCCTTGCTCGAGCAACTAAGCAAAAAACTGCTCGCCGGTGCAGTTGCTCTTATGGCCTCATAGCATTGCTTTTTTTTTTTTTGTGATTGAAAGAGTTGAAGGTTAAATTAGAAAATTCAAAGCAGTTTTAGCTTTAAAGAGTTCAATTTTGTGTGACATAATGACATTTTTCGGAGCTCAATTTTCATAAATTATTATTGATGATTCTAACAATTTATCTCATAGTGATGTATGTTAACAAGAGAGAGTCCTATTTTGATAGTCAGTTAGCATTGTAGTAAGTGGTAGTCATCCGACGTTAGATCAAATTTATTAGAATTTAACGGTTAAGAAAAATAGGGAAAAGTATTCAAGATTTTAACTTTTTTTCTTTTTTCTTTTTGTAAATCCTTTTCCTAATTATAATAATATATATATATATATATGTTGTATACTCGTATACTAACAACACATCCCCCTTAAACTGAGAATGTACGCACGTACATTACGTAGCCTCTCATTCTCGATCTACTTTTTTCCTCCTCTTCGACGTCTCTAATAGTGATTTGGCATTTCAAGAAATGCATGTTGCACCAACTATGCTATTGATATATAGCAATATCAACTTACCTCATAGTCGATTGAATGAGGAACGATGTTTTTACTCATCATTAGATGTGTATGGTTCACAACTTGAAATAGTAACGAGATTAGAATGTCTGAGTGTTAACCCTCCTCCAATTTTTATTTTTTTATTAATTATGATAACAAGGACAATGTAATTCCTTGTTCTTGATTATTAGAATGTTTGATAGATGATGAATGCCAACATCAGTGAAGTTCTTGAGATTAGAATGTCTGAGTGTTGACCCTAAAAGCTTTTGATGAGCTTGAAGAAGAAACCAGAGAACCTTAAAGTTGTTTTTGATAATGAATTGAACCAAGGTTAATTACAGAAGAAGAAGCTCTAGGCTTTTATATAGACAACAAGATAAGAAAATGAATGAATGAAAACTAGACACGTGTAGGTAATCTATGATATTTAGGACATCTGAGAATGAGCTGTCTTGAGCTTTAAGTAATTGCTAAATCAAGCTCTATAATCTTAGCTTGCTTCTTTGGTTCATACCCCTCCTCAAATTTATGGAGGGAGGCCACTGCTCTTTTAGTGAAGATATCAGCCAGTTTCTCCTTGGAAGAATTTGTAATTTGATGGATCCTTCCTTAACTTGATTTCTTGTAAAGTGAATATCCACCTCAATGTGTTTGAGTTTTGAATGATAGATGTGATTTGTTGTTAGGGCCAATGCTGAGATATTGTCTCAGTGAAGAGTTAGAACCGAGGCAGGTTGAACTTGAAGATCTTTCATTATATTTCTCAGCAACATCAATTTAGATGTTGTATCAGCCATGCTCCTATATTTAGGTTCTGTTGATGATCTTGAAACTGTATTTTGCTTGTTACTACACCAAGAGATTGGACTTTGGTTGAGCAAAATAACAAATCATGTTGTTTATTTCCTATCATTTGGGTCTCCTGTCCAATCAGCATCACATTAAGCTTGTAGGTTGAGACTAAGATTGACAGTTTCTTTCTAAAGATAGATACCAAAATCTGTTGTGCCTTTGACATATATATTAAATGATTCTCTTGGTAGAAATAAAGTGATCTTCACTTGGATTATGAAGAAATTGACACACAAAATTAACAATATATATAGGTGATGTCTGGTCTTATAAAAGTAAGATATTGCAAGCAACCTACTAAGCTTTGAAAATGAGTTAATTCTGAAGTAGAATGAGGTTTACCAACATTTTGAATAAGTTTAATTCCAGACTAACATGATGTGAAATATGAATGAGCAGAATCCAAACCAGCTTTATGAACAAGATCTCTAGCACATTTTGCTGAGAGAGAAAAATGCCAGAACTAGTGTATCTGATTTCCAAGCCAAGGAAGAAGTGTAATCAACCTAAGTCATCCATGTCAAACTCTTGTTGTAAGAAATTTTAACATCTGATATGAGTGGAGTGTCATTTTCTCTAAGGATGATATCATCTACATAAAGAAGCAAGAACACTTGAGATGAGCCTGAAATTTTAATAAACAGTGATGGATCAACATGTGAGCAAATGAAGCCAATATGTGGTAGAAGACTTGTAAACCTCTCATTCCAAGCTCTTGGAGCTTGCTTTAGTCCATGTAGGGACTTATGTAACCTACATACATAAGGTGGGTAGTTAGGATCTTCAAGTTGTGCCATATAGACTTCCTCATGTAGAATACCATGGAGAACAACAATTTTCACATCCAATTGATGCAAAAGCAAGCCATTATTTATAGTAAGAGCCAATATCAACCTGCTTACAGTTGTGTGTCTAACCTTAGGAGAAGTGGATTCAATTACTCTGAAGTGCACTTTATATAAAGTGCGGACAATCAAGTTGGTTTGTCTGATCTAATGGTCTTAACATGTGACACCAGATTAATGTCTGCCAAATTAGAAATTTTAGCCAAATTGACGTTAACATCGTTAACCCCTCTCCCTAACACAAACGGACATAAAAAAAAGTTCATTGATTATTTGGTTTATGATATGTGGGAAGCAAAGACAATTGCATGATTGAATATGAGGGAAGACTGAAGAAAGTGAAAGTGAAGAACTAAAGATCGATTGTTAGGCACTTAAGCACTTTGTCTTCCTTGGTGTTCTATGAAAGGTAATCATTTTAATCTCTTCCTCGTATATCTTAGACTCTTAATTTCCTAGTAGAATAGAGTTAGATTCTATATATGAATCATTTTTCATTAGGATTGATATCATTAAACATCTTTAGTATTTACAAGATGTCGACCTGATGCTAAATTAATATCTATTATACAATAATAAATCTAAATAAGTAAATAGTCAAGATTGATGCTTTGAGAATGATCATTTGCTTTGAGAATGATCATTTAATTTTGTTGCCATGGTTTCATCCTTATGTTGATATGTACATATTCACAGATGAAGGAATCACAACTAGGACAACAAAATAAACCAATGTTACAATGTGATGGCGGTACTAATAATCAAATTAGGGGGGGGGGGGGCGGGTAGTGTTGTGTGATAATAGTGAAGCTAATGGAAATGGACTTAGGAATGAAGGTCTACCAAATGGAACAACAACTCCAGCTCCGGAAGAAGTGGTAACTGATAATGTAGATACTAAAGGTGGTGGAAAATTAAAGTCAGATGTAAGGGGCCATTTCAAAGAGTACAAAAGAATGGAGTATGGCTAGCTATTTGCCTATACTGTAAGAGCCAACTTCAAGGAGGAGGTACCTACGAGACTACACATTTAATGAGCCACATGAGAAGTTGTATTTACAAGAAACAAAAGAATGTTGGTCAGTATATGGTTCATGCCACTAAAAATAAAGCTGGGACCATTAAACTTGGAAACTGGAAGTTCGATCCAGATTTCTCAAGGGAAGAGCTTGCTAAGATGATTGTTATGTATGGTTATTCATTATCTATGGTTGATCATTGACAATTCAAGAATTTTGTGCATTCATTGAAATCCCAACTTCATAATTGTTTCTAGAAATACAATAAAAAAATGATATCCTCAAAATATTTGAGTATGAAAAGAACATGTGCATGAGCTTGTTAGATGAAAATTCAAGCAGAGTTTCCTTAACTATAGATATGTGGATGTCCAATAATCAAAATAGGGGATTCATGGCCATTACTTCACATTTTATCGACAGTTCGTGGAAGTTGCAAAGTTGTCTATATAGGTAATTTCTTTTGTCTATTTATTTCTAGTAAGTTTATCTACTTATCTTCAAGTATCAATATAGTTTACCATGAAAAATGGTTAAGTACAAATATTTTTCTATGATATTGTTTCAAATTCATAATGCTTAAGAAATTTTGTGCTTTTAAGTTCAAGTAGAGATATGGAAATAACTACATGCTGACAATGACAATGTATAATTGAAATAGGATCGGAGGTTATTATTTTTCCTATAATACCAGCAACATCTATAAGATATTAGGCCTATGTAGCTAAAAATTAAAAAAAAATACACATGGAGTTCAACAGATGAGTATATATGCAATGTATTACGTATGTACATGAAAAGAAAACTAAAAAAAGTGTATAAATTAAAGACAAAGTAGAATTTCACGCATGATATTCTGTTCATGCATGTTATTACTTTCTTTTCATGTTGTCATTTTTAGTTCTTTCTTTAGGCTTCTAGTTAAAATGTATGTTATAACATATATAATTTTATTTATTTAATCTTTTGCCAGATTTATATATGTTCCTTGTCCAAATACGGCTGAGATACTTGCACAATAATTGACAGTGTGCATGAATGATTAGAACTTGGATCGTAAGTTATCTATTCGTACCAAGAATCACAAGGGATCCTTAGTTGTCACGAGTAGAACAATAAGTAAGTGTGTAAAGTAAATAACACGAGAAAGTATATTGGTTCATCAAATTCGGCTAGTTCGCTTGAGTTTTCACTATGAGTCTCGGGCCCAAATGTGATTCTGTCCCAAGATAGACTATATATAAGAGGGAAGTGTAGTGAGATAGAATCTAAGTGGGAGAGAGGCTTCCTCTTATAAGTTAAGGGTGGTCTCTCTTCTTATATTTCTTCAATGTGAGAGGCTTTCCTCTTTCCCTCATATCAACTAATCTATGAAGGTTTCTTGGTGCCATGGGAGGATGACTTCTAGTGATGATTTTGGCTGTCTCTCGTCACGAATGTGTAGCTCCGGTGATGGTCTTCAAGTTATAATCTTGCTTGTGCTTAGTAATTATATACTAAATATAGTATATATGTACATATGTCCTTGTTGATGTTCTTCTAGGGCAGATTTCCTCTACTTTGGTGATGTTGTATGGAAAAAAATTTCACATACGATGTTCAACTCTTATTCTCAATTTAGTACTGAGGGATGGAATGAATGTGATTAAAAATAGCATTGAAACTATATGTTCTAGTGTTCAATTTTGGATAGCAAGTGCAAAAGGAGAAAAAAAAAATTGAAGAGGATGTGCGACAATTGAAACGACAACATACAAAAAAGTTAGAACTTGATTGTGTGAGAATCCGACCCCGATTTAGATACCTAAACTCGGATCAGACCCCAATGACCATACTAACCTAAGGTTAACCTCACACTTAACTGTAAATTGAAGAAAGTAGAAACTCAAGAAGACGTTTACGACATTAGAGCTACAAGACTAGCTAAACTAACTAAGCTAACTAAAATACTAGCTCGTAGGATCAACATGTTCCTACGGCGGAAATTGTTATGCTCCGACAATGTGCGTGCTCGAACTCCATATAACTCTGTAAACCTGAGAATTTGAAACCAAAGGGCCCAGGAGAAAGACATATAAAACAGGGAAAACATCAGAATGAGTGGACGAAAAATATATAATCTGAAGAAATCATAAAGCATAATCTTATGCTTTTCACCAAAGATATAAAATAAAACTGAGCGAGTCTAAGTAAAAATATAACATAGATGTGTATGGAGGTATGCATAACATAGTCATCTGGTTAGGTGTTGTCGTGTCCCACCAGAAGCGTACTCGGTGATCAGCTGAGCAACCAATATATCGATGCATTCATACATAAACATGTGTGCATGGAATCGTAAAATCATAATATATAGCATCCGCGCATAATCGTAAACATATCGTGAATCATATCACATATGCATAAAGAAAACCACAAGCATAAAAATTTAGACTCGCTAATCGATAGTGAAAATAAAGATGTCCACTCATCTGGATTGCCGGAAACATAAGTCGATCCACTAACTCAATAAACGTACTTAGCGCTCTTAAGCCAAACAAAGATCTAATTTAATTAATACAATATTCTAACCATACACTAATAATGAACTCGAGAAGATTTGTATCCGAAGTACTCACATTCCATTTCAATTACTAAGCATTGTTACTCCGCCACCTCGCGATACCAAACATACTCGTCGTGTTGTGACTCCAAGCTCCATAGAAAGATGCGCATCGACTCGACATATGACGAAAAATCGCGTCGAAGGTATCAAGTCCCATTTGAATCCTATACATACCTAGAAACATTACGCAAGTTCCCAAAATCTATGAAACTAATCAAAAACTAATACAAATTGACTAGCAAAACTTCTCGTGAAAAATTGGTCTTCGGGGTCGCAGGAACTCCGCCGTGCACAGCGGCGCTGGGCCCCACTTGCCACCATCGGCGGCGGCCCACTACCACAAATTGAGACATTGCCGGCGATTTTTAAGTCGCCGGCAATGTTTTTGGACATTACCGGCGATTTTTGCCGGAAAAATCGCCGGTAATGTCTTTTTTTTTTTTTACATTACCGGCGAGTCGCCGGCAATGTCTCGATGGTAATGTTAAAAAAAAAAAAAACATTACCGGCGACTTTATTTATGTCGCCAGTAATGTTAAAAAAAAAAAAGACATTGCCGGCGACATAAATAAAGTCGCCGGTAATGTTTTTTTTTTTTTTTAAAATTACCATCGAGACATTGCCGGCCACTCGCCGGTAATGTAAAAAAAAAAAAGACATTACCGGCGATTTTTCCGGCAAAAATCGCCGGTAATGTCCCAAAACATTGCCGGCGACTTAAAAATCGCCGGCAATGTCTCAATTTGTGGTAGTGGCCAGAATCCAACCTGCACGGATCAAAATAATTTGCACAAAAATTTGTTCATCTCAACAAGCCCAACAACTTCCATGAACATCACAATGCCCAATTTGCAAAGGATAGGCATGAATTTACCTTGGAAATTTTGAAATCGTCTCGAATTCTGGTGAAGCCCGTACGTTGTCCACCGACCAAACTGGGCCAAGAGGGTGGTGGCGTTCAACTCCACTGAGGGTGGGCTTCAAAATCGCTCATGATTAGCGGTGGTTCAACGCCGGTGGTGTCGCCTGCGATGGAGGCCGAAAGAACCTAGAATTTTCCGTCGATTTCCGACTTCAATGGCTTTGAATCGAAGGTTGCTGTGTTGGGGAGAGGAGATCGAGACGAGAATTTTGAGATTGAGACTGACCAATTTCGTGGTCGGCCAGAGATGGGTCGCCGGCGTCATCGACGCGGAGGGAGAGAGAGAATCGAGGAGAGAGAAAAGAAAAGAGAGAGAAAATAGGGGAGAGAGAGGAAGTGGTTGGGTCTTTTACCCAACCCAGTAAAATATTCACATTACCTTAATCAAATGGATGACCCAGATTAGACCTAAGGATGATCCAACGGTCCACAAAATTACCTTATACTAGATTTCTGATTTAATTACTTTTAACTTAAAACTTCTAAAATTACTAGAAATTAGCTCAAAACTCCGAAAAATCCAATCAAAGTATCGACATGCTTGAAATAATTTTCACTACAATTTCCGTGAAGAGAGCGAGTCCAAAATCATAATTTATAAAAAGTAAATTTTTAGTTGCGACGAATCTCGATAAATGTGACGTGTGATCCTTAGCTTGTTAATTAATGTGATTAATGATGATTAACCCACTAATTAAGGTTCAGGTCATTACAGATTGTCCAACTAGGTGGAACTTAACATATAGCATGCTAAACATAGCAATGCTATATAAAAATGTGTTTCCATGTTTGAAGCAACGTGACCCTCTGTACAAAAAAGTGTCGTCTGAAGATGATTGGTCAAAGACAAAAGAGATTGTTGATAAGTGGAAGATGTTCTATGTTGCGACTGTCTTATTTTCAGGGACTAAATATCCAACTGTCAACCTCTTTTTTTCGAGTGTTTGTCTAATTAAATTGGCAATTAATAAGTGGATTTACTCTGAACATAAAGATGTGGTCGTAATGGAAAGAATCATAAGCCACAAAAGTTTGAGAAGTATTGGGATACCATGCATGATCTGTGAGAACCCGAATCAAAATCTACGTATTAATCAGCACGAAATTGAATTATCACAGATTAGTCGCGTAATTGGATTTGTTAACAACTTTTTCACAAGGTGAGAATTTGTGTTGACTTCTTTCACGAGAATTGTAGAAAATTTAATTTCAAGATCGTGAGAATTTTTGGAGAATTTTTCGGATATACGAGGAATTATTTATCGAGTTTTGAAGTCGGTTGGTAAATATATATAAAAGTGTTATTTTTATTGTTGATTGAATCTTGACCATCCGATTTTGATCAGATTGAATTATAGCCATTGATTTGGGCTGTATGTGTACAGATATATATATGGTATAAATACGAGACAAATTGGGAAAGTTTCCATTTTGGGATTACTGGGTTTGACCCGCGTTGACCACGAGGTCAAACCGACCCGTTTGGCTTCGAATTTTCTCGCCGGCGGTGTGCTCGATTCTGTCCACCTTTGGCTGTGACTCATGATGAAAGATGTTGGGCTTGGGCTCCTCTTCAAGTTGATAGGTGGATCACCAAGATTGGTGGCCGGAGGAGGAAGAATCGACATGAAGAAAAATTGAGTTTTCCGGCCGAAATCGGCGGCGTTGGCGGCGGCTCAAGACAGCGGCGTTGGAGGTCGACCTTATGAGGGTTTTAAAGCCCATGTAATGGTGAGTTGATCCCAAGTAGTTTCGACCCTTGCCATGGCCGGTGGTGGCCGATCGGAGTATGGGAATTCCGACGAGGTTTTTGAACTTCACGGTAAGTTTTGGACGTTTTTCAGTTAAATTTGAGCTTAGATTTAAACTGGAAAATTGTTAGAAATGTTGAGATCTATAAACTGATGTATAGATCGAAAATTTCTGGGCTGGTGGAATTCCGGCGGCCGGCGGCGGCCCCACGTTCTGCCGTGTGCAGTAGATCTCCGGCGAGGTAGAATTTTCGATGAAGTTTTATGTCGTTTTGCTGGTTTTTGCGTGCCGAACATAATGATGAAGTTTATATTCGGATTTGAGTTTGATAAATTTGGGCGAGTATTTAATTAGATAATTATTAGTTTAATTCACCACAATATTAAAAGACGTTTTGATTATCCGTTTATTTTCGAGTCGTTTGATATTCGAGATTTGTTTGCGACTTTTTAAAGTGAGAGATTATAGAGAATTGAATTTAGTATTTGGTTGAGGCAGTAATTAAACAGGAAAATATGTTGTTCGAGTATATGAGATTCTCGACGTTATTACTCACCAGAGTACGATCTTTGCTATTCAGTATGAACTCCGATGATCATATATTATTTTTAATCGTGGTTTCAGGATGTTGAGTTAACAGGCGTGTCAGATGAATAATTGTGCCGATCGACAGGGTTTCGTCTTTATGTTTATCCCGGCAACCTGTGAGTGTACATTTTATTTTCACCGTTGACCTACGAGTCTTGATTTATACATTTTACGATTATGCATTTGTGATTATGCATTTTATGATTATGCACGTGCGAGTATGCATTTATGATTATGCATTTTATGATTATATACCGTACGAGTATGCATTTAAGATTATGCATGTGCATGGAAACAAATATGATTTGTTTTACACAGAATACAATCTCAGAGATAATAATGGCATCGATGCATTGACATGCTCGACTGATCCCCGAGATGCTCAGGGGGGGGGGAAACAGATATCCTGACCCGAGGTCTTTCTGACTATTTAATCATGTGTGGTCTGGGATCCCGAGATTTAGACTGTACTGTTGCGGATGTGTCCGAGAGGGACCCCACGGTTTGAAACTCACATCATAGTTATTTTCAGACTTGAATTATTTTTATGCACATTATATATGAAAGGCATATTATTTATAGTTTCAGTTAAAAAGTGAAATATTATTTTCGTCCACTCACTCTAACAGTTTTTATGATTTTATATGCCTTTTTCCTGGGTTTTTCGATTTTCTTTGCCCAGATTACAGTATGTATCATGAAGGTGCTGGATGTCGTCAAGGGCGTCTAGTCCACCAGTCAATTCCTTCAGCAGTAGGTTCCAGTTCACTGTCAGTATGTATCTTGTGTTATTGAAGTCACATTGGATACTAGTTCTGTAGTATTGTCTTGTGAATGGATTGTCACTCATATAGTTGTCGAGTTGAGTTTCTTTGTTTATGAATTAGTGTATATACTGGAATTATGTTTTCAAATTCTGAATAACGTATCAGGTTTGATTTCCGTTTTATGTTGAGAAATCCAGATGGATATCGGTGGTCCATGGTATTGTTTGTGGGTTTACCTACGGAGTGTCAGTTTTCGTTGCAAGTTTTTGGGTGCCTCTTTTATGAGGGAAGTTATGTCAAAATTTTCACAAAAACTCATAGATTAGGGTCAGTCGTTATGACTTGATTCTAGATTACTAGTTAATCTAGAGTCGGGTCCTCTCATGGTCTGTTGGAAATTGCCTCTATATTGGACCCAAGGTACAAGTTTAATATGATCCGATATTACTTTTTAAAGATTTATCCTTCTAACTATAAATCTGATGTATATGATCAAACAAATCTTGTATGACTTGGTGGAAGAGTATGAAAATAGAAATGCTGAAAATCAAGCTTTTGATGTTAGTGGTTCATCGAGACTTGCAAAAATGGCTCGCCTAGAAGATGATTTTGATGCATTTATGGATGAAGCAACCCCTTGTGTCAGAGGTAGATTATTATTTTGAGGAATCTCTTTTACCAAGGACTGAAAATTTTGATATAATGACATGTTGGAAGTCGAATGGTATATAATATCAACATTTGCATGATATTGCTAGAGATGTTTTGGCCATCCCTATATCAAATGTTGCCTCAGAGTCTCCTTTTAGTACTAGTGGAAGAATTATAAGCCCTCATCGTAGTTGACTTCATTCAAAAACTGTGGAGGCCTTAATGTGTGCTAGAGATTGGCTTTAAAGTGAGTTAGAGCTAAAAAAACAACATACATTTCATATTTTATTTATTTTACTTACATAAGTGTGTTTGGTAACTATTTTTATTCCTTAGATGATGATGAGAAAATTGATGATTTTGAAATGTTTGACGGTGCTGAAAATATAACTAATGAGGTAACTATGACATTCATTTTAATCGACTACCTCAAGTATGCTTTTATTTATTCACTTGCTGGCTCTTAAATTTAAATTTTAAGAAACCAAACAATGTTCTTACTTTTCCAAATTTAGGGGATAAACTCCTGCTTTGTTGTTATGTGATGCAACTTTATAAAGTAGGGTGCTTACTACTTTTGTATGGATTACATCATGCCTCATTTACTTCTATTTAGTTCCAGTTAAAAGTTCAGTTTATAGTTTTCTAGATATATCTTCATTGAAGTATCATGTTCATTTCATTTGAAGTGCTAACAATATCTAGTTATACCTATAATTTATTGTAGGAATTCTATAATTTGTTGTAGGAATTTGATGCAAACGAAAGTGATATAGTTGATACTAAAAACATATCATTGTATCAGTGAAGAACTTGGTGATTACGTTTGCTCTTTAGGCATATGGAACTTCATATCATATGTATCAAATTTAAATTTCAGACTTGTTTTACTTAGGGTTCACCATTTGGTCCATATGCCCAAAAGGCCCGCGGGCGGCTCGAGGCCCGAAAAGTCCAAGCTAAATTTAGGCCTGAAAATACTTGGCCAGTAAAGGCCGGTCCGGCCAGGACAGTAGGGCCAAGCACGTCTAGCGGTCTAGCTCATCAATTGTATATATTATAGATTATTTTATTAATATAAACCTCTAAACGCTCTAACTTATCTTAATATTATTTATTCATATACTAATTATCAAGTTGTTTAAGCTTATATTAGTTAGTATATATAATTGTTGATATATTTGATAGTTAAACATTATTAATTTCTAAGTTTTTTATTTAATACAAAAAAAAGTTCGGTTTGGCCCCGCCTTATGGGCTTAGCCCGGCCCGGCCTGGCCCATTGCCAATACCCAGTTTTATTGTTGTTGTGAGGAAAACTCTATTGCTTTCTTCTTTGTTCTATAATTATTTCTAGTTGCTATTGTATGAATGGATATATTGAATAATCTTATTAACTTATTATATTCTTTTTCTTATATTCACAATCATCATTTTCCTACTAAAGTAGTTGTTTTTTCTTTTCTTTTTGTGTAGCCTGTTTGGGTTTGGATATCCAAGACCCAACGAGTTCGGGTTGGGTCAAAATCTGAACCCAAATATTTAGGTTCGGGCACGGGTTTGGTAAAAAGAAAAATAGGTTTTGCATTCGGGTTCGGGCATGGGGAACTCAGGCCCCATCCGACTCGTTGCCATCAATCCCTAAGTTGAGATGAGATTCTGGAGCTGTATTACTTGAAGTAGAAACAAACTGAAGAAGAATTCTTTGATGCTAAGCTTGTTACCACTTTGAGAGCCAAAGATGCTTTCTGAAGTATCTCTTCAGGAGAAATAGAGTATGTAGAAGTCTTGGTGGTCTCAACAAGAAGTGGATACCAACCATTTTACAAGGTCTTTGGTAAAGAATTATGCCTGTCACTTTGTCATGTACCACAATCAAGTGTTCATCAAGCCACACACACACATTATTATCTTTACATAGTTGATAAATAGATTATGAATGAGCTACTAAACCAAGAATGAGAAGAATATTTTTAAGTTGTAAAAAACCAAAAAAAGAATCACCAGTGGGGGATATGTTCATTTATGCACTGTTGCCAACTTGGACAGATTCGAGAGTATGGAGCAACATTAGAGAGTTTTTCAACTTCACTTGTCATATGGTTGGTTACCCCAAAGTTTGTCAACCAAACCTGTGGAGAAGATGTTGTAGAGGATGAAGCTAGCATGGCCTGCATAGCCTAATTGAGAGCCATGTTAGCTTGTTGAAGTGCTTGTGTAGATTTTTGGTTGTTTTGTGTGTCTTGAGCTCTATTGTTCATGTGGTTACAGCCATATGATCCACTAAAGTTTGATGAACTTCAATTTCGATCAGGAAAACTAATTATGTAGAAACAAGTCTCCACTGAACAAACTTTGCCACAATAAATGCAGTGACCTGAATCCTAGCTCAATGGTATGATTGTTCACATAGTTGGACAAAAAAAGATTTAAACACCTTGAACTTCTTAGCAATATGATTAGGCTTGCCACACAACTGACACGTCACAGAGGAGTTTAATGAAGTAGAACTATCATTAGTATTAACATTATTAGGGAAGGACCTTTTGCCATTGTTGTTGTGATGAAATGCACCACCAAAGTTGTTATTCTTATGAGTCTGTCCAAAGCGTTGGTTGCCACAGCCAACAAACAGACCAACCAAGATAGATGTTGCTTGATTTATATATCAGAGTTGGAACTGTCATTATCTGTAGATGCAAATGATACCCAAAAGTAGAATTAGAATATTCATGGATCTCCCATAGAAGCATTAGCCATCATAACAGTCAACAATCCAAATCCAGAACCAGAAAAGGGAATGTCCTCTTCATCATCTGCAATATCAGCCTCAACAACTTGTAAAATGATCTTGAGCTTATCAATTGTACCATTCACACAATTCTGTCTAATTAATGCCTTAGTAGAGTTGTAAGTCTTAGGAAGACCATTCAGAATCTGAATCACAACATCCTTATCATCCATAATAGAACTAACAAGTTTCAATACATCTTTGACTTCCTTTATCCTATCTTGATACACATCAATAGTCACACAATTTTTTCTAATCAATGCCTTAGTAGAGTTGTAAGTCTCAAGAAAACCATTCAAAATTTGAACCACAACGTCATCATCATCCATAATAGAACCAACAAGTTCCAATACATCTTTGGCTTCCTTTATCCTGTCTAGATACACATCAATAGAGACACAATTATGTCTAATCAATGCCTTAGTAGAGTTGTAAGTTTTTGAAAACCATTCAGAATCTGACCCATAACGTCCTCATCATCCATAACTGAACCAACAAGTTCCAATACATCTTTGGCTTCCTTTATCCTGTCCAGATACACATCAATAGAGTTCTGACCCTTCTTAATCTTCTGAAAATTAGTCTTCAGTTGTACCTTTTGTTAGGTGCATCAAGCTTATTTTTAAGTTTAGTCCACATTTCAGCAGATGTATGTGAACCAACCACACATTTCATGGCATGAACACTTAAAGTCTGACCTAACATGTGAAGAATGTTCTTATCTTGGATCTTCCATATTGGATAAATAAGATTAGGGACTATAGTACTATCAAGACCAAACATATTGTGTCCAAGACAACAAATTGAACCATCAACACATCCATACAGGTTTTGACATTCACTACCAGAATAACAGGTATAGGCAACGATCTCAAATCGTTGCCTATAGTCCAAAATTCGTTGCCTATAGTTATAGGCAACGAATTTTCGTTGCCTATACTTTCGTTGCCTATACATCGTTGACTAAACTATAGGCAACGAAATCAATAACCCATTCGTTGCCTATAGTTCGGGGTTTAGGGGTTAGGGTTTTCAACAATACGCAACGACCAGCTTAAATCGTTGCCTATAGTTTCACTATAGGCAACGATTTCTTCGTTGCCTAAACCCTACACAACAGGTCACCTTTCAAACTATAGGCAACGACGTCGTTGCCTATACTTTAGGATTTCGTTGCCTATAATTAAGAGTTTCGTTGCCTATAGTTTGAATTTTTGCATTTCTGGCAAACTATAGGCAACGAAATTGGTCCATTTCGTTGCCTATAGTGGGTGTAATTTTTAAAAAAAATACTTGATTCTGGATTGGGCCCAATTCCAGAATCTGCAACATTTACATGAGTTCAAACCACAACAGCGTACACATTTCAACCGAAATCAAAAACTAGCTACGTGCTACTGATCAAAGTTAACAGAATTGAGGAAGTCCTCGTGTGAACCCTCCTGGTGCTGCTGGTCGTCATCCCCATAAAACTGATGAAGCTGCGGCTGCTGGTCACCCCCGTAAAACTGATGCTGCGGCGGCGGAGGCGGCGGCTGCTCGGCACCCGTCCAAAACTGATGCTGCTGCGGCGGCTGCTGGTGACCCCATTTAACGGCGGCTGCTGGTGACCCCCAAAATACTGCGGCTGTGTTGTAGGCGTGAACAGATTTGGCTGAGTCTGTGGGTGCGGCTGCGAAGCCCCCCGAGGTTGCTGAGATTGAAAGAATGCCCACATTTGGTCGTGCTGCTCCTTCTCACGGGCTCTTTCCTGCTCCATGGCTTCCCTGGCACGCCTCATCTCCTCCAACTCCTCCTCCTGCCTCCGAATCTGCTCCTCCTGCCTCCGAATCTGCTCTTGTACGCCGGACGACCTAGAATTGCTGGACCTGCTGGAGAATTCTGGAGTCATCTTCAAGACTCCATTTCCTCTGTAACCCATCCCCTTGGCCCAAAACTTGTTCTTTCCAACGGGAATCGCATCTGACACGCACCTCGCCGCATTAATGGGCGTCATGTGGTCAACCTGAGATGCATACTGGGTCACCTCTTCCTCCGTGCACCCCTGATGCAGCTCTCGAGCTACTTTAGCACGCACCTTCGGGATCGACTCAACCAATCTCTCCTAATAGACAATGCAAAATCGGTGACGCATTAATAATTGAGTAAAATACAAGAATTAATTAAACATGAGATGTATCAAATATGGACAAATATTTATTAGATACTTACAACATATTCAGGGTTGTTCGGATACCCATGTCGGATGGAATACACGAGAGGATCGGTCTGTGGTTCCAACCTTGCCCCACGTCGAGTCCATCTCTCATACGTTCGGGAACCGCAATGATGTGGGTTCACGTTCTGCGCTCGGTTTTTAGCATTTTGTTTCGAAATGTGCTTGTAGAATAAGAAAATGTGCACAATTATTAGCCAATTATATATATAGCATAAATTAGAGAATATCCTCGCAACATTAATTTTTTTGATTAAAATCCAACCCATTTATTTTTCACATATTTAGTCCTCTGACCTAGAATTGTTTCCTTTAATTTCTAGGTTTTTTCATGTTATTCTGCAGGGAAATAATTTAATCTTTGTTATTTTTGGTTTTAATTTCTAGCATCTCAATCACTAATACAGTTCACTATCTTTACTTCGTATAAACAATGTAAATTGTATAATTTAATTTACCTACACAATATATTAGAGATTTACCTACATATTAAATTAATAACATAGATAGAGATTTACCTACTAACATAAAATGTAGGTAAATTAATAATAATAATATTAGTTTAGATTTAGGTACGCAAATCAATTCATGTGCATACCACAAGCTTGGGATGCTTCCAGTGGGCTATAAGCCAGTTCCACTCGTACTCCCGGTATCTGAACTCACTTGGAGTGCCATTTCGGCCTTTATCTATGTTCTCCTCCCAGAACTTCTTCAAGTGGGACTTCCACTCTCGATACCTATATTGATGCAACAAAAATATCATATAACCAACACTTTATATTCACAAATCTAACGTATTCACAAATCATATAAGGATACTTAGCCTTATATAAATCCAAAATCACATCACCTAGACGTGAGCTTTCGTTCACACCACCCCCCGGGCTCCTTCAGCCGATCGTCAATAATAAACCATTGCTGCAATACACGTATACATAATTAGCCTCATAAATATGTATGTTTGGTGCCTTACAATAATATATAAGAACGTATATTTTTATGACAAATTAATGTAAATTTAACTCACCGACAGTGCATTATGCACTCGGGCCTTCACTTCAGCATCAACTGAACCCCACGAGTCCCACAACATCGGGACGAAATCACGTATGACAAATCCTGCTTGGCTAGCATACATCCCTTTGTCAGAATACTCGATAGCCTCCCCATCATCTTCATAATCAATATGAGCCCGATTGTCACCAACTCGATCTTCAATACCCTTCCCGGTTGTGGTACCTCTGCTCTGTTTAGCTTTAGGGTTGACGACGGTGCCTAAGACACGGTACAAAAGAAGGAAATTAAGAAATAGAACCTAATTTAATGTACTGTATCTAGTAAATGAACATAAACTTACCATTCTCGTAAGTGAGCTGACCCTTAACCCTCACACTCAACAGAGGTTGAGAGAACGGCTCATATGTGTATGCTTCCTCAGGCGTCGTGAACGGGTCCTCATCATAGACGGCCACGTTGTTAGGGTCGAGCTGAGGTATCTTCGGAATAACCGTAGGGAAGAACAAGTCCCTTGGCGGGCATAAGTGCACAGAATCCGTGCGGGATGCACTGCCGGATGGCCCAGATGATCCGGAATTAGGTTGTGGCGTCGCCGCATTGGGAGGAAGAGGTGGCATACGCGGTGGGTCCTGCTGGTTTGGCCATAGTACCCTCGTACTATTTGGGCGTTCGCCGCTGACTGAGTGACGACCGGATTCCGTGGTGGAGTTTCGGCTGCTGTTGCGGGAGGGTCGTTCATGAGACACCGAGTGACGTGGACCTTGGGGATCCTGGGATGCTGTATATAGTTGGAGATGACGATTGGAATGTACATAGACGGTCTCAAGACTGTCCGGTACGGTGCTTCCAGAACTCTGACCAACGGACCTAGACCCACTCCTGGGTCCTTGAGGGTTCAACCCGGAGGACATTTGAGGTGTCGCTCCTTGAGGTGACGAGGAGGAAGCTCCTTTTTGTTTCCCACTTTTCCCGGGAATCAATCTTTTGAACACGGACATTTTTATTAATGTCTACAACAAAATAACATAATGAATACCTTACGTACAATTGAGGCAACAATAACCTAAATTTAAATTTTGTCTAACTAAAATGAACAACCCAAACTAACAATCACACTTATTCCCGGCCAATTCTAATTACCTAAACTAAATAACCAAACTAAAATCACACTTAATTATTCCCAATTCTAATTATTCCCAATTCTAATTACATAAACTAAATATAATCCTAATCCACAATATAATCCACAATATAATCCACAATATAATCCTAATCCACAATCCACAATATAATCCTAATCCACAATATAATCCTCTAATCCACAATATAATCCTACTAAAATCAATCTAACAAACAACCCAACACAAATCCAACACAACCTAACCTAAATCACAACACAAATCCATCTAAAATCAACCTAACAAACAACCCAACACAAATCCAACTAAAATCACGTTGTTTATTCAAGTAAGGAGAGAGGGAGAATGCGAACCGTACTTTTCGGGTTGCGGAGAGGGCAGAAATCCGGCGAGGTTTGCGGAGAGAATGCTAGTTGCGGCGGCGCTGGTCGCGAGCTGGGAATATATTCCAGGACTTATAGGCAACGAAATGGTGGCATCGTTGCCTATAGTATAGGCAACGAGGAGGACTTATAGGCAACGAATTTTTCGTTGCATATACATTAGGCAACGAATTCAAGACTTTATGCAACGAAGCGTATCGTTGCGTATACTTTAGGCAACGACTGGATCCTAAAGGCAACGAAATATGTCGTTGCATATACTATAGGCAACGAAATTTTCGTTGCGTATACTATGAGCAACGAAATGCATGATAAAGGCAACGAAATCCATGATAAAGGCAACGAAATCAATGTTAAAGGCAACCAAATCAATGTTAAAGGCAACGAAATCAATGTTAAAGGCAACGAACTTCAATTTATAAGCAACGAAATTCACATGTTTTCCACAACATACATGAAAATAACCGTTAAACTAATCCATCAAATTACACAAGTAAACTTCGATTCGATCAACACATATATACATTTAGGAGTTAATCAACTCAATACAAGCTCGAAGACTATACTCAATTACATCTCTAACTAAGGCTGATAATCAGAATCATCGCTAGAGTCTGACGCAGTTTGATAGTTGAAGTCTGGTAATAGGTGTCGCTCCTCGTCCTCGTCACTCGAGTCTTCATCAAAGTCATTTGGATTAACATTTAGAAGTGCTGCTCCAGAATTTTGAACCACAATACCAGGTCGAACATTATAATGGCGAATTGTATCGGATTCCGGAATGTCAATTCCATTTCCCTCTTGGTATGCTGCAACTTCTTCGTCATCTTCATTTTCACCAAGTGTGGCAGCATTGTACACATTCCTAGCTTGCACATGGTTTACTACTTTCCAGGGGGGTCTGTTCATAAGATCGTCAAGGTAAAACACTTGTTTGACCGATGTGGCAAGAACGAAAGGATCCTCCTCATACCAACTTGTGGCAGTATTCACGGAAATGTATCCATATTGATCGATGCGAACGTTCTCCGGACGAGTATCAAACCATCTGCACTTAAACAAGTAAACTTTCATGCGCTCACCATACATGAGTTCAACCACTGAATGGAGTACCCCGTAGTAGTCAGGGTCGTTATCCCCACCATGCACCATTACCCCACAATTCTGTGTCTTCACCCTATTGTCTCTTTCTTGACACATAAATTTCACGTCATTGACCCTACACATCGCGTAAACTTTTGATGATATAGGTTTCATAGCCAAGAGCCTCAATGCGTGTGACCATTGTGGGTAACCATCATCTTCTACATAGTTCATCTGAAATAAATAACCGTCAACATTAGATACGACATTTCATATAAATAACCGTCACAATTTGCTTTTACACGTCATATATATTATGACTAAATGAATATATACTCACCCATGTGCCAAAAAAATTTGCAAAGGTCCGGTTGTGGTACGCAACATCCCCGCGAACCTCTGGACTTCCAAGGTGTGTGTCTTTCCAATATTTAACTTCTTTACAATTAATGAGTACACACCAGTGTGCAATGTCTAACTCATATGGTGTCAACTCCCACTCCCCGTGCAACCTACTCTGTGGATAAACATCATTAGAGACTACAGAAAGGTTGAACTGGGGTTCATCTACCGACATATTCGAATATGGGTCCTCAAGCGCTCCCAAATACAGTTTGACGTACGTTACGCACTCGTTCGCAAGATATGCTTCGGCGATACACCCTTCAGGTGCAGATGTATTATGTACATACCCTTTGTACTCTCCCAGTTGTCTACAATGATGAAAACAGCTTGTTATTATTGTTGTACGTAGAACAAGAATAAATTAATATATAAAGACTTAATTAGCAAACATCATACAAATGCGGGGTATATACCTCTCCATTGGATACATCCAAGTGTAGTGAACGGGACCGGTGAGCATCAATTGCTCGGGAAGATGCATCATCAAGTGAGGCATGATGTCGAAGAAATTTGGGGGGAAAATCCTCTCCAACTTGCACATGATAAAAATGATGTCCTTTCGCATTTCTTCGAGGTCTGACATTTTCACTTCTCTGGTGCATAACTTTTGAAAGAACCTTGACAGCGCCACTAACGGCTCTACCACCTCATCATCAAAGTACCCTCGAATCATAATAGGGAAGAGGCGTTGAAGTAGTACATGGCAGTCATGACTCTTTAATCCATAAATCTTATTGTCCCTGTAGTTAACACACCGACTTATATTTCCAGCAAACCCATAAGGATACTGGACGTTAGCCATCCACACAAAAATTTCATGCTTCTCGTCACGCGTGACCGTGTAAGGAGCTTGGGGCATCTTTCTCCCCTTCTTTTTCAACCACAGATGTTCCCGCAGTTTCATTTTTTCCAAATCAACGCGAGCTTTAGGGCCATCTTTGGTTTTACCTTGCCAATTTAGAACGGTGCCCACCACACTTTCACACACATTCTTCTCTATGTGCATGACATCTAGATAGTTCCTGATAGGCAACATCCGCCAGTACGGGAGTTCCCAGAAGATGCTCTTGTGTGTCCAGAACTTATACCTGTCGGGTATCTTCGGTATAGTCGTAACAACCTCAGGATAATTGCTCAATGGCCCAAAATTATACTCATTCAGGACTTCTAAGATTTCATCTCCAGTCCATCCCATGGGTTGCAGACCTTCTTCTATAGTGCCGTCAAAAGCCTGGGCGTCCTGGCGAAATGGGTGATGTCGTGGAAGCCAACATCGGTGACGCATATGGACAATCTTCGAGCAATGAGCTTGTCCAAACATGGCAGTCATGCACTCTGGACAGGCCCTGTACCCCTTGGTTGGGTTTCCCGACAACATCCCTCGACCTGGAAAATCACTGATTGTGCCCACAAGCATAGCACGCATTCGGAACATCTCATTTTTAAACCTGTCGTAAGTGGGATGACCAACTGTACTCAAGTGCTGAAGCTCTATAATCAATGGCCTCATGTACACATCCAGACACTTTCCTGGATAACCCGGCCCTGGAATCAACAGAGTCAGCATATTATATTCTTTCTTCATGCACATCCACGGAGGAAGGTTGTACGGTACCAATATAACGGGCCATATGCTGTACTTCTGACTCATGTTGCCGAAGGGGTTGAATCCGTCAGTCGATAGCCCTAGCCAAACATTTCGGACTTCAGCTGCAAAATCAGAAAACACATTCACCAGGTGCTTCCAAGCCTGACCATCAGCAGGGTGTCTAAGGATATCATCGTCAGGCAAAGTCCTCTCAGCCCACCATCTCATAGCTTTCGCCGTGAATGCACACATGAACAACCTTTCCAGCCTATCAATAAGTGGGAAATACCGAAGTATCTTCACTGCTTTCTTGTTTCCTGCAGGAGTGTACTTCCACCTTTCCGTACCACACACCGGACAGTATTCAAGCTTCGATAGATCCTTCCCGTCATCGTCTACACCCCAAAAGAGAACGCAATCATACATGCATGCGTGAATCTTGGTGTAGGAAAGTCCAAGATCTTTGAGGACATGTCGTATCTTACGATGAGTGGGGGGAAGACGATGACCGGGGGGCAGCAGATCACCAGTCAACTGAAGCCACCTATCGACCGCTGCCACGGTGCTCTTGGTCTCCACTTTTAGCTGCATCACTGCCATCACACTTTCAAGGACTGTCTTAGGACATCCGTGGTACAACGGAGTTTGATGCATCTGAATCAGGTTGTGGTACTTGTCCATACCACGTGTGTTGACATAAACTCTAGGTAATGGCTGGACTGGCTCAATGTGAGGGAAATTCTCAACTTCTGGAGGAACATATACGGGTGCTTCAGAATCATGAAATACACCGCTCTCATGAGGAAACATATCGTCGATGAACCTCCTGGTGGGATCATAATTGGATGACCTCGCAGTATCAGCAAATTGTCCATGATCATGCGGATCGGCTGCTGATGCTTCACCGTGATAAATCCAACGGGTGTACTTATTCCAAAATCCGTTTCTATGAAGGTGTCGCTCAACTGTAGCAATGGGACAACGATTGCCGCGACACCGACATTGTTTACATGGACAATAATGCACTGGCAACTCTCCACAATTAGCCGCCACAAATTCCAGAAATCTCCTAATTCCCTGCCCATATCTTGCATCAGTTCTATCCAGCCTCATCCAACTCTTGTCCATCCTGAAATGTACTGGCGATTCCAGAACGTTTCAGATTTTTCCACCGATTTTGATTTGAATAGCTGCTGGCTAGATCTGATATAATACTAATTATAGGCAACGAAATAGTAATTCGTTGCCTATAATTATTTTTCGTTGCCTATAAACTATAGGCAACGATTTTTTCGTTGCCTATAACCATACTTTAGGCAACGAAAACTATAGGCAACGATTTTTTTCGTTGGCTATAAAATGGACTTTAGGCAACGATTTTACTACTATAGGCAAAGATGTCGTTGCCTATAGTTTACAATAGGCAACGAAAATTCATGTCGTTGCCTATTGTCAACTATAGGCAACGAATTCCCCATGTCGTTGCGCGTTGTTTTCAATTTCGTTGCCTAAAGTGTTTATGTTGGTAGTGATTGGAGGAATGTTTCCATACGAAACAACTAGGTAGGATAGTTTGTGAAATCAAGTATGTTATTTGGGAGACAAACAGTAGTGTGAGTAGTGTATTAAGGAGATGCCATGACTTAGACAAAGGTTGATCGAAGAGCTAGGATTTTCGCACAGAGAGAGATTTGAACACACAACACTCACAAGTGCACAAATTCACAATTCACACACAATCGAGTACTCAACAAGTAAACCCGCCCTTAAGCTTCGAAGGAAGAAATCTAAGGCAAACAGCATAGAGAAGCAGAATCAAAAACAAGCAAGCTCAAAATCCAGAGCTAGAGAGTAGCAAGCAAAACTTATCTTTTGTAGAGCAGAAGCAAAACAAAAACAGATGAGAGCCTCAAAGTGACTAAGAGCCTCAAAATTGAAATCTACAGCGATGATATCATGAAAGCTTCTGATGAGTTTGAAGAAGAAACTAGAGAACCTTAGAGTTGTATTTGATAATGAACCAAGGTTAAGTACATAAGAAGAAGCTCTAGGCTTTTATATATACAACAAGATAAGGAAATGAATGAATGAAAAATAGACACATGCTGTAACGGCCCGAACCTAATTTAGCGAGTTAATTATTGCTGGTTGCGTTAATTAGTGAGCAAAATATTATACGTCATGTTTATTGTGATTCGTCGCGACTAAAGATCGACTTTTTATAAATTGTGAATTTATACTTGTTTTCTTCACGGAAGTTGTAGAGGAAATTATTTCAATCTTGTCAATACTTTGAGTGAAATTTTCGGAGGTTCGAGAAATTTTTTGCGAATTTTAGAAGTTTTAAGTAGGAAGTTAGTAAATTAAAAATCTATTATTGGATAAGTATTTTGGACCATTTGATCATCAACAAATTGATCATGAATCGTTAATCTTGTGAGGGTAGTTTTTGAAATCTACCGAGTTGGGTAAAAACCCAACATTTTCTACTCCAAGGAGCCAAACGCGACTGGTCTTAGGTTGTACCATGACTGGTGGAGGCCGAGTATTAAATGAGGGCCGAGTATAATTTAGGAGAAAATATTAAATGAGGGCCGAGTATAATTTATGAGTTAGTGGATCAATTATGATCATTCTGGCGATTCATGTGAGTGGACATTTTATTTTCACTATAGTTAGCGAGTCAATACTATTTTATTTACTATTGTGCAAATGTTTCATTTTCAGTTCAGTTTTCATTTTTCTACTGTTGAGGCTTGTGTGCATATATACATTTTATTTCATCGATGCATAGCTACTCGACTGATCCCCGAGGGCTCCAGGATGGGTTAGAGGCCCTGACCTGGCAAGCACATACTGATATCATCTCGGATTAGAGGTCCCTAAATGATGCCTCCACTTCACTTGCACCTCGAGATTTTACTTTTACTCGTTTAGTATTTCTTTATAGATCAGTATCGGTGGAAAGGCATATACGTATTTCTTTTATGTTTTCACGTATACTCGAGTATTGTATTCCGTCCACTCACTCAAATTATTTTTATATTTTTATATGCCTTTCTCTGGGCCATTCGATTTTAAATGCCCAGATTTGTAGGATTGTCAGTGGAGGTGAGGAGCGCACACATATCGAGGTATATCGGTACCCATCGTAGGAACAAATAATAATCCCACGAGTCTATAGTTTGTTCAGTTTGCCTAGCTTATTAAAAGATTGTATTTTGAGAATTAGTGGTCATAGACATTAAAAGGGTTTTTAGGGCCTAAACTTGGTTTAGACATCTAAATCGGGGTTGGGTTCTCACACTTGTAGCTAATCTAAGATATTTAGGACAACCAAGAATGAGTTGTCTTGAGCTCTAAGGTCATCTTCAATGATGAGTTGCATATTAAGGTTTCATTTCAAAATATAGAACCATATTAGATACTATTCAACCAATAGTATAGGTTGTATAAGATGCATCTTATAACAAATGTTGAAATTTTATGATAGGATCCACATGTGAGTTCCGTCAATTGTGAGTATGATGTGTTGCATAAGTTCTAAAATAGGTTGGGTAAATCGAACCTATTTTTGAATTTATGCAACCCAACTCTAAAAAGTTGGAGATGGTTTTTGGCAAAAAAGATGCAAAAGATAAAGAACCTACAATTAGAGATGGCCTAAGTAATTGCTAAATCAAGCTCTATAATCTTCCATCAATATTTAATTTTTATTAATTGTTAGTTTAGAATATAGTATATATTTATACTATTCTTTAAACAAAGTCACTTTGTTTTCCCATTTTTACCATGTCTTCCAAATATACCATTTTCTATTTAGTGTAGTAAAATAACTGAAGGTTATTAGTGTAATTTGTAAATATATATTCTATTGTTTTTTCATTTTCTCTTTTCTCTCCACGCCATTTTCTTTAATTGTTTTCTTTTGCTCCCTAATTTCGCACTCGAGTAACTGATTCCACTAAAATGTGAAACAAAAAATTAATTGTTATTTTTATTGGTTAAAAATGTATTTATTTTATATTTTCTTTTAATCCATTTAAAAAAACAAAAGCAAAAGTTATTGTAACGAAATTAAACACACACGTAGTGTGTGTGCCACCCTCCAGTATATATGTAAATAATGTAATTCCTTGCTCTTGATTCACTTATTAATGATATATGGACGCCATACGTCGTTGCATGCAAACAACCCCTAACACTAGCTAGCTTTATATAAGCTAGCACGTACGTACATAAGTAATTAACATAACAAGATGGCATGGACTCAACGGAGATCCGAATCTCAAAAACTCAGTTATAATGAACACAGATATTGGCCTATCCGCGTACACTGCCTGGGATAATAATATATACTCCAAACCCTAGCCTAGAAGAGTTGAACGTGTATGTGGTAACACTAGAAATTCGAAGCGACGAAGAAAGGTGGTCGCCTCGTCTGGATTTCTCGTCGTCTCGATTTGTTGTAACCAAATCTTCGTCGCCTCGATTTGTTGTAACCAAATCTTCGTCGCCTCGATTTGTCGCTTGAGATTGATCCCTTCACCATTGGGGCGACAAAGAACTAAATCTTCGTCGCCTCGATGATTTCACGCGACGTAAACAAATTTACGTCGCTTCAATTTTTCGCTCACTTAAGCGACGTAGATTAGTCAATCTACGTCGCTTCATTTTATTTATTTTTTATTTATTTTTTCTTTTTCGCTCAATAAAGCGACGTAGATTGATCAATCTACGTCGCTTCATTGTATTTAATTTTTATATTTCTTTCTTTTTGAATAAATAAAGCGACATAGATTGATCAACCTACGTCGCTTCATTGTATTTAATATTTTTTTTTTTTTTTTGAATAAATGAGGTGACGTATATTGCTCAATCTATGTCGCCTAAATGTATTTAATTTTTATATTTCTTTCTTTTTGAATAAATGAGGCGACGTACATTGAGCAATCTACGTCGCTTCATTGTATTTAATATTTTTATTTTATTTTTGAATAAATGAAGAGACGTAGATCGCTCAATCTACGTCGCCTAAATGTATTTAATTTTGATTTTTTTTATTTTTGAATACATGAGGCGACGTAGATTGCTCAATCTACGTCGCTTAATTGTATTTAATATATATTTTTTATTTTTGAATAAATGAGGCGACGTAGATTGAGAAATATACGTCTCCTTAATGTATTTAATTTGTATTTTTTTTCTTTATTTACACACTGAGGCGACGTAGATTGATCAATATACGTCGCCTCATTTATTCAAAAAGAAAAAAATAAAAATTGAATATTATTGTACCAAGTCACGACCTATCGCAATTTACAAACACAAAAACCCATTCAACGACAAAAACGCATTCAACCACAAATCAAGTTATATACAAAAAAATTGGCACAAATCAAAACGTTAACAGTTTATACAAAGCCTAGATACTATTGTTCGATTCACATATTAGACTCATGCTGGGGGACGGCAATGCAGCTTGATTACAAGCCAGGAGGTGGTGGAGGAGCTTGAGGTTGTTGACTCGCAGCCTGGAATGATCGCATTAGGGCCTCCATTTCTTGCATCCTTTGGGCGAGCGCACTGTAATCCTTTATGGCCTTCTGCGCCACCTCGCTCGATCTACGCGCCTCCTCTCTGGCTTCAGCGATCTCCCTTTTCAGGGTTTGGGTTTCCAATACTCGGGCCCCTCCTCTCGGTTTGGGGTCGCGTGTGAGAGCGCGCCCCACCCCTGTAACGTCGAACAAGAACAAATATTAATAATGGAATAGTAAACCAAAATAAAGCAAAACGTAAATCGAGATGAACGATGGTGGTTTAGGAGATTTATTACCTCTTATAGAGGTCTCGGGCCTTGAACCCACCTCTTCCTCTATGATATTTATTTGTGTATCAAGAGGAAGAGGCTGGGCTTGGGAAACCGAATCGCCGTCAACTGGGCCCGCAACACTATCTTGTTGCGACAAGACTTCATCGAGTCGACGCTTCACTGCCGCCTGCTCAATTAAAATATATCAAATAAATAATATTACAATATAGTAAACAAAAATAATTGAAATAACGTAACGTGAACATATTTTCGCTTACCACTTTCTCAGCCACATTCTTGTCCGGCTGGTATACATTAATCCACGTCTGGACGGCGGGCGCTCTATGACCCTCCTTCTCCAACACCTCGCTTCGGTACGAGAGGGCGAGAGATCCCGAATGGTGGTTGAGTTGCTGCTCCTTGTTCTTGTTTCGGTTTCCTCGATTCCGTTCGCACAATCGCTGCCACACACACACAAAAATCATTTTAAAATAAGAATAGATAAACATGCATATTTTCAGAATGTTGGCTACCAAAACTGTGCGGATAGTTTATGAAGCTCACCAAGTAAGCAGGGTCTTCGAAGTGGGCCTTTAACCACGCACATTGGTCTTCCCTCCCGAGAAACTCGGCCGGAGTCTCCTGGCTGACGTGGAGATAATGTTGATGGCAATCGTACTTCCAATCCTTGTAGATTGTTTGCGCCGTCGCATCAATGAAGTTCCACATCTCCACGTCAGTCGCCGGGATATCGTAGTTCGTCTAGCACAAGACATTTAAATTCCGTTATGTAAAAGTTATATTTACATAAACCGTAAAGTAACAAAGTAAGCTAAGGGCAGTAAGTATACCTCAATATTGCTATTGACGATATCGCGATGCAAATCGCTAAGTCCCAAAAAGCTCGGTGCAAGCATTGGAACTTTTCCGCGGATGATGCTACCGATGTCTCTGGACATCAGACTCCTGAATTCTCTCGTCGCAGGCCCCCGATGCCTCGTAGAGTAAGCGACTTGTAGTCGCCTATTTTTGTTCATCGGGACGAGGTACTCCGTCTTCGTCCCGACAACGACTCCGCGCTGTTGCGTCGTCGGATCTCCGGTTGCCATGTCCACCATGTCGGGGAGTTTGGTCTTCTTGCACTGGATGCTGAGGGCGGGAGGGTGCTGTGACGCCGTAGTGTCGTCGCTGTCATCCACTTGAGGAATCGTATCCTCAAGGTTTGGGACGGGCGTTAAAACCCCGCCTGCTGGGGTCGCAGATTGTCCCGTGGGGCAACCGGACCCGGAAGCCCCCTCTCTGCTGAATGCTCGCCACGCCGCCTCCGTAGCCTCCGCAACTGCCGCCTCCGTAGATGCCGCCGCCGCCGCTTCACGACGCTGGATCGCCGCTTTCTTCCGTTGGTGACTTGTATTTCCGGGAGCCATTCTGTTAAAACTAAACTGTTATGTATTAATTAGATGATTTAAACTAACTAGTTTATACAGTCCACCTAAAGCATCATTACTTGATATAGGATGATTTATTACGTGATTGAAACTAACTATATGCAAGATTAACACAAAAACGTACCAACATAGTTTAGTTGAATTCATGCTATGCTATGTCCTAGCTATGTACTATAGCTTCTACGTATGCCTACGTTTAATTTGGTTTTGATATGGCTGTTTCTTTATGTTATTAAGTCTTCATTCTTTATCTAAATATAGGGAGATAAAATATTGTGATTCTTTTGGGAGATAGTGCACCGGAGTTCGATAAGAAACATACTAAACACCTTCAAACATCGGCTCTGTTGTTTTCACAAGCCTTAAAGTGAGAACACACAAATGTACATCAATATACATTACACATGTGAAACTATAATCTACAAATGACTATTTATTTAACTAACATTCTTTCATACATGCAGGCAATATTGAACTGTCAAGTACTAGTAACACATGCTCTTTCATCAATCCTAATATCCCAGAAATAGCAGCCAACAAACAAAAGTAAGAATTAGGACAGTATATGTTTCCCTTACCAAAAAGATTATAAAACAGTAATCTATGTAGCTACATACATCTGCATTAAGTCATCATTACTAATAGTATTTTTATTTCCTTTGTTTTCTGTCCAAATCTATGTATATCTCAAATTGTTTCATTTAACTTTCTACACAATGAATGATTTTTTAACATAAACTACATACAGGAGACCTTCAAAATGAGCTTTGCTTATACTGAAAGCCACATCGGAAACTATGATAAAAGATCCATAAAACCTCAAAGAGCTACAGTTTTACCAAAGTCATACCAAATCAAAATATTCTAGTCTCTTTTATTAACTACAGACACATCTGTTTATAGTAATATTGACTAACTCATATAAAATGCATTTTGGATCAAATTACTCAAATGAAAAATCAAAACTTAATGTTCTTCTATTGGTTCATAACTCATTACTACATGTGTTTTCTGCATAGTCTCAAAATTACACCCGCAATAGCAGCAGAGCAATGCACATTTAAACCTGGTATCACTTCACCGTCATTTCATCGAACAGTTGGTGGGCAACATATTATGCACAAATTGACAGTGAAACACATAACTAAACAACTTGACAACACATCTTCCATACACATCTTCCATGCACAAATTGACAACACATCTTCGATTACTAAACAAATCACAGGGTACGTGCAACAAATGTTCCATACACCGAAGAAAGGAATGAAAAAATTGAAAGAAAACAATTGAAACATAAAGAAGATGATCGATGCTTACCGAGTTTGCTTTGAAGATGATTAGAGAGCTTTGAAGACGATGAAGAGAGTTGTTGGACCGTTTAGGGTTCGGCTTCGTCCTTGATGGCGATGTGCAAGGAAAGGAAGAACGAAAGGAAATGAAAAACGTAAGGAATCCGGGTTAAGGGAGCTTTGAATCTGGGTTTAGGGATTCGGGGATTAGGGATTCGGGGCTTTAGGGATTCGGGGATGGAAGATGATGTTTGATTAGAGATGAAGAACGAAAGAAAGGAAATGAAATGATATCAGTAAGATGAACCAAACTGTGAATCTGGAATTATAAAGCCAACGAAGCGACGTATGTTGACATCTTCGTCGCTTCATTTACATACGAGGCGACGTATATTTCCATATTCGTCGCTTCCTCTACATACGAGGCGACGTATATTTCTATCTTCGTCGCTTCCTTTACATACGAAGCGACGTATATTCCTATTTTTGTCGCTTCAATTTATTGATGGAAAGTTAATTAATGAACTGAAGATAAAAGCAACGATGAAGTTTGGAATAATAAATTGACGCGACTAAGAATGCAATATTCGTCGCTTCAATTAATTGAAGCGACAAATAATGGACATTCTTCGTCGCTTCACTTAATTGAAGCGACAAATAATGGACATTCTTCGTCGCCTCGTATCTAGTCATTTTGTGTTATTTTTTACAAAATCAAAAGTTATTTAATTTTTGAAGGGAGACATAAATTATGCTTTAAAGAAAATACGAATTTAGGTTTCTATGTCATTAATAATATTATGTTTAGTCGTCCTCGTCCTCGTCCTCGTCCTCGTCCAAAAGTAGTTGAAAATCTGGGTAAAATTATATCACGGTGGGAGTGTCCTCTTGGTAAGGCTCAAATATATGATCTCCTGTACGCGATATGTTTTCATCTATGACAAGTACGTCAGCGCTGTAGACATTGCGGTGCGACATTTCTTGTACTACCTTCCAAGTACCACCAGCCTTTGGATCGTCTATGTAGAATACCTGTTTTGCTTTGGTTGTAATTATGAAGGGTGAATCCTCATAGTAACTATTGTTTGTATTCACTGATATCAGTCCATGATCTTTTATAACGGTGTCAAGATCTTCAGGGTCGTCGGAGTTGTGCCATGTGCACTTAAACAACACCACTGGCATACAGCCTACATATAATACTTCGACCACGTAGTTAACATGGCCGTAGAACTTGGATGAACCCATGTCTATCATGACACCGCTGTTTTGAATCACGGTTCTTTGATCTCTATCAAACGAGGTGAACTTGACACCGTTCACATAACACGACTTATAAACCCGACATTGCTGAGGTCCTTGAGCTAATGACTTTATTCCTGCAACCAAGCTCGGGTCCGAGTTTCTTTCTTTAAGGGACACCTGAGAGATAAGTGTTAAGAGAAGTTAAAGATAAGTGTTATAAACCCTCAAAGAACCTTACAAGAATTAGGGTAGCATATGTACCCATGTTAAGAACCATCGAAGAAAACTCCGACGACGACGAAGCTCGTCGAAATCTTCACCATTTTTAGCCTCGAACCTTCTGAGATGTTCTTCTAGGTAAGGTTTGACCTCGTCTGTTTCCACCAAGACTTGCCAGTGAGCCTCAGCAGTCTCTGCCTCAGTCAACCTGAACTGGCAACGAGTCTCGATAATATCTGGTCTTACTAAGAGTGAAACACAGCTGATATTCCACTCAGGGAAAGTGTCGACATCTTCGTTGTCCATCCGTTTGAGATAAGACTTACAATACGTCACCGACTCATGTACGAGGTACTGTTCAGCAATATTACCTTCCGGGTAACGTGTATTCCTCATTGACTTTTTATATTTTCCTAATTGTCTGCAAAAACACCCTCAAGATTAGTACAATATTGTCCTAATTGCCGACATATTACAGAACGAACATAATATTAGCAATGGAAAACATTTTACCTTTCAATTGGATACATCCATGTATAGTGTACTGGACCTGTAAGGAATACTTGTTCGGGCAAATGAACCATGAGATGAACCATAGATGTAAAAAAATGTGGAGGAAATATGAGCTCCAAATTGCAGAGAATCATCACTATCTCAGTTTCCATGTCACGCACAACCTCCTTCTTAAGCTCCCTACTGCATAGTTGACGAAACCAATTTGACAGTGCTATCAATGGCTTCACAACATTTTCTGGCAGGAACCCTCTGATAACCACAGGAAGAAGACGTTGAAGCAAGACATGGCAATCATGTGTCTTCAATCCATAAAACTGTGACGGGGAACTTACTTTCACCTTACTTCTCAAACTACCTGCATAACCAAGAGGATACTTAACATCCCTGAACCACTGGAACACATCTTCTAGATCATCCTTTTTAACTAAAAAGGGTGCATGAGGAACTTTCGCCGTACCCAAGTCACCCGCTCTTTGCCACTGGTTTTTTCGCACATTCCTCTTCTTCAAAGCAGCGCGAGCTTTTGGACCATCCTTAGACTTCTTATCAATCGCAAAAATGGTTCCAAGGATGTTGTCACACACATTTTTTTCAATGTGCATGACATCTAAGCAATGTCTGATCTTCAATGATGACCAATACGGCAGCTTCCAAAATATGCTTTCGTGAGTCCAACACTGTCTGTTATTCGGATTGTACGGCACCTTCAAGTCTTCATGTTGGCTAAGAATAGGGTAAACGTGTGACCCTAACGTCCTCCAAAATTTCATCTCCACTCTTACGATAGGGTCTTCCGCCAAACTCCTCTTTCCCGTTAAATGCCTTGCTCAATCTCCAAGGGTGATCATGGTGGAGCCATTTTCGATGACCTTCATAAACTATCCTCCCACATATATGCTCTGAAGTTAGCTCATCTAGACAAATTGGACATGCCTTGTACCCTTTCACAGTTGACCCCCACTACAAGAAAATTGCACCTAGACCACGGACCATTTCCGTCGTCTAGGTGCAGTTTTCCGTCGTCTAAGTACTTAGACGACGGAATCTCCGTCGTCCAAGGTCCGTGCTCCAAGTGCTGTCGTCCAAGTACCTGGACGACGGAGATTTAGTGATCCGTCGTCCAAGTTCACTTGGACCGCGGACATTATCCATGGCCCAGGTGGTCACCTGGACGACGAAAAATCTAATTCTCCGTCGTCCAGGTGTCTACCTGGGCCACGGACATTGCTCGTTTATCCGTGGCCCAGGTGTTCACCTGGACAACGGATAACTAATTCTCCGTCGTCCAGGTGAACACTTGGGCCACGGAGAACGACAGGGTTTAGGGGTTAGGGGTTTAGGGTTAGGTTTAGGGTTTGTGCACCTGGACGACGGAGAACATAATCTCCGTCGTCCAAGTGAATATTTAATTAAAAAAAAATTGAAATTAAATATTATTAATTTAATTTATTATTAATTTAATTTAAATAATGAAAAATGCTAAAATTAATTAAATAAACTAAATTTTGAATATTACTTAATTATTAAATAATTAAATTAAATTAATTTGTACATACATGAATAATCGAAAAAACCCATAAATTAAAAATTAAAATATTGTTCGGAATGCGGAAAGAAACGAGATAATAAACTACTAGCTAGCTAATACACTGGAGGAGCAGATGCGCCGCCGAGTCCTCCGCCTCCAGTCGGGTCGTTGTCGTCGGGGTGTGGGTTCGGAGGAGGTTGACATACTTCTCGATTTTGTTGCATGAGGGCGATGAGTTGGGCTATTTGTGCTTGTTGTTCGTCAAGTCTTTGCCGCATTGACTCATTCTCCTCTCGTGCCAGTCGAGCCTCTTGAATGGCTGCTTCGACGGCCGCAGCCTGACTCCTTCTCCGCTGCCCCGAACCTCCCGTAGATGATGAGCCGGAGGTCGTCGACAAATCTCGTACCACCCTAGGCCCAAAGTGCCTAACCTCCTTGCCAGCTCTACGACCGTAGACCTCATCCGCGATTGCAATTTGGCTCTCTAAGGATAGAGGAGGCAGGTCTTTCGGCGGCACATCTGGGAACGCAAGCTGAGTGTTAGCCAACTCTTCATGCGCACGCTCTATCGCCCTTGCCTACAAAAGAATAATTAATTTATTATAATGAAATCATATTTAAATAATAATTACTATAATTAAAAGCACATATATATATATCACTTACGCCGCATTGACTCGCTTCATTATCGAGCCCTGGCGTCACGTACGCGCTTACGCTTGCATCAAGATAAGGGTGTTTGGAGCCCTTATCCTTGTGCTCCTTGGCTATTTGAATGAATTGTTTGGCGCCAGTAGTATGGTGTTTCTCCTTCTTCCCCCGGTTGGCTTTGTTGACACCGGAGAATTTCTGTTACACAACATAATTAAATCATTAAAAAATGAATAACTACAATTTAAATAATTCAATTATCTTAATTGAAATAAAAAAAAATTAATACCTTAAATTGTTCATCGGCAAAGTGGTTACACAACCACTCCCACTCATCTTCTCTCTCCCCTTGCAGTTCTACCGGGGGAGGCACGGGACCGACATCTTTGAAGTACTTATGGAGCTTGTACTTCCAATCTTTGTAGATGGAGTTGGCGGTTTGGTTGATATGCCTCAACATAGCCGGTGTCGGATCCACGTCAAATTGTTCCTATCAAAAATAAATAGAAAATTATAATCGTATATATTATGAAATTTTAGGCCGAGATTAACAATATTATATAATAACTAAATTGGACGTATTACGTACCGAAAGATCTTTGAAGACTTTCGCCTTCTCATGATCCGGCGCCTCCTTCCAAGTAGGGGCAGTGATACGAACCCGGTTACGGATGATTGACCCTATCCCATGCGCCGAGAGACTTGCTAGCTGAGCTGTGGGAGGGCCACCGGTGAATTCGTCGTACGGCAAGTCGATCTTTTTACCGGTCGCCTTGCAAATACGCTCCGCTTTGCCCCCTTTAACGAGACCCCGAGTCCTTTTCGGTTCTGGGTCAGTGGGGGCCCTCCTTTGCCTACGGCGGGCGCTGTACATGATTGATTCGGCGGTCGAGGACGCCTGAGTACTTCCCGTTGAATGGGTACCGGGCGTCGGAGATTGGAAGGGGTCGACGTCATCACCGCTCGAGATGAATGGGGGAGCGGGAATTTCCCCAGAGGGCGCTACGGACGGACCAGATGATCCGTCCGGATTGAGAGCGTCGTTGCCCTCCTGTTGAACCCAACCGACTTGGGCCGCCAACATTCGGAGCATCTCATCTTCTGCCTCCTGTTGGGCTTTCTTCTTGCCGGATGTGGTCTTTGGCGGAGCCATTTAAACCTAAGAGTACGGTGTTAAAATACCTACTTACCATAATAATTACAACTTAAAAATTTACGCTAATTAATTAAGTACGTTTAAGATTTAAATAGAGTACACTAGCTTGGCATTTTCGGTCGTTCAATGGACGTGCGACCCGCGCGATAAAGTGTAAATTTTCAATTAATCAGCCTTGGTTAAATCGAAAAACATGGCCAGTTAGGGATAGAGATAACGCGAGAGGCAGGACTAATTTCGACAAAAGTCTTTCTTAGTCCAAATCCTGTCACCAGTCATAACCCGTTTCTAGACACCATGTCCGACATTCGGCCAATTTTTCGAAAATTTACACTCCCTCAAGTCCTTTGTAAACTCCGCCCTCAACCTCGTGTCCATAACTTCACTTAGGTTATGGGGTGCGGTGATGAAATCCACACATCACGAGGGGTTAAGGAGATAAGCAAAGAAAAGAGGCGTCATCTATTCTAAAGAGTGCGACTTAATTACACCAAGCTTATGTACTAAATTTAAATCGAACACATACTACCATGCAATTTACTCGAAAATACACGTAATTACATGCAATAATTTATTTTCCATTTAGCATGCAATAATTAACCATTTAATTAATTAATAAGAATAATTATTTATTTAATTAATTAATTAATAACAATAATTAATCATTTATTTAATTAATAACAATAAATTTACAATTATTCATTTAATTAGTATTAAATAAAAATAATTATGATTTAATTAATTAATAACAACAATTAATCATTTATTAAATATTTAAAACTAATTACTAAATTAATTTCTACTAATTAATTATATTTAGAATTTAATTAATTAATTAAATGAAAATTATTTAAATAAAGGAAAAATAGAAATTTACCAAATCGGAGTTTTCTGGAATATCGCCGGAGTTGTGTCGTCGAAGAGGAGGATCGAACCACGCCGGAGTTGTGTTGTCGGAGCGTCGTCGCCGGAGGAGAATCGCCGGAATTTGAGAGAGAGAGAGAGGAGAGGAGAGATAGGATTGTAAGGGATGAGGAAAAGAAGATGAGCCGTACTCTATTTATAGAGTTTCACTTAGACGACAGAGCACTATTCTCCGTCGTCTAAGTTCACTTGGACGACGGAAACAGTGTTCTTCGTCGTCCAGGTGGCGGTTTCAAAATTTTGAAACGGCGCGTAATTAAGGGGCGGGACGTTTTGAACCGCCATGAATTTGGACTTAGACGACGGAGAATGGATTCTCCGTCGTTTAAGTGAAAATTCAAGCGGTCCCAAAAACGGAAGCGGTAAATTGAACCGCCATAAAAATTGGACTTGGACGATGGAGATGATCATTCTCCGTCGTCCAAGTGAAAATTACATGAAAAAAAATAAACAAAAATAAATATGAACCGCCATGATTTTTGAACCTGGACGACGGAGATGGTCATTCTCCGTCGTTCAGGTGAACACCTGGACGACGGAAAATGACCATCTCCGTCGTCCAGGTTCAAATTACGTAAAAAAAAATTTAAAAAAAAATTCGCTAGGAATTTAGCGATCTGTCATTCGAGTGAAATAGTCGTACAATATCGATGAACGCATCATATATATGAACAGTTAAATTTGAACCGCCGATTAATTTTACGTATTGAAACATGTTAAGTATCGACTAATCTTTACGACATAAGTGTTCATGAGTAGACGCTCATTTGCAGCAAAGTATTAACGAAATTGAATTTGGACAAAACAACCGTTGGATATGTTCGTCGTAACATAATATATAATTGTCTTCAAAGGACCATAAAATAATAAGTTTGGGAAGGGTTTGATCGGCACAGTCAACCGCAAAACCGATAATTTCACAAACCGGAAACGTGGATACAAGGCATTTCGCAACTCCGATTTTCGAACCGTCGAAGCTCACACACCAAGAATTGTTTACTCTAAAGTCTTGATGAAAAGACTTTGCATTGGAAGAAGGTCTAGATGGTCGTTGTCTTAGAAAAAATTACGATATCTGCACCTGGACGACGGAAATGAGCGTTTCCGTCGTTCAGGTAATCACCTGGATGACGGATATGAAGTTATCCGTCGTCCAGGTTCTAACCTGGACGACGGATAATGACGTTCTCCGTCGTCCAGGTGCATAGACCCTGAATTCAGGGGTTAAACCCTTACTGTTTAGGGTTTAGGGTTTCTGAACTTGGACGACGGACAATGACCATTCTCCGTCGTCCTAGTATGTACCTGGACGACGGAGAATGATCATTCTCCGTCGTCCAAGTTTTAAACCCCGATTTCAGGGGTTAGGGCCTTAGGGTTTACGGTTTAGGTCGTCCCCGGTCATTTGTGTGTCCGTTCAATTATTCTGATTCAAAAATATAATTAAAAAATTGATCGATCGATCCGAACTGCTAGATTTAGGGTCAAGGATTTAGCTAGGGTACGTTTTATATGAGATTGAGATTTGGCTCCAATATTTATTAATTTCTCCGTTGGCCAGGATATATAATTCAGATTAATTTCTTACCGTAAACCGGCATCGATCATATATATAGTACAATAATTACAGTAATTAATTACCAATTAATCTCCCTCGTCGTATGACCGTACTCTTCGTCATAATCATCATCGTCCTCATCCCCGTTAGTCGACGGCTCATCCTCGTCATCGTACTCAACATCGTCCGACGAATAACCTGAGTTCTCGTCCGCGTCCTCTTCCTGCTCGTCTTCTTCATCTACCTCATCGATAATCTCATCTTCAGTTAGATCTGTACAACCATCAGGCATGGGTAACCATTCACCATCTTGAACCAGGTCCATTATATCGGAGCGGACCATAGAAATATTAGGCTCTTGATAGGCAGGAATGTCTCTTTCTGGTTCAGTAGCATCTTCAGTCGTCGCCGGTGTCCCTTCAATTGTCTCTGTATTCCATATTCCTCGGTGAGAGATATGGTTCACTATTTTCCACCCTTCACCGGCTTTCGGATCGTCGAGATAGAACACCTGCCGAACTAAGGTGGCGAGAGCAAAAGGCTCATCCTCATACCAGCTAGAGTTTGTATCGACTGATAATAGTCTCAGGTCTTCCTTTGTACGCTTGAACCATCTGCACTTGAATAGGAAAACGTTGACATCATTCCCGTAACATAGTTGAACCACGTATACAATAGCCCCGTAATATAGATCATTGTCTTTCCCAACCGCTACCCCACTGTTTTGTGTTCTTCTTCCTTCGTCTCGGGCCAATGAATGGAACTTTACACCGTTCACAAAACACCCGGGATAAATATAGTGTTTAACCGGCTTCCCTGCTAGCAAGTGCTTTGGCCATGACCACCACCCTCCGTGGTTATCAGATTTTTGCAGATCAATCATCTGCGAAAATGGGCAAATTAATATAAGGGTTTACTTTCTACAAACATGAGCGATATGTATTTAAATAATTAATACTGAGTTGTACGTACGTACCCATTGGAAGAAATAATCAGGAAACTTCTTCTTAACCATTTTCTCAATCCACGCCGAACTCTTGTTTTGATTTAACGCCTGAAGCCTCTCCCTGTATGACAACATGTACGGCTCAACTTCGTCACAGTCTCGCAACACTACCCAATGTGCCTCAATAAGTTCTTCCCGTGTTAACGATTCCTTTAATACTCCTCTAAACGGTCGGACGACATTGGTGACGACAGAAAGATTGATGCGGGCACTGCGATCGGAGGCAGTGGGAGGGGGTGGATCTTTGAGGTACCTGTTGCAGTAAGTAACACACTCATGCATTAGGTATGTCTCTGCTATGGAGCCATCCGGGGCCGACCTGTTTTTGACGAATGACTTATACTGTCCAAGCTGTCTACAAAATCAAACATACACATTACATAAGTACATATAGCTAGCTAGCTAGTATATATATAATCTCCAGTGGAACAAATTAATTAATTAGTTGTACGTACCTTTCTTGAGGATACATCCAAGTGTACTGGACCGGACCAGAAATAAGCACCTGCTCGGGCAGGTGGATCATTAGGTGAATCATGATGTCAAAGAAAGCAGGGGGGGAAATCCTCTCTATTTTGCAAATGATGTGCACAATTTGTTGTTGCAATTCCACCACATCTGACTTCTTTAATTCTCTGGCGCATAACCTCTGCCACCACCTGCACAATGCCACTATTGGTTCTACGACGTCCCGAGGCAAGTATGGTCGAATTACCACTGGAATCAGACGTTGCAGCATAACGTGATAGTCATGTGTCTTTAGACCAACAAACTTGTGTTGCACCTCGTCCACTGCTCCAGTTATAGTAGCTGCATACGTAGCCGGATAACGAACGCCCTTAAACCAGTGAAATACAGAACGTCTAAGCGTCGGCTTCACTATGTATGGTGCATCTGGCATCTTGTTGTACACTCATTTCCTATCCCTCCTCAACCACAAGGGACGACGTAGATTCATTGATTCCAAATCTTTGCGCGCTTTGGGAGTATCTTTAGTCTTGAACTTAATACCGAGAATTGTTCCCACCACGCTGTCGCACACATTCTTTTCTATGTGCATCGCGTCCAAGTTGTTCCTCAGCTTCAACTTCGACCAGTAAGGGAGTTCAAAGAATATACTCTTGTGATCCCAATAGCTCAGATCATGTGGAGGAATTGGATTGCATTTCTTTACATCCGCGTCATTGCTCAACACACCAAAGTCGAAATAGCTCAACCTCTTTAAAATCTCTTCGCCCGACCAACTACGGGGTTTAGGATTGTTCTCTACCGTACCGTCGAAATGAGCTTCATCCTGTCGCCACGGGTGGTCGTGAGGAAGCCATCTACGGTGACCCAAGTAACACACCTTCCCCGCGTGCCAACTAGAGTTCACGTCGTCCAAATATATAGGACATCTATTATATTCTTTTGTCCTGCAGGCTGCCAACATCCCATAAGCTGGAAAATCGCTGATCGTCCACATTACAGCAGCCCTCATCGTGAACATCGTGTCAGTGAATTTGTCATAAGTTGGGACTCCATTTTCCCACAACAGTTTCAGCTCGTCGATCAAAGGTTTGAGGTAGACATCTAAGCACTTCGATGGAGATTTAGGACCTGGAATTAGTACGGTAAGGAAATTAAATTCCTTGTTCATGCACATCCACGGAGGCAAGTTGTACGGCATCAGAATAATTGGCCAAGTGCTGACGGCGGAGCTATTACTTCCCCAAGGATTGAATCCGTCTGTAGATAGGCCGAGTCTAACATTTCTAACCTCTGAAGCAAAGTCTCCAAATTCTCTGTCAAAATGTTTGAAACCCTCCCCATCCGCGGTGTGTCGCAGGACATCGTCATCTATTCGCTTTTCTACGTACCATCGCATCGCCTCTGCTGTGTGTAGAGACATGTACAGGCGCTGCAATCTGGGAATCAAGGGAAAATATCGAACAACTTTCACAGGAATTCTCTTTTTCGAACTCTTCCTATTCAACTGGAATCTGCACTGGCCACATACGGGACAATAGTCCAACTCTTTATACTCTTTGTAAAATAGCACACAATCATTCGGACATGCGTCAATTATCCTGTACTTTAGGCCGAGGCTGCTCAGGATATTTCTAACCTTATAATGAGATTTAGGAAGATTGTGATCATCAGGAAGCAACTTACATATTTGCTCCTGAATTTCGTCAAAAGCACTCACTGACATTTTGTGCTTCACTTTTATCTTCATTTGCTCCATCACATATTGCAACACATTCTCTCGACATCCAGGGAACACCGGGGTCTGCGCTTCAAGTAGTATCCGGTTGTACTTTCGATCTCACTGGTGTCAGTGGCCAAGCTAGCTGCGGGGAATGTGTCATCATGCTCATTAGTGGTACTGTAACCTCCGTCTTGGTGTTGGTGTCCACTATGACTACATCCCGGAAACGCATCATGGACCAAATCTGCAGTTGGGTTGCAAGCTGGGGGTCCAGCACCACTGCAGCTGGAAGAGGCACCATGGTAACTGTACCCTGAGCTGAAGTCTGCTGCGCTGAACTCTATTGCTTCACCATGCTCGCTCCATGTAGTGTAACTCCACATCATACCATTTTCGTACAAGTGTTGCACCATAACATTAACCTCCGCATACTGACAATTAAGACATTTCTGACACGGACACCTGAAACGTTTTTTTCCCTGACCATGTTCTATCGCAAAATTCACAAATTCGCTAATTCCATCCATATACCGGACATCACATCTATTCTTCAACTTCATCCAACTCTTGTCCATACTGCTACAAAATATTATAATTAATTAATTATTACGTATATATATATATTTGTCCATTAATTTACGCTTAATTATACGTACTCGATCTACATATCGATCCATCAATTACGTACGTACGTACGTAATTTAATCGATCTGTACATATATATATGTATAGCTAACATCAGCTAACATCCTTGCATGTATATATATATGTACGTACGTTTTCACTAAATATATATTAATTAAGCAAATTTTAACTGCGTACGTACGTACCTGCTGGCCTTCTCGATATCTTTACGTTAATTAAGCTAACTAGCTAGTCAGCGGAGATCCCTTATCGATCCTGATTCTTCTCGGCCTAGCTAGCTTCTAGCTACCTAGCTCCCTTCTCCTTCTCTCTTCTCCTTCAATTCTTCTTCAAATGGAATCATGAAGAGATCGAGGCTAGGAATGAATTCGATCATCGGGCTTATATAATGCTTCACTTAGACGACGGAGGTGTCAGTACGTCGTCTAAGTGGAAGTACGTTTCGTATACTCGGACGACGGCGTGTCGGTCCGTCCTCCAGGTGATCACCTGGACGACGGAGAATACTATCTCTGTCGTCCAGGTGATCACCTGGAGGACGGAGAAGACTCCGAGGTCCAGGTGATCACCTGGACGACGGAGAATATCATCTCCGTCGTCCAGGTGATCACCTGGACCTCGGAAAAGACTCCGTGGTCCAGGTGATCACCTGAACGACGGAGATGGTATTCTCCGTCGTCCAGGTGGTACTTGGACCACGGAGTATTTTCCGTGGTCTAGGTGTCACTTGGACCACGGAACAATTACGTTTCCGTGGTCTAAGTGCTGTTTTCTTGTAGTGCCCGCAAGCATCCCTAAACCTGGAAAGTCGCTAATAGTCCACATTACCGCTGCCTTCATCAAGAATACCTCATTGTCTACTCGATCAAAAGTATGGACTCCAACGACCCATAAATGTATTAGCTCCTCGATCATCGGCTCAATGAGTACACTAAGGCACTTTCCGGGAGATTTAGGGCCTGGAATCAACACTGATAACATGTTATATTCATTCTTCATGCACATTGATGGTGGTAGATTGTACGGCATCACAACAACGGGCCATGTACTATGCAAAGTTCCCATTGTTCCGAATGGATTGAAACCGTCTGTTGCTACTCCAAGGCGCACATTCCTGCAGTCACGTGCAAAACCTGGAAAAGTTCTGTCAAATTGTTGAAACGCTTCTCCATCAGCTGGGTGGCTGAGGCTACCAGCCACGCATATCCGCTCCCCCAGCCATCGCATATGCTTGGCAGTGTGTGGGGACATAAACAAACGCTTCAACCTTGGTGTTAGAGGGATGTTACGAATTATTTTTTTGGGAATATCATTCGTATATGGCTTATATCTTTCAGAATAACACACTGGACAAATCCTCTCGTTTACAAGCGCCCCCCTGAACAACACACAGTTAAACTCACACGCATCAATTCTTTCGTAACCCAGTGAAAGATCACTCAAGATTTTTTTTATTCTCGAGTATGAACAGGGGAATGTGTGCCCTTTAGGAAGAAGTTTATTAATGTAAATACATAAAGAGTCAACACTTGTGTCCTACCATCCATTTTCATTTTTCATTTCCATTGCATCTAATATGGCACTCAAAACAGTTTCCTCACTGCCTTCATATAATGGGGTCTGTGACTCCTTCAATAATCTATCGTACTTTTCATAATCATCGTCTACCATGTCATTGAAGTTCATGCCCGAATTATCTTCCACTAATTGTTGGGGTGCATCTGCATGGTATCCAGGATAATAGGGATATGCATCATGTAGAATCTCCAACTGCGGGTTCACTGAAGGACCGGCACCACTAGAAGGACCGACTCTGTCTTGAAGCCACTGTCTTCGTTGACTGAGCATTCTCGGTTCAGCAGAAACTTCCCCGTGAAGGTGCCAGACAGTATAATCCGGACTCAAACCACTGTGTGATAAGTGATGATACATGACATCCATAGTAACCTTGAACGGACCGTTCTTACAACGTTTGCACGGGCAGAAGTGATAATCGGCTCCGTTACTATGTCGCCGGGCAAAATTCATGAACTCGAATATGCCTGTGATGTACCTTGGATCAGCATGATGATATGTCATCTAAGTTTTGTCTGGGTGTCCGTCCATGTTTCCTGTCAACATAAACAATCAATATGAATTAAGTTACCACGCCACAGTTCCGATTCAACCAAAACCCCACACTTCTTCGCCTTATGCCTCCGGGTTGGGTCCTATCCCCTTCAGGGGAACACGACATTTGTCAACGCTTTTGCACCCATGCGTTTCAGCTCCAGTTTAGGGAAATTTCGGCAGCATCTCCCTACAGTTCCCCGAGTGCACACATATCTAAACAACCTAATTTGCACTCGGGGAACATTGAAAGGAGACACTGTCGAAACCATATCCCAAAACTGAAACTGAAATCACACGAATAGCAAAAGGATCAACAAAGTCATGTTCACCTAAAGTGTCCAAAAATGGGACAATTCGAGAATCAACAACTCAACTCGATCAACTAGATGAGTTGTTGATTCTCAAAAGGGAGTTCTAAGTTGATAAACACCACAATTATATATAACCATACGCTCGATTTCATGATTAACACTAATAACACTACTAATTAAGGCTCGAATACACCTAATCTACACTAATCATCAATTAATTTCACTAAATTTAACCAAATTTCAAACATTAATCATGAACCCATAACATGATTTATCACAATTCAATGATTCAAACACTAAAACTACAACATAAGACCAAATTCAATTCAATTTCAAAATTTCACATCACCTTCATTTTCACTTCTAATCATCAATAGATTTCACTAAACTTAACCAAATTTCAAACAATATTCATGAACCCATAACATGATTTACCACAATTCAATGATTCAAACACTAAAACTACAACATAACACCAAATTCAATTCAACTTCAAACATTTCACCAAAACTTCAATTTCACTTCTAATTTAACATATTATGGTCTTAAAGAGGGTTAAAGAGATACAAATCAAACTAACCTTACTCAAGAATCAAATCAATGGTAAGAACAACCTTCTTTCTCAATTTCCTCAAATTTCTCCCAAAATCGCACAAGAACAGCTCCAGAACGCAAATGAACTGTTTTTCTAAAATTCTAACTTTATGAACGATTTGACTTTAAGAAAAAGAGTAGATCCAGATTTAAAAAAAACTAGGCGACGTAGATTGAGCAATCTACGTCGCCTCGATTTTCTTCGAAGCGACCAAACTAATCTTCGTCGCTTCGAATAAAATCGAGGCGACGTATATTGATCAATCTACGTCGCCTAGATTTTATTCGAAGTGACGAAGATTAGTTTGGTCGCTATACTCGGAAAAGTAGTCGCCTTATTTTATTGAAGCGACTAAGATCAATCTACGTCGCCTCAGTTTGTTGAAGCGACGTACTTTTTATCAAAGGCAATATACGTCGCCTCAGTGAAAATCGGAGCGACGTAGAAATGTAACTACGTCGCCCCGATTCTCTCCTCCAGTAGTGTAATAATTAACATCATTTGAAGTAGTTGAAACTCTGGCATATATATGCGACGCATACGTTTAGCTAAGCAACTGACTGAAATGAAAGCTAGGGCAGCCTCGAATTACCACTCTGACCAACTTTCCCAAAATACCCGAAACCCTATCTGTCTTTTTCCAAATTTAGCTCCATTGTGAACTAACACATGCAAACTCTAGGCTGTAGTCGTCGAGGACATGCAGAAGAAATATAGGAGCTAGCTTAGAGACCCCAAACTAACAGCTAGTATACGGTGTTCTGAAATATGTAAGGACAAAAAAAGATGGTGCTTGGAATTCATTAACCATAGCTTGTCCTCTGAATTCAGGTTAAATACCTCTAGTTTACCTAATCAGAACGGTAAAAGAGCCAGAGCTTTCTTCTGATCCAAACCATCGTTAATCTTTTTCTGAGACCCTGATCCCATTTCATTCTTGACCTCCAAACACCCCCTCCCCCCACAATCTCAGAGAGATTGTTTGAGGGTTTAGAGTAAGAGTGAGGAGAAGAGAAGGGTAAATACCCCATTTACATATATTAAGGGAGGACAATGTAAATACTGATACAGAAAAGTACGCATATATATTGTACATAATTTTTTTTAGAAGAAGCTGAGATTTGTATCGAAATCATCATCGTTCATGGCACAGAACGTTAATGATATCGTCAATGGCGGTGGTGCTATGTATAGCAGAGAGGAAACGCCTTTGGAAAGTGGTAGCGGAATGGAGGGCAGTAAGGCCCTGAAGAAAGGTCCTTGGACGGCGATGGAGGATCAGGTTTTGACGGAGTACGTGAGGAAACACGGCGAAGGGAACTGGAATTCGGTGCAGAGGAATTCCGGGCTCAACCGTTATGGCAAGAGTTGCAGGCTCCGATGGGTGAATCATCTCCGCCCTAAATTGAAGAAAGGAGCCTTCACACCAGAGGAAGAGAGGCTCATTCTTGAGCTTCATGCCAAGTATGGCAACAAATGGGCACGCTTGGCCTCTCAGGTACGTAATGAATACACTTGTCCTTTTTCTTTTCGTTTCTAATTTTTCTTTTTGGTTTAATTTTTAGCATGCCAATTTTCAGCTATGTACCCATAAACTTTGTTTCGTTTCTTCTTATGCCCCAGAAAAGAAAATTGGTGCTTAAGAATTGTTTCCATATGCTTTCAAAAGTTTGTATTTTCTTCTTTTAACATTTTTTTAACATTTGTGCTGATCTTGATTCAGTTACCTGGACGAACAGACAATGAAATAAAGAATTATTGGAACACTAGGGTGAAGAGGCGACAACGCCAAGGCCTACCTCTTTATCCTCATGACATCAAACAATCCCAACAACAATCTCATTCTCATTCCCAACAGACCACTACTCTAACCCAAGCCACTTCAACTACAACAATGCCACCCACAAGCCAACCACTTTGCTTTCAATATCCAACCTCATCATTATCCCAAATCCATCAACTCCCTTCCATAGGCGCTCCCACTCCGCCACATCACTCCCTCCCTGTGTTTGATCCCACCACCATCACCTCTTCCTTCACGTTCCACCGCCCCGACCCCATCCTCGGATCCTCATTGTGCTACAAGCGGTACTCTGATATCCTAGGTTACTCCCCACCATTGTCCCCAACCTCACAAGGAAGTGGCTCGATTTTTCGAACCAGCTTCATGCCTGATATTTCTTCCAGTCATCATTTTTCACCAGGCAACATCTCCATGCCTGACATGTCCTCTTTTCAATTCCAGCCATTGCATAATTACAATGGGACTTTGAGCAAATTTGATTTTGGTGACAGTTTGTTTTCATCACGTACTAGGTCACCGTATTTGGTGAAGTCAGAGCTTCCATCGAGCCAAGTATTGCAAACAAAAGAGGTCCCTTCAGGCCAAGTATCTCAAACACAACAGTCGTCACAGTCTGATCAGATCACCAATGATACCAACAAGGTAAATGTGGCGGTGGCCGCAAACGAAATTCATTGCACTAATGGATTGTTGGAGAAGTTGCCACAAGAAACTGAGGCATGTGCTTCTAATACAAATCCAAGGAAAGCAGCAATTGGCCAATTGGGTTCTTTCGAAGAGAAGCATGACTTGGATGGTTATGGCCGCTGGTTGGCTTCAAGTTCTACGGATACCTCATTATCAGGTAAATTCAATCATCCTAGAAATGCCTGTTCAAATACAGTACGTAGCCAGAATTTTTGCTTATTCGTGTTTTTTTTTATAAAATCTACATACAATATGCGTATTTTTATTTTCAACAAAATTATTCACAAGGATAAAAATTGTGAATTTGTATTCCAAACTTAATATAGAAATATATTTTATTTTTAAATTGACTTATTATGAGAAAATTAAAAGAAAAATTATGACTATCAATTAAATAGTAAATGTTCTAAAGTTAAACCGCTATTAAATCATTAATTGATTCAATATATTGCAATAATGAGAGAGTTTTAAGAATATATTTTATTGGTTAAGGCAAAATAAGTTTAGCGGTGTCAAACCTTTGCTTTTTAAATATTTAGCAATGTGAAAATAGTTTCATTGTATTAAATTCTTGATAATTAAGAAAAAATATGCTTTAATTAATAGTAATACAAAAGTTGAGTCCAAACGTGGCTACGCCACTGCTCAAATAGCTAGGTCAAATATACATGCACCGAATCAATACTCATGCATTCATTTTCTTTTAATTTCCTTATTCAACATATATAAACGCAGAAGTGAAAGCAATCCAGGATCATGGGAATGGCTTCATAAATTCGGTGCCCGAGGACTTGTCGAAGCTGTTTAGTTTCATTCCATCAACCGAGCCTATTTCTGATTGGTACGGTACTCACAGTAGTGGGGAGCTCTCCAATGGCGGTCAATCTTCCGGAGTAACAGAGACTAGTTTGGAGTTTGACATGCAGCAACATATGGCTTCATTCTTTCCTGCTGCTTCATCAACAGACCATGACAGAGTTCCTAACTGGGACAACTTGCCTGGAATTTGCTCATCGAGGATTATATGACTCAACCTATATATGCAAATATATGCATGAGTATATAAGGAATATACGTAATACATACGTACGTCTTCTACTATATATTAAGAGTCTGTACTTCTTTTGGTTGTCTTCCATTAACTTGTATTATTAAATTTCTGAAACAAAACAGAAAAGAAAATTCGAGTCCAGTTTAATTATCCTGGATGGATTTGCTTTTTATTTACATATATATACAGTATGCCATCAGGTCAAGCTAGTGTCCGCTGGTATTAATGTGTATCATTTATGATCTAATCCATTTTTAACCGAGTTCTTTATTTGATAAGAACATCTAATTCCGTATTTAGAGTTCACTTAGTTGGAACTTTTAGTTAAATTTTTGTGGGTAGTGAGAAATTAAGAGCGGCATTATGAGCATGAATTTTCCCTCGAATCAAATGTACTATACTCAATTCCTTTGAGTTTTATTCTTGAAAACGTAAAAATTAAAGGTTATTTGATCTTTTCTAAGCACACTTCCATCAACTTCGTTCATATTTCCAATACCCACAGCGAACACTCAGCTTTGGAGCGATTCATATGTCAGTTAAATTGGTTCTTGGTATTTGGCACCAAAAATTTTCAGGTTCCTGAGACAGACTCACTGTCTCTTTTATTGATCTTGTGCTTCGTCCGTTGGCATGCCACCGTCGTACGACGAAATAGTTGATTTATAGGCCAACTGCTACTTGATTTCTTAAAAGTGATTGAGACGGGGAGAGCACCAACCCCGCCTGAATGGATTCTTCTTGCCTAAATGACTTTAGAACTTGTAGTTTTCGCGTCTCTAGCTGAGCCACGAAAATCGATACCCTACACTCCTCCTGGTGTAAAGCAAAGTAATCTTCTTGACAAGATGTCGAGAACACAGTGGTTGCTTCCTCGAATCTCCATACTATCACTCCTCCTGGTGACAAGCCTCTTGATCGCCGGTTGCGGTTGTTTGCGTCCTTGAATCGCAAGAATCTCACGCTCTTCGGATGACAACTCTCTTGATCGCTGGTTACTAGGATTTCTCGAGATGAGAAAGTAGTTTACCGATAGCAAAGTGTATATGATCGAGGATCCTTTTTTCGGTGTTATGCTCCCCTATATATAGGAAACGGTGTTTGTATTTCAGTTCAACTAAATCTCCTCACAATTAGACTTGCTAAGCAACTCTAACTGCTCAGTTCCCACGTCTTTTACATTATCTCAAAGTCTAAGACTCTTAGAGATAAGCTTCGCTAAGAATCTTTTCCTCCATAGGAAATGTTGATTATTATTAATTAATGAGCCGCAGGACTCGGCCTCTTTCTCTCTTCCAATCCGTCACGACTCGATTAAAGACCATTTCTCGGGCTGCTCGCTTGATCCATCCTCTAAAACCCAATAACAAGATATTTTATCTTGGGCTCAAACATTGCCCCTCAAGCCTTGACATAACATTTCAGTAGTAATCGAAGAGGTTTGTTTTTCCTTAACGACATACCATTTTCATCCTAACAGTAACTTTCCACGTCAAACGTCGTGTCAGCTTTCTTCTAAAAGCTGTATCACTTCGGATGACATCATATAAGAGAGCACACGTCTTGTCAGAGTCCAATTCTCAACACAACTCTCTCACCTCTTGGCCCTCAAACTTCACTCTGAAGCTAAACTTTCTTCCTCCTCCACCGTTATCATCCATTCCCCCTGTCAATCCGCAAACAATGTCGCCTCACAGTGAAGAACACCCAGAACTCACGCGAGAAAGTGCTAAGCTCTTCGCTGCAGCCATTCGTGCCGACGCCATTCGGCAAAACCTAGTCCCAAATACTGCCACCGACTGTCTGGGTCCATTTCTTATTGTACCCATCACTTCAACACTCTATCCAATTCTTCATTCTAGGTACTGCAATTCGGCTTTAATCTTCCGGGAAAATACCTGTGCCGACCCAACTGGGTGGAGGAACAAAGATACCCTTTGCTCGATTGGTAAATGGTTGGTTACTTCTGAAAATGAGAGAACTTGGTATGCAACGCTTCAAGAAATAAACGTCGATCGCTGGCAAGCGGCTGACATTGCAGACTTTATCGACCTCTGCTTCTCGCTACCCAGCGGAGGAAATCACGCTCCATTCGCCGCCACCATATGCTTTTGAATTGGGACGCCGCCTGCAACTGCTTTCGTCTTCCCTGCGGCGATGTAAGTATCACATTGCTAGATAATCTTAATATGTTCAGGGTACCCATCGAAGAACCCATTCAGAAGCAAGACTTCTCCACCAAGGTTGCAGACAAAGCTAGCCTCAACCGGCCTGCCTCTTTCCCCGCTTGGGTCACACGCTTCATGTGCGACATCTCCGGCCATGAAGGTATAGCTTTCCTTGAATTTTGGTTGCCAAAATACATCTTCTGTATGTCCTCTCAGAAGGTTAACAAGTTCTGGATCAACCTCACCAAGTGCTTATTTGCGGGCATGAGAATGGGTCTCGCGCAATCCATCCTCGCTTGCATCTATCGCAGCCTGAGATGGATTTCTCTCTCGCCACTACAACTCAACAGACCTGACCCTTTGTAAATGGTAGACCTCTGGCTCTAGATGTATTTTCTGATTTTTTGACACTCCGAGGTACCACCATTCGAAGCAGACAAGCTTCTGAGGCAATCTCTGGCAACCCCTCTCGCTTTAGATGGCTGGACTTACCAGACATGCTTCGCCACTTTCTACTCGCACAATCATTACCCCCACAGACTCAGTTTCCATCATCTTGGACTGTCGATTCCCGCCAGAGCTGGAGACTGGCTTTATGCCTTTCCTAGAGCAAAGTGACCAAGCGAAGCTTATCTTCCTCCAGAGTCACACTTGTGGAGATTTATTAGTCCCTGACTCATCCCGAGTCGGATATGAATTATATGCTCCCAACCATTTTTTCATGCAACTTGGATCCTATGCAGCATGCCTCTATGCCACCGGTTGGTTCGGTGAATCGCCATTACCGCACGTAGAAAGCCCAATTTTGGGACAGCCTCATATCTATTCAGCCGCTATCACTTTTTGCTTCCATCTTCAAGGAATTCAAGGCACAATTTTTCAATGGCTTTGACAGGAAAGTATTGAGGTCTATCTCTGCATACCCAAATGAAGACACTCATTGGCCTATGGTATGTATTTTCATCTAGTTTTTATTTATTGAACCCTTACCACAGGTATTGGCAATAATTTTGCTTTGCACTAATGTTTCTGATTGAAACTCAAACAATTCTATGAACAAGATGGTCCATCCGACCCCCACAAGGATCATAACGTTATGGAAGAATAAGGACCAGAACCCAGGGCCAGAGCAAGAAACAATGCAAGCTTTAAGTATCCATATATTTCGTACAAAGTGCATATATAATTTCTGAACTATAAATGTCTCATCCTATCTCAGAGGCCCCAGAAACGACAAAGAGATGCCTCACCAGCTGACATTTCTGGCAAGCAGACACATCATCGCCAACGGCTTAGTTCTGGGAACACTCAAGAGGGACAGCTTGAAAAAACTGAGCCACCACGCTAAACATCGATGCCACTGGCGCCTTCTGCTTTGGCAACAGAAATCACAGGAGCCCTCCCTGTTATTCCTACTTCACCTATGAAGACTAACGACCTCTCCTTCAACTTCGAACCACCGCACAAGCCTATCCATCCAACACCCTCATCTCCAAACTGGGTATTTTACCTCTCCTTTGTATTCCCGCGCAAAATCTTGATTAGATCCCTAATCGTATGTTTCTCCTTCTTAATCTTTAGGACGTGCCCGACCTCCCAGAGGAGGCCATTGTTGCCAACATAGAGGCAATAGATGCTGGGAGTGACCATGATGATCGTTGGGACACTGAGTTTGTCTACAACGTCGCTGGTTTTGTTGAGGTAACTGTCTTGCTTCAAATTTAGAATTTTCATAGTGCCGAGGATAAGGCACATCACCATAATGGTATAGACGAAGGAAACAGGGGTGTTAATGACCAAGGTGCATTCTGTTTTGGTTTTGCTAATGCCCCATTCTCTTATCATGCCATGTATTATACTCCAGAATAACAGCGAGCCATAGCGGATGGGCAAGGGATACCTCTTCCTGACCAAGAACCCTTATAGGTGTAAGATGTGTCCAACGAGCCTAGCACGATCTTGGAATAGATGGTGCATGACATCATCCGCTTGCCTGGCTCTCACATGTCTGGTGAGACTGAGGTATCAAATTCAAATGATCTTGTTCCTCATCCTCCCATCTATTGGTTCTAATTTCTATGCGTTTAAATGGGATCCAAAATGTTTGACACCCTCTACCAACAAATCCTCGGAGACAGAGCCCAAGACACACTTGACGGATTGCTTAACTCCCATGATCGCCGCTAAGACTACGGCTGATGTGCACACCGCCATTCCTTGGGCCTCATCCTCCTCAGGCCCCACTAGCCAAGCAACCATTATGGAGAGTCAAATTCTAAGTCTGGAAGAATTCTCAGTAAAGCTTGTCACCATAGAGCATATCTCTTCTGAGATTGTCCTTCCCCAAACCGCCCTCAAGGAACTCTTCCAGGCTAACTTGGACACCCCCGAAGCCATAACACTGTGTTGGATAAGGTGGTGTATTTGACTACGACATCCCCTAGAGTACTTCTCTTCACAATCTCTCAGTTTGAGCAAGGCCTTCGCGATCTCTACAAACTGTATGCTAACCAGGCTGACATAAAGCACCGCCTGAAATACAAGGAAGCCACTGTATGTAAGATGGTTAGTCAGATGGACCAAGACTGAGAACGAGTTCAAACTCTCCTCCAAAGGGCTTCTTTCAAGAAAGAAACTCTGGCTACTAAAGAAGCTGAATTGGCGGCTCTCTAAAATAAGGTGTAGCTCTTACGGGCTGATGTCATCTCTACTCATGTGAGTGCTCAACAACTACTTGACGAGAGCTTAGGCCGAACCAAGAAACTCACCGAAGTTGAGGATGATGCTGCTTCTCTTCGCGAGTCATATGGCTCCGCCTAGAGTGATTTCGAGCATTTCAAAGTAGAGCTAAAGAGAAAAGCCCTCGTGTTGTAATCCTTGGGCCACGAGTATTAGGCCCTAGCTTCTTCCTTTAAATACCTAGAGTTATTGGTAGTATTTTATAATATTCTAAGTACTTGGTTTTCTTCTACGGACCTCCATACCCAACTCTATATTTCGTAATCCACTTATCTTATGGATTTGCTCATGGCCCATACCCAAATTATTTTGAACTTATTGCTGTCGTTTGGTTATCCTAGTCAATTCTCATAACTAGGGTTAATTTTTTGTTTGAAATCCGAATCGTGCCCTCTCATCACATCAAATCTTTCGACTTCCAAGAGGCACACTCAACTGCTCCAGGAATCAATGACCATTACTCCATTGACTCTGAATGGACGAACCGTCACGTCCTTTAATCACAGACAAACATGTGTCCTTAATCCAACGGCGAACTTCGGTTTGTGGATTTTAACTACTCTGTCCGGAGACAAACCCTCTCTAGTTACTTTTCCCTATAAATATCACCATGGTTCTTCATACAGTGCATTCCAACATACTTAGTCCAACATGCATTGCCATTTCACTCCTCCTTCGTCACTTTGGACTACTGAACTAGCTTCCTTAAGGTCTTGTCTCCAATTCCTCTTTCTTCTTTTGTCTCTTAAGGTCTTTCTCCGTTCTTTAGTGGAGCTGCTAGTCCTCATGACACTCTCGTTTTCATGTATACATATTTGACACGAGTGCCACAGGGATTGGTTATTTTAACAACATCAATGATTGTAAAAGTTATTTTCTTATGGTATCCGAGCCTAAGGCCGCAAAGCCTTTGTAACCCTTTTCGGAATAAGAAAATTGCTTGGTTTACTCTGTTGCTTTAGTTTTGTCAATCTTTCCACATTATGTTATTAATTTTGATAACGTCAGAAAATGTTCCCATAAAATGTTTGGCAACATAGATTGGCTAAAAAAACAAATATATCAATGAGACAAAAGATTAGCCACAGAAATTGGCTTTAAAATTTAGAAAATTAGAAAAAAAAAACTCTGCATTTAGCCATTGTCATTGGCCTGGTGCTAAGATACACTAAGTTCTTATATGTTATGCCCCTTCGGTTTAATCATGCGAGTGATTGGGTAGGAGCCTGAGTGAACCGAATTACTCTGTTGTTGGCGGGTCGTCATATTCCCAAACTGGCAGCACATACTTCTTGAGGAATCGACTATTTATAGGGTTGACATAGATTATACCATCTCAGTCACGAAGTCACACTGCTCCACCGCCTTGGATGTGATCTATTATATACGGGCCTTCCCATTTTTTTTGACCATTTGCCGCGTCCGTCAATCTTTTCGCCAATAGGAAGTCCTACTTTCCAGACGAAGTCCCCATCTGCAAAACTCATACCTCTAGCACACTTGTCGTAAGCCTGAGCTACTCTTCATTTCTTAGCACATAAGTGTTCGTATACTTCTAGCCGCTTTTTATCTAAGTCTTTATATATGCTCCTGCCACATTAGCTGCACGTAATCCTTGCCTAACAGATCATGTTGTTCCATAACATGCAGAGACTATATGTTGAGCTCCAAAGGCAATACGACATCGTGTCCAAACATAAACGCATAAGGAGTCGTCCCTGTTGGGTTCCTTTCATTTGTCTGATATGCCCAAAGAGTGATGAACAAGTCATTATGCCACAGGCAGGCATTGCCCGCGAGCATGCATGTAAGGATATACAAAATTAACTTGTTGCTCACTTCTGCATGGCCATTGGATTGAGCATAATATGGTGTTGAATGTAGAAAATGTATGCCCAAATCCTGCATCAGCGTATCAACCTCACCAGACATGAAGATTGTCCCTCTGTCTGACACGAAGTATTCAAGTAGACCAAAATGACAAACTATATCTACAGATAAAAACTGGCGAATGGTACCTGTAAAGGTCACTTTTAAAGGCCTAGCTTCCACCCATTTGGTGAAAAAGTCAGTAGCCATGATAATAAATTTATGTCCTTCTGACGAGTGAGGATGAGTCATCCCAATTAAGTCTAAAGCCCATCATCGTGCTGGCTAAGGCTTGATGATCGGTTGTAAAGGAATATTAGGTAGATGGCTAATTGGACCATCTGTTGGACAGTATGCACAACTCTTAACGAAAGTGTGGCAATCCTTAAGCATGCCTGGCCAGTAATATCTGTGACGCCGTAATAACCATCTTATCTTTGGACCTGCCTAGTGTGCCCCTACTTCCCCCAGATGTACTTCTCTCGTTATCCTTTTAGTGTCGCGTCCGTATACATACCATAATAGAAAACCATCTTCACCTTATTTGTATAACTCATTTTCTTTGAGCACGTAATTAGGAGCCAGAAAATGGATCCGCTTGTCTGCCGGTTCATTAGGATTCTAGAGATAGGAGATGATAGGTTACCATCAGTCTATGTCAATGTAGTCTAACGTTGCCACGTACCACTCATTGTTTTCTTCCTTTCGAACGAAGAAAGAAGGCAGTGTGCGTTGTTCAACCTTTAGAATTTGTTCAAGTACCCCATCATGTAAGCTTACTCCAGTTGCTAGTTGCGCCAACTCATCTGCCACGTAGTTCTCCTGGTAAGGGTTGTAGCTTAATTGTACTTCAGTAAACAACTTGAGAAGGTCGTAGGCTCATCTCGTATAAAGCTCTAAGATTGGCTCGGCCTTGTACTTTGATTCCAGTTGCTAAATTACTAGCTGAGAATCTCCACATACGTGAACTTCCGTAACTTCCATATCTAGAAGTATCTCCAACTCAATGATGAGTGCTTCATACTCTGCTTGGTTGTTCGTATACCGGAAGTCTAACCTGAAGGAGTAAGAGAAAGTTTCTCCATCCGGGTTGACCAAGGTAATGTCTGCCCCAGCCATGGTATTAGTACTTGAACCATCGAAGTATAAGTGTACGGGGTGAGTGAGATGCGCGCTAACTCCAACTCTGGACCTTTGCGAGCATCCAATATTGGATGATGGGCAAGGAAATCAGCCACCGCCTGGCCCTTCACTTCCTTTTATGGCACGTATTGTAATGAAAATTCAGAAAGTGCTAGGATCCACTTTTCGATTCTGCCCCTCAGTATGGGCCTTGACAACATGTACTTTACCAGGTCAATTTGTGCAATCACGCAAGTGGTGAATGACAATATATAATGCCTCAATTTGCATCCTGAAAAATACAGGGTTAGGCATAACTTCTCCATTGGAGAGTATCGTGTTTCTCAGTCTGTCAACGTATGGCTAAGATAGAAAATAGCTCGTTCGGCTCCTGCAGTATTGTTTTGTGCAAGTAAGCTTCCAATGGAATGCTCCGTAGTGGAGATATAAAGTTTGAGAGGTATGCCCAGTCTTGGAGGGACCAAGACTAGTGAGTTTTCCAGATAAGCTTTGATGGTATCGAAAGCCTCTTGATGAATAGGCTCCCATACAAATTCTTTCTGATTTTGTAATTTGAGTAAGGGTGAGAATGACTGTGTCTTTTCTACAGCATTTGTAATGAACCGCCTAATGAAGTTGACATTGCCCAGCAAACATTGTAGTTCTTTCTTATTCTTTGGCGGGATAGCGTTGATGACTACTTCTTTCTTATCGACTGAAACTTCGATTCCTCGCTGATGGACTAAGAATCCTAAAAATTCCCCTGCTTGCACACCAAAAACACACTTTTCCGGATTCATCTTCAATTGATGTTGCCTCATGCGAATGAATACCTTCCTCTAATTATCAATATGATCTGCCTTGCACTTTGGTTTCACCACCACATCATCAATGTAGACCTCCATGGACTTCCCAATGAGGTCATGAAAGATCAAATTCAACGCGCGCTGGTAGGTTGCCTCTACATTCTTGAGTCCAAATGGCATGTCCACATACTCGTTTCTGCCATGGGAATTTGATGGTATCCTGCTGTCCCATCCATGAATGATAGCATTTCATTGCGAGCTACAGAATCTACCCACACATCTGCTACTAGCATGGGATATGCATCTATTTGGGTTGCATTGTTAAGGTCTCGGTAATCGACGCAAACTCACATCTTTCCATTCTTTTTCCTAACCGGGACCACGTTTGAAAGCCACTCGTTATACTTGGCTATGCGGATGATGCCTGACTTGAGTATCTTCTCTATCTCCTCTTTGATTAATTTTTTTTCTGTGTTCATACTACACATCTCTTGCTTCATAGGCTTCTTTCCTTCTATGATAGGTAAGTTGTGGCACACTAAGTCTGGCGACACATCTGGCATGTCTTCGTACTTCTCTGCAAAGCAATTAAAGTACTCTTATAGCAATTCGATTAGCCTTTGTCATTCTGTAGGATAAAAAAAGGTGCTTATAGCCATAGTTATTGGCTCTTCTAAAGTCCCAAGATTAATATTTTTGATGGAATCTTTAACTTTAGGAGGGGTATCATCTAATGCTGTTGGGGCCAGTTTGATTGTCTCCTCCTCGTATGACTCATGCAGTACATCATCGTCTACGTATTCTAATGCTGCAATCATTGGGACATTCACATAGTCTCGACTCTCTATTAAGTAACTCTCTATTAAGTAATTATGGAATCGATCGTGGAGAGAGAAACAAACTTCATCTTCTATACTTGAGAGAGGCTCTAACATTGTGCTGGCTGAGGTGGTAGCTCAATGGTAAAAGGGCGGCGACTATCCTCGCCAACTTGGATAATTCCCCATTGAGCTAATTCAGAGGTCATCACCCCTACGAGGTGGCGTTTGTTGTCTACGCCACACACTTCTAGTGGTCTAAGGCCACTATTGTAGTAATTGGCGTATAAAGCGTTGGCTGAAATGGAATAAGGACGTGGATCAACATCAACCATTTCCGTTTTTCCTTACTCCATGTTTTAGAATACCATTTGCTGATGAAGAGACGATGGTACACAGTAACTCCGGTGGATCCAATCTCGTCTCAGAATTCTGCTATATGGTGTCGTACATTCTGCCACAAAGAATGTATATGTTCCAATCGTTGATCCGATATGGACATGTAGGAAGATGATTCTTAATGTTTTTGATATGCTACCTTGAAAGTTTCAGACATTCATCATTGTTTCCTGAATGGCAGACTTTGGAATGCCCAGTAATGCCATCGCTTTTACATTGATAATGTTAACGGTTACCCCCGAATCTACCAAGAGCTTGTTGATCTGAACTCCTTGAACCTTACCCATGACATATAGTGGTCGCATATACATGGCCATGTTCAATGTAGGTTTGGCGAACAGCATATATGTCTTCTTGAGGGATAAGTCGATCTCGGGCTGCTTGGCGAGCAACTATTGGTCTGACTAGTCTTCTTCCTTTCTGGTACTCGCCAAGCTGTTTATGTTGCTAGTCGAGCTGGTATCAACCTTTGTCGAGGAATCTATGAATTTAAATGGTAAAAAAAATAAAACGTTAACATCTACCTCCTCTTCATACTCTTGTATTTCAGCTTCCTCATCTTCCCCATAATCGACCAACTCCTCATCATTGTCTTTGACTCCTTCTCCAACTTCCACTTCTTCCATGCTCGTACCCTGTGTAACGTCGAAGGCAGCCACATGTTGTTGCTGGAGTTGGACCTCAGGTGTAGGTTCAATGCTAGTTGGTAAAAATGAACCAGCACTTTTCTCTTGGCGAGCAGGAACAGACTTGTCTAAGCTGGCTATTTTCTTCTTTTCATCTTCAATTAATGGCTTTGGTTTCCACCTAAGTCCTTTTGTCTCACTCAAGGTAATGTGGCCTTGGGCAAAACTTTTGATTGCAACAGGTTGCTCATTATCAACGTGGACACGTTGCTTGATAGTTTTATGCTTCCTGTGATCACGGGGAACCTCTGGCATATGTTCCAGTGTCCTCTCTCTGACCAGCAAATCTGGGTTACGATCGAAGACATTTGGTTTGGCTGCTTGAACTTTTGGTTCGCGAGACTTTTTGCCTAAGACCACCAAAGGGTTAGCTGCTAAAGCATTCAACCGTCTTTGCAGATTTTCTCGAGAGTGTGTTAATTGGTATGGTTGTACCAAGCCCAACTCTAAAGCTTTCAATGCTCTCTTAGTTTCTCCAAAGTGTCGTTGCAGATTTCGTCTCCTGCTGAGAGTTACCTACACAGTCTTTCCTTTCTCTTTTACATACCACATGCTCTCTTTAGTAATATTCCTTGAAGCTAGTGGTACATATGGCTTGACAAGCGAGTCGGCTGTAGCTGCTTTAGCTCTCTCTGGTTGGGGAGACTTCTCTGTTACTCGCATTCGCTTGAAAACTTGCAAATTTCTTTGGCTAATCTCCCTTGGACTTTTTGGTTGATAATGCTCGGGTGTTGCAATCAATACCGGACAGACTGTTACTGCTTCCTTCAACTCATACATGATCTTGAGTCCACAGTGGAATTCGCACCGAGCATACAAAACCACTGGTGACTCTGCCTTTGGGTCTATCTTTTCTTTTCCTTTTGCTGTTGTCCCTGGATGCTTTCTCGAGCTATCTTCACCACTGGTATGAAGGTCAATGGTTGGTTTTCTTTTGTTTGGGTTGCCCCTTGTCAACTCCAACATACCGACAACCATATCTTCTCTAGGTTCGGGATTTGATGCAGCTGTTTCAATCTCTATCTCTCCATCATCTATCCACTGCTGAAGTCTATGCATCAGCCTTATGCATTGATCAGTGGAATGTGATCCCCATGTGTTGTGGAAGCGACATAGAGGGAGATCTTTTACTACTTCAAGCTCTGGAACAAGAGATTCCCAATTATCTAGGATCGTCGCTATCTTTGCTCGGACTAGGCATTTGAAGATTTCAGCTCGCCTGGATACATCATAAGTGATTTGACGTTATTGCTTCTGTCTTGATCTCCTCTTGCACTGCTTAGGTTTGGGTGTGTTGTTTGAGGGAATTAAAACACTTAGATGTAGTTTTGTGTGGAAATGTGGCAAAATTGGTGGGTTCCAATCTATGACACCTTCTTAGCTGAATCCGATAACTTTATACTCAAGTAGGCTTTGTACCATGTCCTTCAAAGCATAACACGAAGATGTCTTGTGTCCGAACTAGCTATGATATTTGCAAAAATGCTCACCCGGCTTAATGTAGTCGAGGTCCCTTATCTTGCGGACCGGCCAAAAGTTGATAAGCTTATCCTTCAACAGCTTGTTTAGGATTTCATCCATCTTGTCGGTGAATTGGTGCACTTTTGTCTATGAGGCCCTTTGGTTCTACCAAGCCTTCTTATTCTGCCACAAAGTTCTTCGTTGATGCCCACTCGATCTGCACCATATTAACTTGAGCGTCCGGGAATGGCTGGGAATCGACCAACGAGACCGTCTTAGGCAGTGCTTCCAAGTCTAGTTTGCCATCATTAATCCACTTTTGGATCTAATCCTTCAGTTTCACGCAGTCCTTGATTGTGTGGTTCCACATGCCATGGAACTTACAATACTTCTTTCCTTTCAACTGCTCAGCATAAGGAATCGGACTGAAGTCTATTTTGACAGCTCGCATACTAAAGAACTCGTTTAGAATTTCATGAGCCATATTGGCATCATAGGTGTACATCTCAAATTCTGGCTTGGTAAATTCCACTGTCAAGAGTTTCAAAGGACCTTTATTTTGCTGCAACTTACACTGTTTCAAGTCTTTATTTGACACCAGCTCTACTGCATGTACCTAAGCGTCTTCAGAACTTGAACTCTTGTCTTCTAGGTCTTCAATGTAAGCCACCATTTTTGGCTTATAGCGCCCGTAAGATCTCAATGCATAAGTTCCTTTTGAGGAATTATGCTTATTATCCCTTTCTTGCATGGTATTGTGAGCTTTCGTTACTGCAGCAACAAACTCGTTCAAAGTGAGATGTTTGTGATTGAAGAACAAATTGTGATATTGATCTTCTAAACCATTAATAGCCATCTCAAAAATTACGTCCTTCCCCAACGGGGCTCGGCACAAGTTATACTCGGACCGAAACCGGTGAAGGAATGTTACTTAGCTCTCCGATGATGACTGGTTCATGGCACCAACTTTCCAATACTCATACGTTTCTGGCCTTGTTGTCCCAAAGTGGTCGATGAACAATGCCTCCATCGTCGACCATTTCATCATGAACCTCTTTTTCAGGCTCGTATACCAGATAAGCGTTGACCTGGACAACGACGAACCGAAGATCCTCAACTTTAGTTCTGGGTTCTCCGCAAATGGTCCTAACTGCAGGGTGAAGTATGCCAGATGCGTCGTTGCGTTTACATCGTTGTCACCTGTGAAGCTATGAAAGTTGATTGGTTTATAGTGTCGCGGTCACTGCCAGGCATTAACGGTATCCTTCTGCAAAGGCAGGTATATCGCACTCCTCCATGAATTTCTTTAAACGATCCTCCCAGGCGGCTGGAAACGCTTCAGCCTGCCTTGTTTTCCTAGTTAGATCAGAAACGGACTTAATTAGTTAAGTCCAAGATGTCCATATCTATTCTTTTATACAAATCGACCATTGCCCTGGCCTGATTTGCTTGGTTTTCCTCCAAGACGCGCAGAAGCTCTGTATGCATTATTTCCTGACCTTTCGCCAGGGTTGCTATCTGAGCTTTCAAAGTTGCTTGCTCTTCTAAGCTTCTATTGTACTCGGCCTTTAGAGCCTTGATCTCAACTATCTCCGTATCTGTTTTCTCACCATTGGCGGCAAGCAACTCTGCTTGTTCCTCTACCCTTTGCTCGATACAGGAGAGGTATTCTCCATACCGCTCGTCTCTCCTGGCAGCATACGGTCTATAGTCTTCATAGTTTAGATGGTTAATCTCTTCTTCGTTTAGGAAGTTGAAGTCCATCGTTGGATAACGTTTGACTCCAAAGATTATTTCAACCGCGTTCTCGGTCAGTGAACAACACTTAAAAGAAGCGTGTTCTTGGTACTCCGGTTGGGGATGTTTACGACACTGAGGGTATCCCTTTTTATAAGGATTCCCAATTATTTCTTAGAGACGGTAAAAGTTGGTCCCACTGGGCGTGCCAAAATCTTTGGCACCAAAATTTCCCAGGGTTCCTGAGAAAGATTCAAACCGTCTCTTTTCTAGATCTTGTGCTTCGTGCGCTGGCGTGCCACCGTCGTACGACAAAATAATCAATTTATAGGCCAACTGCTACCTGACTTCTTAAAAGCGATTGAGATGGGTAGAGCACCAACCCCGCCTGAATGGATCCTTCTTGCCTAAATGACTTTAGGACTTGTGGTTTTCGCGTCTCTAGCTGAGCCACGAAGATCGATACTCTACAGTCCTCTTGGTATAAAATATAGCAATCTTCTTGACAAGGTGTCAAGAACACAGTGGTTGCTTCCTTGAATCTCCAAACTCTCACTCCTCCTGGTGACAAGCCTCTTAATTGCCGATTGCGGTTGTTTGCGTCCTTGAATCGCAAGAATCTCATGCTCTTCGGGTGACAACTCTCTTGATCGCTGGTTGCAAGGATTTCTCTAGATGAAAAGGTAGTTTGCCGATAGCAAAGTGTATGTGATTGAGGATCATTTCTTCGGTGTTATGCTCCTCTATATATAGGAAACGGTGCTTGTATTTCAGTTCAACTGAATCTCCTCACAATTAGACTTGCTAAGCAACTCTAACTGCTCAGTTCCCACGTCTTTTACCGTATCTCGAAGTCTAAGACTCTTAGAGATAAGCTTCATCAAGAAACGACCCTTGTGATTTTTGTGATCTGGTGATGATGTTGTAGGGTGTGGGGAGGAAGTCCAGTTGAAGCCTCGACAAAAGGTTGAGTGCCCAAATTGCAATTATCCAGTTTACTTCAAGAAACGTACTCGTAAGTATTGGTCAATTTTGTTCAACTACATATATGCTTCATGCTTGTGTTTTTAAGTTCTATCTTGGGCTAGCATTTTTTTCTCATAAATTGTTTTTGTTGCTATTTGTTTGTTTATCTTCTGTTTAGTAGACCATTAGTCAGATTCTTCCGTTTTATTGGATGGAATTTCAATGAATTAGATTTACAAGAAGCATTAACTAGTTTTTCAATTCAAAGCAAAGCATTTTTTTTTCTGATTTTTAGTGCATTTTAGTTTGGTGGTTCCATTGTGGAATTCTTTTTTTTTTTCTGTATTTCCGGAATATGAGTGTGTGACTTGGTATAATTGATCCTATCGCGAGTACAGAGAAGGGCTCTGCTCTGTCATCTTGATGGTCAACTCTTGAAGTAACCCTGTTCCCTGAAATGAGAATATTCATAAGTATATTAGCAACCAGGTGGCTTGTTTTAGTATTATGTGTCCTGATGTATGAAGATCATGTTTTTCTAAGTTGAAGAGTTTTTGAAGTTGTTGGCTACCTACTGTTGAATCTTATATGGTTGTGTAAAATGTAAATTACTGTTTGTGCTGGAATATGAGCATCGATTGCTGCAGTTGTGGAGTTTCAGGCACGTTGAAGGCAAGAACCACGATGAGGAGGAGCATATATAGTATGAGATTTAATATACGGAACACGGAACACAACAATAGCAGCTTCTCTGTTACTAAATATTTTTGGATTGTTCACGGGTCTCTGTTTTTCTCTGTTATTGGATGTTGAAACAATGGTTGGGACACAAGTCTCATCTCTTTGGAGTAGATTTTGTGTAGTAACAGTATCATATAAAGGTTACCGTGTTAGTTTTTTATTAGATTCATATTTCCACATGATATTTGTGCAAAAGGTCTTTGCTTTTCTTCATAAGTAAAAACCATTAGAAATTATTGATTAGTATTTCCTCACTGTAATATAATTATATGTTTAATAATTTGATGGCTCGTGAGTTTCTGATACCACAATGAGCTTCGAAATGAGATTTGGTCATACTGCTTCATTCACTGTTGGGATCAGATTGAATTCTGGTTCTGCAGAAGGGTTCTTTTTTCTTTACTGATTTTGAAACCAGATGGGAAGACACGACCTTTGAAAAATGTTTTTTTTTCACCAATCTTAAATGACTTCATTGTACAGTTTGTGTTTCTAGAAATGGATATATGAGTTTTCTGATGCTACCAGAAGTACCGAACGGTTTCGGATTCATAAATGATTTCTGGCATATTGTGTCTATATTTGTTCTCATACAAAAACATAGACCTAGAGAGAAAAGTGAATATTACCAAAGTCCAAAACCTTTGTTTTGCTCTACCAGATGCATTTGCACCGTTTCAATCTCTTTTACATAATATGCGCAACTGATCGTTTTCCTGGATAATTATGTACTTTAAACTCAGATTGTGTGACTTGTCATGTTATTTCAATGGGTCATTTAAACCATACGCTGAATGCAAGAAACATCCATGAATAACTGGAAACTGAGATCAGGACTCCAATAGTTACTGCTATATTCAATTTTGTTCAAAGAAAATTCAACCTCACTGGCCATGTTGAGATATTGGAGAAAACTGAAATTTACTGCATAACATCTGTCAGTTTTAGTTTCACAATGTGTAATTTAATTACCGTTTTGCCTCTTTTGGATTAAACCTAGGTCTATGAGTCTCTCCGTGGGTTACCCAAATTGACTATAGCAAATTCGGCTCGAGTTAATCCTCCTCGATGTCACCACCAGATTAATTCATAGACTGATAGGCCAATATTTTTTGTTTGTTTCGTTGTTGATCTGTTGTTAACTATATAGACGCGAAAAAATGTTTTAGTTCATTCATGGATTCTTGTTGTTGAAAAGAGTTTGCTTGATTCTTTGCTCATGTTTTCGATATGTTTGAGCTAGAATATGGATTTGAGGAATCTAAATACATCTCACGCCGTCTTGTACCCTGCTCGATAATCCCTGCCCTTGCTCTCCCTCGGGCTAAGTTTGAAAATAGTTCACAATTTTAGTATTTAACCTTATATCATCTGAGGGTATGAATGGTCGGGCGAAGTTTTTGAAAAAATATAATAATTACAGACCGGATCGGGTTGGGTTTTAAGCACAATTATGAAGTTCAAACCCGACCATTGGAATCGGATTTTGCGAGTCGGGTCGGGTATCTCAATAAATTCGGAGCCAGGCCTAATTGTTTTTTACAGAAAAAAATATTATATCAATACTTAAACATCAAATCAAAACCCATATAGTATTTTCAAAACAAAGAATAGTGTAAAGAAACTAAACTTATTCATTAACAGCAAATCCAAACATCCAAGTAGACAACAAAAGTGAAGTGTGAAGAAAAGCAAACACTAGAGTTTGTTCTCACTTTAAAGAGTGACTACATATAAAGAAAATATTAAACTAGTAATTTGTTATAGTCTTATTTCTTTAGTCTTATTTTCTTATATAAAAAGAATATGAACTAGTAAAGAGATTACAACATTGTTTCCTTATTGCAATTTTTTTTTATATAGGTCTAGATTATAATTTATATATTAAATATTAGAAATTAAAATACAAGACGGATTTTTGAGCCGGGCCTAAGATCATGATTGTGTCATCCTTCAGTAAGGTAAGAGTGCACTACACATTGTAGAATTACTCGATAATATATACAAAGAGAAATTGGCTACAATCGATAAAAGTTAGGTAAAGTGATCAAATTATCGATTTTGATATACTTGAGTAATCATTTAGATCATTTTTTTTTTATAAACTTTCACCCAAATTCACGATATTTTTAAAACTTGGCTGATATGATGAGTTGACTTTATACGCCCAATCCATATTCCTAAGGCCCAATTTTGAAATCTACCAAGAAAAACCCCTACACACATTCCAAGTTTGGCGTTCGAACCCCATCCTCTATATAACCACCTTATGTCTCAGCCAACGTGCTCGGGTGATCATTTGTTATTAACCTACCTATTCTAATATATATTACTTATATTTAAATTTAATTGTCATTTTATATATATATAATTATTATTGAATCGCAATATATTTTCACATGATAAGTTTGTTATTAATTCTTATTGAACCAAAATAACTTTATCAAAAATACTTATACGTGATGGATAGAAAATTAAAAAATATATATAAATATTAAATTATATTTAACTATCAGTACTCATCACATACCAATTCATCTAACATTATCACAAAATTATATGTCATAATGTTTGATCAATATTATTATTTTTTTAAATTAAGAGCAGTGCAGCAACCCTCAATCTTTGATTAATGAGAGTGTTGAATACATAGGGGAGCATACAACCTTGACCTCATATTACAATAACCTCATATAGACTATCTCGAATACTAACAAGATACCCTACAATAACTATGTAAACAACGATGCACCAATTAACAGTGAGCAACTCTTTAATGGTCGTTCTATCTGTTTTGAGGTGATGGTGACAAATCAAAAAAGAAAAGCAGCTTTCCCAGTGAAAGCGATGCATTAGTACCTGTTTTGTAACAGCTTTTCCAATATGCTGCCGACAAGTGTCGATACTTTCTCTCATCCGACTACTAGGTAGGAGAACCACTTGATAGAGCTCGCCACCAACCTAGAGTCCACAAGGCACTAAGAGTGCACACACAGAAAAATCGTATAGATCGCTTGACATACCTCACTACATAGGGATTTATTTGCAACAAAAAAAACAAAACACAAAAAACAACAAACAAAAAGAAAACACTTTGGGCTTAGGGCTATTCCCCAGGCCCAACCTCAGTAGAAACGATGCAGCCCAAAGTTGATTGCCCTCGACCCAGCACCATCACCTCCATCCCGTGATCCGTCGCTCCATCTCCCCGACCACCACCGAGATCATCTTCGACCGACCAGATCCAACCGGCTTGAACCCAAGAGAGGTAGTGCCCCAAAAGACATTGAACCAAGTTGTTAAACCCAGATCGAACCAAACTAGAACCAAACCTCCCCGTCAGTTCTCAACCGACCCAATCACGTCGGACACAAAATGAAAGCTAGCAACTTTGTGCAACGACCAAATCTCTCATCTCCATCGTTACACACCTCCATTTTTCGGAACAAAGAGGACGCGTCACTGAAACTCGAGCCTCCAAACCTAGATCCACGCAACCCCCCCTCCTGTCGAGACCCGATCTTAGCCACCTGAACAAACTCACATGTCGGGACAAAAACACCCGTCTGGTTGCGCTCACGATGTAGCGATGTGGCCCGAGGCCGCCGCCCACGAGGCAAGCCGTCGAACGAACGAGTGTTGCAAACCCTAACGACAAACTTTTTTTACCTCGCGCTTTCTAAGCTTTTTTTTTAGATAGGACGGATGTTTTTTGAGATAGGCGCATTTGATCAATATTTTATGCTCAAATAAAGTAAATAATTGATCGTATACACGAACCTCATAATGTTTCAATACAAATTTTCATCTATCTTTTAATTTCTGTCGTTTTTGTCAGAATTTTCACTCAATCAATATTTCATTGATTCAAAATATCTGTATTTTAGAACGTCGATATATCCTCGATATCCGATATTTTACTCCTTGTTCAGATAAACAAACCACTGAAATTGAAATGCGTTGTTGCTCTAGTTGCATGAATATCGATATATACAGCAACATTCTGGAACAATTGCGTTCTTGTGGTCAATTGGTTCATGATCAGTTGTGGTCAACTGTTGTTAGATCTACATCTAATATATGATATTGAACTATATTTCAATTAATTTGTAATTATCATAATTGAATACAAATCTAACAACGGTTGACCGCAACCGACCACATATATCACTAAACACCAGAACATTACTCTGTTACGGAATAAGACTTATGCTTAATCGACTTCTTTATTCTGTATTTTTTTCACTTTTCCATGTGATCTATATTGAATGGAAAAGGTAACTCTAACAAATCCCTTCGATGTGAGCTTCGCCAAAAATATAAGGATTATAATCAAATATAGCTTTAGCGTTGAGTGTTATCATTTAATTAAAACCAAAATTTGGAAGGCCATCACATTGTCCAGCATTCAACGATTACTCTAAGCAGAGATAGGAGCAACGATTGTAAGCAGAGATATTAATAAACATTTTGGATTTGTTACGTCTAGTGTAAACAGTTGAATATGCTGCATGTATGCAACAGTATTACAGCTCACAAGATAAAGTTAAACTAAAATGAAATGAGAAAAATTACTCTATACACGCGGTAATAAAAGAATTTAACAATTTTTTTATAATATTTTATCCTAATTTTTATCTTTTTATGAACTTCGAACCAATAAAACCTTACCAAGTAGACAGTGCAAATGCACTGTTATATATGAAATGAATAGGTCCCAAAATTTGGATGTCGTGCAGCCCATCTAGAAACACAAACAATATGAATTATGAAATGGATCAGGCATATCTAAATTTGTGTACAATCCATTCTAGAAACACAAACTAACTTCATTGTACAGAAACAATATGAAATGGGTTTACCATGCAATAATTCCATAATAAAGGCATAAAGCCACATATCCAACAGATAACTTAACAGTAGGCATTTTAAGCAAAACAACCTCAAATTTGGGCTGCAATAGTAGAAGTCCAAGGAATATACATGTTTCATACTTATTAAAGTTATATTTACAGATCCTCATCTTGGGTGCACTTAAAGCGATCCAAATGTATTTTCCCCACTGTAAGTCATGTAAAGGAAACCATCCTCGTCTTTGTTTTCCTCATATATTGCAGACATCATGGCAGCTGCAAGAGCCAATAGTATACATGTTAAAAGTAAAGGATGCCGAAACTATAGGTACGTAGATGGGAAATAGTTTGGGATGTAATGCAAACCAGTGGGAGGCAAGATGTTCTTGACGAATATAAATATGGCCTTCTCTGCACTAAGTTTTATCCTCTTCCGGACCACATAAACAAACTGCCCTACAGTCAGATCAGCAGGAACCAGATACCTGTTTCCAACATATAACATCAACAGGAACCCATTGAACATGCTATTTCACTATAAAATGAACAAACTGTCCTACGGTGCTACAATCAGTTGTTAGGAGCTTATAATTCAACACCAACTTAAGCGCCAAAAGTTTCTCATTTCTTTTGGTAATATATTATTGATATCTTTTCTTGCAGTCACTACGTTGATTCGTTGGGAAGTATAGAAAAATTCAGAACAAAATATATTTGGAGAAGGGTAGAGATGTCAAGAACTCATCATGACGGAGGATGAAAAACATAAGCTGTGAAAATACTAGATAAAAGATGCACAAATTGGTTGCACTCTACAGAATAGAACTCAATGCATAAACCAACAGAAGAAAAGAAAGCAATAAGGTGCAGGCAACTTAATTTTAAGCCTCGACTAACAAATTTGAGTTCTTTTTCACAAGAAATATTGAAAAGAAAAGGAAAGAGAAAACATATGATATATAAATAAAGACCGACTTCTTCTTGTCAATGTCTGGTATGTCACTCCTTTCAGCTTTCTCCACAATAACCTATTTAGAATACCACACAAAGAACAAAAATTAAAATTCCAAAGTACTATCACTAAAAAAAGTTTAGATAGTTAAATTAATGCTACATGAGTTTTACATGGTGGACAACCCTTGATACGGCACCTTCATATTAGTATAATTTAACACGCTTGCTTATCTAGTTGGGACCTAGATCATCTTACATCCTAACTATCGCTTGAGCATTTACTGTGTAACACTGACTCATGATGAATGAGAAATTATATTCATACCGGAATTCTATCGGGATACTTCTCCCTGATACGAGCAGCTTCCGCCTGCCTCCTTTCTGGAGAAAAATTCAAAAACCAAGACAAAAAGAGATAAGAATACTGATTAATATCCTGCATTCTCTGTTATACTGGGAAGATAGTAAAACTATAGTGATGCCACAATTACAGCAAAAGGGAGTGAGATATAGAGACAATGAGCTCAAGTAGTCTTGACTTTCAAAGACCATTCTAACATTTCCTAGAACAAATAACCAGCTTTGTTAATGGCCATACACCAAGTAAATACCCAAGTAGATATTCAATTATGCTACACTCCTGCGCGCAGGGTTCAATAAGCATTCCGTGCATGAAATTTATACTCTCAATTAAATGAATTAATACAAGACATCTAGGTAAAAAGTATAATCTATATCAGAGCCAAAACAGAAAAGCCTACAGCAGTTCAACTATATAATCAAAGTGATGACCACATTCGAGTTGGACAACTTTATCATCAACAAAATCCCAGAATACCAACACTCTAGATCAAATAAAAAAGAAGAAATTGAACCCTGTTAAAATAATTCAATAATTGGGGTAACGAACTAAACTTGACATAAAACCAGGATAGTAAAAAGTTGTAGAAAGACAAATTATCATTAAATTCATAAATATTAGCAAATCTGCAAGAAACCCATCTTCGATTAACAAAAAATACGCATAATAGAATCCAAGGCGACTCAGATCTATCACAATCACAACGCATATAGCTGTGTTGAGTATAAAGAGAGAGATGGAAACAGACCCAGGGGATGTTCCAGCTTGAAGGAACTTTTGGCCATGGAGGATCTGAAGTCTCTCGCTCTCTTTGACTGCTTTGCTGTGCGCCATTGTGAATTCCAATCACAAACACAAACCAAATTAGGGTTTTTGAAGGACAATTAAAGTAAGGAAATTAAATAATGAAATGAAAGAAAATAAAAGAAAGAATCTTGTTAACATTCTTACCAAACAGAGATCAGAGGAAGGAAAAGGATTTGTGGAAGGAATCGGCAAGAGGGAGAGAGAAAGATCAAAGGGGTATATAAATGGAGGAAACCGATAGAGATAATGACAAAAAAAAGGAAGGAAAGAAAGAGAACAACCCCACCCACTGACCAGACAACTACCTACTTTTACTTTTAACAGTTAATTTCACTCTTTTACTTCATGACAATGATCGGAAAAAAAATCACCATCATGGTATGAACTTTCGTGGATGCATTAATATGATCTTTGACCTTCAAAAGTTATCAAAATGATGCACAAACTCTCGAAATTATATCTGCGTAATATCTGCTGTCAATTTCCATCTATGCTCAGCTAACTTTACTGACGTGTAGTTTTTTTTTAAAAAGAATGATAAAATAGCTTTAATACCCTTGTAATTTTTTTTCTGAACCTCTCTCTCTCCAACAGCACCTCGCGACCTGATGCCCAAACCCAACTATTTCGTCGCCCACTACACTTGTCGATGGCGAAGATGATCGGTGTCTCCCAAAAGTTTGGTCGAGTAACGGGACTCACCAACTTGAGCTCAACGACTACGAGCGAGCCAAGGAGGTCCACCTCCACTGCCTCCAGATCTACGTGACTACATCCCTCTGACGGTGTACTTGAAATAGAGGGTTCGATTAGGTGGAAGGCTCCGATTGTGGCGGAGAGCTGAGTCACTGCTTCATAATGTAGAGGATTCTCGGGTGACGAGATCTTGTTCAGATCGAAAATTAGTCGCGTCTCTTCATTGCACCTCCTCGAGTCTCGCGTATCTTTGCCTTTGGTGGACGGAGCATCTCCCTCTCCTCAATCCAAAACCCTCTAGACCCTAACGAAGGTGACGCCACATGGTGGCGGTGGTGCAGGGATTGAAGCGGCGATGGCTACGATGATGAGGGTTGAGGGCGAGCTTGGTGTTGTTGACTATGGGGGCGAGGGATTTGGCTTGCCGAAGCCGCAGATGGGAGGTGGGGGGAATTAGGGTTTTGGTCGGAATTAGCCAAAAAAAATTGGGGGAAAGGGGTGCCCAAATAGGTTTTTGGAATGCCCAAATTAATTTTAGGGGTGCCCTTAGCATATTGGTTTTTTGGTTAGACAATGACTCTTTTACCTATTTGTTTTGAAAAAAAAAAATGTCACGTCATCGACATAGATGATGCTGTGATGAAAATTGACGGCAGGCATCACGTATATATAGTTTCGGGAGTTTGGTGGGCATCACTTTGAGAAATTTTAAAAATTGGGTATCATATTGATGCCTCCGCAAAAGTTCAGATCTTGATGGTGATTTTTTTTTTCTTCTGCTATACAGTGATACTGTGATAGGATAGTGTTTGAGTTTCTTTTTATTATAAATTTTTATATATTAAGCCAATGGATAAAGTAAGTTTATTTTGTTGTAGCATACATTATATAAATTTTATTTCATTAGTTGAATTAAATTATGTAATTTATATATCTAATTTGAATAAAATATGTAGCATGGTGAAATAGCTAATATAATTTTTTTATTAGGTCAAGCAAGCTCAATCATGTTATTATAAGGAAAAGAAGAAAGTATTTACACACTTTGAATGTTGGGAAGTGGTTAAGAATCATCCATATTTCATTGTGGTGCTACCAACTACTCCATCTCTATATGCAAGTAGTTACCAACCTACTCCTTCCGCCGCCAAATCATCTCCAACCATTAATTTGGATGACGAAGAAGTGAATGAGACAACTCAAAGCCACGTGGCCGCTCCCTCGAGTCTGCCTAGACCAATGGGAACCAAGGCGGCAAAGGAAGCGAGGCGGCAAAAGAAACAAAGTAAGACTCCTATTGAGCAACGAGTGAGGTTTTGCATACCATTTCTAGTGACCAAGCATCGTGGCAATCCAAGAGGATAACGCATAATGAAAGTGAGCTTAATTATTACGCGAAGTACATAGAAATTCAAAAACAGAATGAAGCAAGGGCGGATGAAGAGTTATGATTGAAGAAACAAGAGGAGGAAACGAGGATCATGACAATAGATTTGGAGGCAATGACCCCAATCTCAAAAATGTATTTTACCAAGAGAAAACTAGTCATCTTTAATGAAGAAGAACCTAGTTAAGATCAACCTATCGAGGAAACATATTCGGATTGTTATCACCCAAGTCGCGTGTTCTTTCCATAGTAGTTATAGTATTGTACTAAGAATAAATTTGGGCTTGGCTCGTTATTTTATGTAATTTAAATTTTCGGAAAATAAAAATATAATTTATTTATTAAGATGAAATTGAAATACACATTAAATTAAAACACATGCTTAATAATTAAACACACATACTAAATTAAACAGAAGCTTAATAATTACACACACATATTTAGGATAATATTTAGAGTATCTCGCCGGTTTTCAACCTCCAATTGTGTTTCACCAAGTCCTTCTGGAGCTCTTTATGGATGTAACCGGATTCAAGATCGGCAACACGGTCGTGAAACCGTTGTATATTGGCTCCATCTCTACTAATTGGCTCAAAAGGAATTCGATTCTCTTGTTCATCCACCGGCCCATCATAAACCCGGAAATCCCTCGATGGATTTTGCACGTCCTCTTCTTCCTCATCCTCATCCCCCACGTACTCTTCCTCAACAATCATGTTATGTAATATGATGCAAGCTAACATGATGGTAGTCATCATCGATTTGTGGTGCAATGTACAACTATGAAGAATAATTTCCCATCTAGATTGCAAGATGCCAAAGGCTCTCTCCACATCTTTTCGGTATGCCTCTTGTTTCTTTGCGAAGAGTTTATCTTGTAGCGTCTGGGGATTAGAAATTGTTTTGACGATTGTAGATTACCACAGATATATTCCGCCAACCAAATAATAAGCATGGTTGTACCTCTCTCTATAGGCTTCGTAGATGGCAGTTGGGGCTCTTCCTGCAAGGACCTCTGAGAACACATTCGATAAGTGGAGCACGTTAATGTCATTTTTGGCTCTAGGACACCCGAAGAAACTGTGCCATATCCACGTATCATATGAGGTCACCGCCTCCAGGATAATAGTTGGGCGACCATTTCGACCCGAGTATGCCCCTTGATAGGCGGTTGTGCAGTTCTTCCACTCCCAGTGCATGCAGTCGATGCTTCCAATCATACCTGGAAAGCCTCAGCGTTGGCCTTTAGCTAGATGAATGTTTTATAGCCAATTGTAGATAATCCGATCGTTAAAGATGAACACACGTGTCGCCTAGTCATTGGACGAAAATCAATCAGGAAATCTGGTTCAATTATTTGGTCGATGACGCTATCTCGTAGTGACACGTGTTGCATCGTAATTGGTCGAAAATCTTACCAAAAATCTGGTTCAATTATTTTGTCGACGACGCTATCTTGCAGTGATACGTGTCACATCATAATTGGTTAAAAATCTCACCGAAAATCTAGTCCAATTATTTTACCGACAATGAAACATGGCAGTGACACGTGTCAATTTTTAATTAGTCAAAAATATTTTCGGAAATCTTGTATAATTACTATTGATAAAAACACGTGTTACATTTTTATTGGTGGTAAATCTATCCGGTAAATAATTTTCAAACATTTCACAACATGACAAAGCTAATTTGCTTGAAACAAATAGTGAATGGGTGTGTGCAAAACTTGATTTGCTTGAGAAAATTGTGAATGTATTTTGCTTGAAGCAAAATATGCTCTTGCTTTACTTCTTGCTCTGTTCATGGGTGCAGATGCTCTTACGAGAAACAGAATGTGGATCAAACATACTAAAGACCCTGTGAGCTGAAATCACGGCTAACACAAGGAAGCTACAAAGGGCCAGGGAATGGAGGACCAAGGCCAACTTCATTCTACTGCAGAATTTTCCATATGTAGCACATGCTTCACTCCATGAGACTGCCTTGTCACCTTGGTAAGCTAATAACAATAGCTCCATCACAACAGCTGTGGATGTCACCATTAAGTAAGCTACTTCCTGCACCCAAAATTGAAAATCAATGACACCCAAATTAGCAAGAACACAACATTTGAGGACCTAGAGTTTATAACATAAGTACATAACTAAGTCTACTTTTAAGAATTACACCCTGCTTCATAGTTAGGGTCATTGTGTAATGCTTAAATCCCGTATTTCTAGTACTGATCGAAATCCTCATTTCGAGCTCGACTTACAACATTGATGAGAGCATGCAACAAGCTAGGGCCAACCTTGGAGGCATTACCAAATGTAGAGAGCCTTCAAGAAAAGTTGGATAAACAAAAAGTGGTTTCCTTCCTGAAATTAGTAGAAAAGTATAGACAGAAAGTGTTTAGGGTAGAATACAATAATTTCATTCATTCCCAAATTGGGTATTTATATAGTTTTACGAGACAGATTCCTAATAGGAAGTAATATCTACAATAAAGAATGAATCAATACTAATTACAATAGGAAACTAGAATATCTACAATAATACTTGTCAACACTCCCCCTCAAGTTGTCATGTAGATGTCAATCATGCCCAACTTGACCATCCATCTATTGAAGGCTTCATGTGATAGCCCTTTAGTAAGCACATCAGCTAACTGCTCATCAGACGATACACAGGGAAACCGAATAATCTTCTTGTCAAGGTTATCCCTTAAGAAATGATTATCCACCTCCACATGTTTAGTTCTGTCATGCTGTACTGGGTTATGAGAAGTCTCAACGGCAGTTGTATTATTACAATGCAAGTCCAAAGGTTTCTGAAACCTGAAACCTAACTCTTTAAGCAAATTCTTGATCCACAGTAATTCACATACTCCATTCGTCATCCCTCGATATTCAGCTTCTGCACTAGAATGAGCAATTACATTTTGCTTCTTACTGCGCCAAGTTACCAAACTTCCGCCAATAATAGTAAAGTAATCAGAAGTAGACGCTCTATTGGTATGATCACCAGCCCAGTCTGCATCACTGTAGCCTGAAACACACACCTCACTAGTATAGCCAGAAACACACAACTAACTGTTTCTTGCAAAAAATAAACCTTTACCAGGTGTGCCCTTCAGATACCTGACAATACGTAGTACTGCACCCATATGATCTACTCCTAGGTTATGCATAAACAGACTCACCACACTGACAGCATATGCAGTATCAGGTCTAGTATGTGATAAGTAAATAAGTCTCCAAACTAAACGCTGATACCTGGCCTTATTCGTTGAAACTTGATCTGGAAGAAGCTCTAACATGTGATTTTGCTCAAAAGGAGTAACAACAGGCTTGTAGTCACAGTCATATCTCAGTAAGAAGATCCAAGATATACTTTCGTTGGGACAATGTAATCCCTTGCTTGGACCTTGCAACTTCATTTCCCAAAAAATATTTCAAGTCTCCCAGATCCATCGTGTCAAATTCCAGCGACAATTATTTCTGAAGACCTGCCATCTCACAAGGATCATCTCCTGTAACCACCATGTCATCAACATACACAATTAATGCAGTAATCTTACCATCCTTGCGTTTAACAAACAAGGTGTAATCAAAATTGCACTGGCGATATCCAAACTTCTTCATTGCCTTGGAGAAACGTCCAACCATGCTCTAGGTGATTGCTTCAGGCCATATAACGATTTTTTCAAATAACACACATTTTCTTCATTACCTGGTTTACATCTGACTCCTGGTGGAGCATCCATATATACTTCTTCTTCTAAGTCACCATTCAAGAAGGCATTCTTCACATCAAACTGACGTAGAGGCCAATCATAACGGGCTGCAAGAGTAATAAGGATTTTTACAGTGTTAATTTTGGAAACAGGTGCAAAAATCTCCTAGTAATCAACTCCAAACTTCTGGGTATAACCTTTAGCAACCAGCCTAGCCTTGTAGCGCTCAATGCTTCCATCATCTTTAAGCTTCACAGTAAACACCTAACGACATCCAACAGTCTTCTTATTAGGTGGCATAGGGACCATATCCCAAGTTTCGTTCTTCTGCAGGGCTTCTAATTCCTCATTCATAGCTTGTTTCCACTTGGAATCTGTCAAGGCATATGTACATTGCTAGGAATAGATACTGCAGATAATTGATTAACAACAAGTGCATGAGAATCATACAACCTATGGTGGGAAATATAGTTGGCAATAGAGTATTTGGCTTTGGCATCTATCCTAGGCTCATATTGTTGCTTAGGAACTCCTTTAGAGACACAGTTAGATTTACGTACCTCAGGTGTAGCATTCTGAACGGAGACCTCAGTTGGTGATGTAGACAGGAATAGAGGCTTCAGTACTATCTTGATGTTGTTCAGAAAGTAAATCAATTGTCAGGTTTTCACTGATCTGAGTGGAAATCAACTCTTCCAAAAATGGATTTTCGATGCATCAAGAAGATCCCTTCGATGCATCGAAGGAAGCATCATGTATTGTACCATCCAACGTCTTCGATGGGTCGAAGGGATTACTCGACCCATCGAGGCGATCACCCTAGTCCGAACTGCTCCAAGCCTTCGACGGGTCAAGGGAATTATTTGACCCATCGAAGCCATCACCCTGGCCTTCATTCGTCCTTTCTTTCGATGGATTGTGAGGATCTTTCGACCCATCGAAAGCACCTCCCTGATCTTCCATCCCAAACTTCAACTCCAAATCTTCAAGTTCTTCAAATTCTGGCAGACTCAGAGTATTTCCTTCACATCCGCTCTCTCCCCCTGAAGGGAAGACTTTGACACTCCCCCTGAGTAAAAAGATAGAGACTCTTGAAAAGAGACATCAAGAGACACACGAGTCTTCTTGGTATGAGGATCATAGCATCGATAACCTTTCTGAAAATCTGCATACCCAATGAAGACACAATTTAGGGAACAGGGATCAAGCTTACCTCTTAATTTCTTGTTAATATGACCATATACAGTGCACCCATAGACTCTAGGTTCCAAATTAGGAAGAGAAGGGACATTCAACATCTCATGAAGCTTCTGGTATGGAGTCTGAAACTCAATGACACGGGACGGAGTACGGTTGACCAAATAAGCAGCAAAAGTAAAAATTGCACCCTAATAAGAACTAGGGACATTCATACCAAATAAAGAGGCATGAACAACCTCCAACAAAATCCTATTCATACACTCTGCCAAGCCATTATGTTGGGGAGTATAAGCAATAGAAGTTTGATGACGGATCCCATGAGAGCTTAAATAAGCAGACATGGCGGTGTTGACATACTCACCACCATTGTCAGATTGAAGAATCCAGATAGGCTGCTGGTATTGAGTGGCCACCATCTTATGAAAGTCAACAAAGTTGGAGAACACATCACTCTTGTTAGTCATCAAGCAAACCCATGTCATCCGAGTACACTCATCAATAAAAGTAACAAAATAACGAGTCCTAGTAGGCGTAGAAATCGAAGCAGAACACCAAACATTAGAATGAGTTTTCATAAAAGGAACTGAGCATTTATTCAAACTATGATAATAAGTAACACGTTGGCTTGTAGCCAGTTCACAAACATCACACTTAAACTCAGATTCATCAACACCCAAAAACAGATGGAGTTATAATTTCCTAATATAACCAAAAGAAAGATGACCCAAACGACGATGCCATAACCAGACAGACTCCTTGGTTTTATGTAAAGTGCTAACACTGTTGGCTTGACTTAGCTGCTGCTCTCCACTGGATGTCAAATCAAGATAGTACAGCTTCCCCCGTCTAACACCATAACCAAGAATCTGCCGCGTTAGAATTTTTTGAAAAACACAATAGTTAGATAAAACGTGACAGAACAAGAAAGAGCAATAATGATTTGACTAACAGATAGAAGGTTGTATGCTAGAGCAGGGACAACTAAGACAGAATTAATAGTGAGGTTAAGAGAGAGAGTAACAAAGCCTTCACCAACAACAGAAGAATGAGAGCCATTTGCAGTAGTTACACTAGGTAAGTAGAGGGGCAAAGAGAGTGAACTAAGCTAGAGGTATTAGTCATATGATCCAATGCACATATGTCAATTATCCAAGCACTATTCCCATAAGATGTAGCAAGAGAAACCTTACCAGACATACCTCATTGGACGATATTTGCAGAGGCATTGGTGGGAGGAAGGGTCTTGCATGGGTGAGGGCTCCACCAATCTGGATATCCAATTTTGGCAAAACAGTTGTCTGGAAAATGGTCATTTTCCTTGCACAGTGGGCAGATAGAGTTGGCATACGGATTTGGAGGGCAGACAAAATAAGGGGACTCAGAAGAGCGGGAAGTAGAAGAAGGCCGTTGTTGAGCCACAGCGGCCTGAGCGTCGGGAGAGGGAACCGGCGCCGGTGGAAATAGTGTAGAAGTAGTGGTGGTCATGACCGCAGGCTAACTCGGGCCAGCAGAATAAGTAAGACAGTCGGTGTGAGTTTGACGAACATGAAAGTAAGTCCTGTCAAGACTCAACAATTCATCTCTGCGAAGAAGCTCCCCTCAATTTTGATCAAATTTTGGATCTAGACCTCCCAAGAACATGTGAACCCGAAGCATAGGCTTGTAGTTGTTATCCTGGACAATTGCATCCACAGTATTAGCAAAAGATGTCACACGTTGATCCAATTTCCCGAGCCATGCCACCAACTCATTGTAGTAGACAGAAAGAGGTCGCCCTGCTTGTTTGGCAGTGAAGTAAAGGCGGTGCAACTCATAGATCTGGGTAAAATCCTGATCATCATAGTAAGTCATTTGTAAGGCCTTCCAAATTTCAGCAATAGTCTTGAGACAGAGATAGCATTGAATGATATCAGGAGACATGTTATCGATCAACCAACTCTTCACCTTCTCGTTGTCAGTCGCCCAAGTAGTATGTTCATGCGTTCCAAGAGGCAGAGCAACCGAGGCACCAGTAAGAAAACCAAGCTTGTTTCAGCCTCTAATGCACATCTGCATAATAGGAGCCCATGTAGAGTAATTGATGTCATTTAAGAGAACTCCAATGGAAAAAGAGAAGTTTTCTTGATGGTAATGGATGGACGTAGATGTAGGTGGAGGTAGAGAAGAAGGGATCACAGCAGCGTCGGATCCTTCAGCCATAACAGCAGATTTAAGGTGTAGTGGGTAATAAAAAGTAGGGTTTTGTCGGTAGGTCTACATGGTTGGCTCTGATGTCAAGTAGAAAAGTATAGCTATAAAGTGTTTAGGGTAGAATGCAATACTTTCATTCATTCCCAAATTGGGTATTTATAAAATTTTACAAGACAAATTCATAATAAGAAGTAATATTTACAATAAAGATTTAATCAATTCTAATTACAATAGAAAACTAGAATATCTACAATAATATTTGTCAACAAAATTATTAATTAGCCGTTATCTATTCTTACTTTAAAGTTTTAATTCACTTCTAAGTTCTAATAACATCCTATTTATTATGTTTATTTACAAGGAGATACCAACAACTACAAAAAACAGTAGATTGCAAAGTAAACAAGATGCTTAACCTGGTCAGAAACAAAGAAAAGCCAAGCTTTAGAGACTAAGCATCTGATCCATGTGGACATAGCAGCAACAAAAGCATATACAGCAGCAATGGCGCTGATGCAGACCATTTACCTACCAGTTAACACAGCTGAAATTGTAACACACCCCGTAACAGATACATTATAATGAATTAATGATAGATGCCAAGGTTTTTTCCAACCAGGAAATCATTCTTACTTGAGGCCCGAGAAGTTGCTGAACTGTAGCTTCCCATAGCTAGTGTTGTCTTCGTGGTTGGTGACAGTCAACCAAATGGTTGCCACACTAAGAGGAATCACAGAAATCCTTGGGGAGCAATCTAGGAGCTTCAGAAGAGGAAGGTCAGGAGCATTGTCATCTGAGTTTCTTCTCATTTTTGCAAGCAAATAAATTAGTAACTAGTGTTAGACAGAACCACTCTCATCTTCAGTTTAAACTACTCTCGGTATCAATATAATGGAGCTGGAATTGTAAGTGCTGACAGAGATGAGTTCACATCAATGTTGTTGGTGAGAGACTCAAAGTGTACAAGAGCTGTACATTAGGCGATTAGCCTATGGAGCCTTAGAGTTAGGTGGAGACCTGTTAGTGGAGAAAGATAGTGGGCTTCGCTTTAATTCCCAGTACTGCTGGGAATAATCATGACAAGCTATTATCATTATCTAGAAACAAAGTGACAGATCTTGCTTCCTAGAAATCCATGCCATCATTCTCTGTTCATGATATATTTCTGTACATGCATCTACAAATTATGAAAAAGGACTGGAGTCTACATGACTTGATAGAGACATAGTTAGCTTACCGACCAGTGTGTCACCAAGCTAGAATGCCAGATTGAATCTTGTTGAGCCCAGATTATCCGGCATTGCTGCTTACATAGTTAATTGCCTATATAACAGATGTGGGTTTCTGTTCATAGTTTTGGTTATTGGGATATTGTTTAAAGCATGTAACCCGTGCGGCATCACTCTCCTCTCTGCATCAAAGCGCTCTCGCCTTCCTCACCTAGCTTCTACTGTACCAAGGTATGCATAATCGGGCCTCTATTGTTCTCTCTCTCAGATCGCTCCATTGAGTCCAACGAATCCGATGTCGATATGCTAGCTCTACAACGCCTCCCAAGATAGCAACGCGTATGCTTCTGGGGTTTCCTTTCAACGCTCCGTCAGTGTTGAGTTTCAACCAACTCGGCTCCGGCAGGACCCACTGCATCCAGTTACAGAGACTTCAAGTCCGAAGATTTGTTCTTTCTCCTTTCTTTTCCTTTGGTTATTCTGGTCCAATAAACCCCAGTTGCAACTGCAGTCTCACTCTCCCTCAGCTCTCGGTAGGGTTTTTGGCTGCAACACAAAATTGATTTGTTTGATTTGTGTTTATCAATGAATGAGATTCATCCCCATTTGTGTTTAGGATTGAGTTTTACGTGTTCCTAAATAGCTTCTTTTCCCATTTGTTTCTTTGATTGAATTTTGTTTGTTGTTTGTTAGTATAGCACCATTAATTCATGGATTAAACATACTTACCCACTTAAGCAGGTAATCAACACATACCCGACCACCCGAAAGACCACCAAGCGGACTACAACTTCACTCGCAAGACCGAGCCCATCCGATCGGGAACTCGCTCGACAAGCGCATATCCGAATACTCGACCCACATGACAGCAAGTACAACCCTATCTCACATCAAAGAGCACAAGCAAGCAACAATCTCACTCAAGGGCATTTACTACAGGTAAGAGGGCAATCAATTCCAATCTTAAATACTCTAACCTACTTTCTTACATGTTCGCTTGACTGTTATATCCAATACATCTTCTAACTTAGGCATCAGAGCGTTGAATGCAGGCCAACCCTGTCTTGACCATCTGACCGCTAGTTTGTTGTATTCTTCTAACAGCTGAGGTCGAACAACGCGAATCCGCATACCCGATAATCCGAACACCCGAAGAGAGAGCAAGTACCCGATCATCCGAATAGCCCGAACGTTCGGACAAGAAGAGAAGATTACTCGTATTGCTTCTGCTGATTACGTCCCGCGTAATCCGGTAGAAACATTGTTTAACAAGCCAATTATTTATGTTATTGATGACATGTTTGTTGGATCAGTTGGATAGGTTCATTCCCAGTCGGGAGTCTATGGACATTGGTTGTGCGAATATAGTGCTCACAGAGAGGAAACAAGGCACAAAGAACCCAGTGGAAATGTCTGCATTGAGTGCGGCATATCAAAAGCTACTTCCAGAGACATTCGACATGAATCGGAGAATTCTTACATTCAAGGACAAGCCTCCAGCCCCAATCGAACCGATTCCAAGAACTTTGCTTTCACCTACAAATCACAAGGCCAAATCCAGGACCCGAAGGCACATTTCTCGGTTACTATTGCCTTCTTTATTAACATTTCCCAATTCAAGTTGAAATTTTATAGTTTGTGTTAATCTTATTCTGGAGCTACTATACTAATGCGTCCAAATTGATGTGTCAGAATATGTTTGTGTGAGTTAACATATGGTTGATTTGATCACGTGTGTTGTAGTAATGTAGTGATGACGTAAATTCTCTTATTCAAGTAGGTTTTATAATGAGCGGGTTAGACCGTTACAGTAATACTGAGTGTGCTTTTTTTATTTCTCTCACTTTGATTTGTCAATATGCACGTGTGACATGCAAAAATACTATATTTAGGGGTTTTGGGGATTTCAAGCAGGTCATAGTTGCACTTTGGATCTTCTGGGTTTTGAAGCTTTCACCATGTCCATGTAATTTAGTTTCTGGGTCTTATAGGTTTCACATTTTTGTTTAAGATTTTTTTGGGAGGGCTGATATGGAACAGATGTGTTTGCTTCTACTTATTTTGGGTTTGGAAAATTTTGTGGTTTGTTTTATTGATTTATAGTTTGGTTTTTGAAGGAGATTGAATTGGATTCAACGAGATTGAAGTGGATTCAATGACAAGGAGATTGAAGGTATCCATATTTTGAAGATTTTGCTGTGTGGATAATTTTAAGGTTGTGGGTTTGTTTTTACTGATTTTCGGATTTTGCTGCATGAATAAGGTTTGGAGTATTTCTTAGAGGAGGGATTCTAGCTTTGGTTCCAGCCACAAGGTAAAGTGAACTTGAACTTTGGTTTCGGGTGGGTTTTATTTTTGTTTGATGTTATCATGGTTTGATGTTATTATGGTAAAGGGATTAAGCAAAATCCAAACCAAATCACTAAATCGTTTTGGTAATGATATCACAGACTTAAAGATGAGTAATGACATTTAACATCAAATCTGATTTAGGGTCTGATCAAGGATCAACTTCAAATCATAAGCTATTTTTGTCTTATATTATTTTATGTTCTTTGTTATTTTTTATGTGATGTGAATTGAAGTTTGAGGTTTCCTCATTTTTCGCAGGTGTCTATTAGCTGAGTTTTTCTCAATTTTGATTTCTATGTTTTCAAAGCAGTTGATAGATTTCTGATCTCACGGTTAGTATTTTTCTATTATTTGTTTTTTTTGGGGGGGGGGGGGGGGGGGTGTTAGCTTCTGGGTGTTTGGTTAATACATATATGGTTGCGTTTAGTTTAGTTATTTCTTTCAATTCTTTTTGGTTTGGTTTTCTATATTTTGAAATTAGTTTCTTTCTGTTGGATTCTACTTCTTCTTTTATTAGACTTTGAGGTTCTAAGGCTCTAAGTTTTCATTCCATCAATCTTACTTAAAAGATGGATCATGTTAACTAATAGGTTACTCTTTTCCTCTTGCATAATGATTATACCGTTCGTATGTTATTGTCCTATAGAGTCATCAATAATGATTACAAAAGTCTTATGTATAATTATTTGTAGATTTATCAAATTTATTTGTTACTTCTGTTACTCATTTGGTTAGTGAACTGCAAATGAGAAGGCAAAGAAACATGTTCAGTTAATCAAATTTTTAGCTCAATATTTGATTTTTCGATGAGTACCCATGTTCAAATGTGCATCTAAGAAACAACAATATTAGAGGAAATAGAAGATGGATATTACTAGCTTTGTTGTTAGGTTTCTCACTTTCTGTTGGATGGAAAGCTACTAAAACTCAATTGTGAAAGTTTAGTTCAAGGACTACCTTAGAAATCAGAATCCTACATGTGAAGCATATCATCATCATCATCATCATCATCATCATCATCATCATCATCTATCCTTAATGCAAACAGAATTATGAATATGGATCTTCCATAATTCATACTAATAATTTCCAGTAGATATTATAATGACAAGAAGATCCAGGTTCATAAAGGTGCCAATTTGGGCTTTTAGTTTAAGATTTTGTGTTTGCTTCTACTTATTCTGGGTTTGGAACAATTTGTGTTTGTTTTTACTACTTCATGTTTTAGTTTTTGAAGGAGATTGAAGTGGATTGAACGACAAGGAGATTGAAGATTTTGCTGTGTGGATATATTTTAAAGTTTTGGGTTTTTTTTTAAATGATTTCGAATTTTGCTGCGTGGATATGGTTTGGGAATTTGCTTAGAGGAGGGATTCCATCTTTGGTTGCAGACGCTGAGCTTGAACTTTGGTTTCAAGTGGGTTTTATGATTTTGTTGTTAATTAAATGAGTCTATGCATTTCATCGGGTGGGTATAGCTTGATTAATCGGGTGAGTATTGCTTAATTACAGTAGCTTTAAATGCAATGTTGTTGTAACTTCAACAAATGCAATTAAGATGTTTGAAACTGGGTATGTAGAAGATTAGAGTAACTTATTGCCCACCCGATTAATCTAGCTAGCTATATGAATATTCTCAAAGTTTATTCCAATTATGATAAATATTTTAATTTTGGTTAAGTCTCTACTTAATTAAGCTTCTAAATATTAGACAGTTAAGGTATTGCATTTCCTTACTCCTTTGAAGCGATCAGGGGTTATGAGCTCAGTAGTGGTTTTGAGTAAAGTTTTTTAATTGAAATGCAATTTGAAATTGTGATGAACCAAAGATTTAAGCTGTGTTAGTGAGGAGGAGAAATGGTTTAGTCACTGAGGTAGTTTGAATCGAAGTTGTTTTACTGTTGTTATAAACAGAACCAGAGATTGTAGTGGTGTTAGGCTTGATTCGATTTTCTTTCTTGTTCTTGGACAACTTGCTAAAGAAGATTACTTGGAGTTGAGACAAGAAGCAAGTGAGTACTCAAATGCTAAGCTTGAATGAGCTACTCGGTATCTCGGTGTTCTTGTTGCTAAATCGTGGCAGCTAGGTGAGGAATAATAGTTCATGACTTGATATTTTGTCACTGTCTGAATTCTCTACAATCTTTTGGTTTCTTTTCCAAATATGGTTTTCTTTTCCAGGTTCATAAAGATGTTGATATGGGCTATTAGTTTAAGATTTTGTGTTTGCTTCTACTTATTCTGGGTTAGGAACATTTTGTGTTTGGTTTTACTGATTTGTGATTTGTTTTTTAAAGGAGATTGAAGTGGATTCAACAAGAAGAAGATTGAAGGTATGCATATTTTGAAGATTTTGTAGTGTGGATATATTTTAAGGTTTGGGTTTACTTTTACTGATTTCGGATTTTGCTGTGTGGATTTGGTTTGGCATTTTGCTTAGAGGAGAGATTCCAGCTTTGGTTGCAGACACAAGGTTACTTAGGTTAGTTCCGTTCTCTCTCCATCAGTAAATTCTCATTTAAATCTGGGCTTTTAGAATGAGTATCTAGGGACTCAGTTATGAGTGTCACCGATTGCACAAACCCAAGATCATAGTTGATTAGAATGAATATATTAGGAGTATATAAAGTTTACTCTATTTCGCTTCTACTCTTTCAATCCAATTTTAGTTTTCTGGTGAATTAAAAGGAACCTCTATTACTGTAGTTTCGTATTATTTAGTCTCAAGTCAAGTACTTTATATGATTTCTCTATTTTTGGCAAGAATCTTTCTTTTTATTGATGAATTGTACTATGTCGGTGGTCTAGCAATAGCAAAGAACGTAAGCCCTTATAGGGAGAAGGGTTTGACAGAGAATATAAGCCTTTGTAAATTCCTATTGCACAAAATATGCCACTATAAGGGTCAAGGATCATGTAAATTCCTATTTCTTATGGCAAGTTGGGTCAAGGCTACAACCCTTATTGCACAAAATTTGCCACTGTAAATTGTTTTTGGGGATTTATGTGAAGCATTATTATGATTTTTTTTTGTTTTCCTTTATCTATCAGATTTGACATAATCTCTTATTTTCTGATGTCATAATCTCTAATTCTCTTATTCGAGCTAATAATCAGGGTAAATTAATCTCTCTATCTTTCTCTAATTCCATGTTCGTAAAGGTGTCGATCTAGAGTTAGATTAAGAGTATGTGAGTTATTGTTCGTTTTTGTTTAGTTTTTTGAAATGGATATGTAGAATTATGATATATGATTGATTCGAAAACTTGATAACGAGTGTGATCGTGTATGATAGTAGTTACAGTAGGTTGTTGATTCTTTTAGTGCTATGTACTTACAATATTGTTACTTTTGGGAACTGATGTAGAAGTCATAAAATACTAGTGTGATTCACGAGTTTGATCATTTCAAATTTCGGAGTTACTCAGTTTGGTTCCGTTCTCTCTCCTTCAGTAAAGTCCCAACTAAATCTGGGATTTTAGTTTAAGATTTTGTGTTTGCCATTAAGAAAAATCTCTGCGAATATATGGGCAGCAAAATATTGAATTGAAAGAGAGTAAGAAGGAAAAACCAACTTGACTGTGCTGACTTCTCTTTGCTACTCTTACTACCCCAGTTGGGTTTCTAACACATGTTGCTTTTGGCTGGGTGATTTTTGTATTGCAAGTTTCTAAAGTGATTGGTACTGAAACTTTTGAGTGTTGGATTACAATTGTGGGAGGATAGGATATTATTGATGAGAACTTTTCTCCCGAGTTAAAAGCTTTTGTTGAATTTCTTTTATCTTCATTTGATTGAAACTTAAAAGAATGAAGCTTATAATTGTTTTGAGGTTTTGAGATTTTGAAGTTTTCTAATTTATATGATCTTTATTTTTTTTGAAAGGATGATCTTTTGTTATACTAGGTTTGATTCTATTGAGTAGTTCATTCATTTGGGAGTTTAGTTGATAACATCTATATGAATATGTCTTGATTTACTAGATCTCTGAACCACTTTCTTCATCATCTTTAGGATCTACACTCTGTGCTCTGACCTTACTCTTTGCTCGCAGTATCATTGCTATCCTTATTTGTAAGTTTGTTTATCACCTTTTTTTCTTTGAGCTAAATTTGTAAATTTGTAAATTTATATGTTGCTATGATTATGAGTTTTGCTTTGATTAGTGTATATATGAGTTTGGGAGTTCACTCGATGACATATAAATTTGGGTTTGCGGGTTTTTGAGCTTTTGGGTTTATGTTTTAGCAATGAGGTTTCTGTATGTCAATCCAACTAAAGCAATGAAGTTTCACGATTTTTGTAGTTTGTAGATGGCTTTGTATTTTTGAAATGGGGTTTTGTGCATTGTTCAAGGTCTATATATCTCTTAGAATTCATGTCCAAGGTCTGACATTTTGTTCATTGTGGGTTCACTTGATATCGATTGTCAATTTGGGAGATGTAGAATTGCCAAATATTTTGTATTGAAAATGTTTCCGTTTGCCTTACGTATTTTGAGATTGTTGCTTTTAGTTTGTAGTTTATGTTCTGTCAAAATATCGCAGATTATCAATACAAAAGTCCAATACCATCCATTAACATTGTGCTTGCAGCCGTTAAGTAATGATCATATTATATAAGCAAGCTTAGTTTATTTTTGTTTTATATGACAAGCTGATTTATGTTCATGCCATGAACTGATTTGAACTTATAAGTTAGAACTGTGCACTGATGATATTTCTTTTCTTCGATAGCAGTTGATGGATGGTAATTGAGGAGTTCAGATGATTAAAGACAATTGAGGAGTTTAAATTTCTTTGTCTAAAGTTAATTTTCTTTGGGAGCTACAAGACATTGGATAAGTTTATATTTCTTACTATTATAATAACCAAGTGCTTCTATGCATGGTGATGAATTTGTTCTGTGCTATGATAGTCGATGTATTAATAACTGTGAAGTGTGACTAATCAATAACTGTAATGAATTAATTGAATATGTAATTTAGCTAATTCTATTAGTCAAATATCTATTTGCATTTGGATATATTTCCAAACAAATAACATCAGTAGACACATGCACTCATTGTTTGAGAAATAAATGTCTTATATCATAATGCTCGAAAGACAGAGAATGATGGTTGAATATTTATATTACTAGAGTAATGGTTGAAAATCTATTATGTAATATATGTATCATCAAACTTAACATTTGTACAATCTTAGAAAATTTAAATGTAACTTTTGTGTTGTCGAAAAATGGAAACTTTTATTGTACTACAGAAATTTCAGACGAAGCTACATGTATATATATGTATCGTATGTTCATTATTTTATGTCTCTACTCAACTGATGTTATCTCTCTACAAAATCTTCTCCATTTTGTATTACATATTGGCCAATTACTTCTTTATATATTGTCAGATTTGAGACAAACTGCGCTTCAGCGCGAGCATTCACCCTAGAATATATGTTATGAAACGACGCACTATATTAATTATTTAATATGTATATCCTCATGTTACAAAATGGATGACGAACATCATCTTCATTTTGTAGTCCATACTACATAATTTGAATCACCATTTTTCTGATTTATCAAACTTACAAATTTATTGTTTGAATTATGAATGACTACTACTTCAGCAATATTCCAACTCTACTTAAGCTAGAGTGGAGTACTATATATAAGCGGAAAATGTGTTGTAACATTAAACTAATGTGAATCCTATATCTATTTTCAATTATTTCTTTTAGTATTTATAAGAATTGTTCGATTGCAACAAATATTAATATTAATCCTCTTCGGATTTCTATTTGTCGTCACCCGCACCACGTGCGCGGGCATCCTCTCTAGTTTATTTTCGTAGGGTGGTTTGAGGCAGCGCGTCGAGTTCATCAATACATCAATTTGCCATGTCTACTCCTGATGAATGATCTGGCTATATACTTCATCACTAAGCAAAGAGATCCCCATAAAGTAGTAAAAGCCCACGTAGTGTTACTTCATTTACAATCTAAATGGAAAAAGGAACGCAACCCATTGAGAGTTCATCTAACAATGCACTAATTTATTAAGAAAAGAAGCACCACCATCTAGCACAAGGATTTGGCACTTATTACGGAGCTTCATTAGCCATTGAGACTAATTACAGATGGCCCCGGACGCACATAAAAAGAATGATTGCTATTACAACTACATCATCTCTTGCCTCTTGAACTTGGGTCTCTCACCTCATCTAAAATGGAGTAGAATCCCAGCTCACTATGCATCTCATTTTACAGATATTTCTGTGGAACTTTACATTACAAGATCAAAAACATCAACAGGTTCCTTTCCTCCTGAGTTTGGAAGAAAGGTTTGTAACTTTGATATATTGATTAGAAAACTGCACTCCACAAAGCATTTTCACCTTCTCCACAGCGTCGATGGACCTCCTTGATTCTCTCAGCAGACTTGCAAATCCCACTGCAACTCCAATCGAATGAAGCAACGCAGACATTGCCTGCCTGAGCTTTCCATTCACAATCTACGGTAACAAATAACATCATTGTATTTTTAATTCTGCATGTTCTCATGCTAAAATTCTAAGTTGAACCACCACTTATTTTTTTCCTTAGTTCTCATCCCTAATAATACAAAAAGCTTCTTACCTTTGCACAAAATTGAGCCTATATACTGTACAACTAAGATTTACCATGGAAACAGCACAGCATCATAGCACAGGTATTACTAACGCTGGCTTCTTTGGCCCACATTATTCAACCTTACTTCATGACTTGATCAAAATAGTCATGATAGTTGATATGTCATAGGTTTCAAGAAAGTAGTTAAACTTTCAGAGAAACAGTGCTTCAACATGCTGGAGGCCGGTCAAGCTGAATTCTCATGAAACTTTTGAGCTTGTGATGTTACACAACTGGTGATATATTATGTGAGTCAGTTGAGGGGATATGTCTATAACTAACCCATTACTTAATCCTAGATACATCATACATAAGTTAGCACATCTTCGGGTTTTACATCACAGGTCATCTGGTCCACTAAACACGACTGCTGCTTAGAGCTCAGTGGTCCACCAAACACCACTATACCTCCACTTAAAGACCAATCACCAAAGTGATTCAATTTATTTAAAACTGATCTATTCTATAGCCACACTTGTCAATCTGATATTTTTTAGAATAATTTCCAGAATTGGTAACCTTGACTTCCCCCCTTATTTATACTCCTGTGGCAGATAGAGTTGATTAATTTAACATCTGAATGCAGTGGGTTCTTATCAAGTGAAATGATTGATATATTGGCTGCCAATGGATCCCTACACATTGTAAAGCATGTAGTCCAAATGGTTTACAATCACCAAACTATCACCATTCCCAGACGACCAGCATGTAGTGAAACAATGTGTTGCTATTCTATTACCGAGCATGAAGAGATACCCATAATAATTCACCAATGCACCTTGTATGCTAGACAAGTCAAAGTAATCAACAGCAATATGACACCAACAGGAAGAAGAGAGCAAAAGAAAATTAAGAGCAGAGGTATATGAGGTTACCAGGCGGTGTTCCACAACATAATCTTCGGTCATCAATATGCTCCACATCCAATCCAAGAAACCATGAGCCCAAAGAAACATCCTCATTGGCATACTTATGTAGAACATGCCTGGATTATTAAGATAGCAGAAGATTTACGTAAATTGTTTATGTACTTTTAGCAGAAAGGTTGTCACCATATGAAACATGAAAACTTACTGGTTGACGGATATGTAAGTAGCCAAGTCTCTTGAGATAGCGTAGAGCTGGCCAGTGGCATGGCGGAAATACTTGTTACCTTCCTCACCAAACTTCCAATACTCGGGCTCATGATACCGCACTCCCCTGTTGTTGAACAACTGATGTAAGAAACAGAATACCAAACATGTCAAGCTCGAAGTATTTTTTTTTAGGACAGAAACTCACTTTTGAGCAAGGACCGGACCCGATTTCATGCATCCAATGTACACCCTGGGCTTTAACCTATGTCTAGCTAAGGTTGCTCCAAGTGTTCCTGCAATATGATGCAAACATCAGTAAGTCAAAGGGAGAAAGGTAGTAACAATTGGCTGCAGCAATCTGTATGCCTATAAGGAACTAGCAACTCCATAAATAAGAATCTTATTTCAGCTGTATTTGAATGTTTTTTTTTACAAAAGATAAAATCAAGTTGAGTCATATAACACACAGTTCAAATTATACATCATTCATTATGAAAACATGCACAGGGTGCTAAAATGATGAACTGTTGGGCAGCTTTTGTAGCAGTTACACGTTATCTTGTTCAAAAGTTTGAATAAAATATTTTCAAACTCATTCTCTCTATCTAAATAATAGCTCTGTTATGTTTCTAGACCTAGGAAAGAGAAGCAAGTTAAATTATACCTATATTGACATGTACATCATCATCAACTTTGACATAAAAATCCGCATCCCATAAGGCAACAGCAGTGGCAAAAAATATTTTAGTCTTTGCTGACAATTCCAGGTAACCCTCAACATGGTCCTGCTTGCATAAAATGACAGGCAAAAAAAAATTAAAACAAACTATTGTTAGCATGTTAATGTCCTCCCATTGTTTGAATAATCTTCTGCCAGATGAAAAATCCACTGAAACGGGTGAAAATATAGAAACTTACCAGCCGCATAATATCACCATGTCTTTTCTCCTCAGCCTCAACAGCTCTATCAAGTATACCACCTGATGTAGCACTAGAAAGGAACCAGTAGTGCAAGAATGACATCTCAGTTTCTGCCTTCTCAGTTCTTAACTTCTTATAGAAGAGCAAAAGGTATGCAATTTCTTATAAAAAAATATATATATAACAGAGAGCTAAATCCCATGAGCTTATTATCAAGGACTAACATGCCCATCAAGTCTTTAGAGTGTCAAAGCAAGATGAGAATCGAATGGACTGTCTAACTAGCACATAACTTTGAACTCAAATTGTAACTCACCTGTGACCTATTACAAATCGAACTACAATCCCCTTCTCTTCCTCGAGCTTCTTTCTTTTATCAGCTATTTATATAGTATAGGCATTGTAGAAAGAAAATGTCAGAAACTTCCAGATTTGAGTACTACGAAAATAGGTCATCAATCCACAAACCTTGAGGCATCCAAGTAGCACGAACTGAGTCCCTACGCTTTCTACTGCTGAAAGCAGTATTTATTCCTACAACCATTAAATATTTTCTTCTCTTAGTTGACTCGGAAAATTTTAAATCTTCAGCAATTGGGGAACCATTTAGTATAGATTCCTGTGCAGCCTTTGCAGCAGCTAATTCCATCTCCAAATTTGAAATTGTTTTATCCAGTGTGCTGCATTTCGTAAGATCCATCAGATAGGCTCTGTAACAACTTCATTAAAATCAAAATGATCTAAGAATTGACATACTGTATTGCATGATGAGTTTTTGAAACTTCCCCGTAAACATCATTGGTTTCCTGTTCAACATCCTTCTAAACAAAAGAAAGGAAACCAGCCTGTCAAACCTTTGACATAGCACCATTCAACTTGCATAAAAGACAAATAAACAAACACGAAAAAAGTGTATATATACTCACAATTGAATTATCACAACCCGAAACTAACTTCAAATTTTCACCGTCAACCCTTGTTGTCCTTGAGATCCCTTTGATTTCCGGCACTGACCACATTCTGTTAACATAATTTTGTCATATTAATCTCAGGAGCGGATTTAAACGAGAATGGAACAGACCACTTTCTGAAAAAATTCCAAGTTACACCATGTTTTGCGTTGGGCTCATAAGCACATAAGAAAAAAGAATATGCTCTGGTCATGAAAAGCTTTTTGTAGATAAACAAAGAGGATATTAATGCAGAATGAGCAACAAAATCATGATTCAGAAATCTTCTGAAATAACTGACCTGTAATCAGAACTTGAAGGATACAATCATGATGTCCCACATGAAACAGAAATATGACCAATATAGTAATAGCAATGTAAAAGCTTAAAACTTTGGATAGTTGAATCCATCATATGAAATTCAGATCTGTTCCATTCTCATAATTGCAAAGTACAATGTACACACACTTACCAATTCTACAGAAAAAAAAAGCTTCTTTCAAATTAGTAAAACACGTACTGTTTAAATAACTACCGACATCATCATTAACCACCACTTTAAAATGCTCACAAAAATTATCGACATAAATATCAAAACATGCTTCCATTTGCAAAACCCAGAACACATTCAAATTCCATCATCACCCAACAACAAGATTCTAAACAAACTAGTGACAGATAAACAATGGTAATATACCCAATAACCATCCAAGTTTTCTATCCCTTGGGAATATTTAATGTGCCAAAACAAGCTAACCCAGTTCACCAAATTCAAATTGAGCCAAACATATCAAAGATAAAAAAAAATTAACTAGAATTAGGAGTAAAAAAATCAAATTTTAAGTATTTACCTATCAGAGAAGAGCATCCCAGCACAGAAACAACCAATACAAAACAAAATGGTCCATCTGCGAGACACTGCATTCCTCGAAGAAGCTGATTCTGCTCCTCTGAGCTTCCAAGACATTATTGTAGCTCTCTCCTCTTCACTCCAATCCGACTTCAAAGTCAATTCGAAGCTAGACCCATCAACAATCCCCAAGTCAACAATCTCGTTGACCCAAACTCAGATCCAAAGAAGCAAACTTTGACAGAGAAAATGAACACCAAACTGACTATGTTTGGTGTTTTGTGTTTTTGGGGCCTCTCTGTCTTTGTAGATTGCGGTTAGAAGAGAAGAGAAGGTAGAGAGAGAGAGAGAGAGAGAGAGAGAGAGCCAACAACCATGGTAGTGTCGGATGATGCTTGAAATTACTTGAATGGCCTCAGACTCACCAGTTCCTCTGTCTGAGTCGTAAGTGATGCCGACATCCTAACTGCCCTTTATGATTTCTGGAGCTTCTGTCTTCGAATATTGTTAATTTCCTTTTTACTTTTCCTTTTTATTCAAATCAAAGCTCAGAAAACAGTAGTACATCACTTTCTAAAAGAGAACAGAGAACAACAGTTGTACCAGTCGAGTAAAAATTCTGGGCCAAATATAGAAGGGGCTACTCCTATGATCTAGCCACCATTCTATGACTATAGCTGCCGTATTTAGGTTTTTCTTCGTTTACTGTTTTTGGCCGTAGTAATGAGGACACTATCATAAAAAGTGCATGTTCTATCATTTTAATTGCTACAGATTCTATGTGTTTAAAACTTCTTTTTTCTTTCAATTTTGCAATGAAGATGGTAGGGTGCAAGTTTGACTCGTACTATCGTAGATATAATTGGCTATTCTAAGATTATTATTGTTTTACGGCAAACACAAGATATTATATTTACCTATATAACAATTTCCGTTCACTGTACAAAAACACTGTTACTTACACTAATTTCACTGTTCTTAAGCGAAACAGTGTTTCAGGCATGCTCCAGCTACTAATGTGCTATCTTTCTCTCCCAGACTCCCCCCTTACGTCTCCCACATTTACTTTTACTTTCTCTCCCAGGCTCCCCAAATCCCTTCGGAACTTCAAACCCTCTGCTCACCTTCTCCAGTTTCATCCACCGCCACTGCCTCTGCCTCAGCGCTGACATCTCCAATCGACTAGAAGACACCAGACGCCTCGCCGGAAACTTCATCCCTCCGGCAGCAAGGCGCCTGCTGTTCTCCGCCTCTCGCCTGGATGGGCCAACCTAGCCACGTTGTGGCCGCGTCGTCGACGCTGAGCTCAGACCGCGTGGCAAAGAGCCTGGTAGGTACGGCGGTGTATACGGTTAGCAATTCCACCAATGAGTTCGTGCTTATCTCTGACCCCAATGAAGCCAAGTCTATTAGGCTTCTCTGCTTCCGCAAAGAAGACGCCGAAGCCTTCCTCGCTCAGGTCAGCTTCATATCAACAGAAAATTAAGCTGCATTTGAATTCATTTTTGATTGCGTGGTTTGACTACTTAGTAATTTATGTATGCTATTTGGGGTGGTTTTGAGTTTTAACGATTCAGGTTCGGACTCGGACAAGGGAGTTAAGAAGTCCGGCCAAGGTTGTTCTGATTGCGCTTGATCAGGTGACTGTTTGGAGCTTAGTTTGAATGAAATATATGCAATGTAATAGTATTAGTATTAGTAGTGACAATTTTGGTTAATATCTGTGCATTGGTAGATAATGGTTTCAAGTGAGGATAGCATTTATCGTTAGTTGTGTGGTTTGTAGGTGTATATGCTGAAGGTGGAAGGAATTGCATTTAGGTTTTTGCCAGATCCAGTTCAAATAAAGAATGCACTTGAGGTCGGAGTGTTAAGTTTGTTTGCCGCGGTTAAGTTTGTTTGTCGCGGCTATGTATATATTAGACTGCCTCCGTTGTTGGACTGAACTCACAATATATATTTGTAGCTCAAATCCACTGACAGGAGTGCATTTGATGGAGTCCCTTTGTTTCAGGTAAGATAATCTACTTCTTAATTGCAATCCGATTCTTTTGAAGTTATTCTAAACTGGTGATAACTCTATTACCTGGTATGGGTGATATATTTGATTGTAATACTTTGTGCAAGTCATTTCTCTCCACTAAAATTTCTACGCACCCAAAGTTATGAAATTAATATTAGTTTTGCTCTTATATGGCAATGTTCTTATACAAACTTCTCTACAGTCTGAGCTTCTGGTTACAAAAAAGAAAAACGAGCGTTACTGCCCCATATATTTCATTAAGGTAGGTTTTGATGCCTTGAGGTCATATTGATGGTTCAAAATGGAATTCTGGTTACACTATCTGATTTGGTATCAACTATGTAGATTACAAAAATGGACAGAAGGGCCACCCAAAACTTTCTGCGCACTGGTTCAAAGATTTTCTCAAGAGAAAGTAAAGATCTGCTATCAACATATACAGTAAGACCGATAGATCATTTCCCTCTCTTACATTTATTCCTTCATCAATAAGATGACCAAAATAAATTATCAATGTGTAAGATAACTCACTACTATTAGTTTATTATCTGTGTAAGATGGAAATATGAACTTGCTTCCACTGTTCAGTTAGGCGGTAATCAAAATAATTGTACTTCTTATATATGTAAGTATGTAACTATTATAATAGAATCATTTGCTCAGATGCTCCGCTGCCTCTCTTCATTCATTTCATTATTCTGGTTACACCTCTGTTTCATTTTCTACAAATCCTGTTCAGACTTCAATTTTTTTCGAATTCGGATTTGGTGTCGAAGTACTCAAGGGTTGATGGTTGTCGTCTTCAATCAGATTGGTGTTCGTCTTCGGCAATTTGGCCGTTGACTTTTGATTTCAGAGAGGAAAACAGTGAGCATGTTGAGGAGGTTCAACAAGATTCTATATCTAGCTCAAGATCTGGAGAGGTAATTACATGAAAGCATCTTATCACATTTGATGTTTAGAAATAGCTAACGGATGAATTACTAATCTGTTTATAGTATTTTAATAGCTTTACTATCTGACTCTTATATGTGATGTTGTTTTCTTAGGTAAACAACGGAGGAAGTCTTAATTGCTCAAAAGTAATTGGTGGGAGCTCCACTGATCTTGCTACATTCTATACTCATCTAGCCACTTCAATAGCTGCAGGTAACTGTACAATCTAGGCATTCTGATTATTCTGGGTTCTTATTAGATTGGACTTTTAACTGGTTGATTGGGCTATTGGGTATGTGGGTAGGAAATCAAAGAACCATGTTCGAGTAATGGGTATTTAGACGTTTGCGGGGATTAGATATGTAGATTCTTACTTTGTTTGTTAAAGCTTCATCCCATTGGAAACACAAACTTGACCAACAGAGAAAGACCTTGAAATGTTCTTTGGAGTCTTGGAGTTCATTCAGCAGCTCTATTAGATTCAGTGCTACATTTTGTTAATTTATTAAAAATTGTTGATAGTTTTGCGAGTGACTGAGTGTTGAACAATTTAGATATCTAATTGGAGTAACGTGTTTTTGAAATAGTTGGCTAAGACTTTGGATGAAAATCAGTTGGTTTGGTCAACATCAGCAGGAAGGGCGCTTTGTGCCGCACTTCTATTAGTTCCACCCAGAACAACACTAAGGACTGCGATTTCGATGCCACCAATGGATCCTCCTAGCACTAATATGCAGCTTCCACACAAATTTGGGGGTTATCAACTGGTGAAATTAAAAATTGAACCTCAAATGAAGAAGTATGTTATATAGTTTATCTTTTGATTCCATAATTGCAATTACTTCTTAGAATCTTAGTTCTTGCATTCTTTTTACTGGGAAAATTGAGCATCTAAATAATATTAGAAGTTAATTAGTAAGTTGGAAGTGGCAAGTATTTTAGGAATGATTTAGGAAAAGATTATTGTAGATATCAATAGAATTATGTTGGCTCGAGTATGGTTCCTAATTTAGTTTGGAAAATGTTAATGAATACCCCAAATTGTTTCGTCTAACTTGGTTGATCTTTGTGTTTACATGTCTATTCCATCAGTTCTATCAATTATAAGCTGTTTTATGTTGATGTTTGATGATGGATTTCATTTTTATAAAAGCTTCAGATTTTGCTATTCAGAGTAATATGTTTTGTACATCGGCTTTATTGGCTTAGGTACAGTTATACGCTATTTATTTACAGTTAAATTGATAGGTTTAGTCAAGCTGCTATTTATGGGTAAGAGTAAATAGCCTATAAAGCCTTGCCGCTGATATTTCACAGCTAGCTAGGACACAAATTGTACATGTACCTAATCCCACTTCTCAGAATCAAAGGCTTCACAGTTGAAGCCATCTCCTTTTTCTGACCTAAAGCTCTTGCTAATATTTCAGGGAATAATGTTGCACTTAAGGGAACATCATATGCAGCTTCCACACAAATTTGGGGGTTATCAACTGGTGAAATTGAAAATTGAACCTCAAATAAAAAAGTATGTTATATAGTTTATCTTTTGATTCCATAATTGCAATTACTTCTCAGAATCTTAGTTCTTGCATTCTTTTTACTGGGAAAATCGAGCATTTGAATAGTATTAGAAGTTAATTAGTAAGTTGGAAGTCGCAAGTATTTTAGGAATGATTTAGGAAAAGATTATTGTAGATATCAATAGAATTATGTTGGCTCAAGTATGGCTCCTAATTTAGTTTGGAAAATGTTAATGAACTAAATGTCAAGACACTAGACTTAGGAAAAGAATGAAGGAACTTGGGTTGCATCATGGCATTGTGGTAGCCACGGAAGATTCTAATATATTCTTGACTGGGTCTAATTATGCAGAATAGTAAGATAACAACAATGTTTTTAGCTTTTCTCGATTGACTAAATTTCCTATAGGATGTAACTGACTGGGATTATGTTCTTTTTGGGCATTATAGATCAGAGACATTTGATGAGGTATCTTCTAATAAGTGGGTGGATTTAGCTGAGGCCCCTGCTATCCCAACAAGTTTGAAACTGTACAAGGGGCTTGAAGAGCTGGGTTTCAAGGTTTTTCTGCTAGCTGGACAGAGCGAACATCAGAGAAACGTTACCGAGAAAAACCTTCTACACTCAGGTTTGAGCAGTTAGGAGAGGCTGCTATTGAGGTACATTATCAACTTACTTGCTCTCTTAGGTATAACTAATGCAGATAACTAATAGTCATATTGAATAAAAACTTAAGTAATACACACTATCTACATAATTCAATTTTTGGTAGCATAAGGTTCTTTTCTATTGTGGAATTATCAAATTTGTCCAAGAAATTTGATATGGAATTATTTAGATATTGATTAAAAGTTGAAACAGATCAAAGAACTATGTATGAATTGACTGAAGAATTGTGGATCATTTTCTTTATTATAGTTATTTGGATTTGAACTCTTAATTAAGTTTTGATATTCTCATCTAGGGCCCATGGAGCAGTGACCTGAGAAAAATCTACATGTCAAGTACATGTAATAACTTTCTCCCTTCTGAAGTTCATATGGTGATATTTTGCATGATAGCAGCTGAACTGTAATATTATCAGTTACCATATGATTTTATTGAACATGTATCTGAAAACTTAACCAACATATATGTATCCTTTTGTTTCAACGGAGAAAAAATGCATCCTATTGTTTATCATTTGTTTATTCAAATGTTTCATTAAGCTTATATTTGGGTTTAGATGGTGTTTGAGATAAGTTTGGTCTGTAATTGAATTTCAGGACGTGTAGACAAACACATAAAAAGTTCTCTGATCACCTCATGTTTATAAAAATGACAGTTTCTATTCACTCTCATTTACTCTAATTCTTTTACTGCTTTTAATGCTTCGCCTTATCCAGTCTTATGATTCTACATATTTGCTACGAGGTCCATACCCGGCTGACCAAGTTGTTAAGGATCTCAATGGGCAATTTGTTTTTGTTGTCTATGATAGCAAGTCTTCGCTGCACTGGTATGCCACAATAAAATCTTCTCAAGTCTCAGTAATGAAAAAAGTTCCGTATGATGTCCCTTAATTATAGAGATTATAATTAAGGTTTACAAATGTTTGTATGTGTGCTATGGTTTGTAGAGTTCTGATGGTGGAGTGCAGTTATACTGTATTGAAGTATAAGATTGACGTCTTTGAACAAATATATAAGCTTAGAAAATCCACGATATAATTGCATAATGTAATACCATATTTAACTGTTGTGTGATCGTTATTAACTGTATAATATTTCAAAAGTGTAACATTATTAATTTCACTTTTTGTATATACAGTAATCATTTTATATACTGTATGTGGATGTTTATGGTGTCATGTGCAGTCACATTCCTTATGTTTGACAGCTTTTGTTCATTACATTTTGCAATACTATCTGTCTTTCCAAAATATTTTCCCCTTAACAAAAAGTTATTCTTCAAATGGTATGTAGGCAGTGACAAAGGGAGATACTGTTTTCATTGGCCAGTACCTCTTCACTGGAAGTGAAACTACTTCTGCATGGTTGGAAGTAAGAAAAAAAACTTAAAGACCTTTTGTAGATGGACATGAAGTGCATCAAGGACCAGGCCAAGTACATTTCCCTTTCTCCACTAGACATATTTCAAAGCAAACAAAGCACTAGAGATGGAAAGATGATCGTAACATCACTAACATGTGCCTTTCCTTATTCTATTTACTATTGCTTCCTACTTTGCTTGCTTTCTGTTTAGAAAGAAGGTTGGTTTGAATTTTATCTGTTCATGGGTCATTGGGCAAATCAGTGTTGGGTTCTGATTGGATGAGTAGTTGAGAGAATGACAAAGTAATGATAGTGTAGAGATAGATTCTAACCATCAAGGAATGGGTTTGTTCTTTAAAAATTGTAAGAACTTTGATTTTTTATGTCCTTCGTCTTTATTTTCTCTCCATCTTGCTTAGCTCCTTCAATTTTGTATCGATCCATCGCACAAAATATGTTTCTCATCTCTATTACAATAACAAATTCTGTTAGTGCACTTAGACTCAAAGATTACTTGATAACCGCCCCAATGGGGCGGGCATCCAGCTAGTTTATAACAAATTACAAACTAAATTTTTCATTTAAGTTATCAACAGTCTTTATTCTAAATAAAGTCGGTTTGACCTTGTAAAAAAAAGTCACTTTGACTTTTTCTTTTTTCTAACATTCCTTCTTTGCCCTTCTTTATATTTAACATATAAAATAGAAATCGAAAAGTCACAGCTCTCTCGTTCCAAATACACATAAAATGAGAAGCTTGAAGAGAGAGAGAACTTATCTTTTTAATTACATACTACTGTTTTTTATCAAATATACCACTACTTTGCAACAAAAATACTACTCATGTTTAATAAGCATACTACAATATAAAAAAATACTACAGATAAAAGAGAGAACTCATATTTTCAATACATACTATTGTTCTTTATCAAACACACTACTAGTATGCAATAAAAACACTACACATGTTTATTAAACATATTACAACATAAAGAAACACTGATAGAATGCTAACTACTTCTTGAGCTTCTTTGTTGCCTTCTGTTGTTTCTTTAGGTTATGTACTCAAAATGCTCATTTTTGTTCATCATTTAACTTTTCTTTGCTTTCAGACCTTTGAACATTGAAGAGATGTGACTTCCCTTTCCTACCTTCATTGCTTTCCCTTTCTCCTGTGACGAACCCACAACGACATGTTTATCCTCCTTGATTTGCAATCTTAATCATCGAAAGTGTCCTGCATATAATATCTTCGAAAATATAAAAGTTTAGAACATACTACTGACAACAACTAAACATACTACCTCAGTTAATTAAACATACTACGACAAATCTAAAGATATTACGACAAAATCATAAAGTTCATAAACTTACTACTAACAACAACTAAACATATTACCCTAGAAATTAAATATACTACAACAAAATCATAAGGATACTACGATAGAATCATAAAATTCATAAACACACTACTGATAACAACTAAACACACTACCTCAGACAATTAAACATACTACGACATAATCATAATGATGTTACCACCACAAGAGCATAAAGATACTACCATAAGGATACTACCACAGAGGTATAATTATCTTAACACATACATCAAACATACTGTAACATCCTCATATCTAAATATACTACTCAAGACCTATAATAACACTACGACATACCATCAAACAAACTACCGTGATTATCAAATCTAAAAATACTACTTTAGGCTTGCAAAAGTACTATCACTGACCGTACAACATACTACTGAGATCATCAAATCTGCAAAATATTACTTTAGGGCTACAAAAATACTACAACAGATTACCAAACATACTACTGACATTCACATATATCCTTTAACTACATAAACCATAGAATAACAAAATTGCATTGATAAATGAGGCAGAGGAGTACCTAGAGGAGAAGATGAGGGCGCTGATTTGATTAAGTGTGATGGCTCACGGTGATTGGATCTAGTGAGAGGGAGAAGGTGATGACCGGAGCTACTGAGTGTGTGTGTGTGTGTGCGCGCGCGTGCGTGTGTGTGTGTGTGAGTGAGAGAGTCGGCAGCAAGATCCAATTAAAGAGAGAGGCGGTGGCCAGAGCTTGCAAGCAAGAGGTGGCACATTGAGCGAGACGCGGCTGAGAGAGGCGCGACTGAGTGAGTGAGAAATAGGTGGTGATGGAGCTACTACGACGAGGGAGGATATCAGTGGTAAGGAGTAAGACGACGACAATTGAGTGAGGGAGGAGAGATATAGAGCTTTGTTAGGTTTTCAATAGTGAATGACGAAGAATGAGAGCGATATGAAATTTTGGTGTGATTCTTATGTTTATATACGATGACATATATGTAAATAGATTGAATTTTAAGGTTATATATTTTTTAGGTTTTATGTTAGATGACCTTATTTAAGATAAAAAATATTAGGTGATGTAATTTAGTATATATCTTATGTAAATGACTTTATGTATAATTTTCTCTTATATTTATTGATAAAGAAATGAACAAAATTGCACAAAAAATGCTCATAAGACACAAGAAAAGAAATTACTACTAAGCTAATCTTAAAAACCTAAATAACTTATGAACTAATCTACCATATCCTCAAATTAATATCTCAATTCGCCAAAAGAAACTAAGACATTCTCCAATTAATGTCTTATTAGACATTTTCTACTCATAGTCTTGATTATTTTTATATTCAATTTCTACTCAATAGTCTTGACTAGCACGCAAGCCCGCGCACCGCTGCGGCGGAAGATATTATCATTAGAAATTTAATGAGCTGATGATGTTTATTGAATAGTGTTTAGTCAAGTGACCACATAGTAAGTTTAACACAACCAATTTCATCTCCCTCTGTCAAATATTTTACAATTCTATAATAGAAAGTGCGCAAAACTTGGAGTAAATTAAATCCTAGAAAATTGAATCCCAATGGAGGAAATTGTACCTAAAAATAATTACAAAACCACATGTTACCGGTCGTTCCTTTATGGAGATAATTACAAATGGTGTAGGAAGGTTGCAGTGATCATGGATAATGTCATCAATCCATTATGGGACGGGATGATTCCAGAAAAGAAGACCAATCACATAGTGGATGTAGTCTTATTTTTCCTCTTAATAGAGTTCATCTTCAATCTCCATGGAACGGTGCATCAGGTTCTCCCTCTCAGACCTAATTTTCTTCTTCTTCCGATTTAAACACACCTATTTGCAGCCGGGCTAAAACTCCTATCTCCAAATTCCCTAAATCAGGTCCTTTGCTTTTGTAAAGACCGAGGAAGAAACCATCCAACTAGATTACACGCCAAGTGCACAAACTCAACAAAACACCTTGTTCATGCTTATATCGTTGCCAGTCTAGGAATGCCCAAAAACTGGAGCTTCGATTTGGAAATTTGCTTTAGCCCAATAAGCTTACTTCAGGTTCCAGTGATGCAAATTTTACTCCTTTATGTAAGAGTAATGTAGCTACTGTCCTGGGTTTGGACCTTTGGATCGCAAAGTCAATAATAAGACTGCAGCAGAAAAGTAATAGCACAACTTCTTTCGGTCTTTTGGCCGCGCATGTAACCAATAAAAGAAAAGTAATAGCACAACTCCTCCGATAAAACGATGGCCATTGCTCATCTTTGAGAGAGAAGAGAGAGGTCGACGGATTTGGTTATATTCGACGGAGGAAGCTTCGACGGTGGAAGCTTTGGAGGAGAAGAGAGTGAGTGATATAGCCAGGTGTCTACTTATCAATGGCCAAATTCTAAAATGGGCAGCAGTGCTGCCATGGCCAGGAAAATTAGGGAAATAATGGACGTGACATGTATTGTAAATAAACAGGAGTTGAGGGCAAAAAAGTTTTTATTACTGTTCGTTCGAGTTGCGGCTTTAGTCAAGGTATAATTAGACATTTTCCCAATGTCATATTATTTCATTTTAGTGCTTAAGCAACTAGGTTGCCACTTGCTAGCAAGGTAGAGTGGTAGACGCATGTATCAGACACATATATGAGACGTAAATATTACATCTCTTTATGTTTTGCTTGCTGGACTCTGTCATCACCTAAATTCAAAAAAAACATGTTAAGTATTTGTTATAAAAGTGAATTGAGTTAACATCGAGGGGCGGTGGCGCAGTTGGCTAGCGCGTAGGTCTCATAGCTTAAACAGTGAGTGATCCTGAGGTCGAGAGTTCGAGCCTCTCTCGCCCCAAATATTTTCTTCTCCAGCTTCTCGCCAGCTAGCTAAACAATCACGCATAATCCAGCCTTAGCTTAATTTTATGTATCTCTTAGCAAATTTAATTTGACACGTACGTACCTAAATTCTTCTGGAAATTTAGAATGTTTGGGGTTTGTTCGTTTGAATTCGAACGAGATATTAATTACTCTTCATTAGTTCATTTATATATATATGTACGTATCAATGAATTGATTTCGTGAGCATGTGCAAAATGTGAAAGTGTTACTTCTTTTTAGATTGATTTGAGTTTGTTGATCGATGAGCGAAATAACTCGATAAAACTTTCTTTGCTGTCTCTAGAAGTGTCACTATTCTCTTCCGCAGTTGTTCCCCGTCCAACGACGCGTCTCTATATGTAGGACATTGTCGTCAGAAATTACATTCCCCCCCCCCTCCAAATTGACGAATAGATGCTCTATTTTTCTGGGTTTCTGAAACGTCATTCTTCATCGTATTTTTTAGGGTTTAGGTTATAACCCGATACATCTGAATTCTTGGAGAGCTCGTTTATGGAAGGATCATTGAATGATCACAGAAGAAGTCCTCTCAATGAAAGCAACAACTTGTTGGCGTAGATTTGTGGCACCCCCAAACTAGTGCTTTATGACTGAATGAAAGCACCAGATCATAGGGGCTGCCCATGATCGTTGAAGGTGAAGACCTTCTTTATGAGATTCGTTGATAATGTGAGACTTTACCATACCGCTCCCCCTGAGAATTCTTCCTTGAAAACTTACACAACAAGTCCAAGCACGGTGTGGTACCGTGCTTAAACCCTCACATGCTTAAGTTAGAACTAGTCTTTAGAATCAAGAAATGATTATGGCAGAGTTACGTTACCTGTGACCATGTATGATGGTTTATATATAGTGATCGTGTCAGGTCTAAGCATAGTCTGTATAAGAATATGACTACATACTTTCGGATAGGAGAAATCCATTAAGGAATAGATCTCCATATCCAAGGCTAATCATGTTTCTAGATTACCACAAACCCTGTGGTGTAATCCCCTTAAGATTCATACAAATCTTACTCTTTTCCTCTAGGATTCTGTCAATCTCTCGAGGTCCGATCATACTATTCCTCGAGGTTCGATCGTACAATCCTTCGAGATCCGATCATACTATTCCTCGAGGGCCGATCATGCATTTCTTTAAAACCCGATCATACTTCGGGATTGTCACACCATCTTATGAACATTCTAGAGGATTCTACATCATTCTAGATACTTCCAGAAACCTCTAGATTAATCGCTTCATACTTAGAACCATAATCGTATAAGTCCAAGCCCATTATTCTAATTATTAGATCTCTTCTGCTTGCGGACTTGAGGGGCTAGAATCCCTCCAGTTCGATGTGACCAAATTCGGCTCCTACGATCTTGGTGACTGGTGAGGCCCTTCTTAGCTTCTTCTATATGATCTGGCTATTAACCATGCAAAAAGAGTTGTATAATTGGCGGCATTCAGAGAGGTTAAAGCCTTTTCGCCATGCAGTATGCGGCATTGTTAGAGACTTAAAGGTCAATGATCTTTCTAGAGAGTAGAGATTACCGAATAAAAGAACGTAATATTTCTACTAAGATCTGCAGAGAATATATACGTACTACATATATATACGTACCTCTCTAAAGAGGAAAGACAAATTTTATGTAGAGTCGCAAATAATTTCTCATAGGAGTGATAGAATGGATCGAGTTAACAACGGTTCGACGCTAGTAGCTTGTCTGTGCAAATATTAGAGATTTGGCTGGCCAATTATATATGTGACCTAAGCATATGTTATAAGTAGATGATATTCTGAGGGACAACTCTTGAAGCTAATTAAGCATATTAGATGAGTCAATTTTGGCCACATTCATTAGGTGACTAGCAAGATGCTAAAGTACTACTGCATACAACAGGCAATAATGTTTTTCATCTTCATTTTGATTTTGACATACTGTGGAGTTGTTAATACCGGAAACTACCAAGAGTTTATGATATGTAACGGGGTGAAAATTATTTTGATTTCATTGGTTGCTTCTGCTATCTCTTTACGCTTGCTCTACTAATCGATCACGCTGCTAAGAAGGACAACCATTAAAGAGAGACCGGGTGTGCCGACCTTCAACCCTCAATGTCTAAGTGAGTAATAAGATGTGAATTTGACAAAGTAACAATGTACATAAAAAGGTAATGAATGTGTACCATTAATATTGAACTACTTCACTTTATAAGGGTGGTTGAGGTTGGCACCCTCATTACTTCTTCAATGTGGGATCAAAGTCCTTACCGTTCTACTAAAGTGTTCTATGAAAACTTCTTATTCGGGTGCGTGAGCGTAATAGGTCCCAAATCATCGCTTGGTTTGTTCATCAAACTTGTTGGTCTCTAGGCAGTTAATGTTTTGGTGCTGGCGGTGAGATTAGTTATGCATCATTAGTTGGTTAAGCATGTACGTAATAAGAGCATTAATGGAGGTATATGTACAAGTCTCCCAATTTGCTCAAACAAGGAGATCAATCTTGGTTGGAGAGTTGCGAACCGAATACCGGCGAGTTATACGTACGTGCTTAACGCCTTTACCTTTCCACTGTCGGTTACAGATCGTGCAGTCCCCCACTTTCTGACCGAAGTTGGTCCGCTATTCCCTTGCACACCTGTTACATTTTGGTAAAAGAAAAATATCTCTAGTAGGGATAGTAAGTAGCTAGTTTACTGCCTCCCGAATATGCAATATCGGTGCCCGCAGTAGTTACAAAATCTATTACTCATGGTTCCGCTTCGCTGATGCATATTTTCGCTAATGTCAGCGAATTTTGAAAAATAATTTTTTCTTATATCTCGAATGAGTCATGACGTCATTTCGAGGTTCCTTCAAGTAGCGGAACCCAGTAGGCCCATTCTCAATGGAGCCACTTTTCTGTTACTGGTAGGCTCTTTCGTATCTTTCCTGTAAAGGAGACACAAGTTACTGCATAACTTGCGTTGATCATGGCGGTGTACTCGATGGTATCTCTTGCCTAATCCTTTTTATCGTTCGCTGCACCGATAGTGGCATAATTGTTCATGGAAACTCTTTAATAGGTACCCTTGAGCCCCTGAGTTTCTAACCCCCATGCGACTTGTGGCAGTTTGTCAGATATTAATGCAATTGCGTAACTCGGAAGTACATTGTTGTCCAGCTGCTAGCGAAACTGAACAATCTGACTACTAACAATTTTGCTTATTCAGATTTCTCTTGTTTTTTTGCGTGATTTGCAAGTCCTCAGGTTTCTGCCCCTTCTTTTTTGTTTCGCGGTTGAACCTGGGTCTTTCCCATGGTTCGACGTGTGCGAAAAAGGGTGGGGCTTTATACTGTCAACATTAAATGCTGCCAAACCCCCTTGTGCCACTTGGTGACCTAGGACATCTTAGGTTTCCCAAATGTCTTGTTGTAGGTTAAGAGAGTGATTATTGCTTCTCCAAACTTCTTGGGTTTAATGTTCGCACGAAATAAGACGATACGTATCGTTTCGTGTTCCAGACTCTTTCGAGGTAGTGGTTCACTATGACACGTGTAATGATCTGGTGAACCTATGTGTCGGTTCGTAAGGTCGCAATCATTCATACGAGTTGGTATTTAAACCCCCGTTTTGCATTCCTCTTCCCCCACTTTGCATTTTCATCTGAATTTTAGAGAGAGAAACAAGTCACTTGTCGTTGTTTTGTGATAAGTTTCCTGAGTCCGTCAATCGTCGTCAGCTACCTCGTTTGTCTTCGAGTTCCCCAGAACAGTAAGTTTTGATGTCTCTGCTCTCTTTCAAGCTTTCTGGATTTTCGTCCTTGGGTTTTTTCGTGCTTTGTTGCTTGGGTTTGCATGTGGCAAATTTGTTTTGGGTTATGTTATGTGTGCGTTAGTATATGATGTGATACTGAAAAGTCGCACCTTTGATGAGATCTGGGTTGGTCGGGCTCTATCTCCCAGCTCTGTGATTGGTTTTGTTAGACCTGGGCCTAGTCCCCATGCCCAATTCGTCCTGCCACCATTTTTCGTGTGTTGTACTTTTTGTGTGGTAGTTGGTTACGCTGCGGGTAAACCCTTTGTGTAACATAGGTTGACTAATGTTTCGTTACGGGTTATTTGTAGGTTGCCATGGAGGCCGTAGTTATCTCTTCTAATAGTAGTGAGTCTGTCAGCGTCAGTAGCTCTTTAAGTCCCCGAGCGATGAAGCATTTGCTTCTTGAGATTAAGGATACCGCGTCTTCTAGCTATAAGTCTGTAAAAACCTGTTCAGGCAATGGTGGGATCAGATATGTTTCTTGGGAATTTGTTTGTGGTTTTGAATGCTAATATGGGTAAACTTTGGGCTAATCTTATCCGTGAACGTTTCACAGGTAACATGGTGTCCCCCTGAACCGGATCCGCTGAAAATTAAGAGACGTCATCAATGTCTAGAACTGTGTCGGCCTCACCCGTAAATGTTGCCCCCCAGGCCAAAACCTGATTCCCATGGGCGTCATGACGAACTGGGAACTTAATGATGGGCAAGAGGTAGAAGAACCGCAAAAATCAATGTCCTTTACGGATATGGGAGCGATGAGAAAGACTTTCTGGATTCTAGAAACAGTCCTTTTGAAGCAATTGTGTAAAGGTAAGAGGTTCACTAGACCATCCCCTAGGGGGATCGCTATACTCAGTGTCCGCCTTCCTCTCCACCCCTTTCATCAGTATATTTTTAGGGCTCTTCCGTGCGCCATCAACCAGGTTACTCCCATCATGCTACAGATTCTGAACGCTATGTTCGTGTTGTGGCATGTTGCCGGATTAGACTTCCCGACTCATAATGAAGTTTTAAATTACTTCGACGTGAAGTATTTAGATAAGCAAGGTTGCAAGGGCACACTGCATCTGACAACGAGACAAGGAAAAAGGTGTTTTCATCTTTTTAAGTCTATACCCACAACCAACACGATACTCACTTTATTGTTGAAGGTGATTGGGCGAGCCCGCCGGATGTGGTTCCAGGTCCTAAAGTTAACATTTTTAGGGCAAGAGGTGGGTTAGGGTTTACTGCATGCTTGCCTTCGCTACGTAGCTGATTTTGTGTGTTATTTTTGCTATTCTTTTACCTACGTCTTTATGTTTGATTTTCATAGTTAAGCATCGATTCTAACTTTGTGCCACTGAACGTCATCGTTGCCATCGAATTGATTCCAACAGCTTCTCTGAGAAGTTTCGTCACATCTACCTTTTGAACGATTATGGCTTCCTCGAACGCAAAGACCTCTCGAAAGCTCCCCGTAAGTGACTGTGGCTTTACTGTTGTTGTTTTTGCTAAAGACACTTTTTCATGAAAAAGTTTGCTGACTTGTTTTTAATTTTTTAGGTGGCATAGCCAACACTCGTCAGTACAAGAAAATGGATACCTATGGTGATCTTGATGATATCATAGCCGGCTTCGTCGCCGAAGTAGAAGGGGAAAAACTTATCGACTATAACGTTCGCGATGATGAGCACATTACGCTGACCGCACCTATCAACATTCTGGTTCCGCAAATTGAGGAGATGGACTGAATCAAGGAAGAGTATAATGTGAGCCATAAGAGGAGTTTATTGGCCACAAAAACATAGAAGTGCAAGGATTCTTCCAAGGATCCTCGACCATTGAAGACAGCTAGGAAATCAGCCAACCAGGAAAGAGGGCGAGACGACTCCGAAGAGACCAACGTCGTGACCGTCGCCGGGCAGTTGGGTAGAGTTAATGTCATTTCGTGGGCCGTGATTCTTTCAGATAGCCCCAGCTCCATCTAGAGTGACAAGGTGCTACCAGACTTGGTCATATGCACAGGTTTTGAGTAGAATACGATTGACCTCCCGCCTCCTCTACCTGGGTGCCTCCTTCCCTTTATTCCACCGAGATCACTTCTCTACTTCCGGTAGAGGTCATGAAGGTAGCTGATATTGAAGCCGGAGATGATGAGTGTCTTCGGTGCGTGGCTGCTTAGCTCCAGCTTATGTGCCATCAACAGAAAGCTATATCAAAGTCTCCTACCGAATACTAGAAGGTAAAGAGCGAACTCGTTATAAGGCGATTATGACCTGGCCATTGCCTTTCTCGACAGCTCGAGAAAAATGGATTACGGAGCTCGAGACCAAACTTGGTAAGGTTTGCTATAAATTCCAATTCAGTAAGGATGAGTGCAACTGGGTGAAGGGCCTTGTGAGCTCACTCCGTCAACAACTGAAATATTTAGAGGAGAGCTACAAGCGAGATATGACAGAGGATGTGGATGATTTCAAGCTCAGTGCTGAGTATAGAGCTCTTCTAAGGAATGCATACTCATGAGGTGTCCGTGAGACAATCGAGCGCTATCAGAAGGAGGAATGGCTCATCGAGAAATTTCACGCTGACAACCGTTGGAAGATCGAGGAGAAAAAGAAGAAGGATGCTGAGATTCGCGCTTTCCTTTAGAAAGAAGAGGAAGAGGAGCAAAGGTGCGAGAACATACGGAATAGGTTGAGCCCCAACGGGCAACATCCTCTGACTCCGAGCCTTACTGCACCCGAAGAGCGCCGTGCCCGAGAATAGGGGGGCCTTTCGGCTTTCACCGAGGGATACATGGATCGAATGGATGACGTCGAGAAAGAAACAGTCAAGGAGCAAGCGTGAATGCTGGGGCAATTTGTTGTATATTTTTTTTGTAACTATTTTATGTTTTTGTTGGACATCTAAATTTAATTTTTGTTAATTAGCCTTTCATCTTCCTGGTCACCAGGGCCTTTTGTAATTTGGTCAGCACTGTGACCCTTAGTCATGGTCCTGACCACATGTGGTTGTTTCCAAACTCTTTTTTGAATAGAAAAGGAAGATGTTTATTTTGCAAAATTTGTCTAAGTGTTATTGCTTTTCGCTATCAATGAAAGGTGTGAAGAAAATTCATTTGCTTGTCCCGTTTGTACTTGATGTCAAATCTTTTAAGTCAAGCGTAAAGAGATGTAATTTGTAAAGTAATTTGTGTTACGACAAGAAAAAGTGGGAAGAATTCTCATTCAATTTATTGCACTAGAAACAATGACACAAAACATTTGGGGATCAGCCCGTTACATAGACTCTGTTGTTTGAGTTTCAGATTTGAAAAGTAACTGCGTAACGTAGAACCTACTTATCTGTGGCTGCAACTAAGGTGTTCTACGTTTCATGTTCGTGGCAACCTATTCCCTTCTTTATCTTTGATATAGAATGTTGTCAGTCCTACGCTCTCGATTATCTCGAACGGGCCTTCCCATTTTGGCTTGAGTCCTTTTGGTTTCAGGATGACTTCCCTCCACACCAGGTCTCCTATCAGTAGCTTCTGCACCATGACTCGGCATTTGTAATGTTGCGTAATGAACTGCTTGTTTTCCAGGAGTTCAACTCAGATTTCATTCTCCTGCTCTTCCCGTAATATATTCACCATTTCCAATCCATCGTTGTTCAAGTTTTTGACAAATCCTTCAAAACGAGGGCTCCGATGCATGATTTCAAGGGGCAACACTGCTTCTGCCCCAAAAACTAGGGAAAAGGCGTTGCGCCTGTTGCTTCCGTTGGTATTGTTTTGATGGACCAGAGTCCTCGTAAAGGCATTCCGCCCATTTATGTTTTTAGTCTTCCATCCTTTTCTTGAGTCCATCCTTGATCTTCTTATTCGCTGCTTCTACATGACCGTTGGTTTGGGGATACCCCACTGAAACAAAGAGCAGGCGAGTCCTCAGGTCACTTGTGATTTTCTTCATTTCAGTGTTGTTGAATTGCATTCCGTTGTCCGTGATGATCGTGAGTAGTGCTCCGTAGTGGCAATAGATGTTTCGCCACAGAAAGTTAATGATCTTCTGAGTAGTGATGAGCACTAGTGGTTTTGCCTCTACGTACTTGGTGTGGTAGTCGATGCATACCACTATATATTTGAATAGGCATGTGGATTCCTTGAGTGGGTCGATAAGATCGATGCCCTATTGAGTGAACGAAATATGGCTAACAATGATTGACATCGAGGCTGCTGGTGTGTGAATCATGGGTGCGTATTGAGCACACATGTCACATCTGTCCGCTATCCTCCTTGTGTGTGTTTGCATCTTATTGTAGTAGAACCCATAGCGTAAAAACTTTTGGATTAGGGTTCGTGGTCTGCCATGGTTTCCATAATTGCTTTCATGCATGTATTCCATGATTTTTTGTCCATTTTCTCTCGTGATACACACTTGAGAATGGTGAATCCTCTCTTGCTCATGTACAGTTTGCCTTCGTGCAGGCTGTAATGCGTTGCTCTTCGGATAAGCTTCCTCGCCTTGACATGAATTTCTAGTAGTGTCTCGTTGAGCTTGTATTCGATCAGCTTTGTCCTTTAGTCTTTCATTGGTGGTGGAGCATTGAGTATGAGCATGAACACTTCCAAAATATTTTTGGAAATGCTAAGCTTTCCTAACACACCCACCATGGTCTTTTCTATTATTGTATGTGTTGGAGCGGTTGCTAGTCTTGCCAGTGCATTCGCTTACGCATTCTGCTCCCCGGGGATATGAGTTATGTTATAGAAAGTGTAGGGGTACAATTCTTTCTAACAAGTTTTTGGCGCCATTACCGGGGATTGATTTCACTTTGATTTCATAGCTTTGGTTAGCCTTTGATTGCAGAATATCCAGATATGTATGACATTTGTTTGGTGCCTTTGTATTTTTTCTTGATTTTTTCATCTAACACTTTGTTTCCCTTGTCTATAATCTCTTTAATGATTTGGTAGGTAGCTTGAGTGTGAACTTTTGATATACTTGAACTTTCTAACCATTTGCAGGCAACCCAGTTCAACCCGTTGAGATATTGTCTCGACTCATCGAAATTTGTCCAAATTAGGGACAGTAGCTATCCTTCGACTCGTCGAAGATTGACTGTATTTGAAAGTGTTATTTTGGCCCTTGTTTAGCTTATCTATATTCTTGAGAGCATATCTAAGTTAGTGTTTTTATAGAGTCTTAGGTCTCACTTCAAAGGTTGTTTGTGACTCATTGTTGTGAGGAACTACAATCTTTGTGAATTTAACATTTTAGCTTTGATTTTATTTGTTAGTTTGATTACCTTGAACCATGGACGAATGGTATAACGGTTAGAAAATTCAAGTGGTTATGGGCAACAAGTACCCTACAATGGAGGCTATGAAAAATGGAATTATCACGTCGAGGAGCCGACTTATGTGGAGGCGTGTGCTCTATGTGGTTCTCAAGTGCATTCACCTCTTGAGGACAACTTGAGATATGAGTATCTCGAGTACGTTCAAGAGTACGAGTACAACATAAGGATGCATCAAGCACACTCGGTACCTATTCAAGAAGAAGCTCCTAGTTCAAATTTGAAAGCATTCATTCACACCCACCTAGCCCGAATTGAGGAGCACCTATCCCGGCAAGAGGAGACCCGTGCACAATTTAGACAATTGGTGGCCTCTTCTCCACCTCAAGAAGAAAGCCCTAATCCAAATTTGGAGGAGATGCTTACCGATTTTCTTGATCAACAAGAAGCTTCAAGGCAATGTATGAGGAAGAAATTTTAATGTGTGCACGCAAAATTTCCATGGGACATATAAGGATTGGAAGCTCAAGTGAGTGTATTAGCCGAGAGAGCACAAGGGTTTATTCAAGAAGAACTGGCACCTCAAGAGCCTTCCATCAATCATGAAGCTTCAACCTCTCAAGGAGCCCAATATGATGATTCCTTATCCGACGAAGAAGAGTTGATGACACATTGGGTGAAAGCTTCTAAACATGCCATGTATGATGAATCCTCATCCAATGATGAAGTCTCAACCGTGTATGATGAATCTTGGAGTGTTGAGGGAAATATACTTCTGGACTCATCTACACGACCGTTTATGGGCTATCGTGAAGAATTGATGAATGAGCTAAATGAAAGGGATGCCAAAAGTGAAGCGAATGTGTTCGAGCCACCCATGGAAGATCAAGTTGACGAGGAACCATCACTCCTTCCCTCAACACCAAAAGAGTACCCACAAGAAATCCCTATAGAGCAAGAAGAAGCATTGATTTATGATCATGATGATATGATTAAGATATTATGACCCGAACTAAAATTACGCACTTATCGGCTCCTATTAAGCTTTATCGCGTATTAGTCGCACTATTGAGGTTATTATCGAATTTTTCACCGGACGAGAATTTGACTTAACTTTCTTCACGAGAGTTGTAGAGTATTTTATTACGAGATCATAGAAATTTTCGGGGAATTTTTTGGATAAGTGAGCTAATTTTTATGATTATCGGAAGTCAACGTGGAAAATTATTAAAAATAAATTTATTTTTAGTCGATTTGATCTCGGTTGTCTGATCTTGATCAGATCAATTTTGGGCTATTGATTTATCAAGGAGCTTAGGGGGTTATAAATAGGAATTTCTGGAAAACCCAAAATCAAAAATCATATCGAGCTCGACCCGTTTTGCCAGAAATTCGACCCGTGTCGCCGTTTGACCAGACCGGACTGGACCACTATTTTCTGGGCATCTCCGCCATTGAAAAAGGTAGGGTTTTGAAGCCTGAGGCTTCCTTGTTTGCTTGTTGTGGATATTTTTTAGTGTATGCAGGTTATTACGACAACCCGATTCAAGTTTTATCTAGGGAGTCGTCGTCAGCGGTGGCGGCGCTTCAACGGGTTTTGGCGGTCGGGAGTGGAGGGTTTTTGGAGCACTCCCTTCCCTTAGTTGTTTGTGAGTGGTCTCGAACTCCGTCATGGCTCGATGACAGAGATTCGACAAATTAGGTTTTTTTGGCGGTTTTACGACCGAAGGCTTTCGGGGTGTTTTTCTGCGAATTGACGCAGAAACGATGTAAGGTATAGTTAGGAATGTGATTGGGCTCAAAGAGAGGAAGAGTTTGGGGTCTATGAAGTAGCCGTTGGTGGTTTCCGGCGAAGAAGCCACCGTCTATGACGACGATTTGGGCCTCACCACTGCTGATTTTAGACTCGGTCCAGTTATTAAAGTTGTAGGCCTTGTTACCAGCTTTCCAACAAGGTATTAAACTCCAGCATTAGAGCACCTTTTCCCGAGGCACGTGAAACCACGCGTCGCTGTTTGTGGAGGTGCATGACAGTCACGCGCCACCGTCTACGGCGGAGCTCCGACGAGGTAGGTTATAGGATTTCGCAACGGGATATTCGGGGTTATTTTCAAAATGTATTTCCATAGTTTTACCTATGATGATATTATGTGATCCTTATGTTCATGACATCGTGATCGCGACCCCAACGAGAAGAATTATGTGGGACCCTTGCAGTAGTCACAGATTTGTGAGTGGACCTTTATTTTCACAGTCGATAGCGAGTTCATATTTTATGCATTACGCTTTACGGTATGTTTTTAGAGCATTTATTTGGAGGTTTATTATGTGATGGTTTTATTTAGTTGCATTGATGCCCTAGCTATTCAGCTGATCACCGAATAGCCGGTCGGACCAGGTTAGAACAAACATCCTGCCCGACCTAGATTGTCTCAGGTTAGGACAAACACCCTAGACGATCCCATCACTTTACTTTTCATACATATGGTCGTTCCGGGTCAGGCAACCATGCACCTTGGACGACCACCTCTATTATATTTTAGTTTATTAGATTTGAACTTGCATTATTTCACGCAAATCAACGGAAATGCATTATAAATCAGTTTTATTGATTTATGCAGATTATATTATTTTTGTCCACTCATGCTAACATTTTATATTTTCATGCATTTTCCTAGGCTTTTTGGTTTCTGTCACCCAGGCTGCAGTGTATATCATGGGAGTGCTTGGTATCGTCGAATGCTTTGAGTCCACCAATCACCCTTTCAACAATATGTTTTAGCTCACTGTCAGTTTGTATCATATGTAGTATATGTATGTAGAAGTTGCTCTGGATACCAGTTGTAGTATGTTTCTTTCAGTGAGACTCTTGTGTTTAATCAGTTACTCAAGTTGCCGTTGAGTTTACTTTACTTTGTATTCAGAACCAGTACCTTGAAAATATGTTTCTAAATTCCTGAGTTGAGTTCCTTGTTTTGCTTATGACATTTTTTGAGAAATCCAGATGGATATCGGTGGTCCACGGTTTCTTTGTTGGATTAAGTCTCCGAAGTGTTATCTTCATGCAAGTTTTTGGTAGTCTCAGTTTCAGTGGAGGTTATGTCAAAAATTTTGTAGAATTTCCTAGATTATGGTCAGTCATTAGGACTTAAACTTAGTTTACTAGTTATACTAGGGTTGAGTCCTTTCATGAGACCAAGGCATTCTTGCATCTTGATCCTCCATTTAGCAACCAATATTTCTATAATGAAGTGAAGGATTGGAAATGAAGCTTTGTTGCCGACTCTTCACCTTGCTTTGAGATGCCACAACCACCTACTTCTTTCCCACACATCAAGTCAACATCAACATTGAAGGAAGAGTTTGGAATGCTACTTGGAAGATTGATCGACAAGAAGAGGAAGACATTAAGAAAGAGTCCATTTCGATCTTACATTGGCAAATGCAAGGATCGCTTTGATGTTTGCCTCTGTGACAAGTCAAGAAGCCCTCTAGCGCCAAGTAGTAAAGTGATACTCCTTAAGAAGTATCCACCATAACAAGATGGTGGAGTTACAGACCATGTTTACTTCCTTAAACTACAACCCGCGATGGCTGGACACCATTAGTATGTTGAAAGAATAAATGTGACATTGGAGGAGCATTAAACATAGTGAAATGGGCATAAAAGTCAAGAACTTGAAGAATAGCCAAATTTGGCAGTTTTTGACCCGTCGGCGGAAATTTTCGACCTATCGAAAAATAACCCTGGAACCAGTTCGACCTGTCAAAGTATATCTTTGACTTGTCGAAGGAAACCTTCTAGATGGTGCCAAGTAACAAATTTGACCAGTTGAAGGAGGTTCTCGACCCGTCGAACGATTCCCTTGAACCAAGTTGACAATTGTGGAGATTTGAAGACCAAAAGTTTGGGACTTTGAGGCATGGAGCATAGAGTAATTCCTTGAGGCCAAGAGAAGTCCGAGAGCACCATTTGAGGATCATGACCAATCTTATACAACCTTAGATGGTGAGGCCTAGCTTGGCCTTCGTTGGTTAACATGCTAACGCATATGGAGCTTGGAGGTGGTCTATAAAGCGTTTGCATTTCTTTCTCCCAACCCTCTTTACTTTTCTAGTAAGATATATGAATGTTATAGAGAATGATTCTATGTTAGGATGTTTATGTTCAACTCTTATCCCTAAGAGTAGACATCTTTCAAGGGTTATTAGCCTTGCAATGTCTTGATGGCTCACTCTTGTTTGATGAGGGAGCGACCTATTCATTATTAGTGTACTGCTTTGAGTCTTTGTTAGCTTGTAGTGATCTTTTGTGATACATGATGAGATTCTTGATGCATTGAATATGATGCCTATCTAAGTTTTTGGTTGTTCCATGCTAAGGTGTTTAAAGTTCTAAGTATAAGGTCCCTTCATGTTCAATTCTTGATTACAATGTTGTTTTCCTTTGAAATTTGAGAAAATGTAATGCAAAAATATGTGTGGTTTGATGTGTTTGTGTTCCAATAACCACTCCCGATGATGAGATTGAACTAATGGCTAGTAGATTACATGATTTTGAGTATGTTTAAAAAGAGAAAATAATACATGTTTAATCATTTTGGAAAGTGCATATGTCATTCAAAATGCTTTCACATGAGAAAAAGAAGAATTGATATGTTTTTGAAGCTATCTATGCCCCATATGAGATTTTGAGCCTTATTGTGCATGCATAGCTACATAGTGCACCTTTTCTTCACGTGTGACATTGATTAATCATTGTGTAATATAGAACTTGCTTGAAACCGTGCAAATCATTTTCCAATCATGAATTGTTTCAAATATGATAGAGGCATTTAGGGCTATCACCACTTTTTCCAAATAGCCATGTGTCCCTTGAGTGGGCACGAGTTGCGACACCCCTATATTAGCCGTTTTGAGCCCATGTTTAGCTTTTCTTTAATTTTCATGCATATATCTAAACATAGCCTAGTGTAGTAATCCTTACCCTTGTTTCAAAAACTTGGTAGAGATTGCAAAGCTAGCATTTAAGAGATGGGGTGAAGATGATGTTGTCTAAGACATATTATGTGTATGGAGATAGACTTGTTCAAACAACTTGTATGTGTTAGATTGTCAAAAATAAATAAAATAAAAAAAGAAAAAGAGAGAGAGAGAGAGAGAGAGAGAGAGAGAGAGAGAGAGAGAGAGAGTTATGCTGAGAGCTAGGAAAAGAATGAGAAATATGTGATGCTCTCTGGCAATATGTTTAAATATAATAGGTTTGGACTAATGTCCCTCATACTTGTGGATATAAAGTTTGTTACTAAAAGAAGGCTTAAGAGTGAAGAAAATCGGCCTTTGTCCTATCCATAAAGCTCAAATGTAGTTTAGTATGAAACTTGGGACCAACAAGATGAAATCTGGCTCTTGCTACTAAGGGATGACATGGTGATTCTTGGGAAGGGGAAGAGTGTGAGAGTGGTAAGTTTGGGTACTACGACTAAGTCTTTGGAATGTTTTACTACCACATATCAAAATTTCGAATGCCTAAGCCCTAGCCCTATTACAACCCTTAATAAAATCCTTCTTATTTGAAATGCTTGTGTTTGTGAGTCATTGGAGTACTTGGTTGAAAATCAAGCTTGTGGAGAACATGTGATTAATGTGATTTTTGAACACTAACCCTTAAACACTTGTGTGTATTTATCTTGTGAGTTTGATGGTTAGAGAACATGTTAGTTTGAATACATCTCATTGTGGTGCATTTAAGTTAGCATGTGACATGACTATTTTGGCATATTACATATGCATTGATTTTATGTTTCAAAAGTGTTGCTCAAAAGAATTTCAAATCATCTAGCCATGGTTCTTTGAGGGAAATCAATCATCAATTCGGGACACTTACATGCTTATGTGTGATCATGTATTTTCTTTTGTGATTTGAATCTAGCTTAGATTATTTCTTTTCTTCTTTGTTTGCTTGAGGAAAAGAAAAGTTTAGGTGTGAGGTAGTTTGCTAGGTCCATAATTATGTTCTAATTATGTTCCTAACTCTGTGCTCATTGCTTGCCTTTTATCAATAAAGCATCATTTTTATAATGTTTCCTTGTTATGCTAGGAAATGGAGAGTTGGCACGGAAATTCTCTTAAAGATGGAAATTAATCACTTTTTGGAAAAGCCGAGCATAAATCCGAAGCCCTTGGAGAAGATGGAGCAAAAACGGAAAAATACTAAAAGTCAACATCAGTCAATGACCAACTCCGGCCGGTCAACGGTCAACTCCAGCAAGTCATCACTGGTCAATAGTAAAGTTAAGTCAAGTTTGGGCCAAGGTCTCAAGAGTCCAAGCTCACAAGGAAGATATTTTGAGAGATGGATGCGCATGCAAGTCACATGACTTGGGGTGAGTTACACATTTGGACCACCTAAAAGTATAAAGTTTTAGATCATATCTAAACATCTAATTTTGAATTTCAAATACAAAATATCTCCTCTCGTCATATAATTTTTGCACTCCCCACACCCTCATACACACCACACTTCATTTTACTCATTTTTCCTAGTTTTGAACTCTTTTCTCTCTAGAGTAGCTGCTCTCTAGGATTCTTAGTTGAGTTCTATAGAGATAAGCTAGATTTATCTTCCTCTCTTCTTCTCTTCCAATCCTCTACAAATCTATGAAACCTAGCCTTGCAAACCTTGGCCGAATCTCTTACACTCCCCCTCACCACCATCCCTCACTTCCTCCTCTCATCTTTATCTCTTAAGGTTTGGTGAGATTTCTAGAGCTTATAGATGTGAAAAGTAATCTCTCTTCTCCTTTTCCTCTTAGGGTTCTAGGGGTCTTCTTTACCTTCTCTACAAGCTTGAGTGCATTTGGAGCCAAGAAGTGAAGAAGGAGCTTGAATGGCTTTGCTTAAAGGACTATTCAGTTACTTTGTTGCACTTGTTGACTCTTATCTATGTATCTAAACTTGATTGTAGTTATTATGAGTAGTGAGTAGTCTATTTGGGAGGCTAGGGTTTGGACTCTAGCCATGTGATGTGAACCAATGATGATTTGATTTATGAAGGGGTTACATTTTTGTCTATTGTGAAGTTGTGTTTGTGAATGAGCTACTTTGTATTTGTGGGTGTTTATGTGGTTAAGCTTCATGATTGGTTTCATATATGCATGTGTTGACCATAATTAAGTTAATGTATGTATTGAGAAACTAAAAATGAGACCTTGGTTGAATTAGCCACTCACCTAGGCTAGATGAGTATGTAAACATGATTATGGTCTATTCCGAGAGGGTTTACCTTAAGGTTTGGTTTCCTTAGCACTATGCAAGAACAGAGACTCCTTGAGTCTCAATAGACTTGGGGAGCTTTAGTCAAGCACACATTTTATCGAGAGGTTATTGTGGCTACTAGTTGGATATTTTTATTCGTAACTCGAAAGGTGCGGATTTGGAGATTGACTTAAACTTTCTCTCGGGTCCTCCAATAAAGGTTCGGGAAGAGGAACCTTCCATATTTATCACATTGTATACTTGTTGACTTCACTCGCATGACATACAGTTAAGTCATAAGCCAAAAATGGCTTAGGTCTTGATTCCGATTCACTAAATGCTTCAAGGTTGGGCTCAAGTCGTCTAGAGTTTGAAATGACCTAGGAACTTAACGTGACTCACAATGTCATAATTTGGACATCAAATTGTGTGAAACAGACTTTAATAATCTACCTTCATAAATCAGAATATTGTTTGACCATCAAATGGTTAGTAGGGATTTCCCTAGTCAATCATTCTTCTTATTGTGATTTTTTTTCCTATTTTAGTTTCCTTGCTTTAGAGTAAACAATCAATCAATCAACCTTTCATTAATTACTCATTATACATATTTGTATTTTACTTTGTCAAGTTTAGTGTCTAGTCTAGTTTATCCGTAATTTTAAACGCTTAATCAAGTCGAGCTAAGGCGTTATAATGGTTAATCCTCGTGGGTTCAAAACTCGACTTCCTTACATATACTATAACTTGACCCCTTATACTTGTGGGTAGAAGAATTATTTGCATTTATTAATTAGTTCCTAGTTCACAAAGTGTAGGGGTAGATTTCTTACCTACATCCTCTGCGTAATAGCCTTCATGGCCTATGGCTAACCGAAGATAGTCGCTCCCTATGGGTTGGATTTTGTCCCCCGAAAAACTTACCAGGACTTATTATCCGCCTTTAGCTTTGATCCCAGTCACCCCAATGCCCTATACGCTAGTAAGAAGATGACGTTGACAACGGAACCTGTATCGACCAATATTCCCCCCATGTTGCACATATTAATTGTTTCATCTACAAGGAATGGATAATCTTCTGAAACCAGTAGTCTTCCTTGCTCTTTTGACTCATAACAAGTGATCGACTCCCATCCTGGTTTCACTATTTTTTGTCTGGCTCTACTGTAGGGTGAACACCATTTGTTCCAGCATTCGCTTTGCCTTGGACCTTTCGCCTGTGATCTCGTTGATCCTCCTAACGTGTGTGACTCCTCCTGGCTGCTGCTCCTCTGCTCTAGCTTTGTATCTGTAAAGTTTCCCATCCTTGATTTGCTCCTCTACCAATGCCTTTACATTGTAGCACTTTTCCATGTCATGAGACTCGGTACTGTGGAACTTGCACCATTTACCCTTGTTACGGAGCGGCGTTCTGCGTTTTGTGTATCACGGAGGTAAGAGGAACAACTCTGGATTATCCGTTAGGATGTCCGCATATTTAGCATTGAGAACGTTAAAGACTTGCTTCTCGTATCTGGGCCGAGTTGCCACTTCACCTCTCGGTTGGTCATTTCGGTCCTCCTGTTGCCGCTTGTCATTTTCGTGGTAATTGTTTCGGTTGTCGTTGCCCCTATGTTGATGGACTTTACCCCTGCATTGATGGCCGTTACCCTGGACTTCTTGGTGACCGTTGCATTGTGGCTGCCTTTGTGGGTCTGCCTCACGTTGTGCTGGTGCTATCTCCGGATGCACTATCGTCGATACCACAGCTAATAAAGCCTGCACATTAATAGTTACTGTATTAGAAAATGTTTTTACCTATTGCGTTGGTGTTGGGTTTACGCCAAAGGTTTGAAGTTCCAACTGAGTATGCAATATTACTCGGTCGAGCAGCTCATCATATGCAATTATGGAGTTCTCGTTGAGTTTAAGTTAGTAGCCCCAGTTGCAGTGTGTTTCGAAGGACACATAAAGCTGACACACTGGTGATGTCACGGCAATTTGTTATCGCTATATTCCAATGAAAAATGAAGGTTGAGAGGCCCTCCGTTGGCTCCTGCCTTATTGCATGTAGCTGGCTATACGTCATAGATCGGCTTGCCATTGTGATGTATCACGTAAGAAATGCCATGATCAGTTCCGCGAAAGAGTTGATAGACCTCGGCAGAAGGCTGAAGAATCAACTTAACGCATTGTCAGTTAGGCTTTCCATGAACAAGTAGCAATACGTTGAGTCGTCGTAACCTCTTATAGTGGTCACCGAGATGAACACGTCAGTGTGCAAGGATGGGTCCGACTTTCCCTTGTATCGCTCTAGTTTTACCTTCACCAATGGGTGCCTGCCTCTGGCCATTATCTCAACTAACAATTGTTCGACATGTACCGCCGAAAGTGAACGATTGAGGAAGAAGCTTTCTTTCGGATGGGCGGGTTGGTGGATCATGTTTCCAATTCTAGCGATTCTTTTTGCCATCTCAGTCTCCTGGGCATATCATTCCGAAGCTACGTGCCGTTGTCGTTGTGCATGAGGTTGTTTTGCCGAATCCTGAGCTGTGTCATGCATTTCGGGTCCTAGGTTACGCTGGAGCCTTACAGGGTTCGGAGGTGGTCCTGCGTATTGTAACTGCTTGGGACGGAGTGGGGAGCGGGAGTGGATGAACACCGTTCTCCTCCCCGAGGGAGCATGACGTTGTTTCTTGCTTGTTGATTCGACTGTGTATTCCGAAAACGACTATCCTTCTTCCATCGCCTTCAACCTAGACTCAGTTTGCAAGTACCATTGGTGCTCAAAGTCCCTTTCCTTTTCAAGTTCTATGCACTTGTCCATGACTAGCTCGTACTTGCGCTCCATTTCTCGAGTGTGCATATCCACATTCGTTGCTCCTTATTGTTCGGCTGAGACATGCTGCTTCCCAGGTCACTGCACAGTTCAGGGTGCTTCCAGGGTTCTGGTGGTACCCGGGGTGAGGTTGAGAACGTCCTGTTGGATTGTCTGTCGTGCACTTGGCGTCAGGCCAAGAGTGAGGAATGTATCCATAATTTGCTTACTTGCTCTCACTGGTAGCTTCGGGGTTGGAAAAAATTTCTTGTGTGGCTTCCCACAGACGACGCCAATGATAATACCGGAAACTACCAAGAGCTTCTGATAGTTGGGTGATAATTATCTTGATCTTGCTGGTTGTTTCCGCTACCTTTTTAAGCTCGCTCTGCTAATTGATTCTGTAGCTAAGAAGGACAACCGTTAAGGAGAGATCAGGTGTGCTGACCTTCAACCCTTCAATGCCTAAGTCAGTAACAAGAAGTAAATTTGACAGAGTAACAACGTAAAAAGGTAATGAATGCATACCATTAATGTTGAACTACTTCGGTTTGTAAGGGTGGTTGAGGTTGGCAACCTCATTACATCTTCGATGTGGGATCAGAGTCCTTACCGCTCTGCTGAAATGTTCTCTAATAGCTTCTTATTCAGGCGAGAGAGCGTAATAGGTCCCGAATCATCGCTTCGTGTATTCATCAAACTTGATGGTCTCTGGGTGGTTAATGAATTGGTGCTGGCGGTGAGATTAACTTGTGCGACGTTAGCTGGTTAAGTACGTACATAATAAGACCATTAATAGAGGTATATGTACAGTGGCACAGAAGCAAGCTAGTCAACTCCTTCAATGGCATCCAGAAACAATCAGTAAGTTCATGCTAGCTAGTGATATATACTAGCTAGGGCGACAAACTGAAGGCATATGAATACTGACATATCTTAAAGTCTAACAAAACATGGATTATAGGACTCAATCAAGTGAAGATTAAAGATTAAAGATTGAAGACCGAGATCATCAAAGATTACATCATGAAAACCTCAGGTAAAATCATGCATATGCATTTCATTATTTTTCACTGAGGATATCTATATGATCTTTTATTCCTGAGGTTCTGCCCTATATTAATCTTATGTGTCCAAGATTAATTATGGGCTTCAAGATTTTTAGAAAACTTTCTAAAAATCTATTTGTGGTCTAAAGCATTTAAACAAAGTGTTTTAAGTTGTTGTTTTCATAAAACTTAATTAAAAACTTCAAAGCATTTCATTCTTATCCTAATATCATACATATGCATTTCATTATTTTTCACTGAGGATATCTATATGATCTTTTATTCCTGAGGTTCTGCCCTATATTAATCTTATGTGTCCAAGATTAATTATGGGCTTCAAGATTTTTAGAAAACTTTCTAAAAATCTATTTGTGGTCTAAAGCATTTAAACAAAGTGTTTTAAGTTGTTGTTTTCATAAAACTTAATTAAAAACTTCAAAGCATTTCATTCTTATCCTAATATGAAGATATTTTTTTAAGTAAAATATCTTTGTATGGCTTTCAAGTTTCATCACTTGGACTAGATTAAAAACTGTTTTTATACACTTTTCGATACTTGGCCGAACTTGGCTGGTGTGAGACTCCAGGAATATTTAAGGAGACTAACACGACATTTAATTTGTAATCTCGGTGATCACGAAGACTTTGGTGGAAATTTTATGAAATTTTGAGCGACTGAAAACCTTGATTTAAAGCTTCGATGAGTAAGTACACATCTTTGCGTGTCCGTGATAATTTTTGTGGCATTTTTCGGAAGTGTTTGCTTTTTATTTCGAATTTTAGAAGATTGAAAATAAGAAAATATTTTATTTATAGGATGTTTTTGGACCATTGGATTTAAGTGAGACAATCCAGATGATTAATCACAAGCTTATTGATTTGGGCTTTGAATGGAAGTTCTTATACATTTGGATCAGTTTAGAAAGGAACCACAGTGAACATAGCTACTATTTTTCGTCATAAACATTATTCCCGTCAGATGCATTCCAGGGTCCAAATCAGCATGCTACAATTCACTTTTGCCTTTGAGTTCTTCTTCAAAGTTTCTTGGAATTGCGTCTTCACTATCATATCCAAAATTCGTGACGATCCAAACGTGGAGTCATTCTAGATCAAGGTAAATGTGGCCACTGCTCATTACAATTTCCTGATTTTCAGTTAAGCATCAAATGGATTCTAATTCGTGTTGCATGTCAATTTCTTCTATCCAATCCTCTTCCTCTAGGTATGGGTGATGTTTTTTTCATTAGAATTAAGTATGAGTTAGCTTTGAGAGCTTGAGACCCATTTTGGAGACCGACCCGCGACCTGAACCCGAAAGGAATTCCCTCATCCAGCCATGACACATCAACGATTGTTTTGCATGAGGTAAGAGATGTGATCTACTCATCTAGTTTTGATGTTAGGTACTGCTGTAATCAAACTTTAGATGTTCTACTTTTTTTAATTGATGAAACTATGAAGGGGTGAATTAGGACAGTTTATATGTGGTTTTATAGTTATGTGTTGTGATTTGGAAAATATGTGCATGATGGCTTTATTATGAAGTATATATTAGCATTGTGTTCTTGTTGCGAAGTAATTAAGTAATATTAATTGGATTTTAGAGCTGTCAAGCGACCACAACATAGTTGGATAATTTTCTTATCCAACGTTTGGTAATATAAGTGGCAGCAAGCTTCCACTCAGGTATACCTGAAAATGATCATTTTCAAGTACATGGCATTATGCCAACTTTTTTTTTTATCATATTTTACCATCTCCACCGTTCAGATTTTAGGTCCTAATGTGTAGATCAAGCTTGTAAATTTTCAGCCAAGGTGATCGTTAAGGTATTGAAAACTGCAATTGAAGTTCATTAGTAAGAACGGTTCAGGTTTGACAGATTTGGTCTGTCCATTGATTTAAACTAGTTTGATACCTTAACAATCACCATTTCGGCTGAAAATTTACAGGAATGATCTACTCATATAAACCTAGTAGTTTGATGGTGGAGATGGTAAAATATAATCAAAAATTGGCATAATGCCATATACATGATAATTGTATACCTGAGTGGAAGCTTGCTGATATAAGTGGTGAGATAAGATCAATAAGTGATATTTGTTAAACTTGGTTTGATATGGGCGTCTTTAGAAAATTGTTGGACATATTATGGATTTAAAGAATAAGTTGGTATCTTTTTTGAAATCTTGCTTGGCATATCTTTGGTGATATTATGTAATTGATATGAAGTGATTTAATGACATTGACTATGTCGGACTAAGACTTCGATCAGTTACCTGAGACGTGAAATGTGGTAGTGTTGCCCTAGGAAAGAGTGTGAATGTCAAAGCGACGATGTTCCAGGTAGGAGACTTTGGACTTGCTTTAGTTAGTGGTTTTATAAAAGAATGTATTTTCTTTATTGCATGATTACTGTGTTTACAGTGCATATGAGTTTCTATTTGATGACCTGGGAGTGAGAGGAGCATAGTGACTTCCCTGAGCTTCAATCCCCTAAACCTCCGGAGGGGCTGTATGGATGGAAGAGTGTCTAACATCCTTTGAGGTGTGGCACTGCTTCTAGGCGATACTGCGTAAGCGGATATTTTCGCTACACCTCACCAAGCAGACGATATTAATCATGGTAAGGTGGTAGTTGGCTTAAAGACTGGTCATCAGGTTTGAATTTTCTCATGGGCCCTACTATGTTTATATTCACTACTACAGTTTGTGGCTTTGAGCATTTTATCATATGCATGGTTTTTCATTTACTTGCTGGCATCTATGGATTTCATTTGTTTTCACACCTAGCTGGGTACAGCCCTATTGAGCAGCGAGGACGAAATCTCACCCCTACAACAGTTTTGGATGCAGGTACTATGTACAAAGATGAGATAATTGGATGAAGCTAGTGTGGCTTGGCTTTTCTTGTGTCTCATATGTCATGAACAGAGATAGATTTGCATGACAGATCTACTCATTTTATTTATTCCAGCTTGATTTGTTTATTGAATATAGGTTGTTTGTAAAGTTCTTCTCTTGTTAGCTTGTTGTGAAATGCTGCTCTTGTCAATCATTTGGACCTGTCTTTGAACCGGACTACTATTTGTTAATTTTTATGGGACTTGTATTTGTTTCTAAAGTATTTCACTTTATAATTTTCTTTGCTTTCACCTCATTTTTGATAAACACTTCCACAAGTTATTTTTCTTATCTACTTTACAGATAAGTTTTTCATTCTTATCTTGCCTTATGGGTTCTTAATTAAGACTTGAGTTAAAAATTTTAGCTTGAGTTTTAGGGACATGCGCCACTGTAATGTACTCGATTTGATAAGGTATAAATCGGGGCGTTACAGCTGGCCTCTCACATAGGCCACTTCTTTTGGCCTATATAAATAGGTAAGCTCTCCTTCTTCAACATAGTTGTTTAGAGTGAAAATTGCCATTGTTCATTTTCTCTCTAAGTTGAGTTTGTTTTTATGCTTACTCCTTTGTGCTGATCTCTGTGTTTTGAAGTCTTCACAAACATCCTTTAAACTTATACATGCATCTTGCATACAATGATGTTGGATTGGTAGGTGTAAGCAACTCAAGTGTTCATAGTAATTTAGTTGTGCGATAACTAAATTTATGTCTAAAACTTTTGTATCTTTCTATTGTAAATTTCTTTAAGACAAGATGGAGTATAGCTCTTAGATCTAGCGTGTGAGTCTAGAAAAAGAGAGCACCGAAACTTTGTTATTATCAGAACTATAGTCTTGAAATAAGAGTTGTTACATATTGGACAGATTCTGCAGTTTTTAATCCTTGAATTCAGAGGTTTCTGCAAAGAGAAAACATACTTGTCTTATTAGGCTCATCTACTTATAGCACTGTTTGTTTACTTTCATAAATTGTTTATCAAGATAGATTCACATCTAGCAATCCCTAATAACAATCATACTTCACTTTTGGTAAAATGTAGTTAAGGGCCTAATCATCCCCATCCCCACCCCCAATGGACCTTCAAGTGGTATCAGAACGGTCACTAACTTTGTTAGTGAGATCCTCTGTGAGTTGAGAATGGATCGAGTCTCTACTTCCATCAATGTTCCACCATTCTTTGATGGAAGTGATTATTTCCAATGAAAAATCATGATGTCTTCTTTTCTCATGTCACAAGATGATAGAAACCAATGGGATGTTGTAGATGATGGATACACTCTACCAAAGATTCCATCTACGGAAAAACCATATGTGCTTGTCTTAAAATCTAAGGGTCTTTGGAATGATGCTGAAAAGATTTCAGCAAGAATGAATATTAAAGCTATAAACAGCTTATTTTCAGCCTTGTCTGAAAAAGAGACAAGAAAAATCATTCATTGTCAAATAGCAAAAGATACATCAGATTCATTGAAGACTACTCATGAAGAAAACTCTAAAGTAAGAGCTCAAAAACTCAAAAGCTTGACTCTTGATTTTGAACAAATATTTATGCTAAAAGAATAATCTATTGATGATTATGATAGTCGGTTACTTAGCATAACTAATCAATGTCAAGGCCTAGGAAGTCCTCTTGAACCAGAAGCTATTGTTTCTAAGTTTTTAAGATCTGTGAGTTCTTACTTTGCTTCAAAACAACTTACTATTGAGGAATTCCATGATATGAAGATTTACTCTCCTGATGAGCTTGTTGGTAATCTAAAGACTTATGAAGCTAAAAGAACTAAACCAGAAAGAAACAAAATCATTGCTCTTAGTTCTGTTAAGCAAGAATCTGATGTTGATGAACCTATTTCATACTCTATTGAAGAATGTGCTTACATGACAAAATAGTTTGAAAAATTCCTCAAAAATAAGAAACCTTCTTTTTCATCCAAAAACTCTTCAAAAGGATTTAAGTCAGGTTCTAGCTCTAGAAATCCTAGAAGTAATGATGTTTCAAATAATAGATCTTTCAAACCAAATCTTCACAAAAAGGTGATGATCAAATAAGATGTTTTGAATGTACTGGTGGGGGCACAAAGCCGCTGACTGTGCAAACAGGAAAGGTAAAACCCATAAAGTTTTTAAAGTAACATGAAGTGATTGTGAATCTGAATCTAATTTAGAACATGATGAGGAAGCAGTTGATTTCATTGCTTCAATTATCTTGGATGAATCCCTAGAGGATAGTGAATATGAAAATATTTTGGATGATAAGTATACAGAAATGTGTGCTGCATCTACGTCTATGATCACTAAGATTGAAACTCTTCAAAGTGAGTTCTCAATAAGTGAGAAGATAAAAGTTGAAATTCAAGAAAAGTTTGTTTTTATAAAAACCAAATGGAAAATGGAAAAAACTTGTCTTGATAATAATGTCAAGTGTCTTCAAGAGAGCTTGGACACTCAAACTAGACTTGTATCCACCTTGATGGAAGAAAAATTTGATGAAGAAAATTCTTTAGATGCATCTCAACAACAGTTTCAAAAGTTTAACATAAGTTCAGAAAAGTTGACCAAACTATGTGGTCTTGGCAAACTTAATAAAAATAAATCTGGTACAGGTTATAAGAAAGGTGAAAACTCACAACCCAAAAAACCTACTGTTTTTGTGAAAAGCCAAAATTTGGAATCTGAAAAACCTTTTAAACGTTTTGTTCCAACCTATCATCATTGTGGAGTAGTTGGTCACATTAGACCTTGTGTAGGAAGTTGAACAAGATTCAGACAAATAATGTACATCAAAATGACTTAATCATCTCATTTCAATTTTCTTTGGAAAAATCTGTCAAAGAACTTTCAAGAATAGGAAAAAGTCTTACCATCCCCATATCTGGATACCAGAAAAGAAAAACTGTTGAAATGACTTCAAAACCTTTTAAACTTTTTCCTAGTTATCAAAAACCTTGGGATCTTTGTGAAAATAGTTCAAATGATGAAGAAAATCATATGAGTAATTTCTCATGTGTTATCTCTTCACCCAAAGATGACAACAAGATTGTTGCTATTTGCTATGTTACTCTCACATCTCTTATTACAAGAAAGTCTAATTAATGGTACATGGATAGTGGATGTTCCAAACACATGACAAGAAACAAAAAATGGTTTACCTCCATGAATGAGTCATTTCCATCTGGAAAAGTTGTGTTTGGTAATGGTGCTCAAGTTAGCATAATTGGATGTGGAATGGTGAACACTCCCGGTCTTCCAAATCTTAACAATGTACTTCTTTTAAGTGTAAGCCAAATTTTGAATGAACATAATTCTGTGACTTTTGATAAAATAAGATGTCTTGTCCTTGATGGGAAATGAAGAATTCTTATGAAAGGTGAAAGGACAAAAAACATATTGTTACTGTGTTCTTGCAAATCTGAAATTCTCTTCTGAAATATGTTTTAGATCACTTGTATCTACAAACATGTTAGAAATATGGCATACAAGAATGTGTAATCTAAATCATCAAGACATGGTCAAATTCTCAACTAAGGGAGTGGTAAGAGGTTTGCCAAAACTTGCTGGCAAACCAGAAGGTATGTGTGGTAATTGTAAAATTGGTAAGTTTACTCTTACTTCTCATTCTTCTTTGAATTCCAAACCAACTTCAAATGTGTTAGAATTGTTACATCTTGATTTAGTTGGTCCAATTGAAACTCAAAGTATACATGGAAAAAATGATGCACTTGTTATTGTTGATGATATTTCAAGGTTTACTTGGGTCAAGTTTCTAGCTGATAAAACTGAAACTTTTGATCAATATTTCAGTCTTGCAAAAAGAATTTCAAATGAAAAACTTTCTGAAGATAAAGAAATCATTAGAATTAGAATTGATCATGGCACTGAATTTGAAAATGCATCTTTCCATGAATACTGTGATGAATATGGTGTGTTTCATGAATTTTCTACACCTATCACTCCTCAACATAATGAGATTGTTGAAAGAAAGAATCGTGTTCTTGTTGAAATGGGAAGAGTTATGATTAACTCTGCAGATCTTCAACATTCTTTTTGAGAAGAGGCTATATCTAATGTTTGTTATACTCTAAATAAAGTAATTTTCAGGCCAGGAACAGATAAAACACCTTATGAACTTTGAAGATGAAGAAAACCAAACATCTCTCACTTGAAAGTGTTTGGAAGCATCTTATACATCTACAATGACAAAGATTATCTCACCAAATTTGATCCCAAGTGTGATAGAGGAATTTTTCTTGGATATGCAACGAATAGCCGTGCATATAGAGTTTATAACAATAGATCACGCAAAATTATGGAAACAGTGAATGTTGCTATTGATGATTGTCCCATTTGTACTCACACATCTTCCACTATTGATCAGATTGTCACTACCTCATCCCCTTCAACCGCGGATAATGATGAAAATGAATGTGAACTAGAAACTGATCATGCCAGCACAGGGATAGATGTTATTCTTGCTTTCCAACCTATACACATATCAGGAACCCGTCAAGTAAGGAAATATCACTCAAATTCTGATATTGGTAATATTTTTGAACCAATGAAAACCAGAAGTGCATCACACAATGTTGTAAGCAATTTCTCAATCCTTCTATCTCTTCTTGCTTGTTTTCGAAAATATATTAACATCATATCACACTTTGGTTTTGTATCTACTGTTGAACCAAAAAATATCAAAGAGGCTAGGTCTTATGTGATGTTGAATGAATTACTGCTATGCAAGAGGAGTTGAACCAATTTAAAAGAAATGATGTTTGGGAATTAGTACCTAGACCTAGTAACAAGAACATCATTGGAACTAGGTGGGTTTACAAGCATAAAATTGACGAAAAAGGCACTATAACCCAAAACAAAGCAAGATTAGTAGCTCAAGGCTATAATCAAATTGAGAGTTTAGACTTTGATGAAACGTTTGCACCTGTTGCAAGGATAGACTCAGTATGACTCTTGTTGGCTATTTCTTCTCATTTAAAATTTACTCTATATCAAATGGACATATTGCATCAAGAGTGTTTTCCTCTATGGGGACATTAAGGAAGAAATTTATCTCAAACAAACTCCAAGCTTTCCTGAAACTAGTCATCCGGATCATGTTTACAAATTGAAAAAAGTTGTGTATGGACTTAAATAATCACCTAGAGCTTGGTATGACAAGTTATTCTCTTATCTCATTGATAATGGTTATGTTAGAGGTTCAATTGACAAAACTTTGTTTGTTAAAATTACTTCTAAACATGTTGTTCTTGTTCAGATTTATGTTCATGATATCATTTTTAGTTTTACCTCTGTTTTGTTAGTCAAAACTTTTACTAACACAATGGAAAATGAATTCAAAATGAGCCATTGTGAAAAACTCAGCTGTTTTTTTACGCTTACAAGTACAACAAAGAAAAGACAACTTGTACATTTCTCAAACTCAATATGCCAAAGATTTGGTTAAAAAGTTTGGCATGGAGACATCTTCTCCTGTTCGAAATTCAATGGGAACCAGCTGTAAAAACAATGCTGATCTTGCAGGAATTGATATTGATCCTACATATTATAGAAGCATGATTAGGAGTCTTCTATACCTTACTACTAGTAGACGTGACTGCGACGACCCGAACCAGAATCTGTTGTGTATACGGCACGATTCTCGAGATTGAGTTTAGTCGCAGTTTTACGTCGTATTTGTGTTTTGCCGATTCGATTCGCGACTTTGTTTTCGGTCGAGAAATTGAGTTGAGTGTCTGCACGGAAATTGTAGAGTACGTGATTTCGAGCTCGTGGGCGGTTTCGGAAGATTTTTCCGATAACCAAGGAATATTTTATGATTATTTGAAGTTTCGGTTTTCGACGAGTTTATCCGATTGTTTCGAGCTTATCCGAATCATTTCGTATATTCGTTTTGGACCGTCGATCGACCCGAGGCGCGAGTATAAATATCGGAAATAGTCGTAAAATCGTCGAAAAACACTGTTTTGCGTTGACCGACTTTGACTTTCCATTTTCAGAAAGTTGACCGTTGACCCGTGGGGGGAGAGTTTCCCGTTTCGGCTTCAACGTCCGACGACCAAATTCCGGCCACCTCAGGCCAAGTGAAAGGTAAGGATCGCTTCCTCTCGTGATTTCGAGTTGGTTAGTGTTTGATTTTGTGAAAATTGATTGTGATTTGGGTGAGTTCGAGTCCGGCCGAGTCGTCGGTGTTCGCCGGTGTTGGTCACGGTGGTTCCGGCGAGATTTGGGGTTGGGGTTGTTGGGGGTTTTGCTCCCCACACCTCGGTGATGCTTTCTGGTTATCTGGTTTGGGACGAGGAGGTGTATGGTGGTGAACCCGATTAGGTTTTCCGGTGGGTTATCCGAATTGATTTTGGATGAAATTGGTGAGGTTTGAGTTCGAATTAGCTTGTGTACCAGTTATGAAAAGTGTTTGGATGAGTGAGACCTTGTGAACTGGAAGTTCTCCGCCGGTGAATCTCGTCGTTGACGGCGCGCCGCCGCCGCCGGCGGCGGTCAACGGTGGTCAACGGCGGAGGAGTTGACTTTTTCAGATTTTGATGAAATTAGTGTCGTTTTTCTCGTAATCGCGCCCTGGTTATCGTCCAGAGGTTTTCGAGTTATTTTGGTTAGCCGATTTTCAGTCGAGGTTTCGAGTGGGGATTTCGGAATTTTCGTTATATATTTTGTACCGCATTGTATATTTCCGGGAACGGTTGGTTTCCGTGAATCAGTACAGGGTTGTGGACTATGATTTTGATCAGTTATGTTTTTGTGAATATTCAGAAGATCGAGATCGAGATCGGGATCGTGATCGGACTTTTGGCGAGGGATCTTCCGCCGGTCCTCGAGATTAGCGCGAGTGCGCGTTTTGCTCACCTGTGAGTGGACAATTTCTTTTCACGGAAATGATTGCGAGTCTTTTATATGATTTACGAACTTGAGCATGCGTATGAGATTTCGGATTACATGAGCATGTGTTTTACAATTATACGATTATATTTATACGGATATACGTATACGAATATACATACAATTATATGCTGTTTCATGCATTTGCATCGAATTGTTTATGATTTGGTCTTCACAGAGTACAGTCTCGGTTACGTTGTTGTATCGATACACTTGCCTCGTCGGCTGATCCCCGACGGAGGGCCGCCTGGAGGGGCGTTTCCCCAACCAGACCGATGAGGGGCGTATCCCCGGAATCGAGGCCATTTCTGGCTTAGAATCACGTGGAAGTCAGGGACTCCGTGATTCTGACTGTACTAGCACGGAGGAGTCCATGAGTGACCCCGTGGGATTTTTACTTGCATGCTCTGTACACTGGAGGAGTATGAGTATTACCTCGTGTACTTGTTGTTTTTATTTACCTGGACTCGCATATGTTATTTTAAACATATATGTATACTGGTGAAAGACATTTATTTTCGTCCACTCACTCTAACGTGTTTTATGTCTTTCCCCTGGGCTTTTCGGTTTCCGTGCCCAGTTGCAGTTCAGGTTTTGGTGTTTTCACGTCGCGGTTTAGAGGCTAGTGATCAGAGTTACCTGTGCTTTCCAGTAGGTTTTTGTTTCGCCTACTGATGTATATGTTGTATATGTTTTACACTAGAGGTCGCTCTGATACATTCTGATACTTGTTTATACGGATTTTCTCGGATATATATATATATATATAGGGGTCTGGAATTTATAAAAACTAACATAATCTTTAACCCTTACGGCTCTGATACCAGAAACCGTAAATTTCATGAAATTACTGAGTTGGTCATGAATTCTAGAGGTAATGTGACTAGGCGTTCCGATGAAGTGTTGGATTATGGTGTAGAAAAGGGTGTTTACAGCATCAGAGATTCCCATTCCGATATCTGTATCAAAGATTGGAGAACCATCTTCATCATGCATGACTGCATGTTTGATTGATTCTTTAGATTCAACTGTGAGATGTTTTTCCCACCAGGAATGAAGCATTCCTGTGAATCCTGAAGAGAGGATATCGACAATTTCAGATTGGGAGTAAAATGAATAGTAAAAAGTTACTTTTATGAATAGTAACTTTGGTATCCAATGCTTGATGTTGACTGAGATATGAGCTGGATTTTACTCGTAAGGATCTTGACTATCTTGAAACCATCTAGCAGGTGGTTGAGATTGACTGGGAGGAGAAGACGATGACTGGGAGGAATCACAATCTTCATTTTTGACTGAGTCTGAATCTGAGCTAACTTGCTGGAGAAGGGCATCAACTACAGCACTTTGTTTCTGAAGAGTATCAATTAAGGCCTTCAACTCAGCAGAACTAGAAGACTTTGTTTTACTCTTGGGAGGAGGATTTCCTTTACCTTTGGAGGAAGAAGACTTTGGTGAAGATGTTGCTCTTTGGTGTGAGGAAGAAGGAGGTTGCATGGGCATTAGCAAAGATAGTTGACTGTTGGTTGGCGACTTAAAATGATCAAGTCGAGGAGAAGGAACTGAGGATTCTTCTTGTTTGATCTGACTGCGGCTAGGGGAAGTGACTGGGAATTCTTCGATGAACTGAGCCAATACTCTGTCAAAGTTAAATTTGTCCCACCATTTGACTAAGAATTGTCTGGAGACGATTTGACTGTTGAGTTCATAGTGCCATTTGAAAATCCATGGCAGCTTGTATTTGGCCATGAAGTGTAAGGTGGCCGGGAAGTTCTGGTCATACTTACTGAGATTCATGACTGTTTGGAATCTTGTGACTGCTTCTTGGACTTGCTGGGGGAGAAGATGATAGGGGAAACCATGTGTTGACCACCATCTGAGGAACCATAATGGGAGGTTTCTCTTGAAGTTTTTATCGAAATTAATGAACCAGGAATGACTAAAATCCTCTGTTTGATGGAGGAGGATATTTGACCATGCATTGATGTAGTCATTGTAACTGAAAGATGTGCCTTGACAATTGTGGATGTTGTAAGGTTGATCTCCCCAAGAGGCGAGAGAATCGACTTTTAGGATATAGAGAGAGTGGTAGAGGATCTTGTTACTATTTTTCTGGTCATAAATGGCGCGGATAGAAATGAAACCAGTTTTAACTAAAATTTCTTTATAGAAGGTGAGGGATTGTGAGGGATGACTTGGGGAAAAATGGAAGTTTGGGGGAAAATATTCCCTTATTAAAGACATGGGGTTTTTGAGGTGACTATGGGGGGGTTCAACATAGAATAGGTTTTTACTTGCTTGGAGATGATATGGAGAAGATTTTGGAAAGTTTGTCTGAGGGGGAGGATCACATTTGTAAGGGTCATACTGAGTAACTAGAACTGACTGGAAATTGGGACGAATTTGATTGGGAGAATTTAAAATGGGGCCAAGAAGGGGGTTATAACTGACTAACTGGTTTGGTGACATGGTCATGACTGGAGTAGGGTGAGGAAAGCCTGGGATAGACATACTATCTGGGGCTTCTGTTTTGACTATTGCTGTTGAGGATGTTTCTGGTTTTGACTCTTTCTTGACTGAACTCCTGAGCTGTCTTGTCATCATTAGAACCCTGGAGAAATTCTCTGGTTAGGAAATCTGGGATATGGTTATCTGAGCCTTTAATGTATGCAATATCGAAATCGAAAATACTTAAAATTGCTTGCCATCTGGCAAAAATCTGTTTACTAGCAATGTTTTGAACATCTTTTTCTAAAACATGTTTTGCGCTTTTGCAATCGACTCTAATTAAAAATTTTTGATTTAATAAATCGTCTTGAAATTTACTAATGCATAAAACAACTGATAAAATTTCTTTTTTGATGGTGCTATAGTTTTTCTGGGCTTGACTCCACGTTCCTGAATGAAATCTGACTATTTGTTCAGGATGATTGGCAGAAATTTGTTGTTTAAGAATACCTCCATACCCTATTTCTGAGGCATCAGTTTCAACTATTTTGAAGGAATCGGATAGGGGAATACCAAGACATGGTAAGGTTTTAACATGACTCTTAATCTCTCTGACTAAAGAGGTGTGGATTGGTGACCAAGGAGGAGGATTGGTCTGTAACCTTTCGAAAAGTGGTTTGCATCTTTTTCGTAGGTTTTGATAAAAATCTGCTATATAATTTAGAGATCCTAGGAATCTTTGTAACTGGGTTTTTTCTAAGATTACGTCAGGGAATTTATCAGCAAATTGGATAACTCTATCTATTGGATGAATTCGGAGGTGATGGATGTTGAAGCCTAGAAATCTAATGTTGGTTTGGAAGAGCTTGATTTTTGAAGCAGAAATTACTAGACCATTGTTTTTGATTATCGTAAAAAATTGGTGTAGATGTTTCCAATGTTGATCTATTGACTGAGAGAAGATTAGAACATCATCAATGTAAACAATGCAGAAGTGACTATAGATGTTGAAAATATCATTCATGATATTTTGGAATTCACTAGGGGCATTTTTTAATCCGAAGGGCATTACGTTCCATTCGTAATGACCAAAGGGTGTGACAAAAGCTGTTTTGTATTTGTCACGTTCATCTATCTGGATTTGCCAAAAGCCAGATTTCATGTCAAACTTGGAAAAGATAACTGAATGGTTTAATCTGTTGATTAGGTCTCTTTTGTTGGGTATAGGGTATCTTATCCATTCTAAGACAGAGTTGAGAGGTTTGTAATTTATAACTAAACGGGGTGTCCCTCTTTCAAGTTCAGCATTTTTCTGAACATAGAAAGCTGGGCAAGACCAAGGGGATTTACTGGGCCTGATGATCTTCTTGTTGAGAAGATCCGTGATTTCGTTTTTGCAGAACTCCATGACTTCATGGTTCATTTGAATGGGCCTGGCCTTTGTAGGTATTTGTTTTTCATCAAAGTTCTTGATGTAGGGTAAAGTAACTATGTGTTTTTTTCTGTGCCAAAAGGCTGTAGGGATGTCAGAGCAAAGTTCAGTGATGATTTTATTTTCGAAGGATTTTATCCTATTCTGTAAAACGGTGTTTTGTAATTGACTGTCTATTCTTTTGAAATTAATTTCTTCTTTAAGGAAAGAAATTTGTCTAGTTTTGGCTTGGATGGAATTGACTGTTTTTGAAATAGAATTTTCTTGAAAAGACTTCAGGGAATGAAGTTCTGGGTTTTTGAGAAAAGGAAATTTGACTGGTTCTTTGAAGGGGTAAGTGATTATCCCATCGTATTCTGTGGTGAAGGGGTAAATCAAAGTGAGGAAAGGGAGTCCTAAGATGACTTTGTCAGTTAGGTCTTTGATTAGGACAAAGGCAGTTTTGTAACAGACATTATTTTGGCAAACATGAGTTTTGGGGAGTTCGTATCTCATGTTCATTTTGGAGCCGTTGGCTGAACGAAGTGACTCTTTTGTTTTTTCAAAGAATTTAGAAGGTATCAGACCTTCTTGGATGCAATTCAGGTCAGCTCCTGAATCAACGAGGGCTATAGCTGTTAAGGAGAAATCTTTGACTTTGATATTGACGGAGATGTACCATTTTTTGAGGTGAATTTGCCTAATGGTATTAATGGCGGCATCTTGGGAAGAATCTTCTGGATTCTTAGGAATTGTATCGTTGTCAAAATGACGGAATTGATTATCTATTTTGATGACGTGTAACTCTTGTTTGATTTCTTCATGTTCCTGAACTAGCTGTTGGTGGGTATGATTGAGGTTCTGGATTTGGGACTTAATGGTTTTTATCTCTTGTTGGAGATCTTGTAAAGTTACCTCTTTCCTTTTACTCTGGAATTTTTGAAAAGTAGTGGTCAGACAGATTTTTGGCTGGGGGAGACTGACTTCTTTTTCCTGAGTAATTAATTTTCGGAGTTTTGTAAGATAGTCGGCTTTTAACTCGGGATCATTTATTTTGCTAATTAGATCTATTAGAAGTTCTTCTTGTTCTTCCTGTTTAGTAAGAACGTTAATGGTTTTAGTACAGCAGTCTTTATTACAATGGGAAGCATCAGTGCAACCAAATGTAATAAGGGGAGAAGATTTACTAGAAATATCGGAGGAGGATTTTGACTGGTCGCTGTCGTTTGATTCTGAGGAATAGTTTTCTTCAGAATCTGTATTTCGAATTTCTAGAAGATTAACAAGGTTATCTCGTTCTTCACAGCTTATTTTTAACTGGTTGATTGCAGTTTTTAAGGGACATTTATTGGCGAAGTGTCCCGGCTTATTGCATTTAAAGCAATTACCTTTCGTAGTTTTTTTTGTAGGAGGATGAAAAGGTCTTTTGGACTGGAATTTATTTTTTGAATAAAACTTGTTTGGCTCAAAATGGTTTTTTGGAGTGAATCTGTTTTTGGTGAACGGTCTTTTGTAGTGACTAGGTTCAGTGTGCTTTGGTTTTCTTCTTGAAGGGGGAAGAGAAGGGAGACCGTACTGCTCACAGAAATTACCTAATTCGTACTTTGCTAATTTTTTGTCTGTTTTAGCAGCAGAGTTGATTTTGGAGTCAATACACATTTTTAGACCTTCCTTTTGGATTATCGTAATGATTTGGCCATAGGTAAAGGAATCGTAATCAATTTGACCTAATTCGTTACTTAGAACATGTCTTATTTTGTGGGCGAAGAGATTTGGAAGACCATTGATGAACTTTTCTTTCCAGAAAGGTTGGTTGCTATCGTCTCTAAGCATTACTCTGGAGATAAAAACATTTTTGTACCAATTGAAATCACTAAGGGTTGGACATCTGAGATTACTGAGTTGGTCATGAATTCTAGAGGTAATGTGACTAGGCGTTCCGATGAAGTGTTGGATTATGGTGTAGAAAAGGGTGTTTACAGCATCAGAGATTCCCATTCCGATATCTGTATCAAAGATTGGAGAACCATCTTCATCATGCATGACTGCATGTTTGATTGATTCTTTAGATTCAACTGTGAGATGTTTTTCCCATCAGGAATGAAGCATTCCTGTGAATCCTGAAGAGAGGATATCGACAATTTCAGATTGGGAGTAATTGTAGGTAGTTACGTAACTGTTGGCTGTCATAGACATATGATGGAGTTTATTGAGAATTTCCTGCTCGGAAAGATTATCAATATTCCATTCGTAGGTTTTATCTGCCGAAACAGAGAATTGATTTGTAGTAGCGTTACTACTTGGCTGGATATCTATTGGTAAAGGACGTTCTTTCCAGTTTCTGAAAGGTTTTCTGGTTGGGTGTCCTAACCTTTTTAACTGGAGTTCTTCAAATTTCTGGTTAACTTTAGAGATGGTGCTAGAGTTATCATCTGAAGAGTCAGTGGTATGGATGACAGTAATTGTGCTTGACTCAGCTTTAAGCTCTTTTAGCATGTGTTCTACCTTTTGAATGGTAGAGATAGGTTTGGGGGTAGTTTTACTCAAGTCTTTGAAATGGACTAAAGGTGTCTCTTGTTTTTTGGGAGTTTGGACAGTACTAAAGATGTTGTCAACGGTGGTCTCAATTTTGTCTAATTGGTTACCTATTGTGACTAAGCTTTGGTTTGTATAATTAAGCTGTTCCGTAGTTTTCTTTGAATCTTGATTGTCAGTAGAAGGTAATTTGAAGGGGGAGGCTGTTATGTTTGGTTGGCAGTGATCAAGAATTATGGTTTCAGCTGGGGGGTGGCTAGAAGAAACTGACGTATTATTGGTTGTTTTCCATTTTGACTTGGTCAGGGTCTGGATGTTCTTTTCATTGAGTTGGTCAATGAAGTCAAGAAAGAAAATTTCAGATTCTGTTTCAAGCATGAAATTTTTCCATTGCTGAAAAAGATCTAAACGTTGTTCTTTGGTAGGGAAGTGACTTCTATAGGCATTTCTCCTGGGAAGGTTTATTTCATCTAGGAGATGTCGGTCAAGTCTTGGGTAATTGATCGCAAAGGATTTGTTGAGGACATTTAATTGAGGATTAATGGGATGGACTACTTCAAAATCGGTTGCAGTGGGAGACGTTTGTTCATCATCAGAATCTCTGTGATGACTGGTTTCAGTGTAACTAGGGTAGGTGACTTGGGAGGTAGTCTTAACGTTCTTAATTTTTAAAATCCTTAGTTCTTCCTCTAACTCTTTTATTCTAATAGTTTTTAACTCTTTGTCTAGGTCGCAATCTCTCCTTGACATGGTTTCAGCAGTGCTAGAACCAGCAAAGGAATGTCTGGAAGATTGTCCTAGTTCATGAATTCTGGGATTGTTTCTAAAGTTGATTCTTATTGTACCATCATTGAATTAGTGGATACAATTTAAATCACTTTGACTGTGCTGAATATTAATGGGCTGATTTTCGTTGGTAAGAGCCCACTCAGAAGGGAGTTGGACATCTGACCATTTGATGGCGTGTGGAACACGTACATTGGCATTTTCGTGACTGCTTTGGATCAAAAGAGTTTGATCTTTGGGACTTTTACTAATGGCTTGAAAGTTAATGTTTGTACCAGTGACTTTATAATGGACCCTGTAGATCAAGGCTAAGGGTTTTGATCCATCAAGGATATTGTATCCTGAGGTTTTAATATTTAACGTTAGGGTTTTGAGGATGTGAGGGTCACTTAGACTGACTGTAAAGTCTGGATAACAGTCAAAATGTATTGGACCATTGAATAAACTTGACTCGATTATTCCAAGGGTACTGTCAGTGAAGTCGGTAAACCGAGCATCACGAAGACATAGAAGAACTGAGGCGTTTAAACCTTTTCTTGTTAAAGGTTTTACTCCTATTTGGACTAAGCCGATATGGAGGAAGTTATGGCCATCTTTTTTATGTTTTCTGATTGACTCAGGACTGAACAATTGACAGGTTTCATGCTGTGAACTTACAGCATAAATTTGTTCAACTGTTTTAACATGATGTTCACTTCTAAACGAAGTGATTGACCATTTTTTCTTATAAATTTCATTGCTAGGAACTCTTGGAATATTCCAATCATTTCTATCAATGTTACTATGTGACTGGATTTCAACTTGTTCCTCGTTTACTATGTTGGGGATTGCACTAAGGGAAGACCTGGATGAACTAGAGGTGACTGAGTTGGATCTAAATAGTCTACTCATTTTATTAAGTGAATTGAAGGCTTAACTTAGAAAAAGGTTCTAGGCAGAAGAAACTTAAGTCTGGCAATCTAAATGCTAAGGTACTCACCTCTCCGCTCACGCCGCTCCGCTCACGCCTCTCCTTGGGCCTTACTGTTTGGACGCCGGCCTTACTGTTTGGTTTGGTGAATAGACTCAGAAAATAGGAAGAACAGAAAAAAGAATCTAAAACCAGAAACTTTAACTAAAGAAAGAATTCAAATACTTAAACAGAGATTTATGTTACTATTCAACATCAAGCATTGGATACCAAAGTTACTATTCATAAAAGTAACATTTTACTGTGCAACCAAATGTAATAAGGGGAGTACCTTATTATATATATATATATATATATACACACACTACAGTATGGTTTACTGTTTATAATTCATATATTGATGTTGAGAAATCTGGATGGGATTGGTGCCCACGGTTTGGCTTTTGTGGCATAGGATGAAGTGTTATTTTCAGGGTGCAGGTTTATGCAATTCCACGCTAGTAACGAAACTCTGCCGAAATTTCGAAAAAATTTTGTTGGTTCGTATTTCCAGAAGGGGTTCGATTCCGATTTAGGTAACTGAATCGGGGTTGGGTCCTTTCAGTGGCATCTGTTACAGTGTGGGAGTCTGTGCACGTTACCAAGCTAATCCCAAAGAATCTCATGTCAAAGCTGTTAAATGTATCATACGATATATTTATGGAACAACTAATTTTGGTATAATGTACTCAACTGACTCTAACATTAAAATTGCAGGATACTCAGGCTCTGATTGGGCTGGTGATGCTATAGACAAAAAAAGCATTTTAGGAGGAAGTTTTTTCTTAGGAAATAACCTGGTTTCATGACATAGTAAGAAAAAAATTGTGTCTCTTTATCCACTACCAAGCAGCAGGAAGCTGTTGCACTCAAATGCTATGGATGAAGCATATGCTACATGATTATGAATTTCTACAAGGTTCACTTACCTTGTTTTGTGATAATACAAGTGTCATAAACATCTCAAAAAATCATGTGTTGCATTCTTGTACTAAACATATTGAGATCAGGTATCATTTTATCAGAAACCTAGTAGAAGAAAACTTGCTTGAGATGACTTTTATTCCAATAGAAAATCAATTGGTTGATTTGTTTATCAAACCACTTGACAATCTTCGTTTTGAAAGTATTTGAAAAGCAATTAGTATTTGATCCACCTTGTGTTAATTCCTTTTCTTATTTACATATATATATATATACATATTGTTGTTATTTTTGTTTCATTTTTCTGTTTCTACTATATATCTAGATATTATTGTATTCATAAATTTTTGTATACACAAAAATGGGGGATATTTTTTTATGTGTGAATATCTATGAAAAAGTTCAAGAACAAATCCTTAAATGAGTTAACTTCTGAATATCAAATGTCAGTCTCTCTATGATTTAAAAATGTTATACAACTGTATAAACATAAAGTCCTAAAATCTTCTAATCTGAGTGTCAATCATTTGAGGATCTCTGAAATGCATTCTATCCTCCACTGGATTTGAAGTTGTTATCCTCTGAGTGTCCTTATTACACATATTGCCCTTTTGAGCAATGCGCTCAGGGAGTCAATGATAACCTCTTTGTAACATAAATCTAAGAGGACGATTTTTCAGATAGACATAAGAATAAATTCATTTACCTTGAACATATGCAAATGAAAGCATCAAAAGGAAGTATATCCTACAAAGACAAAGTCTTTATCAAGTGCTAACAAGACACAGAATCTTGTTTGATGAAATACATAAAATGCTCAAAAGTCTCATGAAAAATTTATATCTATATCTCCCCAAGATATGTGCTATATACACTTTTATGAATACGTATATGTTTAGCACTATTTTAGTTCTTTACTTTCAAAAATAAGTACTTTACGTATATAAGCAATAGTATTATTCTTTATATATCACATAGGTATGCATATACCTAGGGGGAGTACTCATGCTTTGGGCAAATCAAAAATGAGTTATACATTGGTGTTATCAAAACAAATATTATCAAGCCATGGTTTAAAGAAAAAATCTATACTCTAGATTTAGAGTGTACTTGAATTATACTCGAACTGATGTTTTTGAAGTCACCTTTAAAAGACTCAGTTGGAACTCACTTCATCTCATTACAAGTCTACTTCTATGTGTGAATCATAAGAGTTATCTTCAGTTCGATTTAGATTTTTTTTCTTCAAATTGGTGATGTTTAGTTGGGTTTGGACATATTTTCAAGATGGTTATGCTACAAGCTATGGGCTAGCTTGTCTAGGGGGATCACTTTTTTGGGCTAAGCTATTTGTGAAAAGGTATGGACCTTTGTGAAAAACAAGTGGTTTTATTGAGATAAAATCATTTTTTTACCTCACTCATCCTATCATGTCGTTCCCAATTCCAAAAAACTCTCACCAGTTACTTCTAGTTGTACTCCGTTGCCGGTCACCATACTTCTCACCTCCAGCTCACTCTGATACCTCCACTCTCTCATCGTGGCTATATTATCCAACCGATTTAGGGTTTCTTTCTCACCTGTTTTTGCAAGATACTTTTTTACTTGATATGCATCTGTTAGGCACCTTTGTCATTCTGTGAAAATATGGGGGAGAAACCAGTAGAGACTAAGAGGAGTTGTGTTATTTTGGATGTATTGTAGTAACTTTTATATTTATGCATATTGTTATTTTATCAACATCTCTAACTCTCTACTGATCCTATTTATACTCCATTTGTGTCTTGGTTGAGAGTTGTTATGAAGGTACTCTTCAAAGATATTGATATCCCTAGACATAAGGTTGGTAAAAATATATGTTTTGTTTAAGAATGTCAAAGGGGGAGAATGAAGGCATATCAATATTGACATATCTTAAAGTCTAACAAAACATGGATTAGAGGACTTAATCAAATGAAGATTAAAGATTAAAGATTGAAGACTGAGATCATCAAAGATTACATCATGGAAACCTCGTGGCTTCAGGTAAAATCATGCATATGCATTTCATTATTTTTCACTGAGGATATCTATATGATCTTCTATCTCTGAGGTTCTGCCCTATATTAATCTTATGTGTTCAAAATTAATTACGAGATTCAAGATTTTTAGAAAACTTTCTAAAAATCTATCTATGGTCTAAAACATTTAAACAAAGTGTTTTGAGTTGTTGTTTTCATAAAACTTAATTAAAAACTTCAAAAGTATTTTATTCTTATCCTAAGATGAAGATATTTTCTAAAGTAAAATATCTTTGTGTGGATTTTAAGTTTCATCACTTGATCTAGATTAAAGGCTATTTAATACTATTTTGGCCTATATAAAAGGGTAAGCTCACCTTGTTCAACAGAGTTGTTTAGTGTGAAAATTGTCATTGTTCATTTTCTTTCTAAGTTGAGTATGTTTTTATGCTTACTCCTTTGTGTTGATCTTTAAGTTTAAAAGTCTTCACAAACATTCTTTAAACTCACACTACAAGAAAAGGAGACATTACCGGCGACGGGAGGTCGCCGGCCTTGTCTTTTTTTTTCGCCGGAAATGTCATTCCCGGCGACGAGTCGCCGGCAATGACGTCGCCGGAAATCTCCCGCCGGTGTTAACATTGCCGGCGACGGGAAACGGCGTCGCCGGTAATGTCGGAGACATTGCCGGCGACGCCGTCGCCTGCAATGGTTCCGCCGCCGTGGCCGGAATTTGTGACATTGCCGGCGACTGAGGTCCATGTCGCCGGCAATGTCAGAAAAAATTTTGAAAAAAAAACGCGGTTCTGGATTGGGCCCAATTCCAGAACCTGCATTGAAAGACATAAACCGTACAATCATACAAGTTCAACAGTACACATAAATGTCCAACGTACAGTACAAATAGCAACGACGATACGAAAATTAACTACAACTACAGGTCAGGGTCGAGGAACTTGCGGGTCAGGGTCGAAGTAATCAAAGTACTCATTTGAATTCCGGTGGCTACCTTGGTCTTGCTCTGGCGTTGACTGGTGCGGTGGTGGTGGTGGATAGCTAGGGAACGGAGGGACCGGGGCCGGGGGAGGTGTGGGGAACGGTTGTCCGGTAGTCTGAGCCTCGTACATCGTCCGCATCCATGTGTACATCTGAGCCTGCACCTGTGTCTGCTGCATTTGGTACTCGGCCATCTGCCTCTTTTGCTCCTCCAACTCCCTCTGCGTCCTATGAAGCTCCGCTGCGAGGTTACGACTAGAAGTTGAACTTCTTGACCCGGTAGAGTATTGTGAAGTGGTTTTCAATACTCCTTCGCCCGCCGAGCCCATTCCCCTACAGTAGTAGGTATTCTTTCCAGTCCCGCACGCTTTTGCCATGATCTGAGCCGCTATCGGGGGATCAAGCGGATCGATCTGAGAGGCATACTGGGTGACTTCTTCCTCGGAGCAGTCAGGATGGTTAGTCCGAGCTATACTCATGGTCACTTCTGTCGTCGCCTCCTCCACTCTCGCCTAATTGAAAAGCGAAAATGAACAACGTATTAACTAACAACATCTATTAATATCGAAAAATAGTTTTATTAACACATGGAGAGGCGAAAGACTTACCGCTTCTTCAGGGCATTGCGGATAGAACTTCTGATGAATATACACCAAGGGGTTCACTTCTTGTTGTTGCTGCGCCTTAGTCGACCAACCCATGTAGTTGAGTGAACCTGCATGATGGGCCCTGGTGTTTTTCAATCTATTCGCCCGGTTCGTCTTCGAAATCGCCTTGTTTGATAAACATATGGAAAAAAATTAGTAACTAACTATTTCAATCTGATACGATACATTAGGCTTGTAAGATATATTAAGGATGCATACCTGAGCTTTGGGGTGCTCGAAGTGGGCTATCAGCCACAGCCACTCGTACTCCCTAAACCGGAATTCGCTAGGAGTAGAACCTCGGCCTAGCTCCTTGTATACAGTGTAATGGGAAGAAAGCTCGTTCTTCCACTCTTTATACCTATATTAAAACAAGGAAAAAAAGTTAGAGATATTAAAACAGTTGATAAACAAAAATCTAACTCGATATATATTCAAATAAGTGGAAGCACATCACCGATTATGTAGTTGACGCTCTACCCACGTGTGAATAAGAACTTCATCCACGTCAAACCACACCTGCAATATGAATATATAAAAGGTAAAATTATATATTTAAGTGGACTTAATTAATAAATGTAAAATTTACGTAATGAAAATACGATTTTACTCACACTGAGTGCATTATGCACTTGCATCTTCACGTAGATAGGCACAGATTCCCAATCTGGCCAAAGCATTGGGACCTTGTCCCGCACGATCGCACCGGCCATGCTGACATATTTGCGCGTGGTGTCGAATGCCTCGATCACCTCGCCATCCTCATTGGCCCTTATGGGCGTTTTCCTTCCGCCGGTGGCCTGCTCAAGTCTCTTCTCGGTGCAGGTGCCTCTAGCCCCTTTCCGTTTTCCAGTCCCATTAACGAAATTGCCTAATAAAACAATGTCAACAAATTGATATCATTAATTGAACCAATCGCAAGTCTTAAGTAATAATTAAGTAATCAATCTGATGTTAAATAAAATTTACCTGCATCGTCCGTTTGTTGGTTGGTGCACCTCACACTCCAAAGATACACGGGGTCGAACGGGAGGAAGTTATACGCTTCCTCCACGGTCAGGAAATCCGGCCGTCCTTCAATATAAACAGGCATCCCCCTATCATCGAATTCAGGGATGACAGGAATCTCGTCGGGTAGGAAGAGACCGGACGGCGGAGATAGACGAGGCCTGGACGATGAGGCGCCAGCACCACCATGTGCCTCAGATGATTCCCGTGAAACGGGAGTAGGCACCATCCGAATATGGGGCATTCGGATTGAGGGAGTTTCTGATGCCCCCGTTGACTGTCGCTCGTCTGAGGCTCTGCCACCGGAGGGACGTCTGCTGATTGAGCGTCTAGAGACTGAGGCTCGAGCCTCGAATTCCGGTTCCACGGCTCTTGATCGTGCAGCTTCCTCCTCAGCTCGCGCCTCTAGCAAGGCTCTCGTGCGAGCAGTCATCATTGGCCCACTGGGCGTGTTGCTAACTGCGGCCGAGGAGGAAGCTTGACTACTGTTCCCTCCACTATTTCGGGAACCTCTCCGAAGCCAATTAGCCGCAAAACCTCCTGGACATCGTAATAGTCATGGATTCGGTTCAATAACAAATCGGAACCGTTTGAACGGTGTGGAACCGGAACCGTTTGAAACCGAAACTGTTTGTAACCGGAACCGTTTGTAACATAACGGTTCCGGTTACAAACAGTTCCAGTTCCAAACCGTTCCGGTTCTATAACAAATCGGAACCGGAACGGTGTGGAACCGGAACCGTTTGAAACCGGAACTGTTTGTAACCGGAACGGTTTGTAACATAACGGTTCCGGTTACAAACAGTTCCGGTTCCACACCGTTCCGGTTCTATAACAAATCGGAACCGGAACGGTGTGGAACCGGAACCGTTTGAAACCGGAACTGTTTGTAACCGGAACCGTTTGTAACATAACGGTTCCGGTTACAAACAGTTCCGGTTCCACACCGTTCCGGTTCTATAACAAATCGGAACCGGAACGGTGTGGAACCGGAACCGTTTGAAACCGGAACTGTTTGTAACCGGAACCGTTTGTAACATAACGGTTCCGGTTACAAACAGTTTCGGTTCCACACCGTTCCGGTTCTATAACAAATCGGAACCGGAACGGTGTGGAACCGGAACCGTTTGAAACCGGAACTGTTTGTAACCGGAACCGTTTGTAACATAACGGTTCCGGTTACAAACAGTTCCGGTTCCACACCGTTCCGGTTCTATAACAAATCGGAACCGGAACGGTGTGGAACCGGAACCGTTTGAAACCGGAACTGTTTGTAACCGGAACCGTTTGTAACATAACGGTTCTGGTTACAAACAGTTCCGGTTCCACACCGTTCCGGTTCTATAACAAATCGGAACCGGAACCGTGTGGAACCGGAACCGTTTGAAACCGGAACTGTTTGTAACCGGAACCGTTTGTAACATAACGGTTCCAGTTACAATAAGTTCCGGTTCCAAACCGTTCCGGTTCCAAACCGTTCCGGTTCCAAACCGTCCCGATCCCGATTTCCACCTTCATTTATACGATTAATTAACAACTATATCACCTAAATTAACGACTATACATATTCGATGTGTATATATATATACATCATGCTTCTTAATTAAATTTATCCATCACATATTCATCCAAATCACAAACCCTAATTAATTTTCCACATTTTTCACACATATAAATATCATGCATCTTAATTAGGTTTAATTTCCGTATATATATACATCACATATTCATCAAAACCACATTTATACATAATTTTCACATATATATATACATCACTTCATATTCACATACCTAAATATATATATACATCACATATATACATACATGCTAATTTAGATCTTATCACCCTAATTTCCAACTTAGCACCCTAATTAATTTACACATACACATACACATACACATACACATACACATACACATACACATACACATACACATACACATACACATACACATGCAAAAAAATAATTAAAAATTGAGAGAGAGAGAGAGAGGGAGAGAGAGAGGATCGGACCTGCCATTTTCTTCCACCTACAATGGTGAGGGGAGGAGAGGAGGGGAGGAGGAGATTTTCGGAGGAGGAGAGGAGAGGGGATCGGTGGAGAGGAGGAGAGGGAGAGGAGGAGTAGAGGATAAGGAGGAGGAGTGGGAGAGGAGGAGGAGGACACTCACCGGACCGATTTGGGAGGAGGAGAGGGAGAGGAGAGGGAGAGGAGGAGGAGAGGGAGAGGAGGAGAAATGAAAGGCTCGGGCTGGATAAAATCACAAACCAGAAGACATTACCGGCGAGTTGCTTATAACTCGTTGGTAATGTCATTACCAACGACTTCAACTCGTTGGTAATGACATTACCAACGAGTTGAAGTCGTTGGTAATGACATTACCAACGAGTTATAAGCAACTCGTTGGTAATGACATTACCAACGACGAGTTAACTCGTGGGTAATATCATTACCAACGAGTTGCTTATAACTCGTTGGTAATGTCATTACCAACGACTTCAACTCGTTGGTAATGTCATTATTTCCCGAAGAATATCCGACAACATTTTCCGTCTACGATTTCCGGCTACATTTTTCGACTACATTTTCGATTATCAATTTCCGTATCCGTACGATTAATGACTACATTTTCCGTCTACATTTTCGATTAATGATTTCCGTATACGTACGATTAACGACTACATTTTCCGTATACGTCCGATTAACGACTACATTTTCCGTATACGTCCGATTAACGACTACATTTTCCGTATACGTACGATTAACGACTACGATTAACGACTACGATTTCCGTATACGTACGATTAACGACTACGATTTCCGTATACGTACGATTAACGACTACATTTTCCGTCTACGATATTCGGCTACATTTTCCGACTACAATTTCGATTATCAATTTCCGTATACGTACGATTAACGACTACATTTTCCGTATACGTCCGATTAACGACTACGATTTCCGTATACGTCCGATTAACGACTACATTTTCCGTATACGTCCGATTAACGACTACGATTAACGACTACGATTTCCGTATACGTACGATTAACGACTACGATTTCCGTATACGTACGATTAACGACTACATTTTCCGTCTACGATATCCGGCTACATTTTCCGACTACAATTTCGATTATCAATTTCCGTATACGTACGATTAACGACTACATTTTCCGACTACATTTTCGATTTTCAATTTTCGTATACGTACGATTAACGACTACATTTTCCGTATACGTACGTACCATTTCCAGCTATGCACATTTTCCGACTACAATTTCCAACGTACTAAGGATGATAATCGTAATCATCTTCATCACTTGAGTCTGACTCGGTTTCATAGGTAACCTCTGGCAATATGTGCCGCTCCTCGTCATCTGAATCAGCGTCAACTTCATATGGATTAACATCGAGAAGTTCTGCTCCAGTAATTCGAACCACACTCCCAGATCTCACATTATTAAGGCGAATCGTAGATGATTCCGGAATGTCAAAAGCGTTCGGCTCTTGGTATGCAGTAACTTCCTCATCATCTGCGGTATCACCAAGTGTGGCAGCACTGTATATGTTTCTATGAGCAACATGGTTAACCACCTTCCACGGGACTTTGTTAAGAAGATCGTGCAGGTAAAACACTTGTTTTACTGATGAGGCAAGAACGAAAGGGTCATCTTCATACCAGGTAGTAGCAGTATTCACCGAAAATGTTCCGTACTGATCGGTCCTTGTGTTCTCCGGGCTAGTATCAAACCATCTACACTTGAACAAGTGCACTTTCATGCGGTTCCCATAAATTAGTTCAACAACTGAATGAAGGACACCGTAATAGTCAACGCCATCCTGCCCACCATGGACCATCACCCCACAATTCTGTGTTTTCAGTCGGTCGTCTCGATTTTCACATATAAATTTCACGCCATTGACCTGACACATCGAGTACACTTTTGAAGCAATCGGTTTCATCGCCAGGACCCTCAATTCGTTTGACCACTCTGGGCAACCATCATCTGCTACATGGTTCATCTGAAAACGTCCATATATTAATACGTACAGAAGAAATTATGTCATCTTGAAACCACAAAAGCACGTACATACATACATGCTATGTAAGGATATATATATAAAAATAGACATATACACATATACTTACCCATTGACCAAAGTAGTTTGCAAACGTCTTGTTGTGGTAATCAACATTTCCGGCAATAGCAGGGCAGTGAAGATGATAGTTTTTCCAATATTGTACTTCTTGACAGTTAATCAGTACCGACCAGTGGGCAATGGCTACCTCATTTCCATCCAACTTGTACGACTTTGGCAAGCTTCCCTATACTACCACGTCACTGGAGATGATAGAAAGGTTGAACTGGGGTTCATCTATCGGCATATGTTGTTGGGGGTCCTCTACATTTTCGAGGTACACTTTGGTGTACGTTACACACTCGTGCGCAAGATATGCTTCAGCGATACACCCTTCAGGTGCATATTTATTCTTCACATAGTCCTTGTAGGCTCCCAATTGTCTACAAGTTAACAAGTACATGTTAACTTACTTAACCAGAAGTCCTTACATATAAAAACCATAGGCAAACCAAATTTATGAATCATTTGTACCTTTCCATGGGATACATCCAAGTGTAGTGTACGGGACCGGTAAGCAACAATTGTTCGGGAAGATGGATCATCAGGTGCGGCATTATGTCGAAAAAATTTGGGGGAAATATCCTCTCAAGCTTGCACATGATAAAAATGATGTCATCTTGCATCTCCCTCAGGTCTGCTTTTTTAACTTCCCTGGTGCATAACTTCTGAAAGAATCTTGACAAGGCCACCAACGGCTCCACCACCTCTTTGGGCATGTACCCTCGAATGAAAATAGGGAAAAGGCGTTGAAGCAGTACATGGCAGTCATGACTCTTTAATCCGTACATCTTATTGTCCCGGAAGTTAACACACCTGCTTATATTTCCTGCATAGCCATAAGGATACCTGCATATATATATAGATGAAGCCATATATATGGACCAATTATATTTCTCGCATATAACCATATATACTCCGCTAAAAATTTAAGGACAAATTCATACATAGCCATAAGATCGAATATATACCTGACATTACTCAGCCACCGAAAAATTTCATGCTTATGCTTCGGCTTTACGGTGTACGGAGCTTGCGGCATTTTTCTCTTACCATCTCTTAACCACAAATGTTTCCGCACACCCATTGCTTTAAGATCAATGCGTGCCTTAGGGATGTCTTTTGTTTTCCCCTCCAAGTTAAGAACTGTGCCCACCACACTTTCACACACATTCTTCTCTATGTGCATGACATCTAGGTAATGTCTGATAGGCAACCTGGGCCAGTAGGAGAGTTCCCAGAATATGCTCTTGTGTGTCCAAAACTTATACCTTTCGGGCTTTTCTGGAATTGACGCCACTATGTCAGGATGATTGCTCAGCTGGCCAAAATCGTATTCATTCAACACTTCCAAAATTTCGTCCCCTGTCCATCGCCTGGGTGCCACACCAGTTTCAACAGTCCCATCAAACGCGTCTGGATCCTGCCTAAATGGGTGATCATATGGAAGCCAACAACGGTGACGCATCGAGACAATTTTACTGCAATGAGGACTGCAACAATCAACCGTCATGCACTCTGAACAAGCCCTGTAACCCCTGGTAACGTTGCCCGACAACATACCGCGGGCAGGAAAATCACTGATGGTGCCAACAAGCATGGCATGCATCTGGAACATCTCCTTTTTGAACCTATCGTAAGTGGGGTGGCCACACTCACTCAGGTACTTAAGCTCCTCAATCAAAGGCCTCAAATACACATCGAGACACTTTCCTGGATAACCCGGGCCCGGAATTAACAGAGTGAGCATATTGTATTCCTTCTTCATGCACATCCATGGTGGAAGGTTGTACGGTACCAAAATAACTGGCCATATACTGTATTGAAGACTCATGTTGCCAAAAGGGTTGAATCCGTCAGATGAGAGCCCTAGCCAAACATTTCGGACCTCTGCTGCAAAATGATCAAACTCCCTGACCATGTGCTTCCAAGCCTCTCCGTCGGAAGGGTGTATAAGGGTGTCATCGTCAGGCAAGTTCCTCTCAGCCCACCATCTCATTGCCTCGGCCGTGAAAGCACACATGAACAACCGCTCCAGCCTATCAATAAGCGGGAAATATCGAAGTATCTTCACAGCTTTCTTGTTGCCTGCAGGAGTCAACTTATACCTTTCTGTAAAACATACCGGGCAGGCTTCAAGGTCTTCGAGATCTTTTCCCCAGAAGAGAATACAATCATATCTGCATGCATGGATTTTGATGTAGGAAAGCCCAAGATCTTTCAGGATATGTCGCACCTTATGATGAGTGGTAGGAAGACGATGACCGGGTGGCAGTAGCGAAGCAGTCCACTTCAACCAAGAATCAACAGCTTTGACAGACATTTTGTTCTCCATTTTTAGCTGCATCACTCCCATCAGACTTTCAAGAACAGTCTTACTACAACCGTCGTACAACGGAGTCTGTTGCAATGCAATCAGGTTGTTGTACTTGTCCATACCGCTTGTGTTGGCATGACCTCCAGGTAATGGTTCGACTGGCTCGATATGGGGGAAACCCTCAACGACGGGAGGGACATTTGGTGCTTCATCAGCAAATACACCGCTCTCATGAGGAAACATATCATTGATTAACATCGATGTTGGATCATAGGATGAACTGCCCCTCTCAGCAAAATGTCCATAATCATAGCGTGGACTGGCCCTCTCACCAAATTGTCCATGATCATGCGGACCCGCTACCGATGTTTCACCGTGATAAATCCAACAAGTGTACTTATCCCAAAACCCGTATTTACTCAGGTGCCTCTGCACTTTATCAATGGGAAATCGAAATCGATCGCTGAAACACTTACATTCTTTACACGGGCAATAATGAAGTGTAGTGTCTCCACAATTAGCCTTCACAAAATCCACAAAACTCCTAATTCCCTCGTGATATCTGACATCCCATCTTTCGAGGCTCATCCAACTCTTGTCCATCCTGAAAATTCTAACAATTTTACGTATTAATTATATATATATACACACATTCACTACTAATAATCGACGTGATCTCTCAATTCAACTCTAATTAAATCAACACATGCATATGTATATATATCGATCTAATCTCTGAATTCGATTCAGTACTCGATGATAGTACGTATTCAGTACTCGATGATAGTACTCAATGATATATCGATCTAATCTCTGTTAAGCCTGGCTCCGATAACAATACGATAATACCAGTCATTGATTCAGACACAAGATTAACTACAAGCTGTTTTCTCGTTTCGGTGACCGTACATCAACAACATTTCATATATATATATATATATATATATATATATATCTCACGAATTGGATTTGATCAACACACACACACACACATATATATATACCACATATACGTATATATACACCTACGTACCTATATAAATAGCTTCCCGACTGATCGAGTTTTCGACGCCCGCCTTAATTTTGACAATATACCGAATAATGATCGATTTCAGAGCGTACGTTTTCCTTCTTTCGATTTCTCTGGATTTTTTTCGCTCAAAATGATTGAATGATCGAGCTGCCCGATCCGGCATCTAATATAAGACACATTGCCGGCGACGGAGTAAGTCGCCGGAAATGAACACATTACCGGCGACTTTACGCCGGAATCTCGCCGGTAATGTGCCCTAGACATTACCGGCGACTCCAACCGTCGCCGGCAATGTCTAGGGCACATTTCGGGCGAGATTCCGGCCGGAAAATCGCAGGTAATGTGCCCTAGACATTGCCGGCGACGGTTGGAGTCGCCGGTAATGTCTAGGGCACATTACCGGCGATTTTCCGGCCGGAATCTCGCCGGAAATGTGTGCCTAGACATTGCCGGCGACGGTTGGAGTCGCCGGCAATGTCTAGGCCACATTACCGGCGAGATTCCGGCCACATTACCGGCGACGGACTAAGTCGCCGGTAATGATGGACATTACCGGCGACTTTTCCGGTCGCCGGCCTTGTTGGCCGGAATCTCGCCGGTGATGACTCATTTTCTTGTAGTGTCATACATACATCTTGCATACCATGATGTTGGATTGGTAGGTGTATGCAACTCAAGTGTTCATAGTGAATTAGTTGTGTGATAACTAAATTCATGTATAAAACTTTTGTATCTTTCTGTTGTAAATGTCTTTAAGACAAGATGAAGTATATCTCTTAAATCTAGCGCGCGAGTCTAGAAAAAGGATAGCACCGAAACTTTGCTATTATCAGAACTATAGTCTTGTAATAAGAGTTGTTACATATTGGAAAGATTATGCAGTTTTCATCCCTAAATTCAGGGGTTTCTGCAAAGAGAAAACATATTTATCTTATTAGTCTCATCTACTTATAGCACTGTTTATTTACTTTCATAAACTGTTTATCAGGATAGATTCACATCTAGCTATCCCTGATAACAATCATACCTCACTTTTGGTAAAAAGTAGTTAATGGCCTAATCACCGAACATTACTTGGGTCCTAATGAGTTTGGACCAATTTTGTCCAAATTATACCATTTGTGCATATACTAGTTTGTTATTTTAAATTTGAGACTACTCATTCTATAGATTATTAGTTGAAAATCAACTCTACAAAAAATAAATCAAAATGAAGATCATTTGGGTATCCGATCTTGCAAAACAAATGAACGGTTATGGTGAAGATCGGATACACAAATGACAACCGTTCATTTGTTTTGCAAGATCGGATACACAAATGATCTTCATTTTGACTCATTTTTTGTATAGTTAATCTTCAACTAATAATCTATTGAATAAGTGGTCTCAAAATTAAAATAACAAACTAGTATATGCACAAATGGTATAGTTTGAACAAAGTTTGTCCAAAGGGATCTTCATAAACATTCGTAAGTCTTCGTATTAGAGCAGTCAAATCTACGGAATGTGCAGTTTAAAGACTAAGATGGTTACACTCATGGCAATTCTAGACCGTAAATTTTGATTTCCTTACAGTAGCTAGCTAGAAATACTACAAGACAATCTTTCTCACTAAGCAATCATACAAATACCTACACAGACATAACATGACAGGAACAAGTTAACAACAGTTCCACGATTCCATGGAAATTGAGACCTGCAACCAATCACAAGGATTCCAGGAAACCAGTTCTTGACAGAACAGCATTCCTTACTTTGCTCAGGTCCCTGCCCTTTAGGGTCCTCCCAGCACCTTCAAATACAGAAAAAGAAGAAATCTGACTCCTTGCAAGCCTCCTAGCAATAAATTCATGCGGGGGTTCTTTTGCATCATAGTCCTCTTCCTCGTCATTGTTGTCCCGATTCCCAACTTCATCATCAGCATCAGCATCATCACAGTAATTATGCCATGAATTTTTCATGGAATTCTTCTTCGGTGTCTGGCCATACGCTTTTGACCATTTTGGAATATGAACCGGTGCAGATTGTTGCACAATGTTGGCTTCATGAGTGTTGTTGCTACTGCTGCCACTACCATAGTTGTGATTGCTAGCTTTCGGAATCATTCTTGCAGTGGTTGGGAGCCGTCTTAAAACAGAAACTGAGGATTCCTTGAATCTAGCAGTGCTGGTGTTTGAGGTTTTTCCATGTCTTATAACATCCCAGACATCCTCTTCCTCAAAATCTCCATCTCTCAAAGACCTCCAAACCCCGCTTCCCTGCCTTGAGAGATACCTATCTTCCATTTGTGGCTGCTTACCTATAGGGAGATAACAGAACCATTTTATAAATATAACAGAACTTCAGATGTGGATAATCTCTAGACCAAAGAAATTTGTTATACCAAAAGATGATTACTAGTTGAAGAGAAGGAAAGAGACAGTGGGAGATCCTCAAGAATTATCAAGAATCCAAAAGCAAAAACCCGAAAAAGGTGTCTCAGATGAGGGAAAAGAGAATCTACCTTTCTCTTATTGTGAAGTACCCCAAGAATCACAACTTTACCAATATTCCTCAGTGATATCTGCAATATGGTAAAGAAAATTCAGCTGAGTGTACTCAGATGGATTTCTTTTCCTTCTTTAAGAACTTTAAAAAAGAATAAGGAAGACGAAATTGATTTTGACAAGAATTCTATATCTTCTGTATGATAGATAGGTCTTACCTGAAGAAGAATGGAAGAGTTCCACTTAATGTAGACTCTATGGAGAACCTAAGCAGCCACAGAAACCAAAGGCTAGTGAAAAGGAAAATGAATAAGACAGACCTCTGGCTTTTGTTAATCTCCAAATTGATGGTTTTTCTTGGTCCCCAGAAAAGTCTTTCCAAGAAGAATAAAGATTGAAAAGAGAGATACTTTTCTTGTATTTTTACTTTCAGCCTAAATTGTAAGAAGTAAACACACACCTCAAAAAACCTTAGAAGCAAAATGGCCAAACAAATTTGGTCTTAAGCTTATCTTCCCAGCATGGATCTGTCAAGGTGCTGATGCTAGTTCCTATTAAGGGATATGATGTTTTCTCTCAGACATAAGAGTCCCTTCTTAATGGGATGAAGAAAAAGATGCAAACAACAAATAACAGTCTAGGAATGAGGGATCTGAAGTGATAATAAGTTTTAAGTAGTGGAGGCTTTGTTTTCAGCCCACTTGGCTTTGAGAAGAACAACAAAGCTCTCCTCAGCATCTCATATTACAGTTTCTTGTGAACGTGGGGGTGCGGTTGGTGTTATAATACTATATAATAAAAAATATTCTGATACAAAATTAAAGATTTTCTGCCTTCTGGTACTTCTCAGATTTGGTCATTTTTGTGAGAAATTTCCCAAGCCTCAGCTTACTGCAGATGCACACATGTTAAATTTAGATATTATTCAATGATTTACTTCCAAGTATAGATAGATCCTAAATTCATTCTCAATAACAGTGAGTCAACAGTTTTGTGATTTTAAGTAAGCAGCTCTGGCAAAATCTGCATCGACAAAGTTGCAATTACCAATTATTATATCCCTCTCCCATGCTATGTATCTAGCTAACTAACGTTATTTCTTAAGGGTAAATCCATACCAAAGTAAAAGTGAAAAAGTCAGAAGAAATTTCAGGGAACGTATACACCAAAGTAAAATTAGAAGAAATAATAACTTAGCCTGTAATGTTGCTGTCGGCCGTAGCAGTAGCCACCAATCTTGATTTTTACAGCATAGTTGAGTTGCTATCAAGAAATAACACTAGAGCAGAGTCAGCAGACATATGAACGTCAGCTGAAAAGATCATAATCATATTATAAACATGTAAAAGGTTCCTTAAAATGAGATACAGAAAGAGATAAAGAGATCCAAAAAAAGGTTGGTAGTGTAGCGGAATTTTTTTCGGCCGTCTGGGACATTTTGAAGAGGACAAAAGAGTGATGCATGTGAGGAGGAAGAAGAAATGAAAGAGAGGCATGAAGACAAATTTGTACAATCAAAGGGAAATGCATGCTTTTTTTGGAAGGTACCGAGTGGCCGTCATTCAACGGATTTGGCACTCAAAGCAGGAAAAACAGATCTGTCACCATGAGCAAAAAGAAAGGCCACCAAGAACTCTCAATCCATCTATCTCACTGATACAAGTTAAGACCAGATTCAAGGTTACCGGAACTAGCTGGGGCAGTAAAGTTTCGCGATGGGGTCTGAAAGTGTAGCTGTTACACACATGTGCGAGATGAAATTTGTCTTGGTCATGAAACCTCTCTGCTCATCTGGGTAGCTGCACATTACAGATAGGGTAAATAGACTCCCATTGTAGGAAACATCCATGCAAGACTGGGAGTTGTAAACGCGAACATCTTCATCCTTCTCTTAAGCAATTGAATACTAATTTCCAAATGAACAAAAGAAAGCTAAGAAGGCCAAAGGCACAACCTGGAGATCCCACATGGAGAAAATATGACGGATGATCATAAACTTGAACTACCAGTTTGGATACCTAAAGACCTCCAAATCCCGCAAGTGGTAAAAAGCTTTGTGACTTCAGACAAGGTAAACCGCTCCCTGATGGCACTAATATCTTTACCAGCGAACACATCCCCGACGGCACTCTCGTGGTTTCCCCTCACCATCTTAGGTTTCTAAGAGTAAACTTAATAATATGATCTATGAGTTCCTCACCAAAAAGTCCTAAATTCCTGATTTCCAAAATGATGATTAAGCAGATTTCACTAATAGAAGATTGAAGAGCAAATCAGTGGACACAATTGATGATCCAATAGTACATATAAATAAACAGCCTATGTAAGGTGAGTGAGCCATGGTTTTGTTTCTGAGTGATAAACCTAAGTGATGATTTTTCATTGTATCTGATCAAATAAATAAGAGGCACTGAACCACAAGGATTTCCCACCCTCCAACAATTACCTTTAAACAAATACCAGAAACATCTCTTATATGTTTAGGATTTAGTTTGAGATTTGGAATTCAGTCACAGATTTAACTGCTTCCTAGCACATTATTTACAATTTTCCAAAAAGGAATTGAATCAATACAGAAATAATAGAAATATGGCACCAATGGCAGAAATAAAAAATAGATAACTTTCATTAATATCTCATCATGAAAATTCAGTTTCTTTTACAACTAACAATCTCTATAGCTAAGCATGATTATGCAGATGCAACAGACTAACAGAACTTTTACGGTGAAGAATAATGCACAAAGTAGAAGTAATGAAGATCCAGAGATTACTCAAGTTTCTCTTAGTGCCTCAGCTCCAGCAACAATCTCCAACAACTCCCCAGTAATCTTTGCCTGTCATTGACGATTGTAAGACCTCTTAAGAGTCTTTGTCAACTCGACTGCATTGTCTGTGGCATTACTCATAGCATTCATTCTCGCCGCGAGCTCCTTAGCTGTTGACTCCTGCAACGCCCAAAGAATCTGACTGTTCAGGTACAACGGCATCATGGCATCAAGAATCTGAACAGGGTCTTGTTCAAATTCCATAAGCGGCGATATTCCTTTCCTCTCTTTCTTCTTCTTCTTCACATTGTCCCTCTTCAATGCCAATCTCCCATCCTTACTCGTCAGCCTAAACATCTCATCCTCCATTGCATCCACACCGTTCCCATTCACATCAACCACCTCACCTCTCGGTGACAACTGCAGCAATGTATGAATAACCAGTTCGGATTTCACTAACGACAAGAATTTAGTATACACCAGCTCAACCTTATCAACCTCCTCACTCACAAATAGCGAAAACACATCGTCAGCAATGACGTGCGCCGTCGGAAACACCCCTCCTTCCATCAACCTATCCACATCAATCTCCGGCCTACGCATAAAATAAGAGTTACCCTTCTTCCCAACACTAATGAGAATCACCTCCAACCCAAATTTCTTCAACTAATTCGATTCTGGGCCTTCTTGGTCAGAGCATTGTTGAAACCACCACATAAACCTCTATCGGTAGTAATAACAACAAGGGCTACTTTCTTAACAGGTCTAACATTTGTTAAAGGGATATCAGTGGCTTCATTTTGTAGCTGCTCGTTGATGTCGTATAGTACCTCGACTAGGTTCTCCGAGAATGGCCGGCCATTGATGACAGCGTCTTGAGCTCTCCGGACTCTGGCGGCCGCCACCAGCTTCATGGCTTCGGTGATCTTCTGGGTGTTCTTAACGGAATCGATTCGTTCTCGGAGTTCACGAAGGCCACATTGGATTGAGATTGATCGAGACTGTGGAGATTGGAGGGAGATTTGGGGCAAATGGGGATTTGGGTTTTGTAGAAATGAAGATTTTGAAGAGACCCACATGGATAAAGCCATTAGGCTTTTAGTTTTTCTGATGGGTTTTTCTGGGGTTTGTGAGTAAAGGTTTGAACTTTAAAGTTTAAACCATTGCAATTGAAATTCTATTTGGGTTTGCGCAAGACCATATTTTTCAGTCGGAAATGATTTAGAAAAGGGCTTTACCGGGACTGGTTCTGGACTCTCCGGCGAGGCTTAAACGCTGAGAAGTCAGAACCAGTCAATTATGGGTTTTTCTTGAAGAAGAAATCGAGGTTTAGACATGTCGTTTCAAGTTTACTGCCTTTCTCATATTACAAACGACACGTCGTTTTTTGGCTAGAAGAGAGAGAAGGAGAAGAGAGCTGAAAGTGAAACCCAGAAATTAGTGAAGCTGCAGTGACTGTGGAACGACAGTCGTAAATCAGAGAAATGTCGAAGTGGCTTGGGAGATTAGCTGGGATGTTCAGCAATCGGAGTATGGTCGGAAAAGACAAAGGCGGCAACCGATACTTCACCAGAATAGATGAAATTGATGGCGCCAGTGAGTTCCTCTCTATCCTTTTGTTCTTGTTGTAGTTTGAATCTTGGGTTCTCTTCAGTTTTTCATTTCGGCTACTCATTTGGGTTTTCATCATTGTATGAACAAATAAGTACATTTGCGTAGAACTAATCGAAGGAGGAGCTAGCCCTCACAGTTTAGTAACAAGATTTATATGAAGGGGACCTGCCACTGCTCACTAAAACTATAACATTGTGAAAGCCAGTGAACGTTGAACAAAACTGTACTGATGTTTGAGTAATCTTTATCTTTTAGGATCTTTTCTTTCTTGCAATCTATCGGTGGTAGATATACCGGTTCCAACTTAATCTAGTGATAACAGCTGCAAATTTAGCAATTGGCCTATTGATAGCACTTCATACAGAACTGTGGAGCCCCGAAAAATTATAAGGAGAGCAAATATTGTAACAATTAGCTAAGAAGGTAGCATGAGGGAGTTGAGTTCGAACCCCGGATCACATTGGAGAGAACCATGGGCTCATTACTCCTTCTAGCCACTGTTGTTGTGCTTGATCAAACCGGACAACACCACCAATTGCCGACAGACATTATGCGTCTGATACCAAGTCTACACACCTAGTTTGAATGCCCCTGTGAACATTCTGTCTTAGGAGCAGTCAAGGAAACATGGACGTAAATCGAATGATTTTGACTGTATCCAGGAACATATATGTAGCTGTATTACTTATTCTAGTATAGCATTCAGATAGCTAGCTTGATAATAGATAATTTAAGATAGCATACTGAATACCAAATTTTATAATGAATTGGTGCGTTGAGAGTGATGTAATTGCATACAAGCTAGTTTGGACTGGGGAGTCCATCTGGTATACTATCAAATATAGAAAACTGAATTTGAACTTGTACACTATCATGTGGCAACTTCACTGTAAAAGAAATCTAATGCTCTTTCTGTGTTGTCTTCCTATTTTCTCCCTCTCCTTGCCTTATCAGTGAAGGAGAAAAGGTGGGTGGTATTCAAGGGGGAGGAGGATCCGACCTCTGTTCCAGGTAATTATGTTTCACCTAATATAACTTTTTTCCAACATTGTCCCATTGTTCACTTGGAAAATGTTTTTATTTATTTTCTTTTATCAAGTTGGCAACTCTTTGAGCTGGTGAAATATGACATATTTTATATATACGATTATGGACTTTAATTTGGAAAAGCGTGCGTATTGCTTACTCTGGATTTCTTGTAATCACTTCATACACACCATTTGATCATTGTAGTTGAATGGATAAGTTGGCTCAACGGGCAACGGAAAAAGGCTCCAACACCAGAGGTACATCGAGATTTCTTCTAGTAGTTGATGGAGTATTTTTCTATTACCATTAATATATGAAATACAATGGGCTCATATGTTCTTAAAAGTTGATGTTATTCTGCTCAGGTAAATGATCTATAGTTCTTGGTTAAGAGACTCTCTGTCATCTGAAAATTTTCTTGATACCTTCAGGAAATGATAGATTTGGAAGCAAGGCGTGAGCGTGTTCGGCAAAATGTTGCTCGTATGTGTCATATTTACCATTATTATTTTGGCACCTTTTCGGCAGTAGAGTTATAGCTTTACGAAATGGAACAGTTTCTTATGAATTCACCAAAAAGAGATATCTTTTTTGTACAAAATTAGATATGAACCTATGAATAAATCTATAGGATCGTCTAGTAGGTAAAGCCATAAAAGCATGGAATACTTACAAACTGTAAATTACTACATGATGTTTTTGTTTTAGGTTTTGTAGATAAGGGAACTACTAACTAGAGAAGTTATATATGAGAACAGAGAGCCATTCACACTTCCAGATTGGTGGCCACTAGTACAAGATTAGCTGTATATTAATCTTTTCCATTGACCTCATAATATGCCTCTTACGAGTGCCATTGAAAGTTCCAAAGCATGGAGGTTGTTTTACTTGCATTTATTATGGCCGCCACTGTACCGTCCTGGTTCCATGCATGTGTGACACCTTCATAAGAGACCCTGCTGATTCCTTCAGTGGAACTTAATTATTTATTTTTCTGATTTTGGAAAGTTCTGAAGAAAGAAGAAGAGGAAAGAAAAGCAAAAGAGGGCATTACTCGCAAAGTCGTAAATGCTGGTGAGCTTTGTACAAGAACCTCTTGGTATCTTTAATATTATGGCCATGCGATGAACAAATGCATACTTATTTATATTTCATGAGTATAGGTAAAGCTGGAGGTCCAGACTTGAAAAGTTTTATTCGCCAATTTCCTGTGTCATCAGAAGGTAGAGTAGTTTGTTTTCCTCTTGGTAAACCATGCTTAGAATGTGTGTATTTTTTTTAAGGATCTTATGACTCTTAATTGTCAGGTCGTATGTTAATCATAGTTGCATTAGTGTAAGTTTTGCTAAAAGTTATGTTCTTTTTAATGAGGAATTCTACTTTTAGCCTTTAGGGTTATCTTTCAAATTGCATAATCTTGATTCACTATAATCATGTTGATTATAAGTATTAATTACTGTTCTTTCATAGAGTGTGTGAAGTTACTTTTATTCTTAACTTATCTCTACCTTGTCTGTCCTGAAAGGTGACAAACACAAGGAAGAAACTAATGAGACAAGGTATGTCAGCTAAGCTTTATACAGGCACATTATGAATAATAAGTTTTAATAATAAGCACGTATACTGGGAATGCAAGCATTCTGTTGTCATAGATACGTTTTACCAACTTTCTTGACACCATTTTGTTCTTTCAATCATTACATATTTGATTAAATAATTCATCTCAAAATGTGGGTTTTCTAATTGTCCACACTACCGTGTTTGCAGGACCTCCAAAGAGAAAGAGGCAGAAAATGAGAAAGTTTCAGAGTATGACCTACTTACACCTTAACATCATGAATAATGTAGATACTTGGAGAATGCTGTTACGCTGAATCTTAATAGAAAGAAACCCAAATATTCATAAAATATAATATATATATATATATAATCATATATTGATAAGTTGAAATAATTCAATTGGCCACTTTTTGCCCAAACTACCTTTGCTCTATGTTAATGATTGTGCACTCTTGAACTTCTTTCCAGGTCCACGGAGCCAACAGGATCTGGTCAAACTTTCAAGCCAGGGACATGGCAACCACCAACATGACGGAAAACTGATATTGCAGGCACAATCCTAGAAGTGTAAGAAAATCCTTGTGTCCAAGTATGATGCACATTGTTGAGTTATTAGTGTGATGCTCTTGACGATTTTTTGGCAGAACTCATACCTTCAATTTTTCCTGCTTCCTATTCGCATACCCGACACTGCTTATTGAACAGTTATTTGCAGTAATTGTTTGGATAAACTGAAAGTTTATTAGAACTGGGACGCCCAGAGAGTAGGGGAAGAGTCTTTTGTAGTGGTAGTTCCTCTATTTTGATCTAATTATAAAGTGAACACAAAGTTGTACACCAGATTAAATTACATTGTTGTACATTGAAGTCATCCCCATGACTATAAGTAAATCATTTACTTTTTGGTGCTCAATGTTCCGAGTATTACCTTTAATTTTAGATTTTAATGCCTTATTAGAACTGGATTTAGTGTTATAAGGATCAATGTTGCTCCAGTTTTTCTCGTCATTTGACTGGTTTATGTGAATGTGAGAGTATGATAGAGAATAGAATAAACTGGAATCAAGCCTGCTTAAATTGAAAGTTGAAGTATAATACCAGCTGAAGCGATGAGAAAACAAGTTCATTGTTATGACTCTTCTTGAATGATGTTGAATGAAATCTTGATTTTTGCGGACCCTGCAAACTCTTCTTGCTCATCCTTCCAATTTCTTTCTATACTGTTTTGAGAGTCCCCAAGCTTCCTTTTCACCCATGTAGCAACTCTCCTAGCTTGACCTGGATTTATTATGTTAACTCTACGTGTAACATGTATGTCGTAAATATACATACATCGATTAGTGGTTGTAAGTAACACACGAATTTGGCTTTCACATTCGGCTTCTGATGATTTTAAGTGTATGACGTATGAACTACATGTATGTGTCAAAACACATTGTAAAAGACAGAAGTTCTGTTTGGGCTAAACATAAATGATCTTTATTCGTGGGTTTTAGTTATAATTATTGGGCCAATGCCTATGACCCGCACGAGAAGAGCTTTCCTACGGAAGGAAGAAATTCTGAATGATCCTAAGAAAGTAAAGGCTGAGGGATTCTTGGCAATTAGAGTCATTTAATGATATCAATTGTTAGAATCTTATCACTATGACAAATAATTACATGATGCCTATAAATAGAGGAAAACTTAATGTAATCGGGACCTCTACACTCATACATACACTTTGCTCTCGGAAAACACAACCTTCTCTATGCTAGAAAACCCTACTTCCGACGATCCAAGGATTCTCATCAGATAGGACGTGAGGTATTCGAAGATTCAAGGACGTGACAACCGGTGTTCTCAACACTCGTCAAGGAGATTGCTCTTCTTTGCCCTGGATAAGGTGTGTAAAGTATTGATTCCTATGGCTCAGCAATGAGATCACGAAATTCAAGTTCTAGGTCACTAGGCAAAAAGAACTCATGGTTGGTACTCTCCCCGTTTCAGTCGTTTTTTAGAAGTTCAGTAGCAGCGACGCGATTGACGTTCAATGTTCTGTCCCACAGCAGTGGCACACCTAGCACGCACACACACGAAAGAGACAGTTTGAAATTTCTTCGGCTTCCTGGAAATTTTGCGGCCAAACAAGTTCATATGTCTAGTTTGCTCAAGTTTCATCGACCTTATAGTTTATAGTTTATGAAAGCTACATATAGATTATAGACCTGCTTCTACTATGGAATCTAGCCTTTAGGTATAATTATTTTAAATAAGCTACAGTTCTTTTAATTTATCAAGCACATCAAACTTAAATTACATAAAATAAATCAGACAACTTGTTCTTTGTAGAGGATTGTGTTATTATTTGAGGATATTCTTTAGGTGTTTATTGTAATTAGGGGTTAAGGCTCTTCGTCTGCCCCTTGTACTCTATAGTTTATTTTATCAAGACTTGAGAGCAGCCGCTCTAGCCCTTCTTTCAAAAAAAAAAAAACTTTATACAACTTATGATTCAGTGAAGTTTTGGATAGTATTCTGGATGTACTTCTAGTGGATGGTTGTAATGTATCATGAGATTTATGCCTTATGTCCCACTTGTTGTATTCTTCCACTTTTTTTTTTATCTGAAAGAGTGACTTCATTGATAAAAGAAACTACAGTACATAACGGAGCCCAAGCATAGCCTTGGGGAACTCAAAACAAACTCTGAGAGAACAAAGCATTAACATAAAATAATGCTAAAAAAATACTTAAGCAATCAGAATAAACATAGCAAAAAAGCCTACTGCTCAGTTACAAGAATCAGGAGGGCAAGGTAATCCATCATAGGCTAGAACGTCCATGAGAAAGGTTGGGGGTCTGTCCAAACCAAAGTGCTCAGCCATTCCTTTGTAAACCTTACGGCTACATCTGCAGCTCGGTTGGTTTCCCTTCTGATCCAATCCCAATTGATCCCATTACACCATCTTTGAAACTGCCTGAACTTTTTAATGAAGGAGTAAATCCTCCAGTCAACCTCATCATCCTCCTTGCTAAGGTCCATTACCAAGTTTTTGCAGTCACTTTCAACAACCACATTCTTCATGTTGCAATCCTTAGGTAGTCTAGTTTCCAGCACCAAGGCTTCAGCTTCAACTTCTAATGCTAATTTGTGATTACTGCACTTGATATCCCCTGCCAAATTTTTTTCACTTTTATCTCTAATAATGGTTGCAGCTCCAGCTCTTCTCAATTTGGAGTCTCATGCCCCATCAATATTTCCCTTGACAAAGTTGTGGGGAGGAGGGCTCCATCTTATGGAGATATCACAAAACTGGTATGAACCACTAGCCGCACTGTAAGTAGCCAAAGCTGACTTAAGCTCCATAATAAAACTATTGGCTTTACAAATGGTTGCCATAGGGTTAGGTTCTCTTTGTTCAAAGACAAAATAGCACCTCACTTTCCACACTTCCTAAGCTAAAACACCAATATCCAGTAGCACATCTTCTTTGTCCACTTCAGTAGGGGCCGAATTCAAAATGTGATGAATCCAGTCTTCCAGAGTTGTCATTGATGCCTTGGTGATTCTCAAACCTGGCTTACTACCAAACTAAACCCCTTCAGTCAATCATATAGTAGAATGCAATGCTTAACTGTCTCATCGAACTTACCACATATTGGACACAGGGGAGGGTATGAGATAATGTTCCTCCTCACCAAGTTTGATAGACAAGGCAGAGAGTTTGAAATTGCATTTCATAATTAGAACATTTTGACCTTTGGTATCAGTTGCTCCCCATAAAAATTTCCATGTAGCCTTGCTACTAAAAAGAGAGGTAGAGGTTCCATTGAGGTTTGGTTCCTACTTAAAGAGGGTTCGATATCCTTACTTAACTGAGAACTGCCTTGATCTAGTGTATGGCCAAATGATTTTATCATTGCTCTCTTTGCACCAAATTCTCATATTCTTCATCGACTTCAGCTCACTTTGAGAGAAAAAAATGTGTAAGATGATCAACGTTCCACTCACCAGAGCTAGGATCAAAGAGCTTACATTCTTGAAGAGGAATGAACTTGTTTAGACTGTAGACAAGGTGCAGTTTTCCATCACCATTGTCACTGATTCAGTGGTCCTTCCAGACGTTAACCAACTTCCCATAATTGATTTTCCAACGGGCTTTTTCTTCAATAATAGCTCTCCCCTCCAAAATACTACTCATGCCCCAAGATTCCTGAGACCAACGTTTCGTCGTTAAGAACTCCCCATAAGGATAGTACCTTGCTTCGAGGACCCTCACCCATAGAGCATGGGGGTTTTTAAGAATCCTCCAACATTATTTTGCCAAGAGAGCTATGTTGAAACATTCGACGTCCCAAAACCCCATCCCACCATCTAGCTTGTTCTGGTAAAGCTTAGACCAAGATTTTCAGTGAACACTATTAGAGTCAGGGGACTTAATCCACCAGAACCTAGCAATATTGGAGTTCATGGCTTTGCATAGGGTGATTGGAAGCTTGAAGATAGACATGGGATATGCAGGAACTGCCATTGCTACTACTTTGATAAGAATTTCTCTACCTACTTGTGATAGGAAGTGTGATTGTCATCCCTCAATTTTGCTTCTGAATATTCTCTCCTTTACATAGCTAGGAGCCTCCGTCTTAGACTTTCGCCAATGAGTAGGTAACCTAAGGTAAGTCCCTAGAGAGTCAGATGGATCTATATTCAAAACCCCTACCACATTTCCCTCATCTCCAGAGGAGTATATTTTGTAAAAAAGAAGGAAGATTTCGAATAATTGATCAACTACCCAGAAGCATCACAACACCTCTTGAGAATATTGAATAGAACAGTGCAGTTATCCACAGAAGCTCTCAAGACGAATAAAGCATCATCAGCAAAGAAAATGTCTGAGATTCCCGGACAATGTCTACTAAGCTTAATCCTAGTAAGCAGCTTGTTGTTTATGGCAAAGTTGATATTCCTAGAGAGGACCTCACTTACAATGAGAAACAAGTAGGGGAAATGGGATCTCCTTGTTGAAGACCTCGTGAAGGAGTGAAAGAGGTCCCCAAACTCCCATTCAACTTAATCGAGAAGCTCACAGATGACACACAATTCATCACAACCCCTTCATCAAACCCAAATTTCAGCAAACTCGCCTCAAGGAAGTCTCACTCTACTTTATCATACACTTTACTCATATCAATTTTTAGGCCAAGTTTGTATTTCTTTTACTTCTTCCTCAAGTGCAAGTAGTGAAAGGCTTCATGAGCGAGGAAGATACTATCCTAGATTTTCCTTCCTGGTACAAACGCGTTCTGGTTTTCCGGGATGATCAGAGGTAGAAGAGACTTAAGCCTGTTTGCTAGAAGTTTTGATAGCAACTTATAGGAATTATTGAAATTGGGTGACTAAGTTAGGGTTCAGGGACTTTGGGATTATGCATATGTTGGTTCTATTGAGATGCCTCAAACTCGGAATGTTCCTTTGAAGATAGAGAACGGCTTCCAATACATTCATCTGCACCACATCCATAAACTTTTGGTAAAAAGGGCCTGGAAAGCCGTCGGGACCAGGGGCTTTGAGCATGCCCAGTTGCTTGATAGCACAATGAACCTCCTCCTTAGAGAAATGAGCCATAAGGAAAGAATTGTGGGCAGGGGTGATGAGTGTTGGAACAACATCCAGAATGTCTTTCTAATCCCTAGGCCTCGAGGATTTAAAAAGCTCCTGGAAGTAATTCTTGAACTCTCGCATGATATCCCCTTCATCGGAAATAGACTCACTACTCCCAGTATATAACTCGGTAACATGATTGATAATTCTTCTTTTTACCGTTGACAAATGAAAAAACCGGGAATTATGATCTCCCACAACAAACCAGTTAGCCGAGCTTGTTGTTTCCAGTACAAGTTATCTCTGTCCAAAGCAGCTTCTAAACAGTGCCTAGCTTTACCTTCCTTCTGAGGATCAACAATAGCTTCTGCTTATATAGAGTGTAGCTCTTTTTTCAGCTTCTCAATCAAGAGTCTATTATTTTGGAATTTCATTTTACTCTAAGCAAGCAAAGCCCTTCTACACTCCCCTAAATCATGAAGTCAATTCCACACAGGAGAGAAAGAATGATTATAGCTCTGATCACTTCTTCACATTCCTCATCCTCAAGCCAGTACACTTCAAGCTTGAAAGGTCTCTTGCTAATATAGTGGCCACAATCCGTAGCTATAAGAAAATGGGTGTGATCAGATCCTACTCGAAGAAGATGCTCAACAAGAGTATTGGGCCACAGATCCAACCAAGTGGCATTCCCCACAGCCCCATCAAGACGCTCATGTATGAGATCATCCCCATTCTGATTATTACTCCATGTGAAGGGGCTACCAGAGGAGCCAAAATAATTTAGGCCAAAAATGATTCGTGAAGTCACCAAGGTATCTGGGTTAATTCCAAATCTAATCAAAACCCCCACTCTTCTCCTCCCTTACTAAAATATCATTAAAGTCCCCACAGATAATCCATGAAATATCCATCGAATTGTTCCAACACTTCAAGCCTTCCCAGAAAGCCCCATTCTCGCGTTGGTAAGGAGTTCATAAACCCCAGTCAATCTCATAACCATTCCTGAGGATATAATCTTTACGACGACATCGATAAAGTGTGGGAAAGTATTTACAATCTGGACCTCCACATCCAAGCGCCACCATAAAGTGATACCACCAGCACCATTAACTGTATTGATAAAAAAACTTCTATGATAACCAAAATTGCCTCTTGACCTTCTTAACTCTATAGTTTTTCTGTTTAGTCTCGCATAGAAAAACCAGAGAAAAGTCATGTTTTCGGGTGATATCACCCAGGTACTAGACTGTCGAAGGTCGACCCAAACCTTGACAGCTCTAGGAGACAAGGTTGATCATGGCCCCTCTGTGGCTACATCAGGCTAGCCACCACAGCCCGAAAGAGACATCGCGCTTCCATTATCAGTAGAGACATCCTCAATTGCTTCACCAACATTGTCCACCTATCCGGATGTATCAGCTTCCTCTTCTTCAACCTTTGTGAAGTTCATACCACCCCCATTGACACCCACAATGCTGCCCTTCATGATTCCTTCAGGAAAAGACTCCAAGAAATTCTTGTTGAAAGATCCAGCATGTGGTACAACACTAGCTGAAGGTTTGAAAACCTGCCACAAAGCCAACTCCAGTTTATTTCTCTTCTTTATCATCTCGGGATTGATCAAAGATAAGTTGCTTTCCTCTATCTGAAAAGACCCCTTCTCACATGCAACAGAGCCATTCTCAACAACCCTAGTCAAGACATCATCGCCAGTAAGAGCAGCACAATTAGATGGGATGATAGGGGCTTTATCTCGTCTCCTGTAAGCTCGAATACTTCTTTTAGAGCGGAGAGGCGATACCAAAGGTGAATGGGTGACTAGGGAGGACGAGGTTGGAATATGGTTTGGGAACTCAATAGCTTCCAGGTTGGTCGGGGGTCTCGCAAAAGCTCTAGTTTTGAGAGGTCTACTACATGGGATCTGATCAATCTCCAAAATGGATCGCTTGCATGTATGATTGACCTCACCAGTGTTAAGTAGAGGAGTGGGTTGCTCTGAACCAGAGGTAGCATCATACGTATCGTAGAATTGTCTTCTCCAATTCGCAAAAGGGGTTGCCTAGGTGAGAGTCTGAGGATGGTTGTCCTCGATTGTACCTAGCACTTCTCAGTGAGAAAGAGGAGTCGGGGAACTTTGGAAACTCAGACAAGCCAAAATTACTCTCATCATATAACATCGATTTCGAGTAACCCAAAGGTAAAGGCTTCATATTGGGCTTGAGTTTTGAACTAGATGAGAGGAAATGGAGGCCCAAACTCAAAGAAATATCCCCCCTGGTTATCGTCATGACTTTCTGGTTTCGAAATTGGAATGGACCCAATGGTCAAAGAGCCCATGGTTCTTTTCCTTTTTGCAAGCGAATTAGGCCTGTCAGAATTCCCCTGGTCCACAATAAAATTTGAAATTGATAGGTCTTGCCCATCAAGGTTAATCACAGGACCACATGGAAAAGTCTGACCTTCATTCTCTTGTCTTGAGCATCCTGCTTCTTCCATCGCTGTCCTACGCGTGCTCAAATTGCAGGCCTCGATTACTGCCGCAACAGTTATCGCCCATCTTAGCCAGTGAGGGCTAGGATAGGGGTTTAGACTAATTTTATTTCCCATGTTCACCCTTCTACCATCGTTGTACAACTCAAAAATCTTCTCTGCATGGGGAGTTGCTCCAGGGAACCGACGTTTGCCCATTGTGCAAACACCCTCACTCATGACACCATTTGACCGTTGGTCATCATCGTCTTGGGATAAGGGTTTACTTGGGATACATGTTGTGACAGCTTGGGAGACGCTCCATACTCCTTTGCCCTTAGGGTTTGGGCCTATACCGTGACTTTTCTTCTTTTCCGCCACCGTTGCTAGTTTCATGGACCTCACTGGAGCTGGCTTGTTGCGATAAGCACGCTTATTAATCTCTCAGATTGTCAGAGGCCATGCCAAATATCTCATGCTTTCTCCTTCCTTGGTTCCTTGAGAAGTTTGAAATTGCATTTCCAGCAAAAGCTACCCAGACCTTCATAGCAATATTGGACACGTCTACTCTCATATTCCAAAATCGGTAGCCAGAAACCGGTGAAGAGTGGATTACGAGCGTCTAGCCGAATATGCAGCTTGAGGTAACCCCTAAGAAAGATCTCGTTAATAAAGATCTCATCCATATCCTGCAAGCAAGGTAGAGACAGGGAACCAAAGCAGTGTTGCACCCCTAGGAGGTAGAGATTAGCAAACGAGGATGAAATTGAGGACCACAAGAAGAACGTAAGAATATCGGGGAAAAATGTGATTGGGGAAAACAGGAAAACTAAAGAAATTAACCAAACAAGATAAGATTGAGCATGGATGAGGTTGGAGTAGAAAAGAGGAGGGAAGTGAAGCAGGGTTACAGAGTTTTGTGAGGAAGAATTTTATAGAAAAGATGCAAGGAGTTTTTGGGTGGAGCATGTGAGTGGGGAAGGGAAAAAGTTTGAAAAAAAGTTTTGACTCAGGAAAGTCAACCAACGTAAAAAATCTAGAGAGAATGAGAAGCTTCTCTCTCTAGAATCCATGTAGACATGTGGACGAGCTTCTGAGCTACTAAGTCGGTATCAAACCCCTTATTAAAAAATATGTTATTTCATACCCTTTTCTAAACTGAGCCAATGCATGTAAACAATGATGGAGGGGATCCGGCTAAAAACCCCATACACTATCCATATAAGACCAACCGCACTGGCGAGCACCCGGGGTGGGGGGGGGGGGGGGGGGGGGGGTTTGCTCGAGCTTTAGGTGGGGCTGACCGATTTTGCTCGAGCAGCTCGATTTTGGAGCGCGCACCAGCGAGCAGCACGCCGAGCAGTCGTCGTTGACGATTTTCTCCGGCAAATGGAAGAGCAAATAATGCTCCGATGGTTGCTCGACTGCCTGGCAGATCCCACGGCACGTGGGTGACGTCAGGCGAGTGATTTTTTTTTTTGGTCAGTAAAAGAGTTAAAAAAAATTCTCAAACTCTCCCAAATATTTGCCTATAAATACTACTTCAATTTTTTCTCAACTCACACCAATTTGTGCACAACAAATTTCACTTCTCCTTCCATCTCCTCTCTCATTTCGTTTAGCATTTGTTCCAAAACAATGTGCACACATTGGCTTCCTTTCGAAGATTTACAAATGTGTATCTCTTTTATGCCTCATAGCATTGATGAACACAACGACAACAAACAAAAGAAGGAGAAATTGTGGGAGACAATTCATGAGGATTATGTGAAAAATTGGAAGCCAACACAAGGTGAGTATTCTCCGGAAGAGCCGAGGACCCGAATCGCGCTTGCATCTCACTACAACAAGTTCAAGCTACTCTTGCAAAAATAGGAAGTATATTTGTATGCGGCACGACAACGTATAGCTAGCGGCACTTTGCTAATGGATGAAGTAAGTTTATTTTTTTGTAGCATACATTTTATAAATTTTATTGTAGCATAATGTTGAATTAAATTATGTAGCGTACATTATTTTTTTGTAGCATAATTTATATATTTAATTTGAATAAATTATGTAGCATGCATTATTTTTTTGTAGCACACATTATTTTTTTGTAGCATAATTTATATATTTAATTTGAATAAAATATGTGGCATGGTGAAATAGCTAATATAATTATTTTATTAGGTCAAGCAAGCTCAATCATGTTACTATAAGGAAAAGAAGAAAGTGTTTACACACTTTGAATGTTGGGAAGTAGTTAAGAATCATCCATATTTCATTTCGGTGATACCAAGTACTACATCTCCATATGCAAGTAGTTACCAACATACTCCTTCCGCAGCCGAATCATCTCCAACCATTAATTTGGATGACGAAGAAGTGAATAAGACACCTCAAAGGTGGCCGCTCCCTCGAGTCCGCCTAGACCAATGGGAACGAAGGCGGTAAATGAAGCGATGCGACAAAAGAAACAAGGTAAGACTCCTATTAAGCAACGAGTTGAGGTTTTGCATACCATTGCTAGTGACCAAGCATTGTGTCAATCCAAGAGGATAGCACATAATGAAAGTGAGCTTAATTATTACGCGGAGTACATAGAAATCCACAGGCGGAATGAAGCAAGGACGGACAAAGAGTTGCGATTGAAGAAATAAGAGGAGGAAACGAGGATCATGACAATGGATTTGGAGGCAATGACCCCAATCTCAAAAAGATATTTTACAAAGAGAAAATTAGTCATCCTTAATGAAGGAGAACCTAGTCAAGATCAACCTACCGATGAAACATATTTGGATTGTTATCACCCAAGTGGCGTGTTCTTTCCATTGTAGTTATAGTATTGTACTAAGAATAAATCTGGGTTTGGCTCGTCATTTTATGTAATTTAAATTTTCAAGAAATAAAGATGCAATTTATTTATTAAGATGAAATTGAAATACACATTAAATTAAAACTCAAGCTTAATAATTAAACACACATACAAAAATTAAACTAAATTTAAACACAAGCTTAATAATTAAACACACATATTTAGGATAATATTTAGAGTATCTCGCCGGTTTCCAACCTCCAATTGTGTTTCACCAAGTCCTTCTGAAGCTCTCTATGGATGTAACCAGATTCAAGATCGGCAACACGGTCGTGAAACCTTTGTATATTGGCTCCATCTCTACTAATTAGATCAAAAGGAATTCGATTCCCTTGTTCATCCACCGACCCATCATAAACCCGGAAAGCCCTCGATGGATTTTGCACGTCTTCTTCTTCCTCATCCTCATCCTCATCCTCTACGTTTTCTTCCTCAATAATCATGTTATGTAATATGATGCAAGCTAACATGATGGTAGTCATTACCGATTTGTGGTGCAATGTACAACTATGACGAATAATTGTCCATCGAGATTGTAAGATGCCAAAGGCCCTCTCCACATCTTTCTGGTATGCCTCTTGTTTCTTTGCGAAGAGTTTATCTTGCGGCGTCTGGGGATTAGAAATTGTTTTGACGAATATAGAGTACCTTGGATATATTCCGTCAGCCAAATAATAAGCGTGGTTGTACCTCTCTCCATGGACTTCATAGAACACAGTTGGGCCTCTTCCTGCAAGGACCTTTGAAAACACATTCGATAGGTGGAGCACGTTAATGTCATTTTTGGCTCCAGGACACCCGAAGAAACTGTGCCATATCCATATATCATACGAGGCCACCGCCTTCAGAATAATAGTTGGGCGACCCTTTCGACCTGAGTATGCCCCTTGATAGGTGGTTGGACAGTTCTTCCACTCCCAGTACATGCAGTCGAAACTTCCAATCATGCCTGGAAAGCCTCGGCGTTGACCTTTAGTTAGGAGTCACGTGAGGTCTGCCGGTGTTGGACTGCGGAGGTATTTTGGACCATAGATTTTATACACTTGGCTGCAAAAATCCTTCATGCATTCCAGGGTAGTCGACTCCCCCATCCTTGTAATTTCAGTGCACTGATCCGTAGCTGCCCCGTACATCAACATTCGCAGAGCACCGGTCAGCTTTTGTTCGGGAAGAAGCCCTAGCAATCCAGTCGCATCTGGTCTTTGATGCCAAGATTGGTCGTAGTTGCAGAGATCCGTCATGATAATGTTCAATCGGTTTCTGCTCATCCTATACCGCCGGCGAAATTCTGCCGCCTCGAAGTTGGGACTCTTGATGAAGTATTCAGCCATGAGATTGCGTCCCCTAGATGGCCTCTGTTGTGGATGATTCAGTTTTTTACCGCAACGTGAACCGCTTGGTCGTGAGGGTTCATCGTCGTCTTGTGCTTCTGCCATGACCACCTGATTGTTGAATGATTGCTCCATATCGTCATCCTCTTCTTGCTGACGTTGTCTCCGCCTGAAAAAATTGGGGAAGTTGAAAGGATCCATCCGAGTGATGAACAAGGAAATGTTGCTAAGTGTTTAGAGAGATGAGTTATCTACTCGGATTCTTGTAGATGGTGTGAGTCAACTATGAGTGAAAGATGAACGTTTTATAGCCAATTGTAGATAATCCGATTATTAAAGATGAACACACGTGTCGCATCGTAATTGGTCGAAAATCTTACTGAAAATCTGGTTCAATTATTTTATCGACGACACTATCTCGCAGCGACACGTGTCGCATCGTAATTGGTCGAAAATCTTACCGGATATCTGGTTGAATTATTTTGTCGACGACGTTATCTCTTAGCGACACATGTCGGATCGACATTGGTCAAAAATTTCATCGAAAATCTAGTCCAATTATTTTACCGACAATGACACATGGCGGTGACACGTGTCAATTTTTAATTAGTCGAAAATCTTTTCAGAAATCTTGTATAATTATTACTGATAAAGACACGTGTCACATTATTATTGGTGGTAAATCTATCCGATAAATAATTTTTAAACATTTCACAACACGACAAAACTGATTTGCTTAAAGCAAATAGTGAATGTGTGTGTGCAAAACTTGATTTGCTTAAGCAAATCTTGGATGTATTTTACTTGAAGCAAAATACTCTTTTGTTTTGCTTATTACTCTGCTCACGGGTGCGGATGCTCTTACAACCCAACACAAAAGCCTAGCAATTTGATCTGACACATTGCCCTCTGCGACGACAAAACTAGCTGAGTCGCCCAATATTCTCACTTGGCCTCCAACCTGGACTCAGCTCCTCACGACGTCCATTGCGACCTGGTTAGTATTTTACAACTCCCTTTTCTCCTTCTGTCGCGGATTATGTTTATTACTGTGTTCTTTACTGCTCAATTAGGTTTACATCGTGTTAATCTCTGCGGTGCTTTTTGAAGGCCCTAATGTATGAGTGTATTACTAAAGCTAACCCAAGTTCATATAAAACAAGTATAGCGCCTGGTTCTGGGGTTGTAACGAAATATCTGCTACAGAGGTACATCGTAAAACGCTCACGGACTGCTTTTAAACTTGCTGATAGCCTAATACATTGTTTATGAGCTAGTTTCCATATTCATTTCTGGTTTGTGTCTGCTCTCCAGTGGTTTGCAGAAGTATTTAAACCAGCAGGGTTTTATTATCGTTGGCTTCGGCTGCACAACGTGTATTGGAAATTCTGGAGATCTTGATGACTCAGTTGCCTCTGTAATTTCAGATCATGGTATTTGGAAAGTTCAAATTTCAAAATTCAGTTATTAGTGAGTATAGCAACAATCTATCACGCATTCACGCCTTCCTTCTTTTGTGGATTCTTACAAGTATAAAAATCATAGACTGTTGATATTCCCTTATGTGAGTCTTGTGTCTGAGATCTTGGGGGAGGAGTGGATTTGAGTTTGATGTTCTCCATGAACTTTGAGGTCTTTCTCTGCAACTTTGACGGTTTCCATTTCCTATACCCAGCTTAGTCTTGTCATGGTTGCCTTTGCAGACATTGTTGCTGCAGCTGTTCTTTCTGGAATTGGAACTTTGAAGGCCGTATTCACAAGAGCTAATTATCTTGCTTCGCCTCCATTGGTTGTTGCTTATGCACTTGCTGGCACAGTATGTATGGACGGTCTTTGTGGTAGTACATAATTGTTGTTTTCTCAATCCTCGACTAAAGGATGATGTTGGGACATAATCAAGATACCACACTTCAGCATCACTGAAGTTACTCTTTGTAGAGTCTCATTTCTTTCCTGTCTTTTACACTAGTGCAATAACTCCAGTCTATAAGCTATATATTTAAACTTTTCTAATCCTTACAGGTTGACATTGATTTTAATAAAGAGCCAATCGGAGTGAAGTATGGCAAGTATATCTGGCCTAGTAATCAAGAAATAGCACAGGTACTTTTTATTTTTGATACTTCACAGTGCTGATATATATTTTTGTGCAAATTGTCCAAACCAATGACGAGGTCCATTGGAGTTTAGAGTATAATGTGGAGTTTGTAGGTTCTTCAATCTCTTGTCTTGCCTGATATGTTTAAGAGCACATATGAGGCCATTACAAAGGGCAATCGTTTGTGGAACGAGCTCTCTGTCCCTTCCTCGACCCTTTATTCATGGGATGCAAACAGGAAGCTCGTCCTACATTCACAAACTCTGTTCTTCTCTTTCTTTCTATGTACACACTATTGGCGGAAAGTGTGTCATGCATGTTACTCATGTATGCTTTTAAAAAAGAATGTGCATAATGTATTCGTGTATTAGCGAATTTGTAGAACCACGGCTTATATCAGAAAAGACAGAAATGAGCTATAGCTCTATATGAAAATAAACCATGGTAGCTCTCGAATCGTCGGATCCCTACATTGCTGCTGGACCTTCATCATCTTAGGCCTTCTCCAGTATTGCCAGCCTATAGTAGTTTCATGTTTGTAGTACCAACTACGTACGTGCGCGCACCAAATAAAAGTTTGTATAATTGTGTATAGCCAAGGGCCTCCTCCTTTGAATCAGATCGAGGACTGATTTAACTCGCCAAAAGAGTTTGTTTAATTTGGTAGTGAGGAGCCTTAGGCTTTAATATGAGTAGACGATAGCGATCTTAATCCATTGTCTGCTTTGCGTCCAAAGTTACTCACTTTTTGAAGGCCTTTACTAGCTTTCCAGATGCTTAAGAGACTTTCCGCCCAGTGGTTTCAAAGCACATGATAATTGTTAACCAAATGGAACCAAATATTAATTAGAGTTGAAATGATCGGCATGGTCATGAGAAATTTAACCTGTTCAAGAAGAAAAAAATGTCCCCAGCTAGCTAGCTTGCTACCAAATTTCTGCATCCATGGAAACACGTACTCTGACCGAAACCAATCTTGCCCGTGATCGATGCGTGTGGTAATGATTTTTTCCACTATAAAAACCTTCAAAAAAGAAGGGGTGTACGAGAAATAGGAAAGTTGACAGTTCATTCTGGCATGACATATTGTATAATTAAAAATGCTACAGTATTGAGCACGCTGCATAATTCAGTAAAAACACAAAAGATCGATAAAGAAACAGGAAAAGAAAAAAGGAAGTTTGCGTACAGTTTTTCATTTTATTTCTATAATATTTTGTGGTCGGAATTGGAAGCTTAGCAAGCTCCACCGGATATAAATAGCCGAACCCTGCGCCCTTGCACAATCCAGACCTACACGAGAACACATATATCTAGTGCAGCAGTGGTATCATTATTACCACTACTACTACTGCTTCTGCTACTCTGTCTCTAGCTCTTTCTCTTTCTCCCCTAATGGTGAAAGTAAGAACGAAAACTACGTATACTATGTCGTGGGTAGTACTGTTGTTTCCATTGATGTTGCTGATCCTGCTTCAGACAGTGGAAGCGAAAGTGCGACACTTCAAATGGGACGTGGAGTACATGTTCTGGTCTCCAGATTGCCAAGAGAACGTGGTGATGGGAATCAACGGCCAGTTTCCGGGACCGACCATCAGAGCCAGAGCCGGCGACACAGTTATGATCGAGCTGACCAACAAGCTTCACACGGAAGGAGTTGTGATTCACTGGCACGGTATCAGACAGTTTGGAACACCCTGGGCTGATGGCACCGCTTCCATCTCACAGTGTGCCATCAACCCCGGAGACACTTTCCATTACAGGTTCAAACTTGACAAGGTAACAATATATATCTAGCTAAATATTCTCTCTTGATTAGTTTTCCTTAGTTTTATATGTAGGGGTGGTGAACTAGACAAACACTCGTGCGAATTTTTTTTTTTTTGAAATTTAATCCTTTGACATTTTCATCACAAGATTTAAGAAAATCCTTAATGACAATAACTAACAAAATATTTTATTATCAATTGATTTCAAACTATTTTACGTCTCATGCCACAATTAGAAAAAAAATTGAATAAAAAATCAGCATTTAATCTAAACTCCTAAAATTAGGTTTGTGATTCAAAACGTACAAATGTTAACAGTCCATGATAATTGATAAGAATAAATCACAATATACTATTATGTAATTACTGAATTCATAGACAACAGTGCGTCGAATTTTGAAATGATTACATATATTCATGATATAGGCATCTTAATTTTCGAAATAAGGTAATACATAAATTAGGTAAAGTATAAATAATATTATAGATATCATAAATTAGGTAAATTTTATATTTCACTGGTAAATTATATCGAGATTAGGAACGTAGGTAGATTAATGTGTTGGTAAAATGATCCATATAGTTGGTTAAATCAATCATCTTCAAAAATAGTTTTATTAATCTAGATTATCAAGTAGGTAGATTATTAATCTAATAGGTAATTTATTAGGGCTAGCTAGATTGAGTAGGTAATTTACAGTAAATTGTTCCTGAACCAAGGAAAATTGTTCGTAGTTATCTACCAAGATACGTATATTGTTCATAAGAAAATACTTACAGAAAGAGAAAACATGCATGTTGTTCATGAATATCAACAAAACCAAACAAATAACATATAAAATATACGAACAATACCTCGATGATTGTCAAACATATAAGATGAAATTAGAATGCACACTCTAGCTCACGTCAAGACCGGCTATAGTTTCTCATTTCGCAAGAAACACAACAGCATATAAGAATAACTTTAAGTTTTCATTTTTTGGGGATCAAATCGAAGCTAGCTATATATATAGTATAGTATTATATGGTATTATATAGTACTAAGTTGCAATTTGAATTAATAATAATTGTGGATTATCCTTGATTGATGCTATAAACTAGATGCAAAAATTAGGGAGAGATGAATTATTTGTTATCATTTTCAGAAATTAATGACTAAAAATAGTTGAAAATTAAGTTAAAGCATATTAGACATCGAAAAGTTTGAAATATTAATAATTGTTCTGGAAATAGGAACAAAATCAAGGTCAAGGAACTAAATCCTTGAAAGAAATACTGATTGGATTTTAATTAAATCTGAAATGTGGCGAGGAGTTTTTTCCAATTTCTGCGTGAAATAGTTACGTAGTGTACGTACATGGTGGTATAGGCTGGAACGTATTTCTACCACGGTCACTATGGAATGCAAAGGAGCGCAGGGTTGTACGGGTCTCTGATAGTGGAGGTGGCGGAGGGAGAGAAAGAGCCGTTCCACTACGACGGCGAGCTCAACTTGTTGCTAAGCGACTGGTGGCACGAGAGCGCACACCACCAAGAAGTCGGTCTTTCTTCAAACCCTATGCGATGGATTGGGGAACCCCAGGTACGTACGTTCATTGTTAATGGTTGCAAGTGGTTCAATTGTTATGTGATCTTCATAGAGCAGCACAGACTACCAAATCTTTGTCCTTATTCCCAAAATTATATATATCGAGCTTACTACTGTTGGCTTGGCGCGCTACCTAGATAAGTTGTTAGTTTATTGCGGTGCATTATTCAAGTAAAAAGGCAATTAGTCTAGGGTTTACTAGTTAAGTAGTTATAAGATAAGGCTCTTAGAACATCTCCAACAATGTCACTTAAAATTTTCTTATTTTGTTCCAAAATATAGCTTAAACCTATTTTAGCTAAGCATTTGTAAAAATTTACTCCAACAATATTACTCATAATTTAGTTAAATATGAATAAATACTTTGTTTTGATTTGTTAATAAAAATAATTAACATTTATTAACTTAGAAATTGATTACATTTACAACCTTTTAGGAAACAATTAATTACAATGTTGACTTTTACATCCCCTAAAATTCAAACTTTAGGTATGGGGATAGGGGATGAAAACATGAAATATAGAGAATCCCTAAAATAGCTAATGTGATAGTGGATCTCTTGGAACTGATTTTAAAGCAAAAACATCATATTATAGATAAAATTGACTTTTAGGGGATCTGCTGAAGTTGCTCTTACAAAGCAAATGTTGGTGTTGAGAAGCAAAAGTTATAACTAGCTAGTATTTAGTGCTATACTTGAGAGCTCTATATAACTTTAACTTAATATGGATCGCTAATTAAGTCGTTTATAATTTTATATTATAAGAAGCGGTTAATAGCTAGCTAGATAGCCAATATTAATTAAGGATATATATATATATAAGGGCAGTAGGTACTGAGTCACTAACTCACTGTCATCCTCGTCCTGCGCAAAGTGCCCATTCTATATAAATCGATCAGTTCATTTTCAGAATATATTTCCACAATGAGGTTGGTGGTGGATCATAATCATATCATATATTCATATTGGTTCTCCTGTCCATCCGATCTAATCTATGTTTCCCATATAAATATGAATGGAGCTGAGGGACACTCGTGTAGATCGAATCGATCAGAAAATAATACACGTGCAGAAAGAGAAATAATGCAAGCCAGCTACTAGCGCAGTGATAGATTCACTTGATAATGATCTTCTTTGTCCCTTTCTCGATCTTTTATTTCGATCATGCATGCGGTATATATCATTTTGTTTTAATTATTTCCTCTATCACTTTCATGATCGAGTTGACATGCATGTTCGATTATGCATGCTTGGTGTTTGATCGGTAGGTTAATTGCTTTGACAGAGTTTGTTGATGAATGGAAGGGGACAATACAACTGTTCCATAGCAGCTGCAGCGCATTATAGCGATTCCACGACAAACAAGTGCAGCCTACGAGGAGGTGAGCAATGTGCGCCTAAAATACTCGATGTGCTCCCAAATAAGATCTACAGGCTCAGAATCGCCAGCACTACTGCTCTTGCTTCTCTCAACTTGGTCATTGCGGTAAGTAAATATTTATACGTCGTATCTGCTGCAATTAGCTAAACGTAATTGTAACTTAATTACCACACACACATATATAGTCCTGGATTATAATTATAACAAAGTCGAAAAATGATCGATGACTAGTTGAGTCAATGATAAGCAATAAAAGAAGGAGAATATGTTTGTAATGATTCTAATTTGCCACATGAAGATTCCAAGGTACAGTCACTATCACTTTCGATGGTGCCCCGGTATCGTATGGTATCGTGGTGGACACAAATGTGGTCGGAATTAAAATGATGCATCATTTCTATTTGACAATGTAATGCAAAAAGGTACCTTTTTAGTCAGGAACAAGAAAATTAATTGGACCAGAAGGAAAGAATCCAATTCTTCTCAGGTATTGATTGATCTGGCATGGATTCTGTAGCATTGAAATTTTAGAACACTTCAAAGATGTCGTTGGGTAAATTAAAGTAATAGGGAAAATAGTTATTGACTTTATCACAATCGATAATTTGACCACTAAATTTTTAAAAATATTAAAAAAATTATTGAACTTTAACTTTGTCTATCAATTTGATCACTTTGTCTATTTTAAACATTAAAATTTGTCAAATATTTTCCTTATATAGTTACAATTATGAGAAAAATGCACATAGCATAAGCGGGAAAAATGTGAAGAACGATGAGGAAAAAGAAAAATTGATGTCCGAAATGGACATATAATGACTGAATTGATATGTGAAATAATATATAATTCAGTGACCTTTTTTATATTTTCAAAAATTAAGTGATCAAATTGTCGATTATGACAAAGTTGAATAATCATTCTAGATATTTTTTCAATACACAAAGTGATCAAATTGATAGACAAAGTGATCAAATTGATAAATAAAGTTAAATTTCAGTGACATTTTTTTATATTTTTTAAAGTTTAGTGATCAAATTGTCGATTGTGACAAAATTGAGTGATCATTTCAGCTATTTTTCCTATTTTCTAATCAAACATTTCGCATCTAAAGAATTTCAATATTCTCCAAATCTAATGTGTGTGTACGTATATATATATATATATATATATATATATATATATATATAAGAAATAATATTGGTCCTCAAGGAAGACCACACTTTTGTGGCCTTAAATCTAGACGGCTTTATACGTCACCATATTACTATTACACCTATATATGTAGCACTTTATTGTAGTTAAATGTCTATCATACCCCTTATAATCAATTCTTTTTAGATTAAATAGATAAAAATAAATAAGCAATCGATAATATCAATTACTGAAAAAAGCTATCAGATGAGCGATGATCGATCTCTTAACTTAGGTTTCATAAAAAATGAAATTGATCAGATCGTACGGTATTAAAATTTGAATTATATATCTTCCCTTTAAGAAAAGTTTTCAAATTGAGTTTGTTAAACTCTGAACTTATAGTGAAACCTTTTTTTTTTTTCTACTCGTTACCTTAATTTGTTTACACTCTACAGATCGCAAAGATTGTGGGGGGTTTTGGAAGATTAGACCATAATTGATTCAATGTCAAATGTTAAGAAGGATTGGATTTAATGTCTTTGGAGCTTTGCCTTCAAATTATATTCTTCAAATTAGCTTCCTTTTTAGATGAAACTGACATAAATATGCAAGGGTGATATTGGTTTCATGACATATAAATTGGGTGTATAATAAAACAAAAAATATTTATTTGATGACATGTAAATACTAGCTAAATTTAAGGCCACAAACTTAGTTCTTCCTCCTTTAAGCCCCTATCACTCCTCTATATATATCTACCTGTGCCCATCCACAAATATTCCACAAGTTAAGATCGAGTCATCGAGGTATCAAAGATTTACTTTTTCCTTTTGCAGCTAACTAATTAATAATATTATAGCATGCACATACATTAAGAATGATTAATCGACTAGGAGCGACTGTATTGCGTACATAGCTAGCGAACTAACTTTTATATGTTGGTTGTGCTAATTAGTAATTAATATGGTTTAATAAATCTTGGTGCGATGCATGGTTGCATATGCAGAATCACAAAATGGTGGTGGTGGAAGCCGATGGAAATTACGTTCAACCATTCGCGGTGGATGACATGGACATCTACTCCGGCGAGAGCTACTCAGTTCTGATAACAACAAACCAAGACCCGTCCAACAACTACTGGGTCTCCGTCGGAGTTAGAGGAAGAGAACCCAAGACTCCACAAGGCCTCACCCTCCTCAACTACATACCTAACTCGCCCTCCAAGCTCCCCATTTCTTCGCCTCCGGTCACTCCTCGGTGGAATGACACTGCCCACAGCAAGTCCTTCACCACAAAGATTCTTGCCCTAATGGGATCCCCTAAGCCTCCCAAGACCTTCCACCGTCGGATCACCCTTCTCAACACTCAAAACAAACTCAATGGTGCATACACCAAGTGGGCTATCAACAATGTCTCCCTAACCCTACCTTCCACTCCTTACTTGGGCTCCATAAAGTACGGGCTAAAAAGCGCTTTCAGCAACGCAAACCCGCCGGAGAACTTCCCCAGAAACTATGACGTCATGAAGCCCCCTGTAAACCCCAACACGACGACAGGAAACGGTGTTTACATGCTGGAAATGGGCACCACGGTGGACGTGATTCTTCAAAACGCCAATGCGTTGAGCGGGAACGTGAGCGAGATACACCCGTGGCATCTTCACGGGCACGACTTTTGGGTGTTGGCCTACGGCGAGGGCAAGTTTGATCCCAAGAGAGACGAGCCAAAGTTCAACCTTAAGAACCCGCCGCTGAGGAACACGGCGGTGATATTTCCTTATGGATGGACGGCGCTTCGGTTCGTGACGGACAACCCGGGAGTTTGGGCGTTTCACTGTCACATTGAGCCGCATTTGCACATGGGGATGGGAGTGGTGTTCGCCGAGGGTGTTCAACACGTCAAGTACATCCCCAATGAAGCTCTTGCTTGTGGTCTCACAGGCAAGATGTTCTTGAACACAGCTACCAACCGTACGAATTAATCAATTGGTTGATGAGCTTTAATGTAACTAATCAATTAATATATCATGTTTATGCATGCATGCAAGTCTACCTTCTCGTGCTGCTCCAATCTAGCTATACTCCAATTCGATCGGGAGGAGAGCTTCCAAGCGGCGAAGGTAAGTTTCTTCGTCGCTCCAATCTAAATGAGGCGACGAAGAATGAAATCGTAGCCTCAGAAATGATGTACGTCGCTTCAACTTCACTGAGGCGATGAAGATTGTTCTTCGTCGCTTAAATCCAATGAGACGACCACTTTTTTACATCTAAAACGACGAAGATATTCTTGGTTGCCTCGAAGAGATCCGAGGCGACGAAGATTGATCAATCTTCGTCGCCCCAGTTTTTTTAAACTGAATCTACTCTCATTCTTAAAGTCAAACCCTTCATAAAGTTGAAATTTTGGGAAAATAGTTCATTCGCGTTATGGAACTGTTCTTATGCGATTTTGGGAGAAATTTGAGGAAATTGAGAAAGAAGGTTGTTCTTGCCATTCATAAGGTTAGTTTGATTTGTATCTCTTTAACCCTCTTTATCACCATAATACATGTTAATTTAGAAGTGAAAATGAAGTTTATGTGAAATTTTTTAAGTTGAATTGAATTTGGTCTTATGTTGTAGTTTTAGTGTTTGAATCATTGAATTGTGATAAATCATGTTATAGGTTCATGAATAATGTTTGAACTTTGGTTAAATTTAGTGAAATTTTTTATGATTAGTGTAGATTAGGTGTATTGGTCTCAATTAGTGGTATTATTAGGGTTAATCATGAAATTGAGTGGAGGGTTAAATATAATTGTGGTGTTTATCAACTTAGAACTCCCGTTTGAGAATCAACAACTCATCTAATTGATGGAGTTGAGTTGTTGATTCTCGAATTGTCCCATTTTTGGACACTTTAGGTGAACATGACTTTGTTGATCCTTTTGCTATTCATGTGGTTACAGTTTCAGTTTTGGGATATGGTTTTGACAGTGTCTCCTTTCAATGTTCCCCGAGTGCAAATTAGGTTGTTTAGATATGCACTCGGGGAACTGTAGGGAGATGCTGCCGAAAGTTCCCTAAACTGGAGCTGAAACGCATGAGTTCAAGAGGGTTGACAAATGTCGTGTTCTCCTGAAGGGAATAGGACCCAACCCAAAGGCATAAGGTGAAGAAGTGTGGGGGAAGGTTTTGGTTGAATCATAACTGTGACGTGGTAACTTTGTTCATATTGATTGTTTATGTTGATAGGAAACATGGAAGGACACCCAGACAAAACTTGGATGACATATCCTCATGCTGATCAAGGTACATCACAAGCATATTCAAGTTTATGAATTTTTCCTGGCGACATAGTAACATAGCCGATTATCACTTATGCTCGTGCAAACGTTGTAAGAACGGTCCGTTCAAGGTTACTATGGATGTCATGTATCATCACTTGTCACACAGTGGTTTGAGTCCGGATTATACTGTCTGGAACCTTCACGGGGAAGTTTCTAGTGAATCGGCAATGCTCAGTCAACGAAGACAGTGGTTTCAAGACAGATTCGGTCCGTCTAGTGGTGCCGGTCTTTCAGTGAACCCGCAGTTGGAGATTCTACATGATGCACATCCGTATTATCCTGGATACCATGTAGATGCACCCCAACAATTTGTGGAAGATAATTTTGGCATGAACTTCAATGACATGGTAGACAATGATTATGAAAAGTACGATAGATTATTGAAGGAGTCACAGACCCCATTATATGAAGGCAGTGAGGAAACTGTTTTGAGTGCCATAATAGATGCAATGGAAATGAAAAATGAAAATGGATGGTCGGACACAAGTGTTGACTCTTTATGTATTTACATTAATAAACTTCTTCCTAAATGGCAGACATTCCCATGTTCATACTTGAGAATTAAAAAAATCTTGAATGATCTTTCACTCGGTTACGAAAGAATTGACACGTGTGAGTTCAACTGTGTGTTGTTCAGGGAGGCGCTTGTAAACGAGATGATTTATCCAGTGTGTAATTTTGAAAGATATAAGCCATATACGGATGACATTCCCAAAAAATGATTCGTAACTTCCCTCTAACACCAAGGTTGAAGCGTTTGTTTATGTCCCCACACACTGCCAAGCATATGCGATGGCTCGGGGAACAGATATGCGTGGCTAGTAGCCTCAGCCACCCAGCTGATGGAGAAGCATTTCAACGTTTTGACAGAACTTTTCCAGGTTTCGCACGGGACTGTAGGAATGTGCGCCTTGGAGTTGCAACAGATGGTTTCAATCCATTCGGAACAATGGGAACTTTGCATAGTATATGGCCCGTTGTTGTGATGCCGTACAATCTATCACCATCAATGTGCATGAAGAAGGAATATAACATGCTATCAGTGTTGATTCCAGGCCCTAAATCTCCCGGAAAGTGGCTTAGTGTACTCATTGAGCCAATGATCGAGGAGCTAATACATTTATGGGTCGTTGGAGTCCATACTTTTGATCGAGTAGACAATGAGGTATTCTTGATGAATGCAACGGTGATGTGGACTATCATCGACTTTCCTGGTTTAGGGATGCTTGTGGGGTCAACTGTGAAAGGGTATAAGACAAGTCCAATTTTTCTAGAAGAGCTGACTTCAAAGCATATATGTGGAAGGATAGTTTATAAAGGTCATCAGAAATGGCTCCACCTAGACCACCCTTGGCGATTGAGTAAGGCATTTAACGGGAAGGTGGAGTTTGACAGAAGACCATATTAGAAGAGTGGAGATGAAATTTTGGAGGACGTTAGGTCACACGCTTACCCTATTCTTAGCCAACATGACAACTTGAAGGTGCCGTACAATCCGAATAACAGACAGTGTTGGACTCACGAAGCATATTTTGGAAGCTGCCTTATTGGTCATCATTAAAGATCAAACATTGCTTATATGTCATGCACATTGAAAAAAATGTGAGTGACAACATCCTTGGAACCATTTTTGTGATTGATAAGAAGTCTAAGGATGGTCCAAAATCTCGCGTGGCTTTGAAGAAGAGGAATGTGCGAAAAAAAAACCAGTGGCAAAGAGAGGGTGACGAGGGGAGGGCGAAGGTTCTTCATGCACCTTTTTTAGTTAAAAAGGATGCTCTAGAAGATATGTTCCAGTGGTTTAGGGATGTTAAGTATCATCTTAGTTATGTAGGTAGTTTGAGAAGTAAGGTGAAAGTGAGTTCCCCGTCACAGTTTTATGGATTGAAGATGCATGATTGTCATATATTGCTTCAACGTCTTCTTCCAGTGGTTATCAGAGGGTTCCTGCCAGAAAACGTTGTGAAGCCATTGATAGCATTGTCAAATTGGTTTCGTCAACTATGTAGTACGGAGCTTAAGAAGAGGGTTGTGCGTGACATGGAAACTGAGATAGTGATGATTCTCACAATTTGAAGCTCATTTTTCCTCCACATTTTTTTACATCTATGGTTCATCTCATGGTTCATCTGCCCGAACAAGTATTCCTTACAGGCCCAGTACACTATACATGGATGTATCCAATTGAAAGGTAGTACTGTCAAATTGCTAATATTATGCTAGTTACGTAATATGTACTAACCATTTATATGTAATTATAGGCAATTATGAAAATATAAAAAGTCAATGAGGAATACACGTTACTCGGAAGGTAGTATTACTGAACGGTACCTCGTACATAAGTCGGTGACATATTATAAGTCTTATCTAAGACGGGCAGACCACGAATATTTTGACACTTCCCATAGTGGAATATTAGCAGTGTTTCACAACAATTAAGGCCAGAGATTATTGAGCCTCGTAGCCAGTTTAGGTTGAGTGAAACAGAGACTGCTGAGGCTCACTGGCAAGTATTGGTGGAAACAGACGAAGTGAAACCATACCTAGAAGAATATCTCACAAGGTTCAAAGCTAAAAATGGTGAAGATTTCGACGATCTTTTTCATCAGAGGAGTTTTCTTCGATGGTTCTTAACATGGGTACTGAAAACTAATAGTTGTTGAACGGTAGTTCAATGGTTTTAACACTTATCTAACACTCATCTTTCAGGTGTCTCTCAAGGATAAAAACCAGGACTAGGGCTTGGTGCCAGAGTAGAGTCATTAGCCCAACGACCTTAGCAATTCCGGGTTTTTACGTCATGCTATGTGAACAGTGTCAAGTTCACCTCGTGGGATAGGGATCAAAGAACCGTAACTCAAAACAGCAGTGTCATGATAGACATGGGTTCATCCAAGTTCTACGGCCATGTTAACTACGTAGTCGAAGTATTATATGCAGGCCGTATGCCAGTGATATTGTTTAAGTGCACATGGCACAACTCCGAGGACGAGGACGATCTTGACACCGTTAAGATGGATCATGGACTAATATCAGTGGATACAAACAACAGTTACTATGAGGATTCACCCTTCATCATTGCAACCAAAGCCTTACCAAGAAGACACTCCCACAGCGATACAATTTTACCAAGATCTTCACCTAGTTTTGGATGAAGTCGGTGACATTTCTAACGAAGACGATGACGAAGACGAAGACGATGAGAATGATGAAGAGGATGACGAGGAGGAAGACTAATCTAATATTATTATGATTTTGATAACTAAATTTATATTTGTAAATTATGAATTATGTATTTGAAAACATTAATTCTAATTTTTGAATTTCTAAAAAGAACACAATTTGAGGCGACCAAGAAATTAAAACTCGTCGCCTCAAATCGTACGAGGCGTCGAGGAATCTCAATATTTGTCGCCTCATATTTTCCAAGCGACCAAGTTTAATTCTTTGTCGCTTCAGTTATTCGAGGCGACAAAGAAACCAATATTCGTCGCTTCATTTTTAATATATATCCAGAGTAAAGACTGGTTTCTTTCTTCTTCGTTTATTCTTCTTCTTCGTTTCTCCTCCGCCCCCAAATCCTCGAATCTCTAACCTAAATCCCCTCCCCGAAACCTAATTACCCTCCTCGTAAACCCTAACCCACCCCTCCCCGAAACCCTAAAACCCCGGCCCTCGTCTCCCCCGTCTATCCCTAAACCTGAGACCGAATCCGTGTTTTCTCCAACTCCGGCACGCAACAGTTACTCCGACGCTCATTACTTCAAGTCCGGGAATCCTCCAACTCGCTTCATCTTCGAGGTAAACGATTCTTCCCTCTAATTGAGTTTCATGGACGATCTTGACACCATCAACAACGTTCTGGTCATTAACAGTTTCAATACTGAAACACTAGTTATTCGAGGCTATATTGAATACTGTGTTTGCATGTGTATGGTTTGAATACAGTGGAGAAGTGAATCTGCAATATATGCATACTGTGTCAATACTGAAACAGTTTTTTGTTTTTGCAATATATTTGTGTGAAGGTAGTGTCTTGATAGAGCTATAATGAGCATCACTATGATGATATGTATGTCAGTCTCCATGTTTTTGAGTGAGCCACTAGATGATTCTCTTCCTCTCGGTAGATCTATCTCCTATATTTCATTATTCTTTCTGTGTATGTTTCCTTGAAATGAAAAGAAAAAGAAAGAACAGTCGTTGAGGCATTGCGAGTGACAGAGTGATGTATATGGTTATTGTTTCAATGAGAATATCATTAGATTTGATTGCATATAAACTTATTTCTTCCTTTTGTTATCATATTGATTCTTAGAACTATATGTCTCATGGAACTTAATTAGTAGAACCAGCAATCTAATTCTGTATGTCAGAAGTAGAACAACACAATAAAAATCCCAAAAACCTTCTATATCACTAAAATAAAAAAGAAAGAAAACTAAAGTAGGAATTGATCTATGTTCTAGACCTGTACACTTGCAATGAAAAAGGAGAAGTTTTGTGATAGTCTTGGGCGACATACATAGCTTTTTAAAGTTGAATTCAGCTTATTTCAGTGGTTTTGCTAGTTACAGCCTCCATGTTTGTTTCAGCATTAGCTAAGATCTCTGGCTCTTTTGCTGCATCATATGAAGCATGTAGTAACACAAGCATATAGTAGACAATCAAAATCAGAGTCCACACACCAAATCTCAGAAACGAAGCTAACAATAAGCAGAGTCCACACACCATTTGTCAAATTTTGTCAACTGCATCAATAAGCTAACAATAATGTCATCTCCTTATATATGATTGTAGAGGTTCTATTACTTGTATAATGCAGTGGTTATGATTGTATGTAATGATCTATCTGCAGGTTCTTGTATTTTGATTTATCAGTACATGCATGCTTAAACTATGCATATTTGTTAGTGTAAGAAACTGCTTTGGTTTATCAAGATTGATTTTCTATATTGTTTACCATTAGATATACGGTATCACTTTATCTCAAACATGTGATAAACAAGGAGTGGCGGTGGGGGGAGATGTGCTATGATGAAATATTTTGGGTGTTGGTGTTCGAAAAAATATTGTTTTACAGGAATATTGATTTCATAAGGTCTACAGCAGAAACAGTAATTAGGAAGAAGTATCTTGTTTCGAAATGTTTAATTAGAAATACTAACTATCCCGTACATACTTATGTTGGAAATTACAGAATGGCTCCCGGGAGTAGTAGTCAGCGGATGAGGAGAGCGGCGCTCGAGCGTCGTGTAGCGGCGGCGGCAGCGAGTCATTCCGTCTCCGACGGCCCCACGGCACAATCTGGCACCGCAATATCGCAGCCTCGTGAGGAGCATTTCACGCCCGCCCCACCGCTTGAGGACACTATTCCGGCGGCGGAAAACAGTGGTGCGGAAACGACCGGCGCCACTACGGCCTCAGAGCGCCCTCCCGCCCTCAGTATCCGTTGCAAGAAGACCAAACTCCCAGGTCAAGTCCACTTCTTTTCATTTCTAGTTTGTTGATTACTATTTTTGATTGGTTAATTGTTTAACTATTAGTAATGTCGGTTTGAGCAGACATGGTGGACATGGCAACCAGAAACGCGACGACGATGCTGCGTGGGGTCGTTGTCGGGACAAAGACTGAGTACCTCGTCCGGCTGAATAACAATAAGCGACTAAAGGTGGAATACTCTACGAGGCATCGGGGGCCTGCGACAAGAGAGTTTAGAAGTCTGATATCCCGAGACATTGGTAGCATCATCCACGACAAAGTTCCCATGCTTGCGCCTAGCTTTTTGTCACTTAGCTATGTGCACCGCGACGTCATCAATACCGGTATTGAGGTATACTTACTGCGCTTAGCTTAGTTTATTGCTTTACGGTTTATGTAATTATAAATTTTAATTAACACATTTTAAATTTTTGTGCTAGACGAACTATGACATCCCGGAAAATGATGTGGAGATGTGAAACTTTATTGACGCAACGGTGCAAACAATCTACAAGGACTGGAAGTATGATTTCCATTAGCATTATCTCCACATCAGCCAGGAGACTCCTGCCGAGTTCCTAGGGAGGAAAGAAGAATAGGCGTGGTTAAAAAGCCACTTCGAAGACCCTGATTACCTAGTAAGCTTCATAAACAATCCGCTGAGTTCTTCGCAACGATTTTAAATTTACATGTTTATATATTCATATTTTTAAATGATTATTTGGTATGGCAGAAACTGTACGAACGGAATCGAGGAAACAGAAACAAGAACAAGGAGCAATAGCTCAACCACCATTCGGGCTCTCTCACACTCTCATACCAGAGCGAGGTGTTGGAGAAAGAGGGTCATAAAGGGTCGGCCGTCCAGATTTGAATCGACGTATACCAGCCGGACAAGAATGCGGCTGAGAAAGTGATAAGCGAAAATATGTTACGTTACGTTATTACAATTATTTTTGTTTACCATATTTTATTATTATTTAATTAATATATTTTAATTGAGCAGGCGACAATGAAGCGAAGGTTTAACGAAGTCTTGTCGCAGCAAGATAGTGCATCGGGTGACGATGACGGCGATGTGGTTTCCCGAGACCATCCTCTTCCTCTTGATACACAAATAAATATCATAGAGGAAGAGATGGGTTCAAGGCTTGGGACCTCTATAAGAGGTAATACTATAAAACCTGTGGTCGTTTATCTCGATTTACGTGTTTGCTCGTTTTTCGTGTACTATTCAAACATATTTATTTGTTCTTGTTCGATGTGACATGGGTGGGGCGCGCAGTCACACTCGACCCCAAACCCAGAGGAGGGGCTCGGGTGACCAGCAATTTAGAGGAAACCCAATCCCTAAAAAGACTGGTCGCTGAAGCCAAAAAGGAGGCGCACAAATCCAGAGAGGATTATAATGGGCTCGCCCAAAGGGTGCAACAAATGGAGGCCCTCATGCGATCGATCCAAGCTGGGAGTCAACAAGCTCCAGTTTCTGCATCCGCTCCTGGCACGTAATCCAGCTGCAACACCGTCCCCGACCATGAGTCTACTTTGTGAATAATAGTAGTTAGGATTTGTATAGGCATCAAACTGTGTACGTTTTGATTTGTGGTTTATTTTTGTGTATGGATGAAGACGTGTGTTGAATGAGTTCATTTATCACATATTGTCTGTTCAAATTGTGTACTGTCGTAACTTGGTACGTCAATATTTAATTAATTTTTTTTTCTGTCACCCAATGGAGCGACGAAGATTGACCTATCTTCGTCGCTTCAGTTTCACATGAGGCGACGAAGATAGGTCAATCTTCGTCGCATATGATAGTTGCCCTTGGTCGCCCCCATTTGACCAATGTTGGTCGCTCAAAGGAAGGAGCGACAACTCTTATCTTCTCCACACTATTACGTGGCGACGAAGATTGTCTTCATCGTGTTAGATTAACGAAGCGACGAAGCCGTATTAGCCTTCGTCACCCCAATCTTGGAGGGACCAATCTAACGCGATGACGCTTAAGCGCCGAAGGCATGGTCACCTCTAGTCCAGGCGACCAGAAACCTTCTTGGGCGACCACACCTCTTCGTTGCCTCGTCTCTCTCCTCCACTAGTGGTACAGATAGTGAGATAGATCAATGATATCATTGATATCGCAAAATCCATTCAAACTGACGCAGTGCTACATGGAAGAAAATGGTGCATTACTCTAGAGAGGAGGACATGATTGGATGAAGAATTTAATCTGGAACAAAATATACGATATATATACCAAAATAACCAAATGGGAAACAGACTGCAAATTGTGACTTCGAGGATAATTAAAGAGAGATCGAATAATCAGTTGATCACAGGTTATGCTCGCGGAACCAGAGTTCGGCAAGAAAAATTTAGACGTACACTTATTTCGCTAAAGAGGAAACAAGTCTAATAAAAGAAGATAAAAAAAGGGTTCATATCGAGTAAATATCGGAGAGTAGTTAAATCTACTTTTTAAGGTTTATTTTGGCCTTCGTTGCCGTCTTATGCGTCGGAGATCGATACTGCTTTTGGGTTCAAGTTATCGAGGATTTGGGGTTGTGCACCTAGTCGTCAATTGTGGTTGTGATGGTGGATAGCCGGAGGGCTACGTTGGTTTTGTTTTTCAGTTTCTTTGTGGTTTGGATAGGGTGGGGAAGTGCCAAGATTTGTCTTCGGTCTCAGAAGAGTGAACGCATGGATCAATGGGTGGCAGTGGTCACCGGGTGTGATGGTCACTGGCGGATCCACTTATGGGCGAGAGCCCAACCTGAAATCTGAGGTTAGCTTTGTTGATATAGGTTGAGTGTGGTTGATCTTGAAGAAAAATGGCAGAAAACGTAGAAAAAAGAGCAGAAATTTAGAAAGAAGATGAACAGTACCTCCAAACCACAAAAGAGTAAATAAAGCATATGACATCGTTTCGACTAAAAGAATCTTACTAATACGTTGGTGTTTTGCTAATAGCCAACAATTGCATATTAATGTTTAATGAATACGTCATCCACTCCATTTTCATCCCCGTCTCCATTAAAACTAGCATGCTAGGACCTATTAAGATTTTTTTATGTTTTTTCTCCCTAATATTTTATGCCTCATATTATGACTAATGTTAATGAATGTAAATGGGTAATCATCTACAAAGTATGCAGCTTGCTCACAAGCCTTATATAGTTTTATCTTGTTAGTTAAGGTACTAGAAAGCAATGCCTCATCTTCCCTTCAAAAAATTTTTTTGGCCGTCATGTTCCTTTCAATTGGGTTAATTGAACATATTCTAGGGCTACTTATTTTCTTTAGTTTTAGATAATCAAATTTAGCACACTTGTTGACCTTAGCGATTCATTCTGCATCTCAAGATCATTGTTTGTAGTAACATTATATGCATGCTTATATTCAGTCTTGCCTAACCTCAGAATAATTTCTGGATTCGCCGCTGGTGATGGTGGACCCAGTGGTGGATATAAGCACTTAGGTGAGCGAAAAAAAAATTCACAAGAGATGTAATACAAATTCAAGAATATATAGTTATATAATACATCGAAAATAAAATACAAAATAATTAAACTCTTGAATAGTCGAAATAAGACATACTTTTTGTTCTTTTTGTTTTGCGGTGAAACGATAGAAATTTTATTAAAGTTTAACAATTACAATCAAGTCAGCCACCTATTTTGGTGCCGAATAAAAACATAAAGACCTCTTGCATTATGCAAGGTTTTTTTAACAAACTTTACCTATTCTAACAACCATAATAGACAAAAATATAACACTACAAGAAATTGAAAACATGTAACTCAAGGACATGAAGACATTATTTGCTAAAGTAGCAACTGAGGTAGACTTTAACAAAACTTCATCGCTGTAGATGGTCGTGTACTCAATGGCTATTTTGCTAGTTGAACTTTAGGATGTTCGGTGTTTTGCTTGATAACATTTGTCAGGATGAGTATTCCCCAACCGGTATCCGAGTATGGTACGTCCTTCCATCGCCACCAAAAACACAACCTGTGTTGTAAGAAAACACGATAGCTGAGTGTGATGGATTGAGACCTCCATCTCCAAGAAACATGTTTCCCCTTTCTAGGGTTTCAGAGTAAATACAAAAAAGCTGCACAAAAAAATCACATACTCTAAGGTATCCAGATCCACCAATGAGTTAGACCCAAACCCAAACCACGTAGCTCAACAATAATGGCCCAAAGCCAAACCCAAGGATCAACCAGCCAAGTTCTTAAGCCCAAAGCCCAAAATCTAGCCTTAGGTTTTTGTCTTTGATGAGTAGTGTCAGGTTTGCGTCGCCTTTGACCAACTGCTGTCCGTCAGAGGATCTGATCCATTGCAACACCGAACCACTCTTCCGGCCAGCTACCATGTCGCAGCAATCCCCACACCCCATCCAATCTGTAGCTTCGTCGGCTGTCGCTAGTAGAACACGAGACGCCATGACAGCTTGCATTCCTAGCTCCTCAAGCGTGCACGAGGTGCTCTAAATTAGCCTCATCTCGATCTTCTCATTTCTCTGCCCGATGTACATCGGCGTCAACTACATCCTCACATGGATCTATACCTGACATAGCTACCCAGAGCCGCCAGAAAGTACAATAGCTAGCCCATCGAAGTTGTCGTCTTTACAGCCCCGACCTCCCCTAACCATGACCAACTCAACAATCTCAACACGTCGGATGTCGACGCTAATTTTCCCGGTCACTTGTCAAAACGCAAAGCAGTCACAGGGCAAACCATCCTTACATCTAGGGGTCATCATTTGGCCCGTGGGCCTCGTGGGCCGGTGGAGGCCCGCAAGCCCGTGGGCTAAAAGCCCGGCCCGGCCCGCAAAAAAGCCCGCAAAAGCCCGCCAAGGTGGTTGGTGGGCCGACCATGGTTTAGAGATCTAAAGCCCGGCCCGGCCCGCGGGCCCGGCCCGCCAAAAGCCCGTCAAGGCCCGTTAGGCCCGGCCCGTCAAAGCCCGCACACATATTGACATATATCATTAAATTATTTAATGAATTTTAATCATTATACAATTTATACCTAGTTAATGTTTACCTACACACATATTGACATATATATATATAATATAGTGACTAGTAGTCTAATAGACTAATACTATATAGATATATATTTTACATTTGTGTATATATATTAATATATTACATATACATGGATAGATTGAATATTTGAATTCCATATATAATTAAATTTGTGTATCTATTTTACTATTAAGTCATTATTTAAAGTTTAGCATAAGTTGGGGTTTAGGTTTAGGGTAAATTAGGGTTTAGGAGATTAAGATTTATGGTAAGTTAAGGTTTAGGAATTTGAGGTTTAGGGTAAGTTAGGGTTCCGGTTCTAGGATTTTATTGTAATTTTTTTAGGGTTTAGGGTTTGGGGTTTAGGTTTTAAGGTTTAGGGTTTAGGTCCAAAATTTATAAAAATTAGGGACGGCCTACTTAGAATATTATGAACAACCAATCCGACATTCAATTTTTTATATATATAAGATAGTAGTACGTATATCATTATACCTACACTTATATATATAATATAGTGACTAGTACTATATATATATTTTTTATATTTGTGTATGTTTATATTAATATATTACATATACATATATTGATCAAATATTGGAATTCCATATATAGTTATATTTATGTATCTATTTTACTATTAAATCATTGTTTAAAGTTTAGGATAATTAAGTTAGGGTTTAGGTTTAAGGTAACTTAGGGTTTAGGGGATTGAGATTTAGAGTAAGTTAAGGTTTAAGAATTTTGAGGTTTAGAGTAAGTTAGATTTTAGGTTTTAGGAATTTTGAGGTTTAGAGTAAGTTAGGGTTTAGGGGTTAGGGGTTAGGGTTTAGGGTTTAGGGGTTAGGGTTTAGGGGTTAGGGTTTAGGGTTTAGGTTTAGGGTTTCATTGTAATTTTTTTTATCGATTTACACTGTAAAACAGTAAATATAATAGATGGTTCAGATTAGATTTTGTAATTTTTCAATGGTGAGAGTTTAATTGAGAGTGTGTGAAATGACATCAATACCCTTCTCTTATATATTGCTTATTTTTCCATGGAGAAACTTGATAAATTAAATTTTTATATCAATTTTTTTGACACTATGAGATAGATATGTAATTTACAAGAATGTGTGTTAAAATTTTTATCTTAAAAAATTCCTTTAGGGATGGGTAATTTATGTTTTAGTTGTAAGGGTACTACGGTCACATTTAGCGAAACTCATAGATGTAGGTCTAAATCAAGTCCAAAATTTATAAATTTGGCATGCTTAGAATATTATGAACAACCAATCTGACAGTCAGTTTTGTAAAATGATGATACATGATCGATTACGTTTCACAAAGGACTTTCAACCCATATAACCAAGGAATAAAGGTAAGAACATTAGTGTGCATGTAGAGAATTCAAGCAATATAGGAATTAAAAATGTTTTAATAATAAAGAAGGCCATATATAATAGTTCACCTTGTAATAAAAGACACCGTACGTAAAAATTAGCCTAATCGAAGTACGTTTGGATCCCAGTCAATACAATTAAACAAAATTTGTGAAAACACTAAAATACACTCATCTTATTTTCCTTATTTTCCTATGGGGGGAGTAGATAAATCAATTTTTTATGTCAATTTTTTTGATACTATGAGATAGATATGTATTCAATAAGAGTATGCGTCCAAAATTTGATGTTAAAAAATTATTTTCGGGAGGGGTAATTTCCGTTTTAGTTGTAAGAGTACTATGGTCACATTTGGCGAAATACATGGATCGATGTCTAAATCAAGTCCAAAATTTATAAAATTTTAAAGGCATGGTTATAATATTCTAACCAATCAATCTAATGGTCAATTTTATAAAATAATTAAACATGTCCGATTAAGTTTCACAAAAGTATTTCATTCCATATAACAAATGAACAAACGTAAGAATATTAATATACATATGAATAATTCAAGCAATATAAGAATTAAATATGTTTTAATAATAAACGAGGACATGTAGAAAACTCCATCTTATAGTGATAAACATCGTACGTAAAATTTAGACTCGTCGGAGTACGTTTAAACCCCAGTGCATGGATAAAGGTTACGTTTATTTTGAAATGTCTTAATTTTTTAATAATTAAAGCCCGATAGGCCCGGCCCGCAAAGGCCCGGCCCGCAAAAGCCCGCAAAAGCCCGCAAAGCCCGCTTGAATGGGCCGGGCTCGGATCCTTATATAAAAGATAAAGCCCGGCCCGGCCCGGCCCGCATATATTAAAATGTTGTTGAGGCCCGGCCCGGCCCGGCCCGTGCCGGCTATACATGGGCCGGGCCGGGCCGGGCCGGGCTTTTGCCGACCCCTACTTACATCGATATCCCCCCTCCTTATTAGCTAGTGATATATACTACCTTAGTACATAGCTCCACCGATCACAATTTCACTTAAAACTTCTTCAACACTCCATCACCTCCCATCCTCAAATTACAACAGTGACAAGACGAATACTTTTCTTAAATAGTCCAAATAAGACGAATATGTCAACATGACTGAAATGACATGCTTATTTCACTTGTTTGTGACAACTTCTATAGTATGTCACCAACACATCAAAATGATTTTATTTATTGATAAGAAAGTTGTATGTTTTTTTTTAAATGTGGCATGGTATGTTTCAGTTAACAGAGAAGTAGAGAAGGCTCAACGTTTAACATTTAACACATATTGGTCTAATTAGAAGGAAATTTATCTAATTTGTATTCATGAATACTCACACAGTTGAAAAGAAAACATATATATATATATATATAGAGAGAGAGAGAGAGAGAGAGAGAGATTTTATGAGTTTTCTCTTATTATGAGGGGGTTATTTCAGTACTTGTTTGCATAAAAAAGGAGAGAGGATACAAAACCAAACATATCGATTTGATTGGTGTCATTGAGTCCTACTAATGTTATGTGATTGGCTTGGAAGAAGTTGAGATTGAAGCTAATTTGGTTTGATGACATGAGATTTTTCCTATCATAAAGAAACATTAACACATAACCCATGAAAACTTGCCCAGTGGACGCTGGGTCTACGATAACTGAGATCGGCCACTGGGTGGACCATATGCATTGGCAGAGGTCACTAGCGTTGGAGTGGCGACGAAGCTGGATCCGGTTCTTGGGGGAAGGTTGTCATCTCCATCTATATTAGTCGAGAAAGATCTGACACTTATGTCTTCTTGGGATACCAACAGTTTGCTTGAGGTAGATGACCACCGTCAGACGATACTGCTGGTCTGTGGTAGAGAGTAGCAAAAGGGGCTACATGGTGATGGGCAAAAGCCAAGTTGGTTGACCTAAGTTTCCTCTTGGGCATCTGTTTCTGGATCACTTCGCATATGGGCTAGACTACTTTATTGAGTTTTGTTTGTAATTTTCATATTCTTGGTGAATGATATCACACATTAACCAAGATATTTTAATATAAAACTTAACACTTTAAAGGTAATTCAAGTTAAGACAATATCAATTATATATACTGGATATTCATCTGCCACATCTACTGGTGTTTTACAGAATATATGGTGGAAGCCCAACTCGAGAACACCAAAATTGGATATATTGAAAGGTGCCCTACAAGCAGATAGTTAGAACAAGAGCACAACTAGACATGTCAATAGACCAGATTTCTATCTGAATAGATTTAGATCCATAGTTATTAAACACATTTGCATCTTACTTTGTAAGTTATTGCTTCGTTTGTGACCTAAATCTGTTGATCTGTTTATTTTCTTATCGAGTGATTGTTTTGTTATTTTACATCTTTCAATTCATTAAATTAAACTTTTTGTTTTACATTTTTAACGATACTAATTACGTTATTAATGGAATTCTCTCAAACCATACAATTTTCACAACCAACATGTTGATAAATGTTCATTAAAAAAATTTCTTAACACTGAAGAAACACTAAAAATTTTGATATCTTATATTAAAAATTAACTAGATGTCATCCAAAGAAAACCCTAATATTGGTTGGCGTGTGCCTCATACTCAGTGACACAAGTCTCTAGTTACATCGTTGTGCCGTGAATGCAGCGGGATGGTGATTATGTCCCTCCATGATGTTTTGTGTGAGGGTAAAGGTCCGGGGGGGGGGGGGGGGGGGGGGGGGGTAATAGGCACTTTTAAAAAATTTCGCTTAAAACTGTTCTTGAGGATAGCAGAGTAGTGAATTATCCCAATTCACAGATATACGAGTACTTGAAATGTAAAAGCGATAAGTAAACAATAACACCAGGATATTTTTCTTTAACGCAAAACCCTGCAACCAGGGAGAAAAACTGCATACCCCTAATTCTTGAGAGACAAACCTTTCCACTATGAACATCACTTCTTTACAAGACCCTTGCACTCTGGGTATACATAACTCGTATGTTATCCAGACTAGTCTCTCTATTAGTTCTATAGAGCTACACTCTCTCTTGTGTCTAAGTGTTTACAAATGAAAGATTTGCAGAAGCCTTATCTAAGAACTTAACTATTTGTAAGCTAATTCTTCATGAACAGTTTCTCGGGTTAAGCACATCCATACTAATCTCAATGGAGTGCACAATGCATATGAGTTTTGATAAAAGCAGGGTTTGTGAAATACTCTAAGGCTTACATGCAGTAGAAGGGAAAGCTCAGAGAGAAAGAGTGAAGTCAGAAACGATTTGGAAAGATGCATAAAAGACTCACTCACTTAACCACCGAGCCAAGAGTGCTGATAGAGACCTACAGTTCTTATATATGCTGATAGAGACCAGTACTAAGGGCAGCAACGTAAACAACAAAACAGTGTTTGGACGGTGGTCAAAAAGAAGAAACCAGGAAGTGAAAAGTGTATGCGCAGGCCGAAAGGGAACAGTAGGCACAAGCCTTCCTTAAATGTGACTAAGATTCAAACTGAGGTAAAAGCGATTTCTGCCACACACTCAAAGTAGAGACTAAACCATAATAGGACAAAAACTCTTTTCCATAAATCAAGATATCCAGCCCACACAAATATGGGTTCTCATAGAAACCCAATTGGAAAGCTTTTTCGCAAACTCCAATGAGAAAGGTCACGGGTAGAGAAAAAGCACGTTTTGAGAGACAAACTATCTAAAACTTTTTGAGTAGTAAGTCAATACACATAACCGTCCTAAAAAGGCCTTTTTCAACTAGTAAGAAGTTTTGAAAACGAGCCACAAACGGATACGAATATCTTAGGGCAAACTAGACTATTTTTGGAATGGTGACAATGATGTTATCCTCAATGAAAAACATGATATGTAAATGTATGAGACTACCTGATTGTTATTGAGATTGGTATAACAGAATTTGCAATCATCTTTGTTGATTACCACTGATATGTGTGTTTTATTAACACTAAAAAATGTCAACTAATCAATATACTCTATTTGATCAGTATAATATATGTATGGTGTGACAATTCGAAGTTTCCATTAAGTTTGATTTTAATGTTTGCTCGGGCAGATGATGTCGCGGTTGGTGGAGTTGCGGTTGTCACGAGGAGGAAAGTTTTCTTTCCAAGGCAAACAAGTCAGGATCATCAACCATCATACGCGATTGGTTAGATCGAGTAAAGTGCAGTTTTGGTGTGCTCAATTATGTTTGTTGCAAGGTGGTGCACTATCATTCGAGGGTTCAGACTAACTAGATCAGGGCGGTGAAGTGGAATCTCGGTGATGGACGGGGAGGCAAACCGGTGTTGAATATAATGAAGGTGGTGGTGGCGTCAATGTCAATGTTTGTAATTTTTTGGGCCTGAGTTCAATTACCCACGTTGGGCCAGAAAATAGTTGGGCCTGAGGCTTAAGTTCAATTACCTATGTTTGTTTCATGTTTTATAGTTTTATCATGTGTTGCTTTATTTTCCTTTTAAAAATAAACTCTTGTGTACCAGGGTCAGTCGAGCAGCTTAGACGTTCTTCATGAATGTGTGTGCACAGTCTATATGCCTTGTTGACCTTAGGGTGGCGGTGAGTTCTAATCGCGTTGTCATAAGTGGTCAGATGAGAGAAATTGTCGATGTAACTAGGCAGCGAATTAGGAAACTTGTTATAAACTAGGTACCGACGCATCGCTTTAGCCGGGAAAGCTATTTGATTGCCCCAATTTGCGCCATTATCTCAAAAATATAAAATAGCTGTTGGAGAGCTATTTTCTGTTAAGTAATGTGTTTGAATTGCTTACATAGTTATTGTAGGTTGTTTTGTTTTATGTTTCTTCCCATATGTATTCAAGAATATCATTAATGAAAGCTTAAGGGCATCACACCGCCCTTAATTAAAAACAACAACAATATTAAAGATTAACTATGAATTGAATTAATAGGTTTTTTTTTTGAATTAAGAGGTTAGAAGTTAGCATTTAAGCGACATGTATGAGCTTTTGTTTGGCTACCATGGCCGTTTTCTTACCCTTCTTATTTTGTTGATGGAGTTGCACAATTATCAATTCTGTTTAGTTTCTGAAGGAGAAAATTTTAAAATATTTAGTTTTTATAATCATTTTAAAAAAAATTAAAGTAAAATAACATCAGAATAACATAATAACAAAGTTCTCTTGTAACCAAAAAAAAAAATAACAAAGTTCTCTTATGTCCCTCCCCAACTTCTTGTCCAGGTTGTTTAGGTCTATCAACTCACGGATCTTATCCCGAGTAACATCTGGAAACATGAAGCCGAGGAAACTGATGAATTTACAAGGGGAATTAAGTGATGAGTTTATGGCCGCGAAGAGAGCAGAAATCTAATGTTGAGGAGTATTAGAAGAAGGCGGATGAACTGTGGAATGGATTTTTATCGGGGGAGATTAAGGCAGATGAGGGAGACCCTGGCGTCGACGCGGCTTCAGGGAACCTTATTCAAGCAATGATGCAGAAAGCTAGTATGAGGGAAGTACTGTTTCACAGGAAAATTAAGAAGCCACTGGAAACTTGGCGAGACCATCTTGATTTTGCTAACAGACTTGTGAAAAAGTACATAAAGATTGGAGATAGATACATGCTTCATGCTTGCTCGTGGAATTGGACACTACCAGGGGTACAACCAAAAGTTGATGCAGCTGAGGATACAACAATGAGAAGAGCTCTATTTTTGGCAAATTCAATTGTAGTGCGACTGCTTGTGCTAGTGTTTCTCGGTCGCCGACGCGGATGATAGTTGCTAAGGTCAAAGGTCAAGGGTTATGTTCCTATATTTTGTTGGCTTTTCTTGAGAGAGATTTTAAAGGGTTCTGTTCCTACATCAAATTCGTTATATGCTATTATGCCGGTACTTTATTCCATGTTTCCAGTTGGCTTTTCTCATCATATCTCATCTGGTTTAACCATACGCGACTAGTTACACATGTCGAAAACCTGAGTGAGAGACGAAATGAGTATTTTTCTAGTTAACTTTATTAAATTTAGCCGTGTCATTTTTCTATAACTGTTCATAAATACAGTTTAAAAAGTTCAAATTTAATAGGACTTGTTAGCTTGAGTTAAGAATTCAGCCGTGTCATTTGACACTGTTGAGTCTTATTCAACTACACCCTTGAATGCAATTTGATATACGTATTTTATATTTGATTTTTAACGTATTTCTCTTTGCATTTAGCTTTGTTTTGACTTTAGTATTCTCTATTTTTATTTATTTTGTTGTTTTTAGATTTTTAACAAAGAAAATGAAGAAAGTAAGAGAAAAGAGGTGAAAAATGCCCTAAGAAGAAATTTTATGTTTTGGACCATCAAAGATGGGCTGGCCCATTAAGCATTCGTGAGGCCCATTTAAAGAAGATAAGGCCAGCCTAAATAAAGCTCAATATTGAAGCCCAAATGAATTAGTTCGGCCAAAAAATATGACTTAGAGACTAAGAAAACGAAACAAATCAGAAAAGTCAAGTGACTTGGTGGGCAAGAAAGAAAATTAAGATTCAATCTAGAACTTCATTGGATCACCCAGAACGACTCCGTGTTCAGAAAAATACGAATGATAGCTCATTAAAAAGATCTCGATGTCCTCTTCAATATGAGATCAAGAATCACCTGATTTGGAACTCTAGAACTCTCGGAATCTCCGTTTTTGTGAAATTGTACAAGAAGCAATCAAGAACCGGGTTGGAAATCTTTATTCACATATGACAAGGTTTCAAACCTCTATATAAGCAAGGGTCACATCCCTTATTCAAGATCTCTCTTTCTGGAAGCCAAAGCTCAGCCAAAACACTTCCTCTCCTTCAAAACACCAAAATTCTCAAGAAGGCCACCACCCTCCAAGCATCATCAACACCATCCTCCACTGAGACTTTCATGACAATCCTAACTGTCTTCTCCATCCATTGAAGAGTCATCTACACCAAGTTGTCCAGGGCAATCGTGAAACCAAAAAGTGTTTCTGAATTCTTCTCTTTTCTTCTTCTTGTATAAATTTCTGATTATTATGGATTGGTTTGAAGAAGTATTTCTGTTTTATAACTTATATAGATTTCAGTACCTTCCATGTGTTGTAGTATTTTAGTTTTTAATATGCATGTGTATCTATGCTTAATGCTTGATTTGAATGCAGGGCAATCCCGGTTTAGATTATTGATGTGTTATGGCAATCCCGAGCACTAAATATGATTATATGCATATGTTTTGTAGAACTAGACTATTAGAATTTTGTTGGTATTATTTGATATGCATGTTATGAACGAGTGAGGTGAAAAGAATGAGATGATCATGTTAGCTTAGGTTTATTTTGTGTCCATAGCATGTCTTAGGCATTCTAGGTTTTTTGTTTGTGTTTCCTTGTCTATGAGTGATGCATATAGAATATCTAAGTTGTTTGATAAATGTTACATGTTTTTCATACTTAGGATGTTAGAACAACTTTTCCAACCCACCATACCTTTTATTTTATGTTTACAAACGTTATCATTCTCAGTACCTTCAATCTGCGGTTAAGAACGATCCCTACTTATTAATGTTACATCTACAAAGAAGAATTTTAAATTACATACACGTGAACTATGTGTTGAGTGTCTACTTTGTATTATTATTTGATACATGTTTCACGCTATCACAATCACTGACAACTCCAAGCATCAATTTTTGTTATACTTGGAGAACATGACTCTAAGAACAAACCAGTGGGTCCAATAGGGTCGGTAGTGTGGATATAAGTTTTGTGTAACATTTACATTCATCCAGTGGCGGCTATTTTCGATTCAGAAAAGAAAGAAGAAAAAATCATATACCGTTGCCCGCACCGCCAAAAGAAATGGTTTTCGGGGCCAACAAGTTTGGGCCGGTGTTGGGCCCTAAACAAGCTCAAACTCATCAGAGTAAATTATTGTTCCCTTAGAAATCTCTCCTCTCTCAGTCGATCACACTCAGCTGAGTGCATCGCAGATATCAATCATTAATCTCTCTTGTTAGTCCATCCCTCTCTAAATCTCCTAAATCAATCTTCTCTCCGCCGCAAGTGGCGGACTTGCAATCAATCTGATTTCACAGCCTACCGAGTAGATCACTCAGATCAGGTATTAATTACTACCGTTTTCTGTGAATTCTATCATTTTGTCTCAATTCTGATGAGTTCTGAGTCTGCTTTGTTGGGTTTGAGATAGAAGATTAGGATATTAATGGCTTACTGCAGTTAGTTAATCGACTATAAGAAATGGGTTCTGTAGTTATGTTATGTGGACACTGGACAACTGAAAGTGGTTCTATAGTTGTGTCTAATAAGAATATGATTACACTAGAACATCTAGTGATTTGATTTGTAATTTTCTACAATTAAATATCCTCTGATTGCCTCTGTTTTGTTATATTCAAGTTGTAGTCTTGAATGTATATAGTTTTTTACGCTTCATAATGTTAGGAGCTACCAGCAACCTCAGTTATAATTCGGTGTCTAATGAAGACAATTATGGGAGTGGAGTTTCACTCAGTTGATAGTGTTTGATTCTATGTTATTCATTTGAAGATGTTTCCACCGAACTATGATTAATTCATCCTATAACGTGATCTGATGTTGTAAAGAGATAATTTTGTTATTGTTCTTTAAAATTGATATATCATTTAATTATCTTCAAGCAAGGGGTGTTTAATTTCAGAGGTCATTTTTGTTGTTGTAGTCATGTTGATAGTTACAATACAAGTCTGTAGTGTAGAAAATCTTAGGCACCATTTGATCTGTGGTAGCAACCATAATGGAGTTCACGAGAAGAAAATATTGCACTCACATTCTCATAACTCCAATCCAGTGTTTCTGTAGTAATGATGGAGGTTGGTAGGACTAAAGTTTAGACATGGATACTTTCTTGTACTTATACTACTGTGGTACTAATGAAAATTGATGGTACTAAATCTTAAGTTCATTATTCTCCATGACAATGATGACATTAATGTGAAAGTTCTTGTTTTCTTTGGCAATCAATTCTTGTTGTTCCAAGAGGAGACTTTATGCCCACACTTGAATGTTACTTTGGAAATTTTGTTTCAATTCATTTTAGTCGAATCTTTCATTCTCGTTAATTGCTAGTCGATAAGGTTTTCCTAATGGAAGTTTCTTCTTTTGATGATCACAGGATAGAGTAGTGTCATAAGTTGCATGATGCCTTCAGCTCAAGATCCTTTTTATGTTGTGAAAGAGGAGATTCAAGAATCTGTAAGTTGCAAATTATGTAGACATTTCATCAACTCTAGTATGAATCATGGCTTATATAATCATAGATCTTGACTTCGTATATATTATTTTGTAGATTGATAAGCTACAGTCTTCTTTTCACCAATGGGAACATATTTCATTGAATGGTGGAGAACAAGTACAACTAAGAAAGGAGCTGGTTGTAGCTTGTGGAAGCATTGAGTGGCAGGTAGGCAAGTATCTAAGTTATCTAACACATGATTCATTTATATTTTTAGCACTTCATATTATGCTGCTTAGACTGGAAATTGGTTGACAATATAGTTTCTCTGTTTCTCCATTTTTGAATAAAATCATGGAAACGGATTGGCTGGTTTTGTTATTGTTTTTCTTTTTCACTAAAAACATCATATCATGCAACTTTTCCTCAAAAATGTTTCCTAGATGTTTAAATATCAGTATTACTATCAATGCCCATTGATAACTTTGGCAAATTCAGATAAAGAGTATTTCGGTTAGCATGAATAGTTTTATCCCTGTCAGTGAGCAGTTGAGTTATAAGGATACTATCACAGTTTTTTTTTGTTTTCACATATTATTTAAGTTTGACTACTGAAACCATGCTTTCTTGATAGGAAGGTAGATGAATTGGACAAAGCAGTATCTGTAGCAGCTAGAGATCCTGTATTTTATGGGATTGATGAACTGGAACTTGAAAAAAGAAGGAGATGGACAAGCACTGCACGTGCTCAGGTAAATACATCTACTGTTGAATTCTGTTATCTAAAAACATTTAAATGACAGCAAAGAGTCTATATGTGCAGTGTTGTTCTCTTCAGTTGGTATGACTTTTGAATATCTTTTTCATAATAAGCCTTTGCACTTCATTTCTGATATATATACTAGAAACATATGTATATCACATTTATATTTTGGCTGTGGATAACTTTTCGTGCATCTTCTGAATTAGTCTGATAGCATATCAGGTAAGTGCTGTAAAAAGAGCTTTGGAAGCTGGAAAGGATTCTACTGGAACTAGCGCAGCTGGAATGAGGCGAGAACTAATGAGGCTAGCAAATTCTCAGGAGACAGATAGATCCAACCAATATGCTGCACACCATAATGATGACTTTATAACATCAGAATCTGATAGACAGATGCTTCTCATAAAGTAAGGATTTTATTTCTTTTGATTATCTTGAAAAGTCTACATCCAAATCCATTTGGCACACATGAGAAAAGATAGACATTAATAGCAAGTCATCATTCCATTAGTTAGTAATTATCTGCTGAGATTAATTGTTTGCTGTTTAGCACACATGACATCTTATGAAGCACTTGTAATTTCCAAATGAAAAATGCTTCCCATTTGTGTCAAACCATCCAAGTTGAATGTTGATATATGTTGAATGGTAACACACAGAAAATCTTTTTGGTCATAAATGTTGAATTACATGCACCATGTATCATGTCTACTGCATTACTAATTTAGAATTAATTTGCCAACCTCTTTTCTCATGCACCTTTGGCAAGGTGATGCAAATTATTCCTGACGACCGGGATAATTAATTTTATAAATGTAAATTGGTACTTTTAGGCAACAGGATGAGGAGTTGGACGAACTTAGTGCCAGTGTGGAGAGAATTGGAGGTGTTGGGCTCACCATACATGAAGAGCTTCTGTTACAGGTAAGAATATCCTGGTAATGTCACTGATACGGCAAAATTACAAATAAGTGATGGGAACAGGCAGAGAATCTAATTTAACTTAGTAGTTTTTTTGTTTTTTTTCTGGATGAGAGGTTATAGTAAACAAAGAAGGGGGAACAACCGAACAAGGTCGAAGACCAAACACAAGCATTTTGCTGCATGCATATTGAACCTAAATTTTATGTGAATAAGGCAATTAGTTATACTTGCACAAACTTCTGGGCCTTTTCTTACTAGACTGTTTGAAATGAAAACAAACCTTCTTAATGCTCCAGGACAAGATTGTAGAGGAGTTGGGTACAGAAATGGACAGTACTTCAAACCGGCTTGATTTTGTTCAGGTGAGTTTCTGCTTGCAGATTCAGAGATAGTTTTCCAACTATATATTTTGCATAAGCATGGACCTGTTGTATACTTGAACATCTCGAATATTAGGATAAGGATAGATTCAGAGTTCCTTTCCAATCCTTGCAGAAAAAAGTGGCCACAGTGATGAAGAAGGCTGGTGTAAAGGGGCAGATGATGATGATACTCTTTTTGGTGGTTTTATTCATCATCCTTTTTGTTTTGGTCTTTCTCACCTAGTCGGCATCCAAACAGCAGCGGAACAGGCCTGCCATGATCATACAAGGGAAGGATCCTACTTGGAGAGAAAATGTTGCAACTATTGAGTACAGATGATGTTATTGGATACCCTTTTTTGTTTCAAGGGTTTCCTGGAAATTGCAGACCAATGTTTTTTTTTCCATTCTAATTTTTCGTTCTTTCACGGTTCTTTCGAAAATAGGTCGACTAGCTTTTGATGTTGAACAATTGGAGCTACACAGATGAATGTGAACCGAAGCTTTATAATTCCAAAAGTTTTGTATTCTTTGATTTTTACCCTACATTTTATCCCTAGCAACTCCATAAAACGAGTCGAACATTAGCAGTATTTAGAACAATGAGAGAAACAGAACGTAAATTAATGGTGTATCAGTAAAACTGGGGGCTGCAAGACTTTGAGAACATAACACGGGGAATTGAACTTCCAAAGAAACCTATTCCCTTTTGACAAATTCCACTTGACAATTCACAGAACCTCTTTGAAACATCGAAAATTCCTTGTATAGCGCCTTCTTCTTTCTGTAGTACAGGTGATTTGTATCAATTGTCATCTTGTTCAAAACACCACAGTTCCTTAGCAAGTATTTCGCTGTTTCCATCTCAACTCGATGCCCCTCGAATGCCCATATAGTGATAGTCCTGAGGTGTGACAACACACAAGCTGGAACAAACTTGGGTAGACGAAGTTTTGCATGACATAGATGAACCTGATCATTGTGTAAAACAAAAGATGGAGTGAAAAATTGTAAGAGATGCAATTTCGTATACATCTTGCACAAGTATAGAGAATTAGAGAAATAGTATACTTACATATTCGATGTCAAGATATTGCAGTTTAGGAAACCTCTCGAGACAGTCTGTCAGCAATCTCCCATAATTGCATTCAAGAAGACGCAGCTTCAAACGGTCCACGTTTTCAAAAGTAGGCAGAATACAAGTATATATGTTCTGCAGAAATAATGTAAGGATAATATAAGTGAAGGTGGAGATGTTGTCGAATGATAATTTTATTAATTTGAACATGATGTAAAGGCCACATAATGTACGTAAAGAACCATGTGATGAAGAACATACCTCAAAACAATCACCTCCGAGACACAAGTACTTGACATTGGAAATTCCATCAGGAAGTGCAGTTGAACGATCATACCGATCTTTAGAATAACGCCCCATGACATAAACTTCTGCTTTCACAAGAGAAATTGTAGACGTCTCGAAAATAAAATGTATCGCCTTATCTTGCACAAGGTCAATACTTTCAAGATTTGGAGATTCAATGTAAAAGCTGTGCTCATGATGATCTCCCTTGTGGACTCGTAAATGGATTTTCAACCTCTTCAGTTTAGGTGCAGAGATGCTGACATTCAAATCTTTCTTCTGTCTAAGGGTTCCTTCTATGACCAAATCTTCAAGCTTACGTAGCGGAAAGTGATGAAAAAGCTTTTCCATTGAAGCATTGTGAGGATGGTGGACTGAAACATTGAGGAACTTGAGGCTTGGAAACAAGTTCCCTGATGATGATGAAGGCAGTTCTTTTATGACAAAATTTGGCCCTATCTTCAAAACCTCGAGTGTCTCACACAGAAAAAGGCTCTTTGGCAACTCAAAATCTACAAGTATCTCAACAGTGAGGTCAAGTTCAACAAGGACGTTATGCCTAATGACAGTGCTAATCCATTGACAAATACGCATCAAATACAAGAAGTCTATGTCACGCTGCGAATTGGAGCCTCGCATGCATGCAAGCTTCAGTTTGCGGACGCTAGAAGGGCCACGGACGTCGAGTACCCAACAGACAAAACTTTCGAACTTGCTGTGACTCTGGAAATCAACGTCTATGAAGCCAAGATTGGGAACCCAAGTCCATAGGTTCCTCCACCGCTTTGACAGAATCGTTGTCTTGACAGCGTTTTGTGTTGTTGCGATCAAGGAAAGTATGTGACAAAGAACTTCATCTGGTAGTGCACTCAGCCTATCTTCTTCGAATTCGACTGTCCCTTGAGACTTTGACATTGGAAGAACCAAATCTAATCTGAACACTTTAATTTCCTAGCTAGCTTATATGGAGAGTGTTTATGTGTACAAATTCCATACAAAAATAATGCTACTGTGTACTGTGAACTCGAGAAATTCGAATGATCTATACCTGATCGAGTCATAATTCCTAAACCCATATAGAAACGAATTTCTCATTCAATAGTAGTCTACTAATATTATGTTGGACAAATCAGTTACTCAGGCCCACTAATTTATGTGCTCAGCCCAGTCAGTATCTTGAAGCCCAAGTGTTATGTGTGGTTATCACTCCATTGCAGAACTACTGAAGCCTCTCTTGTTTCTGCACAATATTTATTCCTAGGTTCAATTCTATATGCTGCAGGGAAGCAGTCAAGCAGGTAAAGCGAAACGTAAAAAAAGTGAGTCACTCCTCATGCTCAAAAGAATGGTACTCCACAGAATTACACTGAATTGTCATTACTTTATAGTGAATCATGATGCATTATCAGACTTATAACAACCATAGGTAAAAGAAGCAAGATGAGTTCTTCTAACAGCTACAGAATAACCATATGGAAATCAGGTAACTTGAAAGTTGATAATACAGAATACACGAGTAGAAAATCCCAATCCCCCAACCCCCCCCCGATATGTGAATGTCATCATACTTGACTTCACTCCATGAGTTAGGCTACAGGGTTTGATGAGAAAGTTCTGCAATGGAGTTAAAACTGAATGTAAATTCACCGTTCATCAGCAAAATTGGTGCCTGTAAGACTTTCAGAACATACCACCCAAAAAGAGACCTATTTCCTCAATAAATTCCAGTTGACAATTTACTGAACCCCTTTGACACATCAAAAGCTCCTTGCATAATAACACCTTATCCTCTTCATGGTTCAGGTGATATGTATCAATTGTCATTTTGCTTAAAACTCCACTGTTCCTTAACAAGTATTTTGTTGCTTCCATCTCACAATGATGTCCCCTAAATCCCCGTATAGAGACAGTCTTGAGGTGTGATAACACACAAGACGGCACTAACTCGGGAAGATGAAGATCTTCATGACATAGGTAGTTCTGCCAATTTTGAAAAGAATACTGGAATTAATACTTCTACTCAACACATTTTTTGTAGTCTTGCGAAAATATAAAAAGATTTATACTTACGTATTGAATGTCAATATATTCCAGACTTGGAAACCTCTTGAGCCAGTCCGTTAGCAGTAACCCATAATGGAAAGCACGAAAACGCAGATTCAATTGGTTCAAGTTACTGAATGTGAGCAGAAAACAACCCTTCATGAAAAGATAAATCAATCGATCAAACAGTAAATCATGTAGGTAGGAATCATTTCTTCATACATGATTATTCTGGTTCAAATGATAAAGTGCCTAAACCAAAATGAGAGTGCAAGTATCGACAAGCGTTTTACAAGTATGAATGTATGATATATATCATACTCATGTCTTCATTGTTCATGTTGTTTGAACTTTAAGTGCAGGTGAGCAACTCTTCCAAATTTTAGGCACAAATGTAAGTACTAACGTTATAAATTACTTGTATAACTCTAAATATAGAAGTTTAAGGACATACCTCGAAACAATCACCTCTGAGACACAGATACTTGACATTAGAAATTCCTTCAGGAAGTGTAATTGTACATTCACTCCGGTCTGCAGAATAACGCGCCCTGATATAAACTTCAGCTTTGACAAGGAATTTTGTAGTCTCCACAGTAAAGCGTGTCTTAGCTTGTATGAGATCAATGTATTCAAGATTTGGAGCTTTGATGTAAAATTGGTGCTCTTGATTTTCACCCTCATCAGCATCTAACCATATTTTTAACGTCTTCAGTTTTGGTGCAGAGATGATATTCAAATCTTCATTCTGATAAAGGAATCCAATTAAATCCATAACTTCAAGGACTGGAAAATGAGGAAAAAGATTCTTCAGTGTATTGCTGTCAGGCCAGTTAATCACCACATCCAGGAACTTGAGGCTTGAAAATATGTCCCCTGACGAAGGAAGATTCTTTATGATAAAATTTGGCCCAATTTTCAAATACTCTAGTGTTTTACTCAGGAAAAGGTTCTTTGGTAACTCAAAATCATTTTTCCCTGTGAATAAATCAATACTCAGGTCGAGTTCAATGAGGTTTCGCCCAATAACAGTCTTAATCCAACGACGAATAAGAGATACATATTTACGGCGCTTACGCTCGGCATTGACCTCGTCTTTGTATGTTGAACACCAAAATTTGAAGTCCCGCGAACATTCAAGCTGGAATTTTCGGATGTTTGATGGACCACGGAAGTCGAGTAACCAATTGACATACCTTGTAAAGTCGATATGTCTGTGGACTTCTTCATCGTCGAAGTGAAGATTGGGAACCAAAGTCCATTTGTTCCTCCATCTCTTTGACAGAATTGTGGTCCGCACAGCAATACGTGTTGGTCTCAGGAAAGAAAGTATGTGACAAATAACTTCATCTGGTAGTGCACTCAACCTATCTTCAGCTCTTGCTTGAGACTTTGACATCAAATCACAATTTTTATCTGAAGTGTGTGCACAGAAGCAGTCAAAATGCAATTACTTTGTATGCTTAATGCCTCTATCTGTCAATTTCACAACATTACATTTCAGTTTAAACTTGAGCTAGGCTCCTAATTCATATATGTTCCATACAGTCATTTACAAATTACGCATGGAGGCAGCACGATGACAACAGTAGAGATCCATCAATTTAGTAACATATTATCAGAAACTACTATATATTCGAATGATAAATCTAGAAAAACAGGGATTCAGAATGAACCCAAAGCGCTAAATACTTGCCTACCAACTATTCATAACTTGATTAACTTCAACAGGCACTAAATGTCTAAATCAGTATCTAATTTCAACAGAAATATATTGGGAGGAACAATTTATCAGAACCCACAATTCCATCTTAGAATTAGGCAATCAGCATCATCTAAACTTATATAGCAATAGATAAGAAGCTGTGAGAGAAAAAAGTACCTTCCAGGAACGAAATTACCGGCAAGCTTTTGGGTGGGTTACTGAGATGATGAGATCAATGGGGGAAGTGAATTAGGTTGGTTTTCTCAGTGCGTAAAACAAAATGGCGGCTAGGAAGAGGAAAACAGGGCTGGAGTAATTTATTTACACTTTTTTTTTTTGACACTGTTCTTTCATTTTTCTTTTTCATTTCATTCTTCTTCTTTTTTTGACGCGGAGAAAGAATTTCATTCATCAGGTGTAATGTACTATCATAAGCTAGTGTATCCCAAACAAATTCGGGAGATGAACCCGCCCAACAGTGATTTTGATCGTCTAGAACTCCTTGTTGCGCAAAGAGATGCGCTACTCTATTACTTTCTCGAGCTTGGAATTTCAATTTGATCCAAGGAGAATTATGGAGTAAAAGCTTAATACTACTTATGATGTTATACCACTGATCTCTATTTGCAGTAGGTTCCAGCACTTGTTGCACCGCGACCTTTCAATCGGAAACGACTCTGATTGGTATCTGGGGTAATGTGTTAGCTAGCTCGATTCCCTTGTGAATACCAAGGAGTTCTCCTTGTTTAGCTGAGGCAAGTTCCTGAACGTGATTACTGTAGCCCGACAGAAAAGACCCCAAGTGATCTCGAACAACACCTCCCAGGCCACCATCACCTTTTGCCTGTCTAAAAGCAGCGTCAATGTTGATCAGCAAAGTTCCCATAGCCGGCGCTGCCCAATGAGCTTGTGCAGTCGTTAACTTGCCCATTGGGCCTTAATCAGAACTTCTTTTCCGGCAGCACTAAGATGGTTTGTTATCCAGCTAATTAATTTCTTTGTCAACCTCTCCTTTAAGAAAGCAAACAGCTCTATCTTCGATCTTCCTATATGGATAGGCATCCCAAGATACTCCTCGATGCTTGGTACGTGTTTAACTCCCAACCTTGCTGCCAGTTCTTCGCAGTAGTTCTCTCCCACATTCTTGCTGAAAGTTACACAACTCTTCTGTAGGTTGATTTTCTGTCCACTTGCTAATTCATAAGTATGTAAAATCGCTCGAAGTTGATCACATTCCTCCATATTTGCCTTACCAAACAAGAAGCTATCGTCCGCAAAGAATAAGTGATGTACAACTGGAGCATTCGGGTTCATCTGTAATCCACCGATTCTACCACTAGCCACTGCCTCGCTAATCATCTTTGATAATCCTTTTGCACATAATAAAAAAGATAAGGTGATAGTAGATCGTCCTGTCGTATTCCTCGCGATGGTGTTATATATCCAGTCGGCACTCCATTGACTAATGCCGAATATCTTACTGATGAAAGACAACTCATGATTATACCAATCCACCTTTTACCTAAACCAAGCTGCCCCATTATTGCTTCCAAAAATTTCCATTCAAGACGATCATAAGCCTTACTTATGTCAAGTTTTAAGGCAAAATAACCTACCTCCTTACTGATTAGATGGTCCATAAAGTGAGTGACTTTCGTTGCCACCAGGGTGTTATCAGACATCATTCGACCATGAACAAAAGCACTTTACAACAGAGAGATTACTTCTGGCAAAATGAGCTTCAATTTGTTTGCTAGCACCTTTGGAGCAGATCTTATAATTAAATAACATTACACAACACTATAGGTCGAAATAAGCTCGGATTTTTGGCTTCTTTTACCTTTGGTATCAGGAAGAGGTGTGTAAAATTCGAAGCTTGGTAAAGTTCACTTGTCATCTGGAATGTCTTCACCGCCTTGCAAACATCCTTTCCTACGATATTCCAGTATTTTTGAAAGAATAGTGGCAATATGCCATCCGGTTCTGGGGCCTTTGAGGGCTTCATTTGGAAAGGAACCTCCCTGATCTCTCCCTCTGTAAAATCCTGTAATAGGTTCTCATTCATCTCATCTGTAATGCTAGTCGGCACACAGTGTAAGATGGCCTCCAAAGCCTCATGGTCAGTTCCCTCATATGTGAACCCTTTTTGATAGAAGTCATACATAAGTTGTTGTATAATAATCGGGTGGGTTTGATACTGTCCATTCCCATCTTCCAGGCTAATTATGCGATTCTGAATTCTTCTATTGGACGCTTTCTTGTGGAAATAAGGAGTATTTCCATCCCCTTCCTTCAACCATTGCACTCTCGGGTGGAGAGCTTGACACCATGTACCTCCTTATATATGATAATGGGCATAAGTTCACTTGACAAGAGGAAACATTAAAATATCTGAAGAGTCATAATGGTCCATAACTTCTTCATTCGAACTCCAAATGACATACCGTCAAGTGCGTTGTACTATTTTTATCCTTCCAGACATTTCTCGTGTTTATAATTTTCTCAAATTCTAAGCAGAGGTACCTCGAACCCGAGAATCACCAAGTTGCACTTATACGACCATGTCACTAAGTTTTCACTTTCCAACTTGCATTGGCTTCCTTCCAATGCTCGTTGGGACTTGACCTTATGTCATGAGTGCACAACTTGTGCTGCTCGTGACATCCTCCCCCACTTATGCTAGCAATGCCCTCATTTTCGTGTGTTTCTTTTATCTTCAACTCCCTTCTAGGCGGTCGAAGTGGATACTCAATTTGTTGAGTCTTGTCCCTCCATCTTTTTAGAATCCCTTTCTCTTGTGATGACCTCCTTGCGCCCACTCATGAACTTGGCAGCTGACACTGTTGGTCACAACCTTCTCGCGCCCACTCGTGAAGTTAGTCAGAGGCAAACAACCGCACTCATTCCGTGCTCAAACATCACTTCCACCACATTTCTTCTGCATTCACTTTCAACTCATGCTCGAACAGAGCCAATTTCTTGCACTTTGCCTTGAGCATTCCTTCTACATCTTCGTAGTTTCAACAAGAACAACTGAACAAGTCACTCTTCAACAATGCTCCATGTCTAAGTATGCTCGTGTGGCACTCCACTTACACATTCTTTGACGGAAGTGCACCCATGTCTTGGGTGAGGTGCGCTCTCTGAATACCAACACAAGCATAAAATGTCTCTCCTACTATACGACAACTTCCTTGACATCTAATTTATGATAAAGGCAACAGTTTATGCTCTTCAGTGTTTGGTTGTTCGACGCCATTTGTGCATACTTGGTCCTCTTCGCCATTTCCATATGCCTCTTTTCTACCCACTTTTATGAAACATCATCTTACTCTTCTACTTGGATGTCATCTTTCTCTTACAAAACCTCTTTGACATTAGTTCTACACATGTTGAGGTTAACCCACGAGCTTTACTCATCATTGAGTCTCATCACTTAAGACTTATTGTTCGTGTCCTCGTGTCGTAGTAAATTAATCCAAGACACTCGCACCCTACTTGATCGTTTCCTTGTGTCCCGGCACATCTCCTCAAAGACACTTGCCCAACCGATAGGTTACCTTGTCAGTATAAACACTCCTTCAAAGCCATCATTTGCTCCATCAGACTTCTCTGTCTGCCGGACATTTCATTGAACACTCGTGTTAGGTGTTGTGGCTTACGAGAACTCGACCATCTCTGGAGCACCCAACAATAACCTACCTTTGAGACGTGCGCAACCATCTTGGCTACTTACAAACTCAAGGCCTCCCCTCGATGCGCCCTCTCTTGGCGGCTTACACACTCAGGGAACCACTTCTATAGTCACTTGGACAATGCACTCATCCTGGTGGCTTACATCTCAAGTCTCTTTATCCCATCATGGGCTCCTTCGACTCTTCACTGGATACTGCACTAGTCCATCACAAGTTCCAATATCTCTTCCATGATCATTCTCTGTCCGGTCCCGTAACTAGCTCGCTTCCTCACATTTGTCAGGGTGTAGAGGAACCACTCGTACTCGTGCACACATCGGAGTAGTCCCTACCATCTGCAGTGCTTACCTGTACACTCTCAGGGATAGTGCCTACAGTCCTCGATGCACACACATACTCATATCCCTCTTCTAATCACAACCCAAGCTCGATGTTCCATCAGACCACCATCAAGTACTCACTTCCTCTTATCCGGGTCAGGTAATATTAATACTTCCATAGGAGGCCAATTGGTCCTAAGGGCTTACTCTCGCCCATAATCCATTCCTCGAGTGTTGCTCCCATCGAGCATCTTACTAACTCGAGTGTGTCAGACGGGGTTGGCACCCCTTCTCGTCATCAAAATCGTCTCTAGTTGTAATCGGTATCAAAGTTGTACGATCGACACCAACTCTTTGTAGCATTAGGGTCTTTCTCCCTTTCTGATCCAACCAAGGAAGGTCATTCCCTTGAATGAATCAACCTTGGCTCTGATACCAACTGTCACAGGCTGACTTTTTGATGCAGCAGAATTTTCCCGTGCGGCGCCATGGTTCTCTAACGAAGGCCAGCCTATCATCCTTTTTTTTTCACTTTTCGAGATATAATGTGCATAATTTCATACAACATGGATGTCATCTTCCTTCCCATCATACACGGTATGACTCAACCCGTGCTTCTTCTTAGTTCAGACCGAACCCAACCATGTGCCTTCATTGCTTACGGCGTGACCATTGTGCACCACGAGGTCTCGACATATTTTACTTAATCTCTCCACGCATGTCCATACACCACTGGCATAAGGAGAGCACCAAGGACCTCGGTCACGGCACACATGCCGTAATACTGGCCATTCCTTCGGCCAATACTACCCACGAGGCTTCCTGACTCGTGGGAACCCATGTCGTCCTTTCTAGACTTCATATGCTCGGCTCCTAAGCCCAGAGGCGCCCAGGAGAGCTCGCTTAATGCTACCTAGAGAGGTGGCACCAGGGGTGGTAAAGAGCTTGACACCATGTACCCCCTTATATATGATAACATGCATAAGTTCACTTGATAAGAGGAAACATTAAAATATCCGAGGAGTCATAATGGTTCATAACTTCTTCATTCGAACTCCAAAGGACATATTATTAAGTGCGTTGTACTATTTTTGTCCTTCTGGACATTTCTCGTGTTTATAATATTCTCAAATTCTAAGCAGAGGTACCTCGAACCCGAGAATCACCAAGTTACACTTATATGACTATGCCACTAAGTCTTCACCTTCCAACTCGCATTGGCTTGCTTCCAATGCTCATTGAGACTTGGCCATATGTCATGAGTGCACAACTTGTGCAGCTCGTGACACCTAGTAAGTACCTCATTGAAATCTCCCAGAAAAATCTTTGGTCAATCGTTCCTTCTGCCCAGTTGACACATCAAGTTCCACGTCTTTGCCCTATCTTCTTGTTTTTCCCAGCCATATAGGCCTATTTATCTCCATTGTTCGGAGGATATAGGGTTTATGATCACACCCTCGATATGATGTTCAGAGTGTGATACATACCGAAACCCTAGACCCTCTTTCCAGAAAGCTACTAATCTTCTACACGCCTCCGACCTATGAACCTGAAACAAATCGTCAAAACCCAATCTTCGTCTAAGAGGATCCGAGGAAACCTCCTTGCTAGCTAGGGTTTCCAAGAGGAACACCACATCTGGATGCTTCTGCCTCGCTAAGGTAGCTAATTCTCCTTGTGTATCATCATTCACAATGCCCCTGCAGTTCTAAGCAAGGATCGATACTCGTCGCATGTTGCCCGTCACTGCTCCGATAGGAAGATCAGTCAGACCCGTCCCGACTTTCCATTGCTCGGTTGATCGATTAGTGCTCAAATAGAAACAATCTGGTTCATCTAGTTTGGTCTCTCTAGCTTATGAATGAGAAGTGAGAATTAACAAAATCTTTATGAAAGTGTTTTCATTTTATTCTTTTAAGAAATGAGAAGGTATTTTTTTTTAACTTCTGTTTTTTAATGAATTTTACATCTGATCAATAATCTGTAACTTTGCTATAAATAAAATATATGCTACACGAAACGAGTACACTACGTGAAAGCGCAATGTAAAAATAGTATATCACTCCTCATGCTCTAAAAGATACTTGGATTAAAGCTAGCAAAAAAGAAACTCAACAGATTTAGATTGAATGTTCATCACCTTACGGCGCGAGCTAATGACATCCTCACATCCATGTACTGTTTGTGTATCCGAGTTCCATAAGGTCCTCTAAATCATAAACCTTAAAGCGGAAATAGACATAATTAAAGATAAGAAATTGCTTTCCTTAAGATTGGACAAAAGAATGGGAGTGACTTGGACGGATTTAGACAACCACACATGTCTAACAAATTCTCGGTTGTTTCCGATTTATTGATTGGATCATGATGCATTATTATTACCAATTCAATGGAAAGCAAATGAAGCAAGATGAGCTCTTCTAACAAACACAGAACAACCATATGAAAATCGTAACTTGAAGGTTGCTGATACAGGATACATAAGTAGATAAACCCGATCACTAAAATTATGTTGAGCAAAGAAATTTGAGAAATAACTACAACACAATGACATAACTCACATAGGCTACAGGTTTTAATAAGAAATTTCTGCAATGCAGTTGAAACTTGAAACTGAATGTAAATCCACCTTTCATCAGCAAAATTTTAGTGCCTATAAGACTTTCAGAACATACCAGCAGAAACTGTATTTCCAAAGAGACCTATTCCCTCGACAAATTCCAGCTGACACATCAAAAGCTCCTTGCAACCAAGTTTCTTATACGTACGTTGGTCATGTGCAGCACGTGTCCTTAGCTAAGTTAATTAACCTAGCTTAAGGAGGAGACATATATATACCGAAATAGAGGAGAATAAAGTGGGTAGCTTTGGACGGACGGGAAGGAGACGAACAGAGAGAAAGAAAAAGAAAAGAAACGGAGAGAGAGAGAGAGGAGAGGTGCGCAACCAAGTTTTCATGCATCAAGTCTAACGTTTTCAACAGTTGTTCTTTCTCCATAATTTAATTTATCTCTTATACATTATTTGATGTTATTAATAATAAATTTTAGTAGCTAAATACCTTGTTAAGGGGCTAATTAAAACCCCGTACATATAGTCTCTTTAATTCATACACTTTAATCTAGTTTTGCATATTCAATTCGAATGAGATTTCTTTTTCTATGTGACTCACCGTATGAATTCTTGTATGTTTGCTTTGGTGACCAATTAACCTAGTATGCATGTTCGGATTCTATTGTCATGAGATATGGGCGACTGAAGATAATTTATTTCACCATATTCTCTATAGTGATACACCGATTTTACCGTCGGGTGATTGAAACCCTAGGTCTAACAGGACATGCCCATAGTGTACCTATGAGCCCAAATAGATTCTCAAACCTTTTCTAGAACGTAATGCTTTATTATTTGTAAACTTTGGGGTCCAATGACTATGGGTTCAATAGAGTTATAAATGTGGGGGAAGTTCATGACAAACTCACATACGCATAAAAATTAGGTAATAAGATGTGTCGTGTCTTTCGTCCTTCCTGAAAACTTTCATTGATTGAATATGTGCATTAAATTAAGTATGTGTTAGAGAGATGAAATGACGGTAGTGGATTGCATTCCTCTTAACTCATTAATCATATAGTTTAAACTCATTTGCATTCATAAACATATTTACTTTCAACATTTATTTTTTGCATTAGTTGTAGCTTAGCCGATTCAACTCGGTACTCAAATCAGCTCCGAATACCCTAATACTTTGTGTGGTAGTCTGCAACCGTGTCTAGTTTATTGTGTTAAATTTTCGTGTCATTTGAGTTTGTTTAGAGTAGGTTCGTAGTGTCATTAGTGTACTGTAGTCGAGTCTGTCAACATTTTAATTTCGTATTAGGATTTAGTTTCATCAATTCTTCGTGTTCGATAACCCATATTTATCATACTACATTGATATATCCAAGTTGAGAATATGATATGTTTGTATAGGTGTTTACCCTCTTATCATTTATCAGTTAGTTCAAGTCTCGTTATCTTGTATATTTGAATTCTAGATTTAGGTTCTGTTACGATAACATATAATTCTGTTTTTGATAAACTTGTAATCGTCTCTGACATATCATGCACACTCCTATATATACAATCGTGCTTGATTTCTCAAGCCATTCAACATAAACCAAAGTCTTTTACTAACGTTATAAATTACTCGTACAACTCTAAAATATGGAAGTCTTAGGACATACCTCAGAACAATCACCTTTGAGACACAGATACTTGACATTAGAAATTTCTTCAGGAAGTGTAATTGTACATTCACTCCGGTCTGTAGAATAATGCGCGCTGACATATATGTCGGCTTTGACAAGGAATTTTGTAGTCTCCATGGTAAATTGTGTCTTAGCTTGTAGGTCAATGTCTTCAAGATTTGGAGCTTTGATGTAAACATTGTGCTCTTTCTCAACACCGACAGCATCCACCCATATTTTTAACGTCTTCAATTTAGGTGCAGAGATGTTGATATTTCCCACGGTCTAAGATATCCAAGTAAATCCATAACTTCAAGTACTGGAAAATGAGGAAAAAGATTCTTCAGTGTATTACTGTCAGGACGTCCAGAAACTTGAGGCTTGAAAATATGTCCCCTGACAAAGGAAGATCCTTTATGATAAAATTTGGCCTAATTTTCAAACCCTCCAGTGTTTTACACAGAAAAAGGCTCTTTGGCAACTCAAAATCATTTAGGCCTGCAAATAAATCAATATTCAGGTCGAGTTCAATGACGTTTCGCCCAATGCCAGTCCTAACCCAACGACGAACATGAGATACATATTTACAACGCTCACGCTTGGAACACCAAAATTTGAAGTCGCGTGAACATTCAAGCTGGCATTCTCGGATGTTTGATGGACCACGGAAGTCGAGCAACCAATTGACATACCTTGTAAAGTCGATATGTCTCTGGACTTCTTCGTCTTCAAAGTGAAGATTTGGAACCAAAGTCCATTTATTCCTCCATCTCTTTGACAGAATCGTGGTCCTCACAGCTGTGCGTGTTGGTCTTAAGTAGGAAAGAATGGGACAAAGAACATCTGGTAGTGCACTCAGCCTATCCTCAGCTCTTGCTTGAGCCTTTGACAATGAACCCAATTTTAATCTGATGAGTGTTCACAGAAGCAGTCAAATTGGAACTACTAAAATGTATGCTACTAGCTTATAATGCATCTATATATATTTATTTCACAAGATTTAAATTTAAATTTAAGCAAGTCTCCTAATTCATATGTGTTCCATACTGTTAAAGTATTTACAAATTACGCAACAGAGAGATTTGTTTGAGGCAGCACAGTGTCTTTCAGTAATTTAATTCAAGCGATCAGTCCAGAAATGACAACAGTAGAGAAAAACTCATTCAACAATAAGATCCACCAATTTAGCATTCTCTAGAAAAGTTTTTGTTCTTAAAAATTTACAGAAGAGGAAGATATTATCAGAAACTACTATATTCTAATATAAATCTAAAAAACTAGGGATTTAGAATGAGTCCAAACCTGGGTAAGATAAGTAAATTTTGGTAACAGATTTTTCATTCAACATGTGAAAGGGGGGAATCAAACCCTTTCTGAAAACACGAACTTGCAAAAACCACAAAAATTTCGGCAGAGTTTCGCTATAACGTGGAATTGCCATTAATCTGCACCCAAAAACATACTTCATCCTATACTTTATGTAAAGTAACCAGTCAAACCGTGGGCACCAATCACATCCAGATTTTTCAATATCATAACAATAATGTAAAGTAATAAGTAAAACTATACTTTACAGAAATCCGGGGAAAAATCATATGAAAGTACAACCGTAAAATATTCAGAGCGACTTCTAGTGTATATACATATATACAAATAGTAGGCCAAACTAAGAACCTACCATAAAAGAATCATAGCTCGAATACTAAGCCTCCGACTGCGACGTGCGACACCAGAATCCGAACTGCAAACTGGACACGGAAACCGAAAGGCCCAGGGGAAAGGCAAATAAAATTGTTAGAGTGAGTGGACGAAAATAATCATATGCCTTTCACCAAATATATATCGTAAAACAAAGCAAAGCGAGTTCAGAAAATGAATGGAGGTGTCAGGAAAATCTCTCAAGCCCGACAGTCAAGCGAATCTCTCAAACCCGACGGTGATAGACTAGGCGAATCTCTCAAGCCTAGTGGGCACATCAGGGGAATCTCTCAGCCCTGGATCTGGACTACCGGTGATCAGCTGAGTAGCCAATGCATCGATGCTAAGTAATGACATCACCATATAAAATATAAAATAATACCTCCAAAAGTAATAAATAATCTCAACATCATATCGTAAATAAATACGGAAATCATGAATTCGCTACGACAGTGAAATAAAAAGGTCCACTCACAGATAAGCATAACGCAATACGCGTTAATCCAGTGATCCGGCGGAAAATCCATCGCCAAACGAATGATCACGATCCCCTGAATAATCATAAATTTCCATGCTCAAAATCATAATTCAAAACCTTGAACCACATCTCGAGAACCAACCATTCTCGGAAACGTATAACTCAATATCGACGAAATCGTCAAAAATCCGATAATCACACCATAAAACCTCGTTATAATTTCCGATACTCAATTCAAAATATAAACCTCACCACTGTGATCGGTGCGCGATTCCTAGTAAAACGACATAAAACTTGTCGAAAAACATCTCGGCCGGAAAATCCCTGCCGCCGCCGGAAAATGTAATCGGCCCAGAAAAATTCGACCTACACATGGATTTGAAGATTTCGACATTTTCAACAACTTTCTAGTTCAAAGTTAAGGCCAATTTTGACCGGAAAATGTCCAAAACTCACCTTGAAACACAAAACCCTCGCCGGAATTTCATCACCTCCGATCTCCCTCCTCCGGCCACGGCAAGGCTTGAAACCACTTCTAAAAGCTTCCTCTCTCCAAGGCTAACAAAACCCCTAACAAGTAGACCTCCATCTCGGCCGCCTCCGCCGCCACCAACGTCGCCAAAACTAGCCGGAATACCACCAAAATTCCCAAAAAAGCCATAACTTCTTCATCCGGCAACCAAATTGAACAAATGACCTATCAAAAGAAAGAGGAGCTCAAGCCCAACAACTTTCATGAAGACACCATGGCCAAAAGACGCCGTAAAAAGGCCCAACGATGGCGATGAAATCTCGGCCCGAAATGGGTCATTTCAACCAACGGGTCAAACTGGTCAACGAGCCAGATTTCACAAAATGGAAAGTTTCCCAATTAGTCACGTATTTGCCCGTATTTATACCATACACGTATCGAAACTAAATAGATAAATACGACTAAATCCAACAGTCGAAAATATTCATAACTTATTCCTCGTAACTCGAAATAATCCTCCGGAAGTTCTCACGAGTTCGAAATTAAATTCTCTACAACTTTCGTGAAGGATCTCAAATCAAATTCTTTTCCGATAATTTAGTCGTTAAAGAAGCCGTCATATTAACCAATTACGACAAAATCACGACTAATCGCGAAACTTGCAAATCAAGTCGATAAACATTCCATTTTCGGTTCGGGTCGTCACAACATGCACTAAACTTTTATGCGGTCCTCATTTTTAGAGAAATGAAGTGATCCAACGCTCTAAAATTGGGAGAATTTTAGTACTCCAGAGCACCATGTTCTACAGTACTCTGGAATACCAAAATTTCTCAATTTTAGAGAGTTAAATCACTTCATTTCTCCAAAAATAAGGACCGCAGAAGTTATTAATCCGCCTAAACTTATACAACAATAGATTAGAAGCTGTGAAAAAAAAGGACCTTATAAGGATATATTCCCAGGAAAGAAATTACTGGCCAAGCTTTTGGGTGGGTTACAGAGATGAGAACAGTGAGGGGAGTGAAGAAAATGATACCACACCGAGTGATTTAGCCTCATTCGTGGATTGAGTTTTTTTTTTTTTTTTTCATTAGGTAAAAAAGACTGGCGGGAATATAGAGAGAAACTGGCGGGGAAGAGGAAAACAAGGCGGGAGTAATTTTTAGTTACTTTCTTCTTCTTGCACTGTTCTTTCATTTTTCACTTTTTTATTTGGCCATACTTTTTCATTTTTTTCACTTGATATTAGTAAAAGAGCCAAGAAAGGTATCTCTAAGTGGACTTGCTCTAAAGTCCCTCTCAAATCATAATTCTTAAAGCGGAAATAATAAATGAAGATAAGAAATCATTTACCTTAAGATTGGACAAATTAAATGGGAGTGATCTAGACAACCATACAGGTCTAACAAATTCTCGGTTGTTTCTGATTTATTAATTGGATCATGACGCATTATTATACCAATTCGGTAGAAAGAAAATGAAGCAAGATGACTTCTTCTAACAAAAACATAATTCAGGGTAACTTGAAGTTGCTGATAGAGAATGCACAAGTAGAAAAACAAGATAACTAACATAGTTTTGAGCAAAGCAGTTTGAGAAATAACTACAACACAATAACATAACTTAATAGTTTGTTCCCCCCGGATATGTGAATGCCACCATACTCGACTTCACTTCATGAATTAGGTAGGCTACCGGATTTGATGAGAAAGGTCTGCAATGGAGTTGAAACTGAATGTAAATTCACCTTCATTAAAAAAAAAATGGTGCCTGTAAAACTTTCAGAACATACCACCAGAAACTGAACTTCCAAAGTGATCTATTCCCTTTCGACAAATTCCAGTTTACAATTCACTGAACCCCTTTGACACCTCAAAAGCTCCTCGCATAATAACACCTTATCCATTTTGTAGTACATGGGACTTATATCAATTGTCATCTTCTTCAAAACTCCACAGTTCCTCAACAAGTGTTTTGTTGCTTCCATTGCACTTTGATGTCCGCTAAATCCCCGTATATATATAGTTTTGAGGTGTGACACCACACAATACGGCAGAAACTCGGGTACATGAAGCTCTTTATAACATAGGGAGCTCTGCTGATTTTTAAAACAAAATTGGAATGAAAAGTGGTAAGAGATGAAATCTTGTCTCATCTTGCTCAAGTATGAACACATTGTACTTACGAAATTAATGTCAAAAACTTCCAGATTTGGAAACATCTTGAGCCAGTCTGTTAGCAGTCTCTCGTAATTCCATTTATAAGGACTCAACTTCAAATGGTTCAAGCTATCAAAAGTAGGCAGAGAGACACCCTTCATGAAAGATAAATTGATAAATCAAACAGTAAATCACGTAGATAGTGAATATTTCTTTATTTCTTCATGCTTTACTTCTTTTGTTTGCCTTAACCAAATGAGAGTAGTCTCTATAAGTACTAACAATATGTTATCCAGTATGCGGTTATATACGGCAGAAGAATTGAAAAAAAAAATAACAAGGGAAAAAAGGGGGGTGTGCGTTCACCATTCCTGATGTGGATTGGACTTTGGACGTCAAGTTAATGTAAGCGACTCTAACACATTCTTTAATTTCTACCACAATGTAATGTACCAACTACCAAGTAGAGGACATACCTCAAAACAATCACCTGATATACACAGGTACTTGACATTAGAAATTCCTTCAGGAAGTGCAACTGTACGATCACCCCGGTGTGCAGAAATACACCACCTGACATTGATATCAGCTTTGACAAGGGTTTTTGTAGTCTCCACTGTAAAATGTGTCATCTTATCTAGAGTGAGGTCAATGTATTCAAGAATTGGAGCTTTAATGTAAAAATTGTGCTCTGGATGATCACCCCTGTCAACAGTCACCCATATTTTTAACCTCTTCAGTTTAGGTGCAGAAATGTTGACATGCTAATCTTCCTTCAGTTTAAGGACTCCTTCTATAGCCAAATCTTCAAGTTCTGGACAGTGAGGAAAAAGTTTTTCCATTGAAGCACTGTCAGGATAGTGAAATGAAACATCGAACTTCTTGAGGCTTGGAAAGATGTCCCCGGACAAGGGAAGATCCTTTATGAAGAAATTTGACTCAATCGTCAGAATCTCCAGCGTTTTACACAGGAAAAGGCTCTTTGGAAACTCAAAATCATTTTGCCCTGAGAATAATTCAATACTCAGGGCGAGTTCAACAAGGTTCCGCCCAATAACAATCTTAATCCATCGGCGAACAAGAGATAGATATTTACAACGCTTGTGCTCAGCATTGAAGTCGTCTATGAATGATGAACACCCAAACTTGAAGTCGCGTGAACATTCAAGCTTGAATTTTTGGATGTTTGATGGGCCACGGAAGTCGAGTAACCAATTGACATACCTTGTAAAATCAACATGTCTGTGGAATTCTACGTCGACAAAGTAAAGATTGGGAACCAAAGTCCATTTGTTCCTCCATCTCTTTGACAGAATTGTTGTCGCCACAGTATTACGTGTTGTTTCGACGAAGGAAAGTATGTGACAAAGAACTTCATCTGGTAGTGCACTCAACCTATCCTCAGATCTTGCTTAAGACGACTTTGACATCGAACCAAATTTTAATCTGAAGTGTATTCACAGAAGCACTCAATTTGCAATTACTTTGTATGCTTATAAAGCTTATCTGTTTATTCACAACATTTCAGTTTAAACTTGAACAAGAAAGAGTCCTAATTCATATATGCTACGGTTCTTAACAAACAGAAACTATTATATTCAAATAATAAATCTACAACTAGCAAGCCAACGTAATGGATTATGATTCAAGTAGCAAACAGAAATGATGAGCAAAGTCCAGGAGTAACGGAGAGTCGGAGAGAGACAAAAGTACCTTTATAATTAAGAAGTTCTGATCAGCCCAGCAACGAACTGGCGAAGCCGAGAGCTTTCCTCGGTTGCTGAAGAGTGAGAACCACCACCAACAATGTCTTCGGTGGAGTATTGGGGTAGTGGGTTACGAAATGGCGGGAACTCTGATGTAAAATTATCTTAGAAAAAAAAAAGACGCAAATAATATCAAAACTCGAAAAAATCTCCTGACGTTTAATATCCATTGAAAAAGTCGATGGCCAATGCAAAAATAGTTTTGAGTACAATACTAGTAAAAACTCTGATTGATGATCATGAAACAATGAGTGATGACAAAAATTGAAACTGTGTACTCTTCATATATCTGTTCAAAATATTATCTTTTAGGTATAGCAAAATTAATTTTACTCGGTCAAACTCAATGGAGATTATAGTTCATGTACAATCAGGTAGAAAAAAAATGATTAAAGGGTACAGATATTGCTGATTTAAAGTTCTAAAGAGCAAATAAAGTATGCAAGTATCAACTGTGTAGAGATCTGCTAGCCTGTGAGGCTAGTGCTAGTGCCTTTCTCCCTGCGTCCATCATCATCCATTCCTTAGCTGCACGTCGCTGATGTTGCCTTGCATTCTTTGCACGCTTTGGGGCTAACTTGGTATCCCGTTCTTCAAATGCAAGTCTGAACCTTTCAGCCATAGACAATTCTGTGGGACTAATAAGAGGTGAAGGTACTTCTCTCGGTAGAAAACCCCATGTCACCCATGTCTTGGGATCAATATCCTTGACAATAGAATCATCTAACTGGATATCCGGTAATGCTTCATAAGGAACTTGGGTACCTCTCAATCCAAAGGGTGATGGCTTCGGGTTTACTATGATCCGTGGGCATTCAGTGGAATATCTCTCCATCGAATCTTTATCAATCTTCGGCTGCAAAAACAAAAATGACAAAAAAATAAGGGCTTTGGCACCATACAGCTTAGCTTAGTAAACAGAATTTACCATTACAAACGAACTTGTACACTTAGATAATAGTAACTGAAGGGAGCAGGTATTATGATTGAAGACTTGTAGTTCTTTTCTATGCCATGATACTAGGAATCTGAGTCTCTGCTATCTACCTTTTTTACTTTTGTTTCTTTTCTATTCTGCTTACGTTCATTTTATGTTAATGTCATCAAACTTGGTCTGGTGACAAGTTGACAACTACTTATTTCAATGAAAATTTTCAAAAAAATATAGCTAGTCATAATTTAAAAGTTATGTGGTGCCATGATAGACAGACAGATTAGTCACAATAAAAGAACTTTTAGAATTGATGAAGAAAGTTAAATTTGTATGGGAAGAATGAGTATATACCCACACAAGCCAGCGCAATGTATCTGGAACATTACCAATCGCTTCAGTCTCAAGTTCTTCCCAGGAATCTCCCTCTACATCGTTCAACTTCGGTTTTAATACATCCAAGCACCTGCGTGCAATCCAATCACTATTCCGGCTGCCTCTGCAATAATAATTTTTGGTTCACAGCCTGTTATGAAATTTGTATTTCTAGTTAAAAAAAAAACAACATTTTACCCACAGCACGGCACAAAAGAAAAGGATAATAATATATAAAGACGTTCCAGGTATGTAACCGGGTCTACGTAGTGGAGCAATTTGACAGTATTTTTAACTAATTCACCTAGTATGTATTTGTGAACAGATTGTAGCCGTGCTACTGAGAATATAACTAATTCTATTTAATAATTGTTCTAGATTGGCAAGATGAAAAATAATACATCAGTTTACACTTATCACATGTGTACTTTACAGCATAAAGACCGATTTTGATCTGCTTCTTTACTGAACATGAGCTCACTCATATTAGTGTATCAATCAGGAACATACATAATCTCAAGGGGTTTACTTTATATCAACAATTATTAAAAAAAGAGCTCTCCCAGCAGTATATACAGCTAACAGATATATGAAAACTTGTAATGTGAATTCCAATGGCCATGTTATTAAAAGGGCACTTACCCGCATCTAAGTGTCTCCAATGAGCGACAGCAGTGCACAACCTTCGAAATCCCATCTGTAGTAATACTATCGCACCGGCTGTAAAAGAGAGATGTGTCTCAGTTTAACAAAATAATTTCAAAACCAATTTATTTTTTCTATGCATCAAGCATTAGACAATCAATGCTTCGATCTTTCAAACAGATAAGTAAATTAGCAGCATAACTCATCCCCTCACATATAACATGATTTCCTACAAGTCAATGTACATTCAATGGCTCATGACACTGATAATCAAATTTGCAACATTGCAATACAATGCAATACGATGCAAAAATTGTTCATAAGATAAGACTAACAGTTATCTAGTATGCATAAACCATCTACATTATACTAGTTTGGTGGTGTCATAAAAACAAGCTAATTAAATCTTCACTACGAGATAAGATCAAACTCAGCTCCCATACCTGATATCCACAGCTCGAAGAGATCGACATATCGCAGCCACATTGGCTAAGCCCATATCCGAAATATCCGATCCAGAGATGTCAAGAACTTCCCAGCTCTCATCAGCCAACGCAATAAGAACATCATCCTTGAGCAACTTTCTCCTTCTCGCAATTGCCACCAGCACAATCTAATACCATTGTCAAATGTTTCACACATGAACAAAAACCCGTTAACACCCAACACCAAATTCTCCACAAAAATTACTGGAACTAATCAAAAAGATCGAAGCTTTCATTGATTTGAGTTAATTCAAAGACCAAGTACCTTAATTTGTGGTGGGAAATCGAGCGCAATGTCGGCCAAGTCGGAGATGATGTCCTCCAAGTGACTACCAACGACTCCGAGACACAGATTGAGTAAGCTACGAGGAGACTTTGTTGTCTTTTGAAGCTTTGTTCCTGCCATTTTTGTTCTAGCAATTTAAGAATACAATCCATATAGATGTAGTATTGGTAAAAATAAATAGAAAAGAAGAGATTGTGGGACTTACTGGAGGATTGAAATTGAGGGTTTTGGAGTATGATGGGGTTTGATTTGGGATTCAAATCCAGTTTAGTCAAAGAAGAAGAAATTGCGGTGGAGACGACGATGGCTTTTCCCTTTTCCATCAAAACAAAATTTTGCAGCAAAATAATATATATTTGCTCCCTCCTTCCTTCATATTTAGGATTCTCTCTTTGGTTTTGCAATTTGAACGATAAAACGCCGCCGTTCGTTTTTTCATTTTCTTTTTCTTTTTTATTATTTGGGTGTGGACGGGGAATATAATTGAGTCCAAGTGAGTTTGGATCAACTTAATCCAAATTCCTCATTTTTATATACGTGATTTGATAATCGAGATCACGTATTTAGTATATAGTTTATTTTTTAAGAATTATGCATACAAAAATTTGATAAATCGAAGATCGTTTGCTTATCTAATATCGCAAACACAAATGAATGGTTGTTAATATAATATTAAAATATACCATAATTATTCATTTATTTGATAAGATCACTAGAGTTTGACGCACACCCAATGGGTGTGTACTTGTGCCAAATCACATTGCCGAATAGTGGAGAAAATTTAGAGATAGTTGTTATTAGATACATGGATTATTGATTAGGGGAGCAGTTTTGTTCTGTGTGTGGTAAGCGCAATCTCGATCTACTCTCTTGTTTTTTTTTGTATTTTACTTTGATATCCTTAGTTTTTTTTTTTTGGTTAAACATATTTATGACATTAAGGGCAAAAAAAGGAATTTTAAAAGTTCTACATCTAACTGTCTTAAAGTAAATTCTTTTAATTAATAAAGATATATCTAAATAACCTTCCTTTTTGATTGATTTTTGATAAAATTAATTTTTAACTAATAGTCTATAAAATAAGTGATATATATATATATACAATGATATAATTTAAACAAAATTGATCCAAACGCATTTGGACACCAAATATTTTTCATGACCGAGAGGGTGAGTTGGGTTGAGGGAGAGGCCCAAGATGTACATTTGCTCCGCCTGGATTGAGGCGTTCGGCTAAGAGCCTAAGATTAACAACTTGCGTGCAATATCCTTTATTACAAGGAAAGAAAGGAAATGATAACTACTATAGGACTCCTGAATGACACGTGGTATGTATATATATAAAAGTGAGAATAGACGGTTCGATACACAACCAAAGCAATCTAGCTTGCACGTCTAAACCCTAAAAAGACCATTTTCTCAATCACTCTTTGAAGGTCCCGGAAGGAGGGTGAATGAGTATTTTATAAAAAAATTCGTTAGAAAGTTAATTCGAGGATAGCAGAGAGTATTTCTATCCTCCAATAACCAGTAACGAACTTGATAAAATGCAATAAGAAGGAAAGTGATAAATAACACATTGATATTTTTCTTTAACGCAGAAACCATATAATAGGAAAAAAACTGCGTGCCCCTAACTTTTGAGGGACAAACATTTCCACTATGTAAAAACATTTTTCTTTACAAGACAACAACTTCTGAAGATACAAAGACGCCCTTCTATCCTTGCTAGTATTCGCACAACTAGATTAATACATATCTATCTTCTCGCCAGAACAAGTGCTTACAATCCCTATGTAACACACTTTTCTTTACAAGACAGTAGCTCTCAGGATACAAAGACACTCATCTATCCTTACTAGTATTCACGCAACTAGTTGAAGATCTAACTCTCTTCTCGCCAGAACAAGTGTTTACAATTTCAATGGCAATGAAGCTTCTCCTAGAACTTAGTACTCAAACAACTAATTCTCTCTAGAATGCTTCCAACGAAATTGCACCATCATTTCAACCTATGATATGCAATATGAAAATATGCAAGTTTGAAAAGTGGTTTTATATGCTTTCCTATGGAGATATAAAATCTCAAGAAGGAAAAATCTTGTTTTATAAACTTCTTAACAATTGTAGGAACAAAAGAGAGTTTGAGACTAGTTTTGACAAACCGAAACACTCTTTGGAAAACAAGATAACTTTTACACATGCAAGATATAAAAGTGACTTGAAATGAAGAGAAAAACACCCTAACTCTTCCTAAATTTTTCAAGTACCGAATGGCTTCAATGGTTGTGGTATTTATAGCCATAAGGTATAGCAACTGGAGGCTCAAGAGTTGATCTTAGCCCTTCATCAAAAAGATGAATCCAATGGTTCTCCTTGAAAGGGGGAAATGCCATGCTGAATTTCACCATACCGGGACAGCAAGGAGCATACAGAAATCCACCAAATCGGGACAGCAAGGCGAAAAGAAGAAACTGAAAAACCTGACTCCATTACACATGAGTGAGAGACACCTACCCTAAAGAGAGAATGTAAGGTTTTTCTTTTGGTTTTGTCCAACCGGGACATGCAAGTGTAGAGAGTATTTGGAGACAATGTTTGCTCCATGAAAATAAGGAGAGATAACCTACTCCCTTTTACCTACCGAAAAGTAGAGAGAAAGAGTTTTGAAGAGCAAAACTTGTAGGTAAAAATTTTAAAAACTCTCTAAAAGTTTTGGATGAAGGAACAAGCAAGGTTTAATTTGTAATAATGCATGTTTTTACCTTTCACAATGGTTAAGGAGATAAATGCCCATTACTTTAGCTTGTTAATGTTGCTTATACATGTCATCCATATTTTTTGAGAGAATGCCAATATTGTAATGCCAATACCCTTCTTCTTCAAGAAAAGAATTAATCAATCATGTTCGATGTTCGATTACCTGAAAGTTAACCCTCACGGCTACATTATGAAAACAAGATCTGTCACGGACGGTGTAAAGCTTTCGTTTCCAAATTAGGGTTAGACCTGAGAAATTAAAACTTGAGACAAGAATCAAAAATGGTGTCCTCTCATGTCATACAAAAAAATGATATATATAGTTGTAGAGTTTTATGGTACCCGTTACCTCTGCGCTCCAGATCAGACAAACATCACTCGACTTCTGAGAAGGGCTAGACATCGAGGATTTCCTGGTATGATCGAAAGCATTGATTGCATGCATTGGGAGTGGAAGAACTGCCCAACCGCTTGGTCTGGGACGTACTCAGGGAGGAATGGTCGTCCAACTATCATTTTAGAGGCAATAGCCTCATATGACACGTGGATCTGGTACAGTTTCTTTGGGGTACCAGGAGCTCAAAATGATATCAACGTGTTGTACCAATCAGATGTCTTCGATGCAGTGCTTACTGGAAGAAGTCCGGCTGTGACTTAATAAGTGTTACGGTATGACATACCGTAACACTTATTACCTTGTTGACGGAATATATCCGAGGTACTCCTCGTTTGTCAAAAAAATTTCTAATCCTCAAGATCTTTCACAAAAGCTTTTTGCGAGTAAGCAAGAGGAGTACCGCAAGGATGTGGAGAGGTGTTTTGGCATCTTACAGGCTCATTGAGGGATAATTCGACATGCAGCTCGATGTCACTGCCTTTCGACATTAAAAATCATCATGTTGGCTTGCATCATAATGCACAACATGGTCGTTGAGGAGGAATTCGTGGAGGATGAGTTTGAGGAGAACGAAGAGGAAGATCTCCAAAACCCATCTACCGCATTCACAGCTTATGATGGGCCAGTGGATGAAGGGGGAAACCGGATTCCTTTCGAGCCGATTGGAAGAGATGGATAAAATGAACAACGGTTTAATGACCGTCTTATAGATCTCCAATATGCTTACATCCATGGAGAGCTTCAGAAGGACTTAGTTAAGCACAACTGGTTTCTTGAGACCGGTGAACAACTATAATTATGTTGTTTTAGTTGTTTGTTTGTATTGTTGTGTGTTTGAATTATGTATTTCTATTATGTGTGTTTCAATTTTTGTAATGTGTGGGAACTTGATGGAAATAAAGAAAGTGCATTTTTATTTCTTTCAAATGCTTGGAAATTAAAATTACATAAACTTTAACTTATAAAGGGGGTAATTTAAGTGCTTGGAAAAAGGGGGCGATAACAATTGGAATAGCCTTCTTCGCTAGCTTCTTCTTCAACCCCATCTAATTGAGAAAGGATTTCGGCTTTCCTCTTTGTGAAATACCTCTTGGATTTAGGAGTCATAATGTCGGTATCCATTGACATAATCCGAGTTTCCTCTGTCAAAGCCCTCAATTGGATATCTCTCTTTTGAAGGGCGAGTTGCTCTCGCATAAGAGAAACCTTAATTGCATCACTATCTTTTTTATTGCGACCATAAGATTCTTGATTTACCGCAATCCTATTCAAAGCCTCGGCTCTTTCATTTGTAGGCGTTACAACCTTTTTTTTTTCCGCTTCCTTGGCCGCTTTCACTCCCGGAGAAGATGGAGCTTGGTTGCTCATTAGTGTGGCAAATGCATCATCCTCCTCCAAGTTGACTATGGGAGGCATTGAGCTTGCGGGATGTGATGATGAGTAAGACGGAGTAGATGACAAGTAAGGAAAAGGTGTACTAGCCTCGACATGGATGAAGTAAGGATGATTCTTCACCACTTCCCAACGAGCAAAGTCTTTAAACTCTTTCTTCTTTTTTGCCACATAAAATGATTGAGCACATCTCATCTAAAAAATAATAATAATAACATGGAAATAAATAACTTGTAATTCATAAAGAACATGCCCTAAAGAAAATTAAATAAAATGGACATAGCTTATATTAAATAAAAGAAAATAAATAACTTTAATTCATAAATATCATGAAACAACCTTAACATATATTTCATAAAATTTAGACAACATAAGTTGAAACAATATGGTAAAAAAATTTAAAAAAATTGGAGATTAAAAACATTACCTCATTGTGTAAGTTGGAGCCGGAAGATGCATTCCTTCGAGCGAAAGAAAGAGCACTACCCTAAACTTTCAAATTCAGCTTCAACTTTGCGAAACGAGAGGATAATGCGTTTTGGGTCCTAGCTTCCAGCATCGATTCACCACAACCTAGCTCCCAATTCTCCTTGAAATCGCCATAAACCTTTTCCCACAATTTGTCGACCTTTTGTCGATTTCCGGTGATGGAATCAACGCTAAAACGACAATAAGAGATGCTCAATTGTATATCTTCCGAAAGAAGCCGATTTGTTGTCATTTTTTCCCACAACAAACAAAGGATTTAGAGGAGAAATGGAGAGATGGAGAGAGGGAGAGAATGAATTTGTTGTGCACAATTTGGTGTGAGAAATGAATGAAATGAAGATAGTATTTATTGAAAAAATGTAGGGGGTCATTTGCAACTTTTTGGGATTTTTTTGTAATTTGTTTGGGTTTTTTTGTAATTTTTTCATTTTAGGCCGAAGTGTCGTTGCATTTAAATATGGCCTTTCGGATGGCTCATATCCGTTCAAAATGGACGGCCCAGATCAACTTAGCCGTTGATATATTCGTTACTCAGGGCGTGCCACGTGTCGTCACGCGATTGGCGCGTCACTTTTTTTTAAAAACTTTTTTACCGGCGCATGTAATACACGAGCCTGGTAGAAGAAGAAAAGGCGTCAGCCTGGCATCACCCACGTGAGTGGGGCCCACCAGGCGAATGTTTTCTCACCCTTCCTCTCCGGAGGACGCCGGCGAGGACGTCCCTCGCGTCAATGTCCGGTCGTCTCCCTCACTTTTCCCCGCTGCACCGATTCCTCGCGCCGGACGTCCCATTTCCGGTAGGCCCCATGCCGGACGTCCCCAAAAGCCCTCCGCGGTGCAGCTGCTCTAATGCTTTGATAAGTTTATTAGTGCTATTATCTTGTGAAGATAATTTGTGTAAGATACACCTACTAATGTGGTAGACAATTTGTTTGTTAGAGCTCTAATATCTTTTTTTTTGTAAAGATGACTATGACTACCTCCCTTAAAATCTAATTTGTGAATATTTTTTCAGCTTTTATTGTATAATTATATAATTTGTGCATTTATTGTTTATTTGATCCTTGTGTACATTTTTAGTGTCTTTACATTTAGGTTTATTTTTTATTTTTATTTTGTAGTGCATCTGACCCACTCAAAGTAAGGTGGCGAACTTTGTGTCGGCTATATCAACACCACATAGACTATTTAACTTCTTAAACTAACTTTCCATCCAAAGTGATCAGAAATTAAAAATATAAGTAATAAACTGATGAAATACAAATATTGAGGTAGTAAATTGATGTCTACACTAAACTACAGGTTTGTAAACAACAATTTGTCCTTTTTTTGTCTACTGCAGAGATTGTTGAGAGTACAATGTTGTATATATTTTATTAAATATATAAAATAATAATTTATTTTGCTCAACTTTCAAATATATAATTATTAAATAATAATAGTAACTTTTCATGCTTATATATTTTTATTCTTCTGGAAAAGCAAATATTACAATTCCTTACTTCTTATCTCTTACAATATACAACATAAATTTATTATATGTATCATAAGCTGTAAAAATAGTAAAATACACAAGTAATTATATTTGATTGTCAGGATCATACTCCAAACTGGGAAGAAGATGCGCCAGAAGGCTAAGAAATGCAATCACATTCTCCATTCTTACATACGAAGTAACCATGGCAATAAAATGGGTGTTTAAGCGAGCAGTTGATGTCACGGTAACATTCTGGCTCATTTACCTCTACATTCCTAGCCGAGGTTGGATTGTCGACCGGGGGGAGGGAAACGCATTTGCCATCATTACAAACACAGTTATAACCTGGATAAGGGAGTGGGCTTTTGTGTTCACAATCAATGTCGCGAAAGTATTGAATCTCATTTGTCTCAGGAATCGTAGCTGCTTCCACTTTTGGTGCTTGCATGAGTGATGAACCCATTTAGTCCAATATTATATACAGTGAAACCTCGACATATAAATATTTGATAAAATTATAATTTCAAATAAAAAAATTTATTTCGGTCCTTACTCGAGACCCGTTGACGTATATAACTAAAAACCTCGTTAGATGCATATGATAATAAATTTTCTTGAACTCCTCTAAGTCCAACTTGTATTTTTGAAGTCATACTTAAAGTTTGATAAATTAATAAATTTATTTATTTATTGATAAAATATAATTTTGATTAAATAATAATTTCTCCGATTCCAAAAGTATTAACTGATAGAGATTTGGCTGTAATTTAAGTCATCTAACTAGAGAGAGAGACTTATATATTGCAATGGTGAATAATATGAGCAAAACAGACTTTTTGAGAGTAGCCATCTCTAGTTTTAATCTGCTGTAATATATTGAGTTTGTAGTTTTGTATAAACATTTGGTTCTATTATATAGAGCAGTAGGAAATTATTGTTAAAAAATATATATTATAAGTATGGATTAAATCTACGAATCATAATTAGTATAATTATAAATGTAAATTGTATGTAAAATCAACGAAGTAAAATCTAATTGATAGATTCTTTCAATCAAAATATAGAAATTGAATATAGAAAGCAAATCAAAATCATTAACTTGACTGTTGAGAGAGTCTTGCGAGAGCAATGTCCTAAGACAGAGATTCGTCTCTACACTTTTGCTTGTAGAACTTCTTAATGTCTGTCTCTCCGGATATAACTCTCAATTCAAGGCTTGCAGAGTACCTTGAATTCTAACTCGAACTTCAGTCTGTATTTCTCGCTTGTATATTATGAAATATTTTGTCAAACGATTTTCAATAATTTGAAGCATATCCTTTAGACTTCTTTTATAGACTCTTGACGCCTATTCGACGTTTTAAACAAAACATCGACTTTCCAATGACGAATAGTCGTGTCTTAACGTAAAAATGATTGCTATTCAAAACGTATTTTGATTTCAACCAAATCCCTAGGCCCAAGGCTAAGTCTATGATTATCTAATAATCATCATAGCCCGCTAGTAGGCCCAAGAGGAATTTTCAATGAAACCGATTGAAATTCCCTCACCTAAGCCTACTTTTATTTACTACCCTACAAGAGGTATCCATTATTAAGGGTACGAGACTTACACCATCTTCTATGTGGGACTAAAGTTTCACAAACTTCCAACAATTAATTCGATCCATCTATAATTAGAAAAAGAAAAATATTATAAATACTTTGACTCGTGCATTTGTCATTTAAGTTCTTCTACGTTGAACACATCTTTTTTTGAATCCATCTATATTTAGAACAAGTGAATAACTAGTTTACGTTTTTATTTAGTAAAATGTTATCTAAAATTATCCATCACAACTAAATCCATGAAAAGATACTGTTCATCCCTAATTTATGGAGTTGTCGTCTGCTAGGGTTTTTCTCTAGGACTACGTACTCAGCAATCACCGATCTCCGCTTTGTAGGATAGATGTATTGGCGTGGAATTGTCGCGGGCTAGGTAACAACTATGTCGTGGAAGCACTGGAGGTTTTGATTCGCGAAAACAAATCTTCTATTATCTTTTTGAGCGAAACCAAGATCTCAAACCCTAGCGTCATGGACAAGCTTCGAAGGGACTTAGGATTTTTGAATTATGAGGTTGTGTACAACGTCGGTCAGGACGAAGGTGTGGGACAGTCCGAAGGGGTTGCTTTGTTATGGAGAAACGATATCAACATTGAGTTAATATCGAAATTTCTACACCATATTGATGTACTTGTCCATCGAGTGAACTGAATGGGCAGTTAGAGGTTAATGAGTTTTTGTGGGCATCTAACTACAACAGAGCGTCATCAAACATGGGATTTAATCCAATCTCTGTGTGATGCTTCATCTCTTCCATGGGTTGTGTTAGAGGATTTCAATGAGATTCTTCACAATGGGGACAAGGATGGAAGACCTTTGAGAAGAGAAGAGCAGATGCAACTGTTCCAAAACTGCTTGTCTTACTGTGAACTCCATGACCTAGGCTATACTGGAGGAGATTATACCTGGTCAAGGGATAGGGTTCGACTACGACTAGATAGAGTTATTGCTATGCGATCTTGGGTTGATTTATTCCCGAGAGAAAAGGTCACAAATCTTAGGCATATCTATGGTGATCACCTTCATATCCTATGAGGTGTTCATGCAGAGTCGGTGATGGTGTGTAGTAAACCAAAACGCAGATTTAGGTTTGAAGCCTTCTGAACATCAACCGAGAGCTATGATGAGGTGATTAGAAGGGGGTGGCACAGAAGCAGGGTGTCTTCTCCTATGCATGAAGCTACTCATTGTATTCAAAACACTATATTTGAGTTAACAGATTGGCAAAGGGTCATGTTTGGCAACAAAGGACGTGAGATTGATGCAATCCAGAACTTTTATCCAAACTCTCCGATCTCTCCCATTATCTGGAGAGAACATGAAGAAGTTTGAAACTTTGTCTGTACGAATTGATACGCTTTTTCTTTAGGAGTACAAGTATTGGGGTCAGAAGGCGAAGGCCCTTTGGATTACAGAAGGTGAGGGGAACATTAAGTATTTTCACCGTAAATGCTCGAATCGAAAGGCGAAGAAAAAAATAGTGAGACTTGTGGATGAGGCTGGAGTCGCTCAAGAGACCTTATAAGGGATAAAGAAAGTGGTTGTAGACTATTTCAGTGCAATGTTCACGGCTAGCTCTGTAAACCATGATAAGATGCATGAGGTTATCAACCTCATCGAGCCAAAGGTCACTGCATCAATGAACATTGCGTTGATGGAGGAGTATATGGAGGAAGAGATCAAGTTTGCGCTGTTTCAAATGCATCTGACGAAAAGTCCTGGACTAGACGGAATGCCTCCCTTATTTTTTCAAAAGTATTGGGAGATCATTGGGAAAGAAGTAGTAGAAGCAACCAAAAGCTTCTTGAACTCTGACATACTGATAGGGCAAGTCAACTTTACCTATGTATGCCTTATACCAAAGGTACCTAAACTAGAGAGGATGGGACTAAAGAAAATTCTGGATGCGATTGTTTCTCCATATCAAAGTGCATTCGTCCCAGAACGTTTGATCTCGGATAACACTCTCATTGTTAATGAGGTATCCCATTTCATCCACACTAACAATTCTTGTACTGATGATGTTTTCTCTTTGAAGCTTGACATGAGTAAAGCATACGATCATATAGAGTGGCGCTTTCTGGAAGCTGTTTTAATGAGACTAGGGTTTGATAGTCAATAGATTGGGTTGGTGATGCAGTATGTCAAGACAGTAAAGTATTCCTTCCTAATTAATGGAAAACCTAAAGGGTATGTTTCTCCTACTCGTGGATTACAGAAAGGAGATCCCTTATCACCATTCCTCTTTTTACTTGGTACAGAAGCTTTCACAACCCTATTGGAAAGAAGAGCTAATGAAGGAACCCTAAAGGGAATCAAGATTTGTGTTGGTGCCCCAGCGACAAATCATCTGCTTTTTGCAGACGATAGTGTACTTTTTGGGAAAGCTACAGTTGAAGAGATCAGGCAGGTACAGGTGCTTGAAGACTATGAAGTGGCTTCGGGTCTAATGGTGAATTTCAACAAAAGCAACATTGTTTTCAGTAAAGGTGTGAAGGAGAATCTAAGGGAAGAATTAGCTGGTATTCTCGGTGTGGAGATTAAAGCTAAACATGAAAAGTATCTGGGTCTTCCTACATAAGTGGGGCGCAAAAAGGTGGAAACATTCTCTTTTATCACATAGAAACCCAACAAAAAACTTGAGGGATGACAATGTAAGCTCCTTGGAGCTGCAGGAAAAGATACTCTAATTAGAGTCGTGGCACAATTGCTTCCTATATACGCGATGAGTTGTTTTCTTTTTCCGATAGAACTATGTGATTCTCTACATAAGGCTTATGCTAAGTTTTGGTGGGGCAGTAATCCAGAAAATAGAAAAATATACAGTCTTGTGTGGGATAAACTGTGTTTACACAAAGACGATAAAGGGATGGGTTTTACAAACCTTCATGCATATAATCTGGCTCTTTTGGCCAAAACACATTAAGCATAACCCTAATTCATTGGTGGCCAGACTGCTTAAGGCAAGATACTATCCACAATGTTCTTTTTGGAATGTACCACCGACTTCATCTCCTTCTTCATGCTGGAAAGGTACATTGGAAGCAAGGAAAGTTCTAAAAAAAGGGACTATTCGACGCATCGAAAATGGGGTTAACACTAAGGTTTGGGCAAATGCGTGGATTCCACATCTTGGTAATTTTTGTCCATCTAGTCCTATTGACAATCGAGTTAATACTGTGAATAAGTTGATTACAGACAATAGATCATGGAAGGAAGACCTTATCCATGATATTTTTCATCTTAATGAAGCCAAATCCATATTGGCCTTCCCCTTGGGTAACAATGGTGGTGACAACTGAGTTGTTTGGTTTCATGATCAGAAAGAGCACTACACCACAGCGTCGGGGTACAAGATAGCTATCCAAGAATTGGTGAGTCGACTGGTTATGGCCTCAAGCTCTTATAAGGATTCGAAAGTGTGGCCAAGGCTCTGGAATTTGCATATTCAACCTAAGGTAAAGGTTTATATGTGGAAGGCATGTATCAACATTCTTCAAGTGGCCTCGCTCTTACGTACCCAAAGGGTGGATGTCCATCCGATTTGCTGCCTATGTAATGAAGAGGAGGAAACAATCATGCATACGTTACGAGAGTGCCAATTTACAAGGCAAGTACTTTCAGCTATTCCTAGTCTTGCATGTTGTGTGTCAAATACCAAAATGAATGACTATAGTGGCTGGTTGGTTGATTGTTTTAAGCGTCTGTCCATGTCGAATGCGGCGTGGTTATGTTTTGTGCTACGGTCCATTTGGAAAGAGAGGAATAGGAGAATATGGACCGAAAAAGCAATGGAGGGAGATCGTATCCTCATGCAGGCTTGTCACTCGTATAAAGAGTACCTTATTCTTGGCCTAGTCGTACTCGACCTCCACGCAAAGCACAAGTTAAATGGGAAATGCCTTTACAGAGGTACCTGAAGATGAATATTGATGCAACATGGAGTCTCGACAAGTGTGGTATGGGGATGGTATGGAGAGACTCGGACGGCCAGATCCTGGGAGGTTGTTGTGTTTCCTTACAACATGTAACAAGTGCTTTGGTGGCAGAGGTTTTGGCATTGAGAAGAGCCTGTGAGATTATCTCTGAACAACGTCTTCAACCTATCACTGTAGAATCGGATTGTTTGCAGCTGGTGCAATACATTTCAAGATATAATGGTCACAATGCAGTGGCAAGGAATATCCTAAAGGACATCGAAGAGTTGATGGTGCGTTGCCCTAGCGCCAAAGTAAAGCATGTGTATAGGGAGGCTAATACTCTTGCGCATTGGTTAGGCAAAGTTGCTCTAGATTGTAATGTTTTGATGGCTTGGTTTGGTATGATTCCTAATGCTGTTAAGGAATATATCCCCCTATGTACTTACCTAATTCTTGGAATAACATCTCTCGTCTTTCCTTAAAAAAAAAGTTCGGCCAAATGGACATTTAATATAAGCGGTCAAATTGTATCATATATGAGAATCCATCGATCTACATCTAGAATAAAAAGGAAAATAGATTAACTTATCTATTCATACATTTTGCTTTTTTTAGGAAAATGTAAGACGTCAGTTCTCATTGATAAAATAAAATGAGACAGATTATGGCTACCCTTTATAAGGACAAACATTAGAGTTCAAGAAGCCACAGTATAGACTAGTTACACAACAAAATTGTCTACTTAACCCAAATAATCCTACCAACAACAAAGTCAAAAAATAGAATATAACTGAGTAAATAGTTTGATGCTTCGACTAATCTCATTTCAATTTGATTGATGGTGTTTCGTTTCATCTCATTAGCTCCAATTGTTTCTTCTGTTTCGTTATGTTACTCTTTTTTTTATCGATTTTGTTTGTCGAGAAGGTTGTTCACCTGCCTTAACCGGAAGGATTCTCAATTTTGATGTCATTTTGATTTGTTGGTTTCGATTAGTTTCTATGCAAGTGGAGTTTCTCGAACTGGGATGTACATGAAGTAATAGAGTCATACTTGTATTTGTTTATGATTCGCTTATGTCGAGATTGTTGTCCTTAGCTGCAGTAGTTTTCGAATATCATCATGTGCAGTTGTTGTAGGCTTGTTATTTCTTTGTCTTATCAACATTGCACCTTTTGATTAACTTTGTTGATGAGTAGCAATTCAATTATTCAATACGAGGGTGGTTTGACAATTGGGTTTCGAGTCCGGGATCCATTCCTTATCATTGAACTTATAAGTAGGATAGTTTGATATTAGTGTTATGTATTATATCAAACTTGTTGTACTCTTTTGGATTATCATGGACAGTGGTATTGCATGATATATGGAGATTGTAGTATTGTGATGGTGAAATGCATCCAATTTGCAGGTGTTGGGTTCGATTATAAATGAATAGGTTAAGACGAATTTTTTTGTAGAAATTCTTTCGATTTAGAGTTGTTGAAATTGCTCATTTTTCTGAAGTACGATTAGATGTGAAACCTTGTTGGAGGTCGATTGCGTGATCACTAGTAGCAAAATAACCTTCTATGAGATGTATATTAAGGGTACATTCGACAGTCATGCGTGGATCTCTTGTTATATTAGAGGTACAAAGCACTATGAATGTAGTGGCGTGTAGTTGATGCCAATGAGATTTATCGTACACAATATTTCGTATGTGTACTAGACTTAAGGCCACCTACTATGCTAACATCTACAAAGACGAACAAACTATATCCAAATATGTATTTTGGTCATAGTACTTCGATATCTATCGTCATTGTGATTTTGTTTTATGGTAGATCTAGTTATGACTAGTACTTTTTATAAGACGATATGAATATAAATTACGATAAGTTTGGTGAGTTTTTCATGCAGTGTTTTGCGGGATTTACTATATGAGGAAAACTCTAATTTAAGAGATGGGATCCATGACGTATAGTATTTTTTTTACGTTCGTTTTTTGGGGTTATCATGTATGTATGTACCGTTCTCAAAAGCTATCACGAAAGTACATGTTTTTGAATGGGTTTAGGTATATATAGTGATTTCTAACCTATACCATATTTTTGACATGATCACAATAGGCATATATTCATCATACTCATAAGGAATTTATTAGTGCCTATTGTGATCATTTTTAATATAGTTATTGGTTAATAGGTATATGTTTATTCTCATGAATTAGATGGTATATACATACATGTCTTAAACTAGGGACTATTCTGTGTTACTATATTTTCTTCTTATAAGGCGAAGTATTATACTTAGATGACAAAGAAAAATTGTCAAATGATGATTTTGCCCTTAGTTGAACAGTGCCGTGAATAGTTGATCACGGTTGTTATATAAGAAATTAAGAAAACACCATTTGTTAACCAAAACAATTTTTTTTACTATAATACCCATTAAACGTAAAAAAAAACAATAGAAACAATTAAGTAATTAAGGTTATAAATGTAAAAGTCCAACTTACTAATAATGAAAAAGGAAAAATTATTGATTTGGTCACTCGTGTTTAACAACTAAGATGGATTGGTCATTCATGTTTGACAAAAATATTCATTTAAGTAAAACAGATGTGTGTCACATAAGTGATTTTTAACATCTAAAATGGACAAAATGACTAATCTGAATGACAAAGTAGAACATGGAAGATCAAAGTGATATTTGTCAAACATGAGTGACAATTCCGTCTTATATGTCAAATATGAGTGATCAAACTAACACTTTTTCCAATAAAAAATAAAAAGAAATTAGCCACAACCAACACATATTACGTGGAATTCAATAACTACATTTCCTTATCTCTAGCAAAATAAAAACTGCATTGTTCTTATTTTTCTCTCTACAAAAAATAGTGAAAATTATTTAAAGCAATTTCCTGTATATACAATTTTTCTATTGAAGCCACTACGTCTTCCTTGTATGGTGTCAAGTATTCATCTTCTCCTCCTTGGGGTTTGCGACGTAGTGCTTTGCTGGTGTATATAGGTACTTTGGTCTCGTGAGGGATGCGAGTATTCAAGTACGGGGTTTTTTTTGCGAAGACTTTGTTTGGGAACTCCGACGATTTTGTCAAGATTTACGACGGCTTCTGGTCATCATCAATCTCAACAATGAATATCTATGAAAGAGTGGCAATTTTTTCGACCGTGTGCAGTCTTGTTCCCATCAATGTTAGTGAAGGCACTAGGGGGCTTATGCCCACCCTCACCTAAGTTATTAGTCTATTACACTAAGCCACTAACCCTTAAAATTTACATTTATTCTAGTAATACTCAAGTTATAATGGAAAATCAAGCTCTTGATGGTAATGTAATTAGTGAATGGATGATCAAATTTTATATATTGAAGTAGAATAATCATATTTTACCTCTTTACGACAAACTCCGCTTCCTCCAAAATAAAATATTGGGTTCGCCATTGGGTGAATGTGCTTGGTTTTTTGGGTGGGTGCTCGATTGGTGGCCGTCTGGCGGTGTCATCAATGGTTGCGATGCAACAAGTTTGGGGCTGGCTGGCGTTGGTGTTGCAAGCTGGGCCAAGTTGGCCGAAATGTTGCTCTTATGTAGGGCTAGAGATGGGCTTTGGACTCTAAATTGGACTCTTGGGGTGCTTGGGCTTGTTTGGAGATTTAGCTTGTCTTTGCTAAATTTGGGCCTGTCAGAAAAGGCTTGGCTGATCTTTTACTTGTCTTCTAGTGCTAAGGAGCTGAAGAAGAGTATTGTGGAATTCCTCTTTTTGATGACGAAGACTCTTGGCCCATTTGTTTTGGGCACAGAGAAGATGATTTAGGCACTTTTGGTGTCGGCTTACTTGTATCTTTTTTGGATGACGGATTTCATGGTGATGATATACCTACCAAAATTGTATTTTTAGGGGTATGTTCATCTCCTTTTTTATATGATTTTTGTTTTGCCCTTTTAAGATGCAAATAAGCTCGACAAAAGTTGAGTTTAGCATTATAAAGAGGAGTATTTACTCTGATTAGTTTTGTCTTCTCTTACTGGAGTAGAGGTGCTTTTCAATTTATGTATGTACTATTCAGGCCGATAAAGTCGTTTAATAATATCTTTTTTCGTAAAATAAAAAATTCTTTTCACCTCACATGCATGGCCTCTGTATGTAAAATGCTTAAGATCCTAATTTTTTTATACCAAAAAGTAATACCAAATCACGTGGCAATTGTCTCATCATGAATTAAATTTCACATATTACATATTTGGCATTTTGTATAAATATTTCATAGGGAAATTCTCCATTAAGAACCTCTTTGATGAAGACTTGGTGAGTACTTTCTTATAAATTATACTACCCAATAATATTTTGGAAGATCAACCGTTGTATATCTAGTTATATATATGTAGATCATTTTTATAAATTTTTATCCAATTTGAAAATCGTTGAGATGTCGAACAAAATGTAATAAATGAACGTTCTAAATTTATCAAACTTAAATCGTTCATGTTTATGATCGATAAACTATGATTTTGAATTCCATAATGATTTTCGATTTGATTAAAAATTTACAATAATGATCTATTCATATATAGCTAAACATTTAACTGTTGATTTGTTAAAATATGATAAAAAATTAAATCTTATAAACTATTATATAAAAAATACTCCTCAGATCCTCAATAAAAAAACTCCCTATTTCATAACCAATAAGAAAACAAAACATCATATAATAGGCCGGGCAACTTCTCTCCTCCTCCCATCTCTAGTCGATCTCTGTTATCTATCTCCTTACTTTCTCCAGTTAGTCTATCATCTAGGTTGTTACGAAACCAAGATAAACTAATTCAATCTTATTTTGAAACTACTCAGAAGTTCGATCAAGGAATGATGTTCCATACATCACTTTGCAGCCCAAAATCTGGGTTGGTCGGCATGAGCCCATATATTGACCTGACATGTTTGTCCTTGATAGTTCAAGAGTTTCCTCATACTTGTATGCCTGGATGTCCTAGCAGGCCAGCAGACACAAGTTGGTGAAATTACTGTCTTTTATTGGGCCATTGTTGTAACCCGTTTTAAGTTGTAGCCCATGGGAATCTGCCGTTAAAAAGAAGACACCATCGATCACAGTTGAACACGCGTTGGCACTTTAGTCTCTACCCTGAACTTCAATGGCGGCTAGTCTCCAACTCACCGCTAAGCCCTTGAGGCCGCTTTTCTCTCCCAACCCCATTTCCACCAAGTCCACCTATAAGCTCGGTAGAATCCGGTGCTCCGCCGCCTCACCATCTAAACGGTACACCATCACTCTACTCCCCGGTGATGGCATTGGCCCCGAAGTCATCTCCGTCGCCAAAAACGTCCTCAACCTCGTCGCCACCACCCAAGGTAGCGTTCCTCATCATTTTCCCGCCTTTATACTCACTTAGTCTTAGATTTGTATTTTTTATCTTCATAATGAATTATAGTTGAATTGTTTATTTCTGATATAAAAAAGTGTGTGTGTGTGTGTATATATATATAATGTTTTTTTTGATGATTAGGGATTGGGTTTAAGTATCAAGAAATGCCCGTGGGAGGAAATGCCTTGGATTTGACTGGAGTGCCATTACCAGAAGAGACACTTTTGGCAGCTCAGCAATCTGATGCAGTTCTTCTAGGAGCAATCGGAGGGTACATCATTATAATCCTTTGCATTTCCATTTAGCCTTATTTATTCGTAAAAATGGTGCGGTATACTTTGTATGAAATATTGCTTTTTAAGGTACAAATGGGATAAAAACGAAAAGCATTTGAAACCAGAAACGGGGTTGCTTAAACTACGAGAGGGTCTTAAAGTGTTTGCGAATTTGAGGCCAGCAGTTGTTTTACCCCAGGTACTTGTGGAGAATTTGATTAAAAGCATGTAATCTTTTCTACACTTATGTTCCTAGTTAATGATTTAGTTGTGCACTCTGGTAGATCAAGTTTTTGTTCAGAGCATCAGACTCCCATGTGTGGATTGACCTCATTTGTGACCTGAGAAAGTTGAATGTTAATAATTTGTATTTGCATATGTTATTGAAATTTTGATCCTGTAATCGAAGGATGTATATTATTCATTTTTTTTAGAAACCTGCAGTACCATTATTCACATGAGAAAATGTTACTTACTCTTTCAGTTGGTCGATGCGTCTACATTGAAGAAAGAGGTCGCTGAAGGGGTTGACCTTATGCTTATAAGAGAGCTCACTGGTGGTTAGTATTCTAGATTTAAACTCATAATTTACCGAATGAACTTTTTTGGGTTGGAACTTGGTACTGGAATCAATAATGCCATTATTTTTCATGGAAATAGGTATATATTTTGGTCAGCCTAGGGGTTTTGGCACTAATGAAGACGGTGAGGAGATTGGTTTCAACACCGAGGTGTATGCTGCCTATGAGGTAGTTTTCAGATTATTTCACATAGATGGGAGTATGAATTTGATCTCCTGTTTGCACTTAATGGGTTATATTGATGAATGGGGAACACAGTTAAAGTTCACAAATTCTAAATAAATGATATGCGGAACTTGTTTTGTGACTTCTGGTTAATTTCAGTGTAGTTTGGTAATGAATGTGTAAAATATTATTTATAACTGCAGTTTCTTCCAGAAAACTATCATTAAGTACTCTTCTTACCAGATTGATCGTATTGCACGAGTTGCATTTGAGACTGCTAGGAAGCGGAACAGAAAGCTCTGCAGTGTTGACAAAGCAAATGTGTTGGAGGTATTTCTTTTTTATTAGAATAAATCTCTCTTTCTTTGCCTCATTACTTAAATTTAACATCAGTCTTTGGTTAGATATTATCCAAACTGAAGCTGCAAACGCTTCTCCTGTTCCTTATGCTATTTTATACTTCGATATTAGAGGCTTCTTTTTCAGATTGATGATGCCATAATTAATTGGTTGTTCCCAATTAATCTTTTGCATAAACCAAGAAGCTTTTCCTACAGTCACAAACTTCCTACACATTAGCTTCTGTGGCTTCACTAGTTTTGTCTTGACTAGTTTTGATCTTATGAAAAACAAATGATCCTACTGGTTGTGCTAATCTGAACTTTATTATTATTATTATTATTATTATTATTATTATTGTTGTTGTTGTTGTTGTTGTTGTTGTTGTTGTTGTTGATGATGATCCAAAAGTCCCTTGGAGCTAAGAAAAAGCTTAAAAGTCACCCAAATGATAAAATTTACCCAAAAGTCACTTCATCTATTCAAAAATACACGTGAGAAGGCCCTAGAGTTTGAAATAATTACAATGTGTCACTGTCTAAAATTTCAAGAAATTTATGAAATCTGCCACGGAAACCATTTTGAGAAACACTGCGTCTCGCCGCCAATATGTGATGTCGGGATCGTCCTGGATGCTGGCCTCGCCCATCCCTCCTTGTCAGCCGTCGTCATTCTGCCAGAAGAGAGTTAGAATCTGATGTAGTGAGAAGTCGACGACATGGACAACGGAGTAGCCTTTCACGGCCCCGAGAATGGTGGCATTCGCGGCGATGAAGCCGAACTGGTGACTGATGTCAGGTCGATGAAGCCGGCGAGATCAATGACGGAGAATGCGGCGTGGTTTGGTGATCAGATCCGGCACTTATAGTAGCTCTGAGTAGCCTTATGAACTAGACAGTGTAGCCTTTTGCTCTAGACAGTGCAGTATAATTAGTTAATTACAAAGTAAGAAACTTAACAAACCAGACATAGTAGCATTTTGAACAAGACAGTGTACCATAATACAATACAGTGAGTAGCCTTTTGAGCTACACATAGTAGCCTTTATTGAATGAGTTTGTCCTGAGTAAAGAAATAACTGATGGAAAATAAATATTTTGAAATAAATTTCTTTGAATAAAAAAAAAAATTTGGACAAAGAAATGGAGGGGTAAAATATTCTGTCAAGAAAAAGGCTAAATTTTATGGGGATGCAATCAATGGAATATCATTTTTTTCTTTCCCTCTCTCTGAAATGCTGCTGCTGCCTGCTGGTATATAGTTGTTCATACACATGTAGCTAATTTGTGAGATTATAAACTAATGTGCAATCCGTTTGGTGCTTCTACTCTTGGAAACTTCATCAGTTTATCTCCCCCAACTTCCTCCCATCTGTAATCAACAGATCCAGAAGAAAATCCTTAAGAAAACGCCCTAGCGATAGTTTGTATTGTAACTGGAAACAAATTAGACTCTGATTCGGGACTTTTATCACTGACCTGTATCTAGTTACAAAGTATTGCAGGAATGTGGAAATTTCTGCTATTCCCAACTCCTTTCCTGGACACAGCCTAGTGCCTCCTACAAACATAAATGTGTTGTCCGAGCTCTTATCCTGCATTTTAATTTCTATAAAATGTTACTACAACCACATTACAGTGAGTTGTTGGCCACATAAACATGAAAATAAAGAGTGCCAGTAAAACTCACCATCCATCTCCATGGATTGAAACTTAATGGATCTGGGTAAGTTTGCGAATCGTAGTTAGTCTCTCTTGTATAAACATAGATCCTCCAGCCTTTTGGTATAAAAAACCCTGTGAAAGCAGTACAAGAACAGCTCTGGTTAGAACTTTTTCTCAATCCATGGTCCACCAAAATCTTATCAAGATATTCCTAGCCGTAAAATCCCATGTTCAATACATGCAACTATAATTTTCTTCATGTAAGAAAAGAGAATAGTTAAGGGTATTTTCCTTCTTATGAAGACTTATTCTTTAATGTATTGTCTAGCTGTGCTGGTGTAAGATGTCATATGAAATCATTGAGTCTATCGTCTATCCCCACTGTTTCCACATTTTTTTTTTTGCCAAAAAGTGCCAGTAATGTAATGCTAGCTGCAACCAGTTTCTTGAGCCTATAAATGTATAAACAGCCCAGAACTATTTTCTATGCTTCTGGTCCAGCTTATCATAGCTTACGCACCATTTAGTTCCATATCCTGAGTGGTTCTCCTGAAAACCCCTTTTACAATAGTAGCTAATCTTGAGGTCTAAAAAATAACCTGCAGTAAAGATGCAAACTGTAAAGTAACAAAAAGGCTTGGAGCAACAAATCAACCGGTGAATACAGAGCTGGGAAATGATCTTTTACCGCACGTGTAAACCACATGGATTTTAATTCATTCCACTCAATAGGATCTTCAGGATTTTTCTTAGCTCTAATTGCCAAATGCTCTTGCTGCATAATGTTTAGTTATAAGTCGGCGCTAGGACCATGATAATTTAACAAATATTGGAAGTTACCACATCTTCAACTTACTCTGAGCTCTTCGAGCACTTCTGGATGATCATGGATGTATAACCACCATCATTGATGTAGTCCGAACAGTCTCATAGCCCGAATACATAATCGTGATAATTTGATCAATTATTTGTTCATCACTGAGCTGGTATCTGTTTTCATCATCCATTCTCATCAAACTACCAAGCATGTCTTGGTGGACTTCTGAAGAATACCTCCTCTTTTTCATGAGCTGCTTCAACATACTAACAATATACTTCCTCCCCTACGATAAAATTGTTCAATGCTCATAAGTTACACAAAACACTCTAGCATATAAGACGAGAAAAATGTAACTGATGACTTATTTTACCTGAATTCCATGACGATAATTAGTACCAGGAATATTAATAGGCATCGAGAGAGTGCCTAGCACAAGCTTAAAGTACTTGATCTTGAATGCTTGAGAAATTGAGCTTGATTCAATGCTTGCAACCTGCTTCAGCGATAAATGAAATGCCATCTGCATAAAACACGGAAACAATACGAGAAATTGTTACAATGCGAAGTGAAAATTTCACATGGATATAATTTGTCTACAATACAAACCTCTTTGGTCTTTTCTTGGATGTTGATAACTTGGTTTCCCCAACCACTGAGGTTGCCTCTTATGAAATCATCAATCTTGGGCAAAATCTGGTCTCTGATCATGGTTGGGCTAATGAGGGCAAGCAATGCCCCTCTCATGTACTTGTGGGTGGAGCCATGAACAGCTGCAATGTTCCACTTGCCCAATATATCCTGCATCGATTGCGGGTAACCAGGAACAAGGCCTTTTGCTGCGTTCATTAGGATGTATCTGTTCACCTCTGGATCCATGGAAACCACAGTAGGACGCCCCAGAATGTGTGATTTGAAAAAACTACCATACCTGTCATGAGAAAACACATGCACAAAAAATTAATAAATAAAAATGGAAAACAGATGAGTAAGAGAGGCACAAACACAAAAACAATGGTTGGCATAATCTCACCTAGCTTTCTGGTTCTTCATGAAGCTAGGACATTGCTTGAGGAACTCTGTGGTTTCCCCAAAGACTGGCCAGCCCATTGTGCCTGGAGGAAGACCCTTCTTCCTGTATCTCACCTCATTCCATCTTAGCAAAGCAGAGCAGAAACAGAGCACAAAAAACACACCAAGTAGAACAATCACAAAAACTGTCATTGATGCTTCGAAGAGAGAAGAAATGAGAGAGAGCATTCAAAGGTGTATGAGCCTGTTCTAGTTTATTAGACAGCCAAGTCTTTCATATTTACAGGTCTTTTTTTCAACAACCATAGGCAACGAGAGAGAAGGAAAGAAAGCACATAGTAAAAAAATCCATGCACCTAGTACAATTCAGGGATTGACAGCCATAAATGTTAAAAAAGATTTTTTTATTTTTTTTGATAAGAAATGTTAAAAAGTATAATGATTCTTTGGGGAGAAACTTTTTATGGAAACATATGATTACCTTCTTAGTTGGGCCACCTGACCAATTTCCTGTGATTCGAACCTTTTAAAAAATGATTAACTTCTTAATTGGACCTTTTACTTGATTATGAATAAACAATCCATATTTTTTTTATGTAAATCACTAAATTATAGAAAATGAGCTAAAATTATAATTAGAATAATTTCATTTAGAGATTTCAATTTTTCTTTCTCTGTAGTAGAAAACTTAAAGAAATATTAAACACTAAACAGAGATGATAAAATCACTTTTTTAATCATTTGCGACGAGTTGTAATCTGTGTTAGTTTACCGTTTGATTCGTGCATCTCAATAATTCAAAAACTTTTAGTTACTCTATTCTTTTGAAGTATGTGGGTCTAATTATCAATAGTCACGGTGCAAAAGAATTTGTCAGAGATGCAGACTCTAAAAAAGGATTGCTTTCTTGTTAATGTCGCTATTCTTTCCATGCAGAAGTGCTTAAGTTATTTTATGTGTTTGGTATAGTTCTATACTCTTGATATATTTATTCAATGCATATCCAGGCATCAATGTTTTGGAGAAAAAGAATCCAGGCAATAGCATTGGAATATCCTGATGTTGAACTTTCACACATGTACGTTGATAATGCTGCAATGCAGCTTGTCCGTAATCCAAAACAGGTTTGTCTTCAGTGCGTTATCATTCTGTTATTTATAGTAGGATCAAAATATGGATGAGTTGAACAAAGGTGTAATGTGTTTCAATTGAAAACTACTAGTCTCACTGTGTTTTGCCATGAACAATTGCAGTTCGATACAATTGTAACAAACAATATATTTGGTGATATATTATCCGATGAAGCCTCAATGATTACCGGAAGTATAGGAATGCTTCCATCTGCTAGTCTTGGAGAATCAGTAAGGATTCTTTCAATGGTTCTACTTTAGCTCTCTATATGCTCAAGTGTGTGGGGAATTTGTTTTTCCTTGGTAGCACCTTATAGTCTAGTCCTTTTTGTTTTGAGGATTTTGGTCTCCTTCTGATCTGAATATATATTGACTCAGGGTCCTGGACTGTTCGAACCCATACATGGGTCTGCTCCTGATATTGCTGGACAGGTAGGTTTTCCTGGACATCAAATGATCTTGCAGTTGGAATACAGTGCAATTTAATATGAAATATGCTGTTCCAAATTCCAGGATAAGGCAAATCCATTAGCGACTGTTCTCAGTGCTGCTATGCTCTTGAAGTACGGCCTGGGAGAGGAAACTGCTGCCAAAAGAATTGAGGCAGCTGTTCTAGATACTTTGAATAGGGGTTATAGAACAGTTGATATCTATTCATCTGGAACGGTATGTCCACTTTCAGTTTGTCGTATTTATTCCATGTGTTCTTTGCTTTGATTTGTGTGAAGCAGAAACAAATGTTACTGACTAGTTGTTAGAAACCTTGTATAACTTAAAATCCTTGAATCATAATTATCACCAACAAAGCTTGCTTACCAATGGCCAGAGATTCTGTTGTACACATTGAATCTTTCATTGTTTATTGATTTCTTATTTTCAACACCAATAATTGTTTAGCAGTTAGTGTAAGGTTCTCCTCTTGTTCATTTGGCTGACCATTCGTGGCTAACATTTGCTTTACAGAAGTTGGTGGGATGCAAAGAAATGGGTGAAGAGGTATTGAAGTCAGTTGCTTCCTAGTTCCTAGTCATACGCATTGATCAGCTGAATAAAGTATGCCAATCTAACATAATCTTCGAAGTTCGGAGTAGGGAGCTGCTGTGACATGAGCTGAAAAAGCAACTCGTAATCCGGCCAGTTTCCTTTTTTTATTTTATAGACATGAGCCAGAAATCCATATTTATGCTTTGCTATCACCTCTAGACGTTGCGCACAAAATTATTACCGTCACGGGCGGATTGTTGTAGCGCGGAACAATTACTGCATGTTACTACTTTTGTAAGATTATTATATAGTACACAAGTTGGGTGATATTCGATGTATCAAGTTATAGTTGACAGTTACGTCTGCGGTCTGCCTTGAGTATTTTGATCAAAGGCACATGAGATGAATCCTAGACCGAGTGCTTTAAAGATGAGAATTGGCTGCGGGCATCCGCTTTAATATATGCAAGATGACTGGGATGCTTCAAGTAAGCAATTAATGACTGCCACCAATCTGTGTCAATGTGATCAAGAGCTACAACAAACCATTCATCATTTTCTTCTTTTTTGACCATGAATGAAGGCAACATACGCCTTTCTACCTTTAGAATGTGTTCCCGTACTCCATCTGCAAGGTCAACACCTGTAGCTAATTAAGTTAATTCGTTCGCTGCATAATTTGACCTCTAGGGATATGCTCCAAATATATCTCCGTGAATAATTCAAGCAATTTGCTGATCCTTTTAGCGTATGGTTCTAGGACGAGTCCCGTTTTGAAAATAGCTTCCAATTTCCTGATGGCCAACAACGAATCTCCCAATATGTGCACGTCTGAGACCTCCAAATCTAACAATAGTTCTAATTCAATGATCAAAGCTTCATACTCAGCTACGTTGTTAGTGTAGTTGAAGTCTAACCAAAAAGAGTGAGCAAACGTCTCGCCGTTGGGATTAACCAATGCAATGCTTGCCCATGCGAGTGTACTTGTGCTAGAGCCATCGAAGTATAATTTTCAAGGGGCAAGAGAAATACGAGCGAGGTCTAATTCTCTGAATTTTTGCATTTCCAACAGAGGATGATGTGCCAAAAAGTTAGCCACTGCCTGGCCTTTAACTGTTTTTTGTGGAACCTATTGTAGTGGGAACTCTGAAAGTGCAAGAATTCATTTACCAATGACGCCCTTGAGTATAGGGTGAGAGAGCATGTATCTGACTAGATCCGTTTGAGCAATCATGCATGTCGTGAAAGACAACATGTAATGCCTTGATTTGCATCCTAAAAAGTATAATGCAAGGCACAGTTTCTCCATAGGTGAATACCTAGCTTCGCAATCCGTCAAATTCCTGCTAAGGTAAAAGATCGCTCGCTCCACTTTGACATCGTCATCTTGTGCCAACAAACTTCCAATCGATGTATCCGTAGCGGAGATATAGAGCTTAAGAGGTATTCTTGGTCGCGATGGTACCAAAATTTGTATATTGGTCAAATATTGCTTGATAGTGTCTAAAGCCTTCTGATGAATAGACTCTCATACAAACTCTTTTTTTTCCTTGCAATTTAAACAAGGGAGCGACTGATCGAGTTTTCCTCACAGCGTTTGCAATAAACCGTTTCAAGAAATTTATTTTTCCGATTAACCGCTGAAGCTCCGTTTTGTTTCTTGGCAGGGACGCAATGATCACTGCTTCCTATTCATCATCGGGTACCTCTATTCTTCGCTGATGAACCAAAAACCCTAAAAGGTCGCCTGCCTAGACTCTGAACACACATTTGGCTGGGTTCATCTTAAGCTGATGTTTCCTCATTCATTCAAATACCTGGCGAAGATCTTGGATATGGTCCCCTCTCCTTTTGGACTTAACAACGGCATTGCCAATTAATGTGGACCTCCATGGTTATTCCTAACAAGTCATGGAAAATAAAGTGCATTGCTCGCTGATAAGTAGCTCCCGCGTTCTTCAGACCAAATGGCATGTCTACATATTGAAAAACTCCTGCAATGCCTGGACAACGAAAGGTCGTCTTATGTCTATCTTCTTCCACCCCGGGAATTTGATGATACCCCATTGTGTCATCCATGAATGATAACATCTCATGTCGGGCTACATAATCCACCAACAGATCCGCTACTGGCAAAGGATATGTATCTTTTGGAGCTACATTATTGAGGTCTCTATAATCCACGCAGACCCTTATCTTCCCATTCTTCTTTTGAACAAGGACAATATTTGATAGCTACTCATTATACTTGGCCACTCGAATAATCCCAGACTTAAGCATCTTCTGAACTTCTTCTTTTACCAAGATTGCCGTCTCGGTATTCATTTTTCGCATTTGCTGTTGTACTGGCTTCATATTCGGTAAGGTTAGTAATTTGTGACATACCAAATCTGGAGACAAACTTGGCATGTCTTCATATTTTTCCGCAAAACAATCCTTGTATTCCTGCAATAAGTTGATGAGCCTTTTTCTTTCTACAGGCTAAAAAAATGTGCTAATGGCCACTTCCATTGGCTCACTCGTTATGACCAAATTGACGTTTTCAATGGGATATTTAACTTTAGGTTGTGTATCATCCAGAGCCGCTGGTGCCAACTGAATAACTTCCTCCTCTTCTGTGATCCCTTGCTGCACGTCTTCACTGATACATTCAACTGTGGCAATGGTAGGTAAACTCTCATAGGCTTGTCCCTCTATCATATAAGTCTGCATTCTCTCGCATAGAGAAGCACAAGCATCTACCTCTGATTCCCTAGAAGGTCGTATCATTGATGACGGGCAGAAGGTAGCTCGAGGAAATAAGGCAGTGTTTTGTCGCTTTGAACCTGCGCAATTCCCCATTGAGCTAGATCTGAAGACGTTACTCCCACCAGTCATCTCTTGTTGTTGACGTCACACACTTCCAATGGTCTTATAGTCCCATTGTAGTAATTGGCATTCACTGCATTCGCAGAAACAGAGTAAGGCCGAGGGTTTGCCTTAATCAACTCGGCTTCCCTTATCTCCATATTCCAAAGCAACAATTGTTGATGAAGTGATAAATGCATGCAATACCTTCGGTGAATCCAATCCCTTCCTAAAATCGTGTTGTAAGGAGCATTGCAATCGAGGATGAAAAATGTATGGGTTCCTGATACAGGTCCAACAGTTATGTCAACAAGCAAAAATCCCAGAGTATGCGAGGCAGTTCCTGCAAAGTTCTTGATCGTCATTGATGTGGCTTGAATAGAAGTTTTTGGAATTCCCAACAGGGTCATCACTGTGGTCATGAGTATGTTCACAATAACACTTGTATCCACCATGATCTTACTAAGCTGCATGCCCCCCATGTCCACTATGATGTACAAATGTCGCATGTGCATTTTCATTGAAGTTGTGGGTTTGGTGAACATCATGTAGACCTTCTTAGTAACTTGATCCACAATTGGTGGCATTAGACCCTCATCTTCTTCAGATTACCCTAGAGTGATTTCTTCTACTGCTCGAGAAAGATTCGCTATTTCTATCGTAACGACTTTAACAAAGTGAGCAGGTAGGATGTATACCATGTTTACTGCAGGCTCCTCCTCGTAAATGTTCTCAACATCATCCTCGTCATTATAATCTAAGAGTTGTTCATCTTCATTTGAGTCATCACCCAAGCTTATTGTTGCGTCATTCTCAACCATGTCTTGATCGAGTGGGCTGACCTCTCTCGCTAAATCGTGACTTGCTATTAAAACCTCAAGAATAGGTTCTTCCGTAGCTGGACTCGCTGCAACTTGTGTCGCTACTATTACACTTGTTGGGTTGGCTTCCGTAACTGTAGTATTTTCAGTACTGGCCACAACGAGTGTCTTCTGTTCTTCAATGACCAATGGTTTTGGTCGCCATCGAAGAACCTTTCTTATGACTGGCTCAACCTTTGTCGACACTGCGACTAGACTTTTATGGATTGCAGTAGGTGCTTTCTCCTCATTCTATGGCTTCTCAGCTTATTTCCCTTGGCGGGAGCTTTTTGCAGCTTGTTGATCATCCGATGCAGGCTCTACCTTACCTAATCTTAAGAAAACACTCGTGCATGATGTTATGACCTTAGGTCTGTTAGAATTTCTGTCAAAGCCTATAACTGGATTGGCTGCCAACTGATTCATCCTTCTTTGGTTTTGATCTAGAGATTCTACCAACTAGTTTGGCGTCACGAGGACTTGGTCCAAAGCTTCTAATGTCCTCTTGGCTACACCATATTGTCTTTGCAGTTTTCTCTTCCTAGTAGGAGTAATTTTTACCTTCTTTCCTCATTCTATGACATACCAGACATCCTCTTTGATAATGAATATTCTCGTTGGAGGCACATATGGGGTAGTTATCTGTCCCAAGCCATTTTCTGTACTCGCAGCTGGCTTCATGTATTTCTCCGCTGCCCTCATTCTTTTGAAAACATGAGAGTCTTTTGTTGAAATCTCTTCCTATCTTGGGCTAGCCGTCTGGTAATTTTCTGGTGGAGATGCCATTCGTGGAGTTGTGCGAATTGCCTCAACAAACTCGTCGTGTATCATTTTTAACCCGTATTCAGCTTTGCATCTGCTACACAACAAAACAGGCGTTGCTTCTGGTATGTTCTCTTTCTCCTTACCCTTGGCGTAGATGCTACCTGAACCGCACTAGTTGTCGCATGGTCCACCACTTGTTGCCTCTTTGCTTGGCGTCCTCATGAGACTTCCAATGTACCAACCAAAAATGCTTCTCCTTCAGTAGGGTTTTCATGTTTGTCAATTTCTGGGACCACGATCTTTCCTTCATTGATCAACTGCTGGATCTGTCTTCGCAATATGATACATTGATCTGTACCATGGGTCCCTACATAATGAAATCTGCAATATAGTTTTCCTTTCATTGATTGAGGATTTGGCTTTAGACCGAATAACACCATTGCCACTCTCGCCATAATGAGATCTTCCAAGATTTTAGAAATTTTGTCTTCGCGGAAGGTATTTGATGGCTTATTTCTGGTCACAGCTGGTACTTCTGTCCCCAGTCGAGCTTTGTTTTCTTTTTGACGCGAAGACTCTGGTTAGCAAAAGCTTGACAATCAACCAGTACGAGTGTAGGGGCTAAATCCACTGCGAGTTTACCATGATTAATCCACCTTTGGATCTGGTCTTTTAGTTTGACACAATCTTTAGTGGTATGGTTCCACATGTTGTGAAACTTACAATACTTCTTCCCTTTCATTTGCTCCGCTGTAGGATAAGCACCAAAATCTGATTTTATCATCTTTTTCTCGAACAAATTTTTGAGGATTTCATGTGCTAAATTGACATCATATGCGTCAATTTCAAACTCTGATTTTGCGAATGCACTTGTCAAAATATTGATTGTCCCTTTGTTGGGAACTGCCTTCTTAGACATCACCAAGTTCCGTGAGACCAACTCTAGTGCTACGACATTCTCATCTTCTCAGTCAGACTCATATGATGTTGGTTCCTCTATATAAGCAGCTAACATGGATTTATGCCTCTCTGACATGTACGGTGCCTTTGAAGCGTAAGTTTCTTTTAATGCATTTTCCTATTGTCCCTTTCTTGAAATGCGAGGTGAGTTCGAGAAACTGCATCAATTAGTTCATTCAAGGACACAAACCTTATGCCCTCAAACTTGTTATGCATACGTTCCTCCAAGCCTCCAATGGTGATATAAACTATTTTAGCCATGGTCAAAGATGTCTTACTCCTAGTGTACTCGGCCATGAATCGATGTAAGTATGCCACAGGTGACTCTAATGGTTGTCAGATCATCTGGCACAATGTTGAAATTTTTACTTCCATCCCGCAAAGTGGCCTGCGAACAACCTCTCTAGGTCTTTCCAAGTTGGGACTGAATTAGGACGCAACCCTTTGTACTAGGCTAGAGCTGACCCCGAGAGTGATGAGCCAAAAACTCTGAGTTTAAGCTTGGGCATGTCTCCCCAAGACCCGCACTAGAGCTTGAAACGAGTCATATGCGTTGAAGCGGGCTCCGTACCGTTACCACTTAAGGTTGTGAAGCTGATTGACTTGTAATCCTTTTGCCATTCCCATGTCCGCTCGTAGGGAAAAATGATCAGTGTACCCGATTGGAGTTTTTGCCGTCCCATGTATCCTTTTGTCAATGAGACTAAGGAATTTCTATTTCCATTCATCCAATAGTGGAGCTTCTGCGTCATTTCTTTCTCCATCCGCTCCCCTATTATTGTTGAGTGCAGCAATAGATGTGTTGATAGTTTCGAGATGTTGTTGCATCTGTTCGCCGAGAGTAGCCACGTCCGCCGCTAAATTAGTCTGACTTACGGTGAGCGTATCAAATCATTTGTGTTGTTCTTTCCGATCTTCTTTTAATCCCTCCCGCATACTTTCAACTTTGCTAACAAACTGCATCATAGTTTCTTCGCTCTTGGAGATTTTTCGCATGTGCTCAGCTAGCTGTCCATTGAGTTGCTAGTCCTGCTGTAAGGCGTACTCCCTATAAGATGTGGATTCGAGCTCCTTAATCTTCGCCGCTGTTTTTGATTTGGAAGCCATAAGTGGTTGTTGTACACCGAATATATCTTGGACTTATGCGTTGGTCAACCTTCGACAATGCGAAGAGTTGTGTTCTTTGAATGTTGGCGGACGATGTTGGTACAACTTGGGTAACTCTTTTGATACGGGTCACTTATCATTGTTATGAGACACTAAACTTGAGTCCCATTGGGTGAGTAAAAAATGTTTAGCTCAGTTTCTCCAGCAGGTAGTTGTGACTAGAGCATCACAAACTGTCTCTTTTAGATGTGTGCGTTGGCATGCCACTGCCATGGGGCAAAATGTCGATGTATGTTGTGCCTGGTGATCTTGCCTTCTTGCAAGCGATTGGAGCGAGAAGAGCACCAACCTCGTTTGATGAGTTCTCCTTGCCTAAGTGTTTCAAGACTTAGGTTTCATGTTTCACTGCTAAGCCACACAAATCGATACTTTGGGCACCCTGTCTGGCACTAAACAGAGCAATTTTTTTGGCGAGTGTTGAGAACACTGGATAGATGGTGACTTCTTAAACCGCCGGAGTCTCCACACCCTATCTAGTGAACACTCATTTGATCACCGTCGTCTGACAAAAGAAAACCTTCGAATCCTCACACACTGTCTGGTAAAAATTCTGAGCTTGCTGTTAATTGTTTCTCGCAGAGAGTTGTTTGCTGGAAGAAAATTTGTGTATGTGTGTAGAGGTCCTCACTCCATTTTGATTTTGTCTATTTATAATAGTTTTGATATCTTCATCATCGAGCGAGGAAACTAAATCCTAGAAAGAATATAGATTCAAGACTTAGTCAATTTATGCTTCTCCTCATGCTATTAGGAGTTCGAGTCTTGTTCTGGTGGTCATCGAATTATGTGGTCGCTTGTGGTTAATTGTCATTAGATCTGCATCCAACGATAGGTAATTAAAAAATAGTTGGAAGACAATTTAATATCATCTGTTGGATGTAGATCTAATAGTAATAGACCACAACTGACCACGAACTCATTGACCACCAAAACATGACTGATGTGCACCGTAACTTTTCTTTTTGCATTAAACATAACAAATGCGGGCCTCAGTGGTCGGCCATGATATATTTAGCCCATCTATTTGAAAATAGATGTTATTTTCAATTTGGGCGCCCAAACATCTCCCTTCATTAGGTAGTATGATTGAAATTTCATTCCAGAAAATCAAGTTAATGCTCCCAATCCCAAAAAGACACTCTCCTGGCCTCCTGCTCTTCTGAGGTTTCCCCCTTCATGTAAACACGAGGCGGTTTATCCATGAACTTCGAAAAGAAAAAATATAAGCCAGCAGTCCCAAAGAAGAAGTTGAAATTTATAGCAATCTTGGTCTTACTTAATACATACATTCTCAGATAACTAAGTTTATAATATCAAACTAAGAATAACTAACAAAGCATTTCACATTGAAAGCAGAACAAACCAGACAATTAGCCTGAGCTGATCGAACTAGCTATTACATTTCTCCTAACCACTTCAATGCCTCCACCTTTGGTTTATGTGAGCCTGTCTTCTTTGAAAACCAATTCTGTGTTCCAGCTGAGGGAACATCTTGAAAATAATGTTATACATATATCTGTAATACCACTGCCTCCATCTCTTGCAAAACAACAGTGATCCAATGGCAATTCCAAAGCCGAATGTATATCCAACTTCAATACTGATAATGTTCCAATCAATCTCATTTCCAGATTTCGTAGAGCTTTCTTTTGGTGTTGGCTGTGACGATGTTGGTATGTTATCCTCTGTCAGAGGAGGCCCCCATAATCCCTTGTTACCTACAAAGGCATCTTTCGGAAATGTTGAAAATTGAGTGCTTGTTGGTATCCTACCAACCAGTTCATTATCCGAGAGATTCAGGTAGGAAAGAAAATTAAGTCCTGCAAACTCTGGTGGAATTTCCCCACTCAGCTTGTTGTTTGACAAATCTAGGGACTCGAGTTGTCTCATGTTACCAAATGATGATGGAATTTCTCCTGTGAAAGAATTACTGGACAAGTTAAGGACATATAGTGCTTTGAGTTCTCCCATCTTCTTAGGTATTGATCCATTGAATCTGTTGCTCGACAGATCAATCGAAGTGAAGACAGTTAGTATCTTTACCAAATCCATCTCTAAACCTTTGCTAGTAGTTGTGATTGCATCTCCATAGTAAATATTAAGCCCGCTTCCACCGCCTGGTCTAAACGAGAACCCAAGATTAATGGGGACATCATTTCCATTAGTCATCATTGCCTGCCAAGTTGTCAAAGATGTTCCTGGTATTTCACCACTCAAACTGTTGTGAGCTAAGTCTATGATTTGAAGAAATGGCCAGGAGCCATTGGTTCCAGGACATCCAATCTGTCCACTAAAGTTGTTGGACCGCAAAACAAGGACTCGCAAGGTGGATATGTTCAACAACAAGCAGGGAAATGTATCTGTAATCTGGTTGTTTCCGAGGCTTAAAACCTCTAACTGTGTGCAATTCACTAGAGATTTTGGAAACTCACCTTCTATCCGATTTCTGCTGAGGTCTAGAGTTGTTAAACTACATTGTTCGAGAAACTTATCAGGAATTCTGCCACTCAGGTTGTTTCTTCCTAAATCAAGTACCGAAAGCTTAGTCAAGCATTCAGGAATCATGCCACTCAGAGAATTGTTGGACAGATCAAGAACCAGACCACTTACATTGCATATTGAACTGGGAATGCTCCCATGCAAGTTACTGCTTGAGATAGAGAGGAAGGCAGTGGAAGAGAAGACGTTACCGATGTCTATTGGTATACTAGAGCTGAAATTGTTTTGAGAGTAGTCCAAATAATTAGCAAATGGTAGGAATGTTGGAATCTGTCCTTGAAGCTGGTTTGAATGAAGGTCCAGTGATGTCACTGTTGAAGTAGTGTTCAATAGAGGAGCTTCTATAGTAACCAAGGAGTTCAAAGAAAGATTTAGCTGCCGAAGAGAGCTGAGAGTCCAAATCCAATTTGGAATCTGTCCTTGAATCTGGTTATCCGAAATGTCTAAAGCGGTTAATCTGGATTGGTTTCTCAAGAAGTTTGGGAATGCTTTCAACTTGTTTGAAGCCAATACTAAGTCCTGAATCTGAAGTAAGGAAGAATGTGATGAAGTGGTACTGTCAGGATTAAACAACAAAGTATTGTGTGAAAGATCAAGAAATGAAAGATTTCTCGGCTGCTGAAGATCATCAAAAGGAAAGGCAGTCAAGTTGTTTGAAGAAAGACGAAGCTGAGTAATTCCTCTGAGATTAAAGATAGATACAGGCACCGATCCCAACAAATTATTGCCACTCAATTCAAGGGTCTCCAGTAAGTATGAAGTGACATTAACAAACTCTGGGACTTGACCAGAAAACTGATTGTCAGAAAGTACTAATCTACTCAGCAATGGAATAGAAAAAAGTGACAATGGAATAGTCCCCGAGAGTAGATTGGAGTCCAACATCACAAACTCCAGATTAACAAGGTTTTGCCACCGAATAGAAGCAATGGATCCCTCAAACCTATTCGATGACATGACCAAACTCACCAACTGTGTCAGGTTTCCTATTGACTTTGGGAATGATCCACTGAAACTGCAAACCGAAAGATCTAAGCGAGACAGCTTATGGAGGTTACCGATAGAGTTTGGTAGGACCCCTAAAAAATTTGTCTGGCTAAGAACCAAGGACTGAAGGGATCCATTTTTGGGAAATTCTGGTAAGGAGCCTTGAAGCTGAGGGTTTGATGTTAGGTCAATACTCTCTAGTGTGGACAACTTGAGTATCTCTTTCGGAAATGTTCCTTGTAAATCACAATTCAGGAGACTCAAGAAGGTCAAGTTTGAGAAGTTGGCAAAGAATTCTGGAAATGGAGCAGAGATATGGTTATGATCCAATATAAACACAGATAGAGACTTATTAAGCTTAGCAAAAGACTCGTGAATAGGGCCTGTAACATCACAACCATACAAGCTCAACGCCCTCATTCTTGGCAGTGAAGAAATCGTTTGTGACCAGTTTGTGCTGTGTGTTGATATGTTCACATCATCAAGATATAGCTCAGTAAGCTCAGTGAGGTTCTGAACGATTTCGGCTAAACTCGGGTTCTCGAGTTTTAACTCATTGTCCGTTGAAAAGATATTCCCAGATATATCAAAGACTTCCAACTTTGTCAAGTATGAAATCTCAATAGGAATTTGGCCAAAGAAAGAATTGGAAGATAAGTTCAGATACCTCAAGTTGGTGAGCTTTCCGATGGCAGTTGGGACTTCAGATCCCTCAGAGTCATAATTGTAGGCCAAATTGAGGCTTTGAAGATATCGAAGATCGAAGAGGCTGCTGGTATTGTTAATGCCACTTGAGATGAATTCGGTGCTGAGGTCAAGACCGATGACATTCCCATTAGTACTGCAAGTTACACCGAGCCAAGAACAACATTCGGAGCTTGAATTCCAGGATATGAGCTTGGAAGAAGTAGAAGAGTCAAAAACAACTGTTTGTTTCAAATGTAGCAATGAAAGTTGCTGATCTGTATTACACTGGCTGTGAACTGCAGCAATGATAGTAATCAAGAAGAGGAAGAAGCTGAAAAGAGTTTTCGTTTTCATTTTCATTATTGACGATCTTTGCTGATTGAGGTGTGTATAGCGCGTTTGGTGGATATGGTTGCTTAGAACAGTAATATTGGGCTGGAATTGGTCTAATAATTTGTTCCGAGTCTCCTGTCTTCTATTATTGACTTCTTTGTTCCAACTTCCAAGTACCAAGAAAAGTATTAATACTAGCATTGATAAGACTGGTACACCAAGAATTGAAATATGAAAACAGATGCACATTTCTTTTTCATATTAAATACTAAATGTCAAATACAGTACTAAAATATTCAGTGAATGGAAAATTAAATTAATATCTCGTTGGAATGTTATTTCAGCTAAAGGTTATATTATATTAATGGTTCAAAGCTTTGCATACTGCATAATTTTTGTTACATCATATCATTCATCAGGAGTGAGTGAAGATTCGAATTTGAAAACCAATAACAATAAAAATGAAAAATAACGACATGTCTCGCGCGCTATTGGCCAGAAGAAATAACGACATGATCGATCTTCTATGAGCATGAGTGACATAAATTATGGTTAAAAAACCAACACTGAGGTCCCGTCGAGTACTTATTCGGCCGTGGAAGTTCGATGCTGCGAGTACCAAATGGCAGTATGAATATCGTTAGCGAAGGAAGAAGAATTATCAAGAAAAAGACAAAGAACGAAATTAACGAGGATAACGACGGCGCGCGTTTTGGATCGATAAGGGGAACAACGTACGGATCGAAGAAGAAGAGCGGGAACATGGTGAAGGGGGTGCCATTACAATTACAGTTACAATTACAAGGGCAATGCCTTCCATCTGATGTCGGCCAACTCATTGATCAGCTGCACCGCCACTGCTTCGCTCCCGATGGTTCTCTTGTCTCCAAATCTGCATACTACGACCTCCAACTCGTATTCTCTCTCTCTCTCTCTCTCTCTCTCTCTCTCTCTCTCTCTCTCTCTCTCTCTCTCTCTCTCTCTCTACTTACATATATATCTTATCAAATTACCAAATATTCCTTTGATCTATTAGAATCTATTGAAATTTGCAGGCTAGGGAGGGTATGTGCCGGGAAAGAGTGTGTTACTTGGAAGCCATGGTAATCCTCTTTCATTAATTTTGAACTAGTTAGTTTTGTTAATTTATTCTGCAACGAGTGTAAACGTGTGTTGTTTGTTTGCAATTCAATGTGCGTACGTAGGCAATTTATAGTGAGGCAATTGCAATGGTGGATGACTATCATCAAGGGTGGGTGAATCCTCCTCAGGTTTGTTTCATTTCCACAATTCTATCGGAGGTTTTGGACCAAATTTGATGAATAATCCTCCACATATACATATATATGCTTCTTGGGATTAAATTACTTCAATCTGGATTATCAACTGTCCATAGAAAATGTGCATATGGTGTTCATGCATGCAAGCTAGTGGTTTCAAACACTTATTCTTTGTCAAGAAGAGATAAATCCATGGACCACTGTTTGCTTTTTACCTAGCCATTTTTCTTAACAAAGTTATGAAATGATGGACCTTTTATGTTGGACTATCTTCTAGAAACAACATGGTATCTCAATCTTCATTGATGCTCATGTACTAGATTCTTAGTGTGAATGTGGGTCAAATTTGTATTGGCCTGATGCATTAGAGCTATTTAAGTGGTCTAACTGATGAGAATTTGGATTTTCAGTTATTTCTATATTATTTTCAGCTATTTGAGACCCTGGAACATCTTATGATTGTCGCGGAAGCTGCTCAGAAATTGAGGCTTCCTCTAATCTCTAAAGATGGTGATATTCATGAGGACGAAATTGAAAAATGTAGTATAATGTCACGAAGCTCACTTGATAGTACGACCACCAGTTTTACGATCAGCTCAACTTCCACCTCCCCAAACTATGCCGCTGCAGACAATCATATTTCTCCCACTGCTGCTGTGGCGGAGGAACCAGGACTTGGAGGCCACCCCAATTATTTTCTTGGAATTACACCCACATATTTATGGAAGATACAGCTCCAACAAACCCCTTTCGACGTGGTACCTTACTACCTTTTCTATTACGTTTTTGCAGTACATTTTTTGATGTATACAGTCCATCGAGATGATCGAAGAATGAAAAATCAAATATTTTTATAGCTATACACCTATACCATATTAATGAGATGGTTTGAGATGCATCTTTGCAGGATTTGTCAGAATACCAGCTGTGTCTGTCTGATGAGATTGAAGCTCGATTGAGAGCTAAATGTGATAAGTTAGCTGACATCTTTGAAATTGAAGACATAGGTCTCTCTCAGACACTCATTTGAAAGAGATTCCCAGATTAGTTTCTCTAATACAATATAGTAATATCCATTTTCATTCATTATGGCCATGATAGAAATTGATAATGTAATATGCATATACGAATCGTAGTTACCTATGCACTAATACCACTGCTTTGTTTTCGCAGACTTGTCACTTGCACAGCAATATGCAAATGATCTGTTAACAGAAAGGTTCAATTTACTGTATGCAATTTTATTTTATTTGAAATTTCTCACATGGTAGATAAATTTTCTCTTGATTGTTGATTTCCTCTTGGGCTCTTTTTTATTTTTACTTTTTCTTTTTTTATTACAAATAAAGAGAGTGACAAGAGTTTGATATTATCATTGTACTTCATGATGCATTAATAGAATAAATCCCTGGTAAAACAACTAAATATATAAATTTCTGAACCGATGTTCTGTTTTCTTTCGGTGATATAGTAATTGTGTGATCTATACTGAGTTGTTATTTTCTCTCGAGTATATCAGAGTAAAGTTGATAACTGAGGAGATGGAAAGGGAGGAAGCAGCTCTGAAGGAAGATCTGTATTCAGTAGATAAACAATTTTCTGAATACTACAATGTATGAGATAATTTTATGCTCCTGCATGCAGAATCTTACCGGCCGTAATTTCTTCATGAGGATGTATGACAGAATATTTTTTTGCACAAAATAGGTCATAGAGCAGATACTGGGAATTCTTATTATGATGGTCAGAGATTTGAAGTTGCTACAACAACATAATTATGTAAGGTTTCTAATCTTTTGAATTGTTAATATGTTATCCGATAAGCCATGAACATTGTTAATTGTAAGTCTCCCATCTAAAGTATTTTGTTTTTTTATTTTATTTATTTATTTGGTTGTGGAGCATTCTTCAACCTTCTGATCCCTGTATTAATGTAGGATGAACTGCAAAAGATTTTCTTATGCAAAAAGTGTGAGACCATAGATGCAAAACTGAGGTTTGTGCCTGCTTTTCTTCCCATTCGTAATGAAGCTTATTGCTTACGAGTCTTCTTCTCAACACACAAGTTCAGTTGTCATCCCTGGCTATGCATATTGCTTATCATTTATTCTAATATATTAGTGGTTTAGTACAACAAGCTCATTTCATTTCAGGAGCCTTGAGTATGCTCTCCTTCGCGATACTTATACTAAGGATTCGGTACAAGCCCTGCAGACAATAAGGTATGTACCGATGGCTCTCTTGAAAGCTTGTGCAGGTTATCAGTTTGAGTTCATATAATCAGTTGGCTCATTTCTAGGAAATATCTTGTTAACGCCACAAAACAATCCACTATGACACACGACAAAGCGGTATGTTATTCCAAATTCTTGCCTATTTCGCTTTTCCTATGTGATTTATCAGATCCATGTTAGAGTTTTCATTACTTGTACATTTTCAATTATCTATAAACCATTCCAGACTTCTACCAACATTTTTCTAGGCATATTGTATTTTGTTTTAACGTCTTTGTCTGCTTACTATTTCATGAGCCCTTTGTTAAATTTTATTGCATTCTTCCTTCTGGATTTCATAATTAAGTCAGCTTCATCTAACTCGACCAGGTTACTCGCCTTCATGAGTATCAGGGTGTCGATGTTCACTTCAATGAAATTGCAAGGGAGTACCACGATGTAATAGAGGTAATTGCAAATGAATAAAATTGTCCATTGCTTGGTTTCCTAATCCCAAAACCTGAATCAACATTCCGTTACAGAAGCTGGAGAATATGCAATGGACAATCCAGCAGGTTGAAATGGACCTGAAACGCTCGCCAAACCAGCCAAATGCATAGAATCTGTTGTTGCTTTCCGCTGTTTGCTGAGTATATCTCAATTTCATTCTTTCAGTTACAGACCGAACCAAATCTGAATCAGTATTTCCAATATAGAGGACCAAAGTTTGACCTGTTTTACATGCAGTCACATATGCAACTAAGAAAATTTTGGCCTCTGATCCAACTCTTGGTTGGAAGAACAAAAATTCTTCTAATTCCTCCTTGGCCCATGGAATCTCCCTACCATTCTTGAAAATTATCAGAATAGCATAACATATTATGCAGTCATTAATACAACTAATCAGAAAATTAGTCTAGTACAAAGCTTTATCTCATAGGGAAGAAAGAAAATACAATCATTCAAATGCGTAGAATAGAATATACTTCAACATAAGAGGTAAAATCCAGTGTCAGCATTACACATAATTCCTTCTTTCAGAAAACAGGGTGGATCAGTAAAGTTCCCGTCCTAATCTTCACAAGAACATTCTTAATCGTCTTCTCTTTCTGGGGGAGGACCGCATGGCAAAAGCATTCTCTGCACACAAAAGTAGACTCTCCTTTAGTATAATTAGCATAAGTATTGGGGTTCAAAATATAATCGACAAGCTGACAACATTATTAACCAGTCAATTCCCCTCAAACATGAGTTCAAGATATGTATAAAAATAGTTGTCCAGAAGGCCATGATCAACCCCAGCTAAGAAAAAAGATGTGGATAAAACATCATCACAAATATATAGGTAAGAGCAGGAAATTGCAGCATACATACAAAAAACACTAATACCAAACCAAACAATCGACCCTCAAATTTAAGTTGAGTCACATTTATTTGAAAGAAAAAAACAATATCCTGTCCAAAACTAACTCGTGCCAATGGCATTGGTAGGCATACCTGACACCAATAATCAACATACTTTGATTCTCCCACAGTTCAATACTAATTTGATTATAACATGCTCTCCACAATCCAAGCAGATAAACATAAAATTGTATTTCACTAGAACTCAAAAATGCTTTGATGGGGTAATATGAACATGTATAGTCTACTTGAAGGATATAAACTTATGCTAAGTGGCACTCTGACATAACAAAAAATAATAATTGATTCATGTGAACTCTGACTGATAAATACTAGTCAACAACGTTCCCCGGTCAATGGTGTGGCTGCAAATGTCTAGATCCTTTTCTCTAAGTAAGGAGGAAGAGGACCAAACAGCCACTCAGAGCTCTTTCAGTTTAACACTGATTTTTTTTACTTTGGACTTAATTCTACCAGGATATTTGAATCAGTGTAAATAGCATATTCAAAGCTTAGCCACCATAGCAAATTAGCAATGTTGTATTCCACAACTAATTATAAAAATTAAAAAGAGTCACTGGAAGGCGAAAATCCAGAAACTAGATATAACTAAACAGCACAGACCACCAGATAACTTTCTCCAAGTTTTGCTGAGCTTTGATTTCTGGAAGGTGCCACAGATGCATTATCCTAGTTAATCTTTTTAGCCAAACTACCTACCATATTCCAAGCCATCCTTGTTATGCTTCTATAAGCAACATCGTTAACATCTCAATATGACCATAGCTTAACTGACAACCAATGAAACTCATAACCCAAAAGGAACATTTTTCCTACCATTGGTTGCAAGCTTACCACTAGAGTCCATGCCAAACCAACTATTACTTCAACTGAACACTACTCCCATAGAAGAAGAGTTAACATTCTAGCTTTAACCAGATTATAAGAAGTACATTCCAAAAGAAGCAATAGTTTAACAGTGTATTTCTAATCTCCAACATTCAATGAATTTCCTTGCCATAGATTACAATTATTTTCGACATAAGTCACAAAGAAACCTTGCATTGCCACTTAAACCAACAAGCAAACATAAGCTCTTCACTGCAACAATCAAAGCAGAATAGAGACCAATACATCCGAAAGCACTTGCAACAATGGCATATATCCAGATACAATGCCTAAAGCTACGGGAGCACCCAACCAATACAAATCAAATCCAAAACCATAACTTCAGAAGAAGAAAAAAAAAATCATAAAAGCATCATAATCATAGTAAGCAAAACAAACCTGCATAAAGTTGTAGCGTTCTCTTCCAATCGACTCATTCTCCGCAAGAGCAAAGTAGGAAAGAATTGGATAATGTCCAACATAAGAGGCATAGCTATCGCGCTGAATATTCACAGCCCATTCACTGCACATTCCAATAGCCAAACCCCATATTAGAATTTCGCAAGTAAAAAAAAAAAAACCATAAACCCGAAAAGATTATAGCTTTCCGAAATTAAATAGATATTGTGCTTACTATCTATGCAAGTCGGCATGCCCTGTTCCGACGTACTTAGCTTGAAGATGTTCAAGCTGGGAATTGATGTTGAACCTATCACTGGCCTGAACCACGACAACAACCAAACAAAAACAATCAGATTCACTAATCAATTTGGAGTTTAAGGGGGAAATATCGATGGCTACTGATTTTGAATTAGGTTTGTGTGATGTGTAATTAGGGTTTTGAGTAATCATTAAGTTTGTAGGAGAAGATTATAATGGGAATAAGGCTTAGGTTGAGATGTCGTTACCTGCATATTGGCTGCGGAGAAGAAGCACCGGCGAAATGAGGTGAGTAGGCGGAGAGGGATTTAGCAAATCGTAGCTACGAAGACGAGTTAGACGACTCTGAATTAAAACCCCGACTGGGAGAATTTATATATTTATCTTCTGACAAGGACAGTAAGCGGTTATCGAAAAACAAGACTATCGTATATTTACCACAATGACATTATATTGTAAATTTCTCCTTAAAGCGTTCGAAAAACTAAACTATCATAGATTTACGTCATTTACCACAATAACATCTTAATTAATTAAACAAAAAAATGCTTATGGTTAAATTTTCTAAAATTTGTCAATGTCCTTGGATAATTAATCTATTTTTAATTATCAACTAGCAGTATGCACGCGCATACACGCTTGAGATTTTTATGTAGAGTAGTTTTTATGCATGTGATTTGTACATAGTGCAGTTGTAGTTTACTTTTTTGTCATTAAACATATCAATTGATAATTAAAGATAGATTAATTATCCAAGGGCATTGACGGATTTTTGAAAATTTAACCATAAGCATTTTTTGTTTAATTAATTAAGATTGATCTGTTTAATGGCAAAAAAGTAAACTACAACTGCACTATGTACAAATCACATGCATAAAAACTACTCTACATAAAAATCTCAAGCGCGTATGCGCGTGCATACTGCTAGTTATATTATTATGTTATAAATTTGTTCATAAAACCACGAAAAATTCTACTATATAACAAAGTTGGTCTTCACTGTTGAATACACACAAATCACTATTCTTACTTACTATTCATACTTTTTCATTTTGAGGTATTTCAGTCTTTTCTCCCTTTTTTTTCATAGTTTTTTTTAACTTTAACTGTTTTATTTTTTTATTTTGTCTGTTTTATATTTTAACTTTATTTTTTAACAATTTTAATTTTTACTTATATTTTCTAACATTTATACCTCCTTTTCACAATATTATTTTTTATTTTTTTAACAATTTTAATTTTATTTTTTACTTAAACATTATAATAAAAAAATTATACGGATTTTGCCTAAACTCTGTGTATTAATTTTTTTTTCTTCATATTTCATCTTTTATTTAAATTTTGCGGTATCAATTTTTTTTTACCTAAATCTTAATCTCATTTATGCATCATTCTCGACTCTTTTTATCGTATATTAGCAATACTGCGCATTCGACGCGAGGTACCTTTCTAGTTCTATTACAAAATTCAGCCCACACCTTGTTCGGGTATAGAATGAAAATGCACTCACAAAACAACAAGCTTCCGATGAATCTCTATTCAAACATTCATAATACCTGAAATTGTCCTTGATTTATATATATCAAGAAGATTTAAAAAGTTAAGGATAAAATTATAAAATTGAATAAATTAACAAATTAAATAAAAGAGAAAATGAAAAAACATAGTTCTTACTTTTTCTCTTTCTTTCTCCGTAACTACTTTTTTTCTTGACGAATGAATATGAATAGCCTTTACCCACAATTTTCATTTCTATTTCACATTTAGGAAAATCCATATCAGGGTATGTTTCTGGCAGGAAGAGTGTGAAACAAATGATGACTGCAACGTCCACTATGTAGGATGAGTACTTAGCTGTTTATGAAAGAACTTGTAAGGGATGGTGGCTGAGAAACCTTTTCATACAAACCAATGCAGTAGATACTATCTTAACTAAACCTTTGAATATATATTGCGATAATTCTGCCGCAGTTTGTTTACTAAGAACAATAAAAGATCTACCAATTCTAAGCATACAGAATTGAAGTATTATAGCATTAAAGAGAGAGACAGAGAGTTAAGAGGCAAGAGTTAGCTGTTTTGAAAGTTGGCACAGATTCTCAACTAAGAGACCCTTTTACCAAGCCTCTTACAATTGCAATTTTCACTGAGCATGCAACAAATATTGGTATTCAGCCAAGTTTAGATGCTTAAGTTCAGTGTGAGTAGGTCCAAGAATAAAGAATGGTTGGCAATTATGTTTTTTCAATTTTCCATATTTTCAGTTTTTAGTTTTTCCATAATTGTAACTTTTCTGCTTTGTGACTTTGGAATTATAAATTATAGTTTTGTTGTTGCAGAACTTGGTTTTTCTGTATGGATGTGATATCAACATCAATATTATTGATTGTTTAAATAGTTATTTGTCTGTTTTGTTTTCTGTTTTGTAAAACAAAGTGTTGGCATGTAATTTTTCCATTACTTACTGATTACAGGAATGCATATGGACTATGATTTGTTGTTTAAAAACATGCATTAAGGTTTTGCATACAAAACTATAAAGAAAAAAAAAACTCTCCCCACATCTCACACCACATCGGGTGTGCCTACATATAATGACCCGTACTAAAATTATCGCGCTAATCTTGCTAGTCAAGTTGATTAGCGATTAATAACACTTTGACGTGTTTATCAAGATTTACCGTGACTAAAAATTGACTTTTTAGAAATTTTAATTTTGGATTAACTTCTTCATGGAAGTTGTGGAGAAAATTATTACGAGTTCACACGTATTTTTAGTTCTTTTTTTTAGAGATCTGAGCTAATTATTACGAAATTTGGAATTTTTTATTTAATGAAAATAAAAATAAGATTTCTATTTATCGAAAAATGTTGGGCCGTCAGATCAAACTGTAAAATGATCTGAGCCATTAATTTCATTTAACCTAGGGTATAAATTTGAAAAATCTTACCTGGAAGGTAGAAACCCAATCTCACGATCCGATTAGCTCTGCAGCAGCGCGACCCGACCAAGTTCCCTAACCCGCCGGGGAACTTTGTCAGCCTGCCACCACAGGCCGTCTCCCTAGTCGGAAAATCTCCCTCTCCTCTATGTTCCCTTACCTTCGCACCGGTCGTTAGAGTCTCATAGAGGGAGACCCAAAGTGAATTCCCTTCGGCCTCCACTGTTTCCGGCAATCTGCCGTCACCGTCGAATTCAGGCGGCCTCCCACTTCTAGTCTGACGTCCCGCAACCCCAGCATGCTAACTTTGCCCAATGTATGCCTCGACGAGGTCTGACGCTGGCAAAATCGTGATGTGGAATTCTGGCGAGTTTCAGGAGGTTTCGAGATAAATTCTGGTGTCCTCCAATCCGAATTAGGCTTAGGTATAGTTGAGAGATGTGTTGGGATTGAAACAAGCTTTTTATGATATGTCATTTGCAGTAATTGAAGATGGTCGATGATGGCACCGCGTGGCCTCCACCAGTGTGCAGCATAGTTCCGGCAGTCGGAGAGCCAATTTTTCACGGGAAGTTTTCGACTACGTGTTTGATCAGTTTTCTTGCTATTTAACATTTGAATTCAATTACTAATTGACAATTTTATTAATTAAAGCAATGAAGCAATTTCTCGGAGATGTGGCACCCCATCTATATCGAGAAACTAGCCGCCACATCATTTGGATTGCAACATTTACTTCCTAACAGATGAAATTCGCAGAAATCAAGAAGGTTTCCAGTGAGATTATCGACTACGGACATACTTTTTAGACTATTTAGGTGAGTAGACTTTTCTTTTTACTGTCGCATATGCTAGTAGTAAATTTTATTATATTTCCGATGCATGATCTTTTAGTATAAGGTTTACGAATTTCTCTATACTAGCTAAAAGTTTATTGTGTTAAGTTCTCGACTTCATTTCTATTATTTTACCTTAAAGTTAGCTCAATTACTCTAAATTATCATATTTTACGCTTATGATTGTGGGTATTATTATGTCCTACGTCTATAGTTCACTTTTAGTATTTCCAGTCTAGTAGCCCTTGCGCTTGACATGTCAGTTCCGTGGTATCATTCTCATGTCCCATATGTGAATGAGTCAGAATCACTCCTATGTCTTATCTGGAGATGAGTCAATATCATGGAGGCTATATTTTGAGACTATTATATATATACGCATATATGCTACCTGCCTGACTCTCAAGTAGCCACTCCAGGATTGTAGTTCACTACTGAAGCATTACTTGGGGTTGTACACTACCAGAAAGATCATCGTCGACCTATTAACAAAAGTCGTCGGCTATAGCTATAGCAGACGACGTGTTGTCGGTTATAGCATCGTCGAAAAAAGACCGTCGGTGATAGTTATATCCGAAAACAATGTAAGGTAGTCGTCGGCTATAGGTCAAAATATAGCCGACGACACACACGTCATTGGGAATAGTTTAGACTAACCGACCCCTGTGGTCAAAATGTTGACCGATCCAGACTATAGCCGACGACGTGTTTGATGAATGTCGTCGACTATGGTGGAAGAACGTCGTCGGCTATAGTGGAAGAACATTGTCGGTTATAGTTTGAATATCGTCAGCTATAGTCTTTCGAGATGTTAGTTTTTGGTAAACTATAGCCGACGACATAGGTTCATGTCGTCGGTTCTATGTCGTCGGCTATAGGTGGTGATTTTTTTTTTAAACTGCAGATTCTGGATTTCGTACCCAAAACCTGTAATTGGAAAATACAACACATACACATCCATACAAACAAAAACACACCTAGACTAACAGTGATCAAAATCTATGTTGTTCATGTAATCACTAGCTTAGTCTTGCTGATCCTCCTGCGGTTGTGTAGTTGCGGCTGCGGAGCACTAAAGTTTACTTGAGATAGTTAGTGCATCGTATGTGTATGGTGCTGGTGTATTTGATAGGTTGATAGTAATAACGATCGCTCGTCTATGATAAGACTATGTCCTGGTTATAGTAAATGTATGTGATTGACATGTATGACATTTTACATAATTGGCAGCCCCATATTTGTTCCGCTATGAATTTGACTTGTCCAATTAGGGTTGGAATTGCTAAGTAACAGGAAACTAACCTTTGTAGCTTTCTATATCAGAAATTTTCTCACCTTTGTTCTTTTTGACTTGGTAACTAATAAGAACAAATTGACGAGAGATTTCTTGCCTTTGTTTTCATTGCAAATTTGTTTTTGTTTCTTGTCAAAAGTGTTCCACTCTGACCAATTGACCAGTCGATAAAACTTAATTGATTCGTCGATTTTATTGTCTTGTTCGATTGTCTCATTTTGTTCATGTGTGAAAATCTTGATCATGACTTTAGATTTGTTTGATGAAGACCAGGCGACACTTGGAAACGGTATACCATATACAATTCTAGATTTGGTGTCAAACTTGACAGTACAAATCATCAAGTTTGGCAAAGATTGATGAAGTTGCACCTCCATGGTATTGGAAAGTGGGGATATGTTGCTGAAACTATAGAAATATCAGTTGACGCTGAGAAGTAAGATGCATGGTGTTTCTACCAAACTCCGTAGGGATTCCAGTAAAAGTGCAGATGAGGTCAGTACGGGTGATTCGAGCTGCTGCGTGTATATCGTCTTTTATCTGTTGTTAAGAGTAATACACCAAACGGTCGTTAGGAGCCTTGACGGGCTGTTCCCGCCTTTGACGCTCCGACGCTCAAGTTAGTGTATGAAGCGTAACAATAGTATTGGTTGAGTAACGGGCGTACCTTGTAACTGTCATAAATGTGTTGTATATATTGGCGGTTGAGTATGGGGTCTTTTGTTGCTCTTCGATGTGGGATCCTGCTTGTTTGTTCATGTTCTGTCCTAGTACCTTCCGTTTGTGGTTTCGAGCACGTGGGCTTTCGGATGGTGTTGCTTCCTTGTTTAAAGTTAAGGCCTGTATTACTGTCTTGCGTTTGGTCTGAGCTGTGTGATCCGTTTGGAGTGACTAAGTGTGCAACATTTATGTGTTTACGGGATCACGTACTAACAAGTCCCCCAAGTCTCCAAGTCAAGGGAATCAGCTCTTGATTGGGGAGTTGCAAGGCTTTGTCCAGATTTTGCACATGTGGTCACTCGAGGAGGAGGGGGGCGCACCCTGGTAACCCCGAGTCCCTCAACTCTCCGATAAAGAGCTGATTTTTAGGTCGAAAGTCGAAGTGTCGTGCAGTTGGGCCTCATCCTGTGATGGTGCGTACGTTTGTTGCGGTTCTACTATCGGGGTGGACTCTGAAACCTGATGTTGTTGTTTGGGGCCGCTTGCGTGGCGACAAGTGATGTTACTACTCATCCCCTGATAGCGCGAACGTTGTTGTTGTTTGGCTATCGGGTTGGACTCCGAAACCTGATGTTGCTGTTTGGAGCCGCTTACGTGGCGACAAGTGATGTTGCTACTCGTCCCTTGATAGCGCGAACGTTGTTACTGTTTGGCTATCGGGTTGGAGTCTGAAACTTTATGTTGCTGTTTGGAGCCGCTTACGTGGTGACAAGTGATGTTGCTACTCGTCCCCTAATAGCACGAACGTTGCTGCTATTCGGCTATCGGGTTGGACTCCGAAACCTGATGTTGCTGTTTGGAGCCGCTTACGTGTTGGGTATGGCTCTATCGGGTGGATGCGTAATGGGAGGTCCCAGACCTCAGTCCGTTAGCGCCGATCGATGGTGCAGGTAATGATGATATCAACCGTGCCCATGATAGCGCAAGCATAACTGTCACTTGCCTATCGGGTATTGCTCTATCGGGTGGATGCGTAATGGGAGGTCCCAGACCTCAGTCCGTTAGCCCCGATCGATGGCGCAGGTCATGATGATATCAACCGTGCCTATGATAGCGCAAGCATAACTACCACTTGCCTATCGGGTGTTGCTCTATCGGGTAGATGCGTAACGAGAGGTCCCAGACCTCAGTCCGTTAGCCCTGATCGATGGCGCAGGTCATGATGATATCAACCGTGCCCATGATAACGCAAGCATAACTACCACTTGCCTATCGGGTAGACTCTGAAACGGTGTTGCTATTTTCGAAGTGGGCCCCTCTTGTCGTTTCGTATTCCGACCTTTTTGTCTTCGTAACAGTTATCTGTCGCTTGAGGTGATCATGTGTCAGATGGTTTATTTTAGTTGTTTGCTGCATGCGTGACGCGTGGCGCGCCGAATTCAAAGCGGTAGGGTAATTAATTTTGGCGGGAGCGCATGGGGTGCGTGAGACACGTGTCGTGATCCTGCGGTTGGGAGCGCTGAAAATAAACGATAGGCGTTAGCCTAGGGTTGGTTTCGCTGCCTACAAATAGTGATGTTTTCACTTTCACTTTTTACACTTTGTTTGCTTGAACTGAAACTCTGCGTAAACGTGCTCTCAGATTTGCTTGCTTATCAATCTTAGAGTGTTGCTTGCTATCTCGTGAATCTTCATCTCATCTCTTCAAAGGTAGTGTTTTTGTTCCTGTTGCTTTTCGAAAATTGTTTTGTGGTGTATTGCTTTTGTACTTGTTTTGGGTACTGTTTTTGGGGTAAATTTCTGGGTTTGTGTTGGAATGTAAAGAGAATTTCTAGGCTTTTCTGGGTATTGGGAAGAACATCTTCAAGTTCTTGGGGTTTTTGTTGCTTTTTGGTTGTTTGATCGATTTTTGGGTATTGGGAAGGGTTGGTACTTGTTTTTGCTGGGGGATTGGGGCTGCGACAGTCTACACGTTTGCCATTTGGCTTATCGCCCGTTTGCTTTTCTCTTCGGGTCATGGAATTGGTAGCTGTATCCAATGATGAGTCGCCTCCGTCAACCCCTAGGTTCCGTATAGGGTCCTGGGTTTCGTCCCATAGTGTTTCGGACTCTTCGTTTGATAGCATATTGAGCGTCTCCCCATTGTCCGTTAACGCTAGTAGTGCTTTGCGTAGCTCATCAGTGTTGAACATGGAGCAACCTGGGTCGAGTATGCTGAACGTTGACGCATCTTCTTCTTCCGGGGGATCTGATGGATACGCCGTGTTCCCACGTGGTGAGCGGGCGTCTGGGGCTGCCCTTCCCGGTAAAGAAGACTGGCAATTCGGAATTTGTTTCTCTTCGGACCAGGGCCGAACTGACGGCCGTTAGAGAAGTAAATAGGTACAAGTATAGGGCTTCTCCCTTTATGGGTCTGGACAAGAGGGGGATTGAGGCGATGTACTGCTTGATGGATGCGAACGCTGCTTCACAGTCGGTTGTCCAAACGACGCTTCGCTTGTTTGTCGTTCGAAGCGCCTTGAAGAACGGTGCACACTTGTCGGAATAACGGGAGATGAAGCGATTGAGGGATGCCAGTTTTCCCGTGAGGCTTTGGAGTTCGGCCTTGGTCATGGGGGTTTGCATGTCTAGTATTGCCTTGACCTTTGTTGCTGAGGCCTCGATGCCCCCCTTGCTGATGATGTATCCAAGAAACTTGCTTGTTGTCACGCCGAACGTGCATTTGGCCGGGTTTAGTCGCATGCCGTTCTTAATCAGGAGTTCGAGCACGATTCGTAGGTGTTCGGGGTGATCGGCTACCTTGGTGCTCTTGACCAGTATGTCGTCGATGTAGACTTCTACAATTTTGCCCATCAGCCCGTCAAATATGATGTTCATCAATCTTTGGTACGTGGAACCTGCATTCTTCAGGCTAAATGGCATGACTACGTAACAGTAGAGCCCCTTGTCCGTTGTGAAGCATGTGGCATCCTGGTTTTCGGGATTCATGAGGATCTGGTTATATCCCGAGTATGCGTCCATCATGGACAGTAATTCGTGCCCGGCAGTGGCGTCTACGAGCTGATCGATCCGGGGTAATGGGAAACTATCTTTCGGACAGGCCTTGTTCAAATTGTTGTAATCTATGCACATGTGCCAAAATCCATTTTTCTTCTTGACCATAACGGCATTGGAGATCCATTTTGGGTAGTCAACTTTTTGGATGAAACCGATTTTCTGTAGTCTGTCGACCTGTGCGTGCATAGCCGCATATCGTTCTTGGTCATACACCCGCCGTTTTTGCTTTACCGGCTTTGCAAGTGAGCTGATGCTGAGTTTGTGGGAGATAATGCTTGGGGCAATTCCAGGTATGTCTGTGTAGGACCATGCAGATACCTGTTGGCAGTCCATTAGGACCTGGGCTAGCCGAGCCGCCATGTTGGGCTCTAATTGCGCGCCGATGCGGATTGTGCGCTCCAGGTGTTCGCAGGATAGTTGTATCGTGCGTTGCCCCTCCCGTTCTTCGGCGGGCCGGATAGTGTTCAAGTCGTCGCGCGGGTCATCAGGTTGCTGCTTCTCAGGGGAACACTCCGCCACTGCGAGTACTTCCAATCGCGTGTTGTCTTTGTCTGGCCGAACAGTTTTTTTCACGAAATCATACCCTCTGATCGGGCCTATTCCATAGTCTGTCGGGAAGTTTGCCATGAGCATGTGGCCTGCGATGATCAGCCTCAGCTTCGAGATACCCGGTCGTCCGAGGATCATGTTGTAGGACGTATGGAGGTCTATGATAACGAAGTCTGTTCTGATTTCGCTCTAGGGAGTTCCTGGTGCACCGATGCCAAATCGCATGTAGTCGCTACCGAGGGGGTAAATTGTCTCACCCGAGAAGCTAGCGATACTCTCGTGGTCCTGCGTCATCTTACATTTCAGACGCCTGAGACCTTCATATGCCTCTCGAAAGATGATGTTGACGGAGGCTCCGTTATCGATGAGGATGCGCTTGACTAAGTATCGATCCACCATTTCTTCGATGACGAATGGGAGCGTGCTGTTCTGGTTGCCCTCTTCCTCGTAGGCGAAGGTGATTGGGGGCCAATCCTTCTTGACAGCCTTTGGTGGATTTCCGGGATGTACCGCAAATACGTCCCTAGGTCGGGGTTCTTCCCGTTCCCGTGGGCATTCGGCCTTCTGCTTTCCGCCCGTGATGTTATTGATGGTGCCCCTCGTTCGTATATCCGTCGCCGGGCGTTCCGCGTTTATTGTTCGGAAGATCAGTGTTCCCTCCATGTGCAATCGTTCGATTTCCTTGGCTAAGATTTCACAATCATTGGTGTCGTGGGTATTCGAATCATGATACATGAACCACGTTCCCCTGTTGTTCCATATTGGGGCGATGTCGGGCGCCCTAGGCATGGGCGGGAGGATTTGTCGTTTGTTTTGCTTGAGCACTTCCTCATTTGTGCCCTGGGTGATGGAGAAGACTGCGCTTCGCTGGTGTGAATCTCTGGGTGGTAGGTTTCGCGGTGGTGAACGCTCGCGATGCGTTTACTGATACTGCTTGTAGTTCCTGTGTTCGCGATAGTGGTCTTCGCGCTTGCGGGACGCCGTGGGCTGTGCTTTCAGTGGCAGATTCTTGGCAGTACGGGGGGACAATGGGCGATCTTGTGTGTGGTCATGCGTCTTCGAGGTCTGCGTCATGCTTGGACCTTGTGCTCCGTACACGTGGGTTTCCACCAATGCCTTCTGGACGATTTGGTCAATGATCTCGTCGTACCCGAGGTGATCCTTTCTGACCATCTTCTCCAAGAACGGGGTTCCCGTCAGGTTCTCTAGTAGCGCCGTTTTTGCCACGTTCTTGTCGAGGTTTCTGCACGTGTTTGCAAGGGCCCTCCACCGATTGATGAAGCCGGATAGGTTTTCGTTGTCCCCTTGGCGGACCTTTAGGAGCGTGCTGGCGGTGTTGTACTTGCCCTGTAGCTGGTATCGCTTGAGGAAACATTCCTTGAGTTCATCGAACGAGTTGATGGATCCCGTCGGCACCTTGTAAAACCAGTTTCTTGCTTCTTCCGCCAACATCTCCTGGAACAGGAAACAGAGGGTTGCGTCCGAGTACCGGATACCTGCGGTGGCGGATTGATACTAGTCAATGTGTGTTCGCAGGTCTCCCTTCCTGTTGAACCTGCTGATCTTGACGATTTTGGAATACGGATCCCTGCCCTGCGCCAGGATATCGTCCGATAAGAGGCTCACACGGGGAGTGTACATTCCTTTTGGCCCGGTGTACGTGCTTTTCTTGAGTGACATAATTTCAGCCTCCATCTCTGCCATTCGCCGGAGCACAGCGCTCTCAACTGTCCTGGTAGGTTCCTCGTCATCGTACCCCCGTATCCTTTCGGGCGGCGGTAGAGGTCCTGATAGCCGGTTGTTACGCTGTCCCCACGGTGGGTCTATCCTGATGGCTTGCCCGCTCGTTCCTGGCTCCTCCGTTGGTCCAGATTCTTCTCGTTGGGTCTCTTGGCTTCAGATGAACGCGTCAAGCCGATCCTCCAAGCGCTGTCGGGCTTGGCGTTCCTAGTCTCTCTCATTTCGGGCAGTTTGAAGTTCTTTTAAGAGGTAGGCTGCTGCTTTGTCCTCCGTTAGGTCATTGATGCTGTTGATTGCGTCGACGGGCGCGTCTCTCGTCTTTCGGCTTTCGGGTGTAACATGGTCCGTTGCCATTTTTGCTGTTACGGTCTCGGGTGGTTTACGATTGCTTACTTCCCACAGACGGTGCCAATTGTTTCTACCAAACTCCGTATGGACTTTAGCAGAAACATCGATAGGGTAAATACGATAAGTAAAGTGTGATAAGTAGAAGAGTCGACACAAAATGTATAGTGGTTCATCGAATTTGGCTAGTCCACTGAGTTTTCACTAAGGGTCTCAGACTTCGATGGAAGCCCAAGATGTGATTACAATAGAGTAGTGTGTAATTGGGATGGAGTGAATTCATATTCAAGTGTGAGTAAGCCCATATTTTATAGCTAGAGAGATGGCTCTCTTTCTCTTCTCCTTCGATGTGGGACAAAGTGTCTTTCTTGATTTGCTCTTCTTCTCTTCATTTCTCTTTGTTTTTTGCCCTGATGTTGCTTGGAGTTTGCCGATTTCGGTAAGATTAGTGGCTAAGTGTGCGTAATTAGTCTATACATATATGTGTACCAACAAGTCCCCCAAACACATAGATGTTGCACACTTAGTCACTCCAAATGGGTCAACACAGCTCAGACCAAACGCAAGACAGCAATACAGGCTTCAACTTTAAACAAGGAAGCAATACCATCTGAAAGCCCACGTGCTCGGAACCACAAATGGAAGGTACCAGGACAGAACATGAACAAACAAGCAGGATCCCACATCGAAGTGCAACAAAAGACCCCATACTCAACTGCCAATATATAAAACATATTTATGACAGTTACAAGGTACGCCCGTTACTCAACCAATACTATTGTTATGCTTTATACACTAACTTGAGCGTCGGAGGATCGAAGGCGGGAACAGCCCGTCAAGGCTCCTAACGACCGTTTGGTGTATTACTCTTAACAACAGATAAAAGACGATATACGCCCAGTAGCTCGAATCACCCGTACTGACCTCATCCACACTTCTACTGAAATCCCTACGGAGTTTGGTAGAAACAATTGACGCCGTCTGTGGGACTAGGGGGTACGGTACGCTAGCTACCTAGCATGGCTATGTACACGTAATTAGGCTTGAATTTGTCAACTCCCCAAGCAAGAATTAATCTCTTTTGACTTGGGGACTTGGGGGACTTGTTGGTACACATATATGTATAGCCTAATTTCGTGCACTTAATCACTAATCTTACCGAAATCGGCAAACTCCAAGCAACATCAAGGCAAAAAACAAAGAGAAATGAAGAGAAGAAGAGCAAATCAAGAAAGACACTTTGTCCCACATCGAAGGAGAAGAGAAAGAGAGCCATCTCTCTAGCTATAAAATATGGGCTCACTCACACTTCAATATGAATTCACTCCATCCCAATTACACACTACTATATTGTTATCACATCTTGGGCTTCCATCAAAGTCCAAGACCCTTAGTGAAAACTCAGTAGACTAGCCGAATTCGGTGAACCACTATACATTTTGTGTCGACTCTTCTACTTATTACACTTTACTTATCGTATTTACCCTATCGATGTTTCTCCTAAAGTCCCTTGCAGAATTTGGTAGAAACACATAGGATATGGCCAACACCAATACGATGACAATTTTCCTCAAGGCGATGACTACGTAGACCATATTGTGGTTTGCCAACTTTGATTCACCAAAGGCGGTTTCCCAATACATTGCTTCTACCTATTATGATGGCAACGATTTTGCTAGGGCACATGACTTGATCACCGTACCTAAGCATACAGAACCACCTATAATGGCCAATTTTGTAACTTCGTATTATGCAAGTTTGAAGTCTATTTAGCAAGAGCGTTAACATATATAAGAGCCATACGTGCCTCTTGACATTTTTGACATTCAGTGAGCAAATTGGGGCGGGTCAATGTCCAGTGGCACAACATCCTTAATCTCGACAACTGTGAAGACTAAATCATCTACTTCAATGTCTGGTAGAGGAACCGAGAATTCTCGTGGTTAAGGAGAGGGAATCGACAAGTGGCGGCCCTCCTGCCTCACCGATGAGTTAAGTGCGCAAGCTTGAAATCTTGATATGCTTCTAGTGCTCCAATGATCTCAGGGTGCATAGTTTTAGTTTAGTTCGTAGAGTAAGCATACTCGACTTGAGGCCATAACCGGGAATAAAGGGCTGGGCTTGGTAACCGCCGATGCCGAATGAGGGGAAACTGTTGAGGAACAGATTTGAATGGCAATGGCCAACCGTCGATTTCGTAATGAAGCAGAGGAAAGGAAAGGGGGACGTTTCCTTCTCTTAGAGCATATGCACCGGGGAAGTTTTTCAGCACGAGCAGTCCCGGGACCCGCCAAAGTCGTCGGCGACCACTCGGCACGAGCAGCTGCACGAGCAGGAATTGCTCGAGCGAGAGCACGAGTAGAGTTGGGGCCACAGAGTGGGTGAGAGGAGGGGAGGCGGGCCCGACCGGTGAGCAGCATGAGTAAGGCGTGCAGCGGTGCATGCTGTCGTCAACGACCTCTCGTTGACGAGCTCGAAAGCTGTTGCTTGAGCAGCAGCCGGTGCATATGCTCTTAGCACACATTTTGTTGCCCTAGCTATATGCATTCCTCCTAGGTACATTATTTGTATGTGATTTGACATGTATTTGAAGGGCAATGGCCAATGTTATGCGCCGATTTCACAATGAAGCAGAGGAAAGGAGAAGGAGACGTTTCCTTCTCTTAGCACACATATTCTTGCCTAGCTATCTGCATTCCTCCTAGGTACATTATTTGTACCAGTTTGCTTTATATACACACGGATATTAATTTGGTTGAGTGGTAAGGTTTGATTCTCCTTTATAATTATTTTTCTTCTGATGTCTTTGTATACTTGTATTAATAAAAAAAATATCATTTTTGTGTATTTTTTTTTATTTAAATGGAGGTCAAATTTCATTCAACGATAGTAGTAATACAAAGTTTCACCGAATTATCTGACCCGATAAAATGAAACCTTTAGTGTATTATGTGCTAACATAAACCATAATTAGTTCCAAAGCCTATAGGCTAACATAAACCATAATTATGCACTCCAGCCTTTAGCTATCTAGGCACCATCTCTATTTTTCTGTAGCCTGCCTCAGCTCCTCAACATTAGTATCAGCCGGGAAAAGCATAGGCTTCTTATTATATGACTCCATCTCGCTTGTACCATGAATATGGCCTAGATTAGGCCTATTCTTCTTTTCTTCCAAACGACGTTTAATTAGGACCCCCTTTACCTAAGGAGGCATTAGAAGACCTTTCCATAGACAAAGAAGGTCCACGAACCTCAGTCCCAACTAGCACTGGTATAATAGTTTTTACTTCCCTCTGTTCCTCCATGAGCCTATCTGGAGCCGCTAGTGTCCCCGAAGCTCCTGCCGGCGACCCAGGAACCTAAACATGAGCCTTAGAAACCCCGGATGCCGGTCCAGGAGCCTCAGTAGATGTGACCATAACACATGTAACATAAACATAGCACCACTACCAGAAAAACGTACGTAGGCGATGAAACCTAAGGTTTTGTCGCCTAAGTACGACTTAGGCTACAAAACCATACTTCGTCACCTAAGTTGAAAATTTCGTCGTCTAAGAAACACTTAGACGACGAAACATAAAGCGTCGTCTAAGAGAGAATTTTCATCGTCTAACTAACAAAATCTAAATTCGTCGTCTAAGGGAAATTTAAAACGACGATTTTTTTTGTCATTGTAGTAATTGAACTTAGATGAAGAAATGGTTACCAATTCGTCGTCTAAGTCCATAACCTAACACTAACCCCTAAACCCTGACCCATAAACCCTAACCTATAAACCTTGACCCGTAAATACTTGGGCGACGAAAATCTATATTCGTCGTCTAATTCCTACTTAGACGACGAATGTTCTCTATTTTGTCATCTAAGTCCATACTCTAACATTTAGTCCTAAACTCTAATCCCTAAGTCCTAACCCATAAATACTTAGACGACGAATAACACCCATTTCGTCGTCTAAGATGAATTTTATTTCCTCCGATAAAAGAGAGCGACCATGTATACCATCTTGAAATGTATATTTTTTCATCCAGGGCATAGAGTAAACAATTCTTAGATTGTCAGTATCAACGGTTAGAAAATCGGAGTTACGAAGATTCGGATATCAACTTTTCCGTTTCGTTGAAATTTTAATTTTATGGTTGACTACGCCGATCAAACCTTTAGCGAACTTCGTATGTACTAAAAATTCGTTCACTTACATATTATGCTGTGATGAATATATCTTACGGTTATTTTATCCAAATTTAACTTTGTTAATATTGATGTGGAGTGAATATAGACATACGCACACTTAAGTTATACAACATTAGTAGATATATAACAAGTTTTTAGTCTTAAATCAATTTTTTATGTCAAATTTTAGTTAATTTTTATCTAGTTGATAAATCAAATTTTTACGACAAGACAAATAATCATAACTTTGCAAAAAGGGTTTATGAATTATTTTTAACGATAGTTTCCGTCTTTTAACTATTTTTGATAATCAATAAATTCAATCGATCGAATCTTAAACTAATCCGAATTGGATTAAATTTCTTTTTTTTATATAATATTGTTTAAATGTAATGGTTACATCTGACAGTTGATTTTTGATGATTTTAAGGAACTACCAAAAATTAATTTTCAGATATTTATAAAAAAAAAATTCACTTAGACGACGAATATATACACATTTCATCGTCTAAGTGATTTTTTTTTAAATATGTGATAATCATTTTTTCTGCCAAAATGTTGGGGAAAATTTGAAACACTTAGGGGACGAAACTATGTAGTTTTGTCGCCTAAGTGTTTTTTTTTAATATCTGAAAATTAATTTTTATTGCCAAAAATTTGAAACACTTAAACGACGAATCTTTTAGGTTTCGTCGTCTAAGTTAAAAATTTTGTCATTTTTTTTCTGCTACAAATTTTGCCAAACATTCAAAACACCTAGATGAGGAAACTCAAGAGTTTCGTTGTCCAAGTTAAAAAAGCTTGTGGTTTTTTTGAAAATTTAAAACATCTAGATGATGAAACCCAATAGTTTCGTCGCCTAAGTATAAAAAGTTGGGGAGTTTTCTTCGTCAATTTTTTTTACAAAAATTCAAATCACTTGGGCGACGAAACTATTGATTTTGTCAACAAGTTTTGTCACCTAATTCGTCGGCTTTAAACTTTAAAATACAATTCATCCACCACCATTTTTCACAATCTCTCTCTCTCTCTCTCTCTCTCTCTCTCTCTCTCTCTCTCTCTCTCTCTCTCTCTCTCTCTCTCTCTCTCTCTCTCTCTCTCTCTCTCTCTCTCTCTCTCTCTCTCTCTCTCTCTCTCTCTCTCTCTCTCTCTCTCTCTCTCTCTCTCTCAAACCATCACCACCACCACCTTGGCACTACCATTCCACACACCACCACCACATCGGCACAACTACCTTACCACACACCACCTCCACACTATACACCACGACCACCACCTCGGCACCACCACCACCACCACGCAAAACGCCGCCGCCACCACCCTTAATTTTTTTATTACGAATTTTGTATTAATAAATAATTAACATATAATGAATTAATTAGTATTTAATGAATTTTTTATTTTAAAAAAGCAACCACTTAGACGACGAAACTAACGGTTTTGTCATCTAAATTGTTTATTTAATTTTTATATATATTTTTTTCAAAAAATTCAACACTTAGACATGCTTTAAAAAAGCACCTAAAATTTTGTCATCTAAGTGGTTTATCTTAGACGACGAATTTTTGCATTCTTCGTCTACGTGTTCATTAAAACGACGAAAATTTTCATTATTTTTTCATTAAATTTTCGTCATCTAAAAACCTAGACGACGGAAAAAAAAGTTTCCAATTAGACAACGAATCTTAGGTGATGAAAAACGCCACTTAGGTGATAAAATTACTTCGTCACCTATAATTTTTCTGGTAGTGACACCATACCAACTTATGTTGCAATTAAATTCATATTATTTTAAAGGTTTATCCAGCTCGTTCGCTACTACAGAGTCATAAAGTTTTTCTTGTTCAATGTTTTATAAATAATTGGTTTCGATGAGAGATCCACGACACCTTTTTACCTTTTAATATTTGATTTAGAGAAATCACATATAACTTTTGTGGTGGGGTAATTATACAGTGTTTTATCACATTAAATAGATTAAAATTTTAAAATATTTGTAACAAGTAATATATTTAATAAATCTAACGATCATGAAAAAACATAATTAATCTAATGACCTGCTTCTCCCTTATTCCTTAAAAAAAATTTCCAACAATTACAATAAGACGTATGCGTGAATTACATTTTGGGAAGAAAAAAATTGAAGACGTGAACCCTATTCCTATTCATGTGAACTATTTTCATATCTGAAGAATCAATCGGTAGTCATTGAAGTGTTCTCATTTAATTCAATCACCAAAAATAAAGTAGGAATGGATAAAATTGCGTTTTCTAGGGTTAATAGAAGAAGAAGAAATGTCATTGTTCAGCCCCAAATTTTAGATCATCAGCTAAATTGATCGTTACATATTCGACTCTATTGGATAGGGTATTCCTTGGATAGGGAACAATTACAAGTAAAAGTAATACCAATAACCAGATTTTGAATTCAGATATAGATCACTTGTTTGGACAAAGTAATTGAACAATTGAACATAGAAAACTTTATTAACGACACCACATATTGGTAAACAAAAGAAATCCCAATTCTTAATCAACTTATCTACAAAGTAATATGTAAGAACAAGATTAGGAAATTGCAATTAAGGATGGATGAAGGCAGGCCCTTCTTAAAGGAATTCTTGAATAAAAGTGGGGGGATTATCATACCAAGCCCGAGCGAGTTTCTGAATGTGATAAAGCGTGCATAACAAATCTTTGAGCAACACCGTTACTGGCGCTATTGATTTGGGTAAAAGAAGACCCCTGACTGCTTGAGAAAGTTTGAATCTGACTAATGATCATTTGTTCAATTATACATGTTACTCAATATTTTAGTATTATTTTTAGATTATATATGTCCCCACTCAATAATTATTATAAAATAAAAAAGAGAGATAGAGATCTATTAATAATACCCCACTTGCACAAAAGTCCAACTGTTCAAGACTCCTAATTTCTAAATAAAAAGAGAGCCCAAATCTAAAACCACACCAACGTACAGTTGTGGTATTGAGAAATCAATTAAAATAAAATATAAATTAAAAGACAGTTATTGTCTAGAAAACAAACCCTATATTTTTGTTCTCTCTCTCTAAAAAAAAGAGAGTATAAAAGAAGCGAAGACAAGTCGGCGAGTCGCAAGACTTAACTCACCTAAGGTCAGTTACTTAGCTTTGTATTCCATTCGATCTGAAAGTCAATTTTCTATACATTGGTGTGATTGATATATATTATAAGCAAAGATTTCTATTGAATGACTGTTTATTTTTTTCTTCTTGTTTTACATATGTATGAAATAGACATGGAGAGCTTTTATAAGAAAGTAACAAAGATGCCAAATTCTACCAAAATTATCAAAACTAATGTTGGTAGTTCAAAGAAACGTTGTGTAGAAATTAATATGGCAAATCTTCCATTAGATCCTGGCTTGAGAACCCCAATTTTAGATTACGATCCAAATGTTTGAGATGAATTCAGAGACATTATTATCTGCAAAAGCCTTGTCAACCGAAAGATCATAACTTTCCTTATTCTTCTTTTGTGAATGTGCAACGACGGTTCAATGCTACTTGGTTTGATAAATATCCTAGTTAGTTAGAATATAGCATTGCTAGAAATTCTGCATTTTGCTTGTATTGCTATCTTTTCAAGTCCAATGTTGGTGAACAAGCAGGTGGTGAATCATTTGTTGGCAAAGGTTTTAAAAACTGGAAGAAAAGCGAAAGATTAGAGAAACATGTTGAAAATAACAACAGTTCTCATTGTCAAGCTTATCAGAAATGTGAGGCTTTATTGAATGAAGAACAACATATTCAAAATATTGTCATCTAGAAGAGCATTGGAGATTGAATTAGCTATCGCATTCGACTTACTGCATCAATTGATTGCATTCAATTTATTTTACGGCAAGGACTATCCTTTCGTGGTCATGATGAGTCTGATGAGTCAAGTAATCAAGATACGTTTCTTGAACTGTTAACTTTTCTTGCTGATCACAATGAGGACATTAGAGCCGTTGCTTTGAAAAATTCTCCTAAAAATCTTAGATTGACTTCGCCAAAGATCCAGAAAGATACCGTAAATGCATGTGCGGTTGAAACAGTTGATGTTATTCTTAGAGACATGGGAGATGTTGTCTTCTCTATTTTGGTTGATGAATCTCGTGATTTATCTGTAAAGGAGCAAATGGTAGTAATGTTTCGTTATGTGGATAAAAGAGGTTATACTATTGAACGCTTAATTGGCATCGAACATATTGCTGAAACCACAACTATCTTACTAAAGATTGCAATTGACAAGCTATTTTCAAAGCATGGGTTGAGCATTTCTCAGTTACGAGGTCAAGGATATGACAGTGCTAGTAACATGAGTGGAAGGTTCAATGGTCTGAAAACTATTATCATACAGGAGAATGGATGTGATTTCTTTGTTCATTGTTTTGCTCATCAACTACAATTGGCCCTTATGGGTGTAACAAAAAAAATATGGATTAGTAGGTACGTTCAAATTCAACCTAATGATTTGAGTTTCTCATAAAAAAATATATGTATTTTCTTCACTGTAGTACTTAATGTAGTCAATATTTTTGGAGCATCAGTTAAGCGTCGTGACATTCTTTGGGAAAAACATGCTGAAAAAGTCATTGAACCCTTAAAAAGTGGTGATCTTACAAGTGAAAAAGACTTAAATCAAGAAATTGGGCTGAAACGTTCATGTGATACACGTTGGGGAACGCACTTTGGTATTTTGATAAGCTTTAGTACCATGTTTTCATGTGTCTTTGATGTGCTCGAGGAAATTGGAGATGATGCATTGTATAGTGACCAGAAAATAGATGCATCAATTTCGTTACGTTTGGTGCAAAGATATGATTTTGTGTTTAGCTTGCATTTGATTAAGACTATACTTAGAGTCACAAATGAGTTGTCACTAGTGTTACAAAGAGAGGACCAAGATATTGTGAATGTCATGAATTCAATTAAAGTGTGCAAGCAACAATTACAGATGATGCGAGAAAATGGATGGAATTCATTAATGGAGGAAGTGTCTATTTTTTGTTTTGAGCAAAATATTGATGTCATTAATATGGATGATATGTTTTATCCTCCAGGAAAGTCAAGGTGCAAGACTCCTAATCTCACAAACATGCATTATTATCATGTTGATTTTTTCAATACTGTGATAGATATGCAACTACAAGAGCTCAATAATCATTTCAACGAGGCCAATACTGAGTTGGCCAATACTAAGTTGTTACTTTGTTTGACATGTTTGTCTCTCAATGATTCGTTTTTTGCTTTTGACAAGATAAAGTTGATTCGCCTGGCTCAGTTTTACATACAGGATTTTTCTTCCAAGGATCTACTGATACTAGAAAGTCAGCTTCAGACTTATGTTGATGACCTGCGTTCTAATGTAAGGTTTTCCGAATTGAAATGAAATGCTAAACTATCAAAAAGACTAGTGGAGACAAGAAAGAATGAGTTATATCCATTAGTTTATTTGCTCATTAAATTGGCATTGACATTTCCTGATGCAACAACTTTGGTAGAAAGGACATTCTCTGCTATGAACATTGTAAACAGTCAAACACGAAACAAAATGGGGGATCAATGGTTGAATGATTCGTTTACAGTGTATCTTGAAAAGGATGTCTTCAATGCTGTTGAAAGTGAGCCTATTATCCACCATTTTCAGAATATGAAGACTCGTCAAGGACAACTTTAAATGTTTGATTTCAAATTATTTCTTTTTGTTAACATTTTATTGTAATTTCTATTTTTGTTGAGCACTTACTTGAGTTGCTACATTATTGAACGTTTATGAGAACTTTTATTTTTTTTCACTATGCCCCCCCCTATAAAAAAATTCTTGGGTCCGCCACTGCAAGCAACCACACTTAAACCTCCTCTCACCCTTCCATTTATGGCATTGCAATTTATCTTCTACCAGTGCCCAGAATAAGTAGCACCGGCCAGCGTATGAGTATTACCTATAACAGCATGCCATGCTGCTTCAGCAACGGAGATGCCAATCTGTTGAGCTGCTGCTACGGCAATTACCTCCGCTCCGGCTTTGGCAATCTGTTGAGCCTATAAACTAGCCCGTGCCAAATACGAAGGCTCTATTGCCTCTTCAACTAATACTTGTTGAGCTCATGCCTTCTACGAAGGCTCGGTTGCCTCGATCTTCAACTAATACTTGATCTGTGACGACCTCTTTAGCCAACTCATCATCAGTAAATTCACCTTCATCTTCCCTGTCAATCAATTGAAAGAAAATAAATTGTTTAGAAATTGACAAAATTAAACATTTCTTTCATACTTCATAACCCCGGCTAGGTTTTCATGCGAAAACCTAGCATTCCAAGTAATCATCATATATATAAGGAAAAATATCACTGTCGGGGTCTGAACTTTCCAAGTGGTATCAAAATGATGCCCGAACTCTCAAAACTATCAAAGAGATGCTCAGACTTTAAAAATAGCCCTAAAGTGATGCTTCCGTCTGGGGTATTAAGGTTATTTATGCTATTTCACCCTCTTAACCCTGGCTTTACCCCAAATCCATTTCATTTTCACCAAACCCGACCAAAATTTCAACCGTGGAGCAAATCCACCTCTGACCCGAAACGAACCCGATATTCCGTTGTGAAACCCGAATTGTTTTCCCAGATTAGGTTTGCATTGAAAGATCACTTACTTGACATCGCATTTGACATTCTTTTTGCCAGATTTCTTGTAGCAGAAGAGGAACGATGGCAGAGTACTGGAGGATGTTTCGATTGGGATCACCCCGACCCGAAAGTAAGTCGTTGTCGTCTCTTTATGTTCTGGAATTACTGTAAAAGCACATGAGTCTTCTGCATTTGAATCTTATTGTCGTCTTGAAGTCATTTGTTTAAGTTCTTAAACTTCTTTTGATGTGGCTTTGGGGACGATGAAGAAATTTATAATGAGATTAATGATTGCTTTAGATTAGTTTATAGTAGCAAGTGTTAAGCCCCAAATTGATAATTTACTGTTCTTGATGCCATTTTTGCGGTGCCCAAACATCTCTAAACAGTGGAAATACACCATGGAGGATGGTTTGAAAAACAGCTTAATGGTTCTATGAAGTATAAGCTGCCTAAGTGGAGGAAGCATTTGACAGAGACATTTTTTTATAGATGAAATGGATCCCGACAAAATTTCTTGGATTGAATTGCACAACATTATGTGGGACCTTTGGTTACAGGTAGAAATCGATTGCATTCCACTTCAAGCAGCCTAAGACATTGGCTGACGAGGGTTGGATTCTTGTGGCCAATGATGGGGATGCTAGAGAGATTCCTAAGTACCTGGGCAGGAAGAGGCAAGTTGTATTGTACATAACTGGAGGAGGTAAAAGAAATAAGGAAGTTGCAAAGTTAGATGATGTTGTCAAACCAGCAGCTGGTAATAATCCTCTCATAAATGTGACTCCTGAAGAGAGAGCCACTTGTTTTGATGATGCAAACCTAGCTGCATCACAAAGGTATGCTGAAGAAGAGGTTACTGAAGGAACAAGTGCATCTAAAAGGTCAATGGGAGTGAAGGATATGCCTCATCAATGGCCGGTTAGAATGCCTCATGCAAGCCAGTCTACAATTGCTGGCTTAGATGACATATTGCCTGACATTTTTACACAAACTCAGCAAATGGAAAGAGAGGTAGAAGCAGAATTTCATGTCATGTAACTTAAACTCACAGACCACTTAGTCTTTTTCCCAGAATTTCAGATGATTGATGTCAATATTTTTATTAACATCTCTTTGATCTCCCCAAGGGTATGTATCTTCTGTTTCTCAAGTTTTGTCTTAAAGTGCTTGAGATTATGCTCTTGTATGAAGGTTGCTTCTTCTTCATCATCTTCATCCTCTAATGATTCTTCTATAAGCAACTCTTATTCTTCTTGCTTGTATTGTAATTATTTTTTTTATTTTGGTATATATCCACCACTATTCTGCTACGACCTCTGATATTGCTCTGTAAAACCTGGACCAACAACACTCTTTGCTTTCTTTAATCGCTCCGTCTAAAATATTTTGTTGTTCTTTTCAAAGCCTAGTAAGTTTACTTCTAAATTTTGGTTAGTAATAATTTTCTTCATGAAGTTGCCAAAAAGGTTCAAATCTCAAGAAAATCTCATGAAAATCTTCATGAAAAAAGTTGCCAAAAAGGTTCAAATCACAAGAAAATCTTCATTCTACAGTTTTCCCGATTACACTTGTTTTTAGATTAGTGATCCAGAGTTCTTCAAGTACAGCAAACTTTTTTGCTAGGCTGAAACCAGATCCATTATCTACATAGGCATATAGATGATAGTTCTTGTATCTTGAAAATTTTAATCCAATTTCCATGTAGTTACTGAATTTACTCATAGAAGTAGTCACTGCTTTGCACAAATTTTTTTTCGAAGAATTTTATTCTTCTACTATTTCTATAAAAGGACTGCATTGTTCTTCTTCAAAAACTACATTTTCTGCAAATACTACTTCTTCCTTCTCAGTAGTAGTATCGAACTTCTAGATATCTTTCTAGAATTTCATGTCTTTCTTCTATCTCATAGAAGTATTCTTTATATTCTTATTCAATAATATGATTTATTGAACTATTCTTCGTCTTTCTTCGTGCTTCAGCTATAAAGCAATATTTGTGATATGTCTTTTATGATGCTTCACAGAACATGGGAAGACCGTCTTTCTCATAGCAGTGACAGTAGTCATAGACAAATGATCCGGGATTGACTTTATAAAAAGAAATATTTTTTTCTTCAATGCTTTCTTTCCAATTTTTTTTTCAAGGAAATAAACCTCTCTGGGTTCATATTTCTCTTCATAATCTGTTTCTGATTCTTCAGACGATTCATCTTCTGTTCAGGCTAAATAGACAGATATATTATCGTCTTCATCTTCTGAATAGATTACCTCGTAGTCTTTCATTTAGCCATCTCTATGACCTCATCATATTCTCTAAGAAGAGTTGTCAAACTCTTGTGTCCTTCGAATTTCAAGTTGATGTCTCCAGTTCTTCTATTCTTGTAGACTGCTGCTCTTACACATTCTAGTTTTTCCTTTAGGGCCAAACAATTTTCATTCCAGTGGAAATGTTACTTCTTCCCACGTAACCTTATAGATCTGCTCCGAATAAGTTTTCAAATTTGTGAGGAATCCAGTAGTAAGACCAGGAATATTTTTTATCTTGGTTATTGATTCTACTGTTATGCTCATTATTTTATAGTAGACCATATAAACCACATCAAGTGGGAGGTAGCCTAAGGTAGAAGAGACGATCTTGCATTCCGTCCTTAATTGAAATGTCATATGTTTTGACTCTCAGTCGTAAACAGTGAGATACATCAGTCACGCTAGTTGAAAATTTGGGAAATAGTTAAAATATGCAACTTGGTTGCATAATGATGCTCGGAGGGTTCCCAGTTAATTTTTCTGAAAATCGATCAGTCTATTGTCTTGTAAGACACATAAAACTGAACAATTTATACCTTCTCTAGCAAGCAATTTTATGCCCACTTGGACTGCTCCAATGTGCATAAACTTATAGTTTCTCTTTCTGGTTTTAGAAACTTCTTCAGGTATTATCAAAAGGAGATATGTTTCTCCAGTTGTTGCTGGAGTGGTGATTCAAAAATTTTGAACTAATGGCTATCCAACATGTCAAAGTTTTCTCTTTTGTAGATCTGATTGAATCCAAATTTTAGAATTGTAGAATTTCGAATATTTTTTTCAATTTTGTTGAATTCGAATTCTTCAAAATTTACCAACTGCACCGCATTTTCCTTTCCAAAGATACTCAACATATTCATGTTATGAATATCTTCAGTTTTGGATTCTTGAAATCTGATGCTTGACTGATTTGTTGTTAGATCCAAAAGAAATGGTTTTGGTGAAGGGTTCCCTCTTGAAACTTCTAATGGTTTAATGCCATTAATTTTCTTTATGATTGCTCGAGGTGGATTGTCTCTTGATGTTTTGTGTTCTCAGGATATCCTTTGAACATAGTCAAGGATCTTCATCTATTGAAGATTTAGTTCCTCGATTATACTATTAACCTTTGTTTATAAGTCTCTCTTATCTTCTGGGTGATTTTGGATATAATCCATTTTAGTTTCCAATTTCTATAATTAGTTACTAAACATCGGAAGTATCTCCAGATACTCTTTGTATCTAGAAATTTCTAACAGAGATTCTTGATGCCTTGCATCAGTTGATTTTAATAGAGAATCTAGTTTCTCTATTATTTTCACAGAATTTGTTTCCATTTTGAGAATTTGTTAAGCTATAGCAAGCTCTGAATACTCTGGTACTAGTAAACTGCGGATCTAACCAACAAACTCAAATAGATAGTTTATGTAAATATTGTTCAAATTCAGCTTTATCTTTTAGACAACCAGCTAAAGAAGATTGTTCTACAACAATTTTTCTTTCAACTCTTGCTCTATCTTAAGGATGAACTTCTCTTCTTAATTTTTCTAAAAGTCTAATTTTTTATTTTTAATTGTTAATAAAGTCACGAACTAATTTAAGTTTTCTACTTAAATTGTGACTGATTCTGTGACGACCCGAACCAGAATCTGTTGCGTATTCGGCATGATTCACGAGATTCTGTTTAGTCGCAGTTTTACGTCGTATATGTGGTTTGCCGATTTGTTTCACGACTATGTTTTCGGTCGAAAATTTGAGTTGAGTGTCTTCACGGAAATTGTAGAGTACGTGATTTTGAGCTCGTGGGCGGTTTCGGAAGATTTTTCCGATAACCGAGGAATATTTTATGATTATTTGAAGTTTCAGTTTCCGACGAGTTTATCCGATTATTTCGAGTTTATCCGAATTGTGATGGTTATCCATTTCGAATCGTCGATCGACCCGTGGCGCGAGTATAAATATCGGAATAGTCGAGAATTACTCGTAAAACACTGTAGAAGTTTGACCGGACCGTTAACTTTCCAAAATTAGAAGGTTGACCTGTTGACCGAAAAAGGAAAGTTTCCCCTTTGAGCATTGACGTCTGACGACCCATTTTCTGGCCACCTCCGACTTTGGCAAGGGTATGGTTAGCTTCCCCTTTCAATTTCGAGTTGATTAGTGTTTGAGTTTGTGTAAATTGGTTGAGTTTTCATGGAACCCGAATTGGGTCCGATTCGAGGAAGTCGCCGGTGTTTGTGACGGTGGTTCCGGCAAGCCACGGTGGTGGTGTTAAGGGGGGTTTGCTTCCCCTTGGCATAGGGATTCTATTGGTACGGTTTAATTGAGGTTTGGTGAAGGTTTTGTGGCAACCCGAATTGGTCACCGGAGGGGTAATTTTCCGACCGGGTTTTGAAGAATTAAGGTGGTTCCGAGCTGTTTTGGCCTTCGTGGTAGTTAAGGAAGTGACTCGGATGGATGAGACCTTGAAATCTGGAAAGTCACGCCGTGAAACTCCACGGTTGACGGCGCGCCGGCGGTCAACGGCGGAGCTCCGACCAAAAGTTGACTTTTCAGATTTCGATGTTTTTAATGTCGTTTTTCTCGAAATCGCACCCTGATTATCGTCTAGAGGTTTTCGGGTTGATTTGGTTAGCCGATTTTCAGTCGAGGTTTCGAGTGGGAATTTCGGAAATTCCGTTATTCGTTTTATACTGTATTGCATATTTCCGGGAACGGTTGGTTTCCGTGGTTCAGTCCAGAGTCGAGGATTATGTTTTGATCAGTTATGTTTATGAATGTTCAGGAGATCCAGACCGAGATCGGGCTTCAGGCGAGGGATCTTCCGCCGGTCCTCGAGATTAGTGCGAGTGCGCGTTTTGCTCACCTATGAGTGGACAATTTCTTTTCATGGAAATCTTGCGAGTCTTTTATATGATTTACGAACTTGAGCATGCGTATGAGATTTCGGATTATATAAGCATGTGTTTTTATGAATATACGATTATACTTATACGAATATACGTATACGAATATACATACATTTATATGCTGTTTCATGCATTTGCATCGAACTGTTTATGATTTGGTTTTCACAGAGTACAGTCTCAGTTACGTTGTTGTATCGATACACTTTGCCTCTCGGTTGATCCCCGATGGTAGGCCGCCAGGAGGGGCGTCGTCACCCCGACCTGACCGGTGATGGGCGTTTCCCCAGAATCGAGGCCATTTCTGGCTTAGAATCACGGGGACCAAGGACCTCGTGATTCGGACTGTACTAGCACGGTGTGTGTCCATGAGTGACCCCGTGAGATTTTTACTTGCATGCTCAGTACACTGGACGAGTGTGAGTTTTACCTCGTGTACCATGATGTTTTTATTTACCTGGACTCGCATATGTTATTTTAAACATATATATTAACTGGTGAAAGACATTTATTTTCGTCCACTCACTCTAACGAGTTTCATGTCTTTCCCCTGGGATTTTCGGTTTCCGTGCCCAGTTGCAGTTCAGGTTTTGATGTTTTCACGTCGCGGTTTAGAGGCTAGTGATCAGAGTTACCTGTGCTTTCCAGTAGGTTCTTGTTTCACCTACTGATGTGTATATTGTATATATTTTACTCTAGATGTCGCTCTGATACATTCTGATACTTGTTTATACGGATTTTCTCGGATATATATATATATATATATATATATACTACAGTACTGTTTACTGTTTATAATTCATATATTGATGTTGAGAAATCCGGATGGGATTGGTGCCCACGGTTTGGCTTTTGTGGCATAGGACGAAGTGTTATTTTCAGGGTGCAGGTTTATGCAATTCCACGTTAGTAACGAAACTCTGCCGAAATTTTGAAAATTTTTTGTTGGTTCGTATTTTCAGAAGAGGTTCGATTCCGATTTAGGTAACTGAATCGGGGTTGGGTCCTTTCAGCTTGGTATCAGAGTATTAGGTTGTCAGATTCTGTAGACTCTTGTAGTTGTGACGCTTAGGGTATTTGAGTTGATACAGCATGACTGGAGTGATGACTCGACTGGCCAGCGGTACTCATCAATACTTTGGGTGTTGTGTGTCCTCAAATATATGCGGTTTCATGATTACGTTCTTTCTGCTTGTACCTAATGCTTGTCTTGTATCAGTAGGATGCCTCCTCGACGTGGTCCCCAAGGATCCTGATGAGGATCGCCGAACGCGCGACTTGCTGATGCGAGTGCTGCGTTTGGAAGAGCGTTTTGACCCTGTGGTCAAGGCTCGCATAGCTGGTGCTGCTGTGTTTTCGGGTTCAGTTGATCCAGAGATATGGGAGGCATGGTTGGTTCAGATTGAACGTGTTTGTGAGCGTCTGCAGTTTACTCCTGAGCAGATGACAGTAGCCGCAGTTGGTTTACTTGAGGGTGATGCATATTTTTGGTGGGTTAGCACCGACAGAGTTCCAGCTGACACTCCGTGGACATTATTCCGTGATTTGTTTATGCGGAGGTACTTTAATCAGGCTACCCAACAGTGCAAGTACGAGGAGTTTACGAACTTGAGGTAGGGTAGTTTGTCTGTACTTGAGTATCGGGATCGGTTTACCCGTTTGTCTCGTTTTGCGCGGGATATGGTGGCTACAGAGGAAGCCAAGTGTCGTAGGTTTGAGCTGGGATTGAATTTGAACATCAAGGCAACCTTGACTACGATGCCTCAGAATAACTTTGATGAGTTTGTTAGTGCTGCACTTCGAGGTGAGGATATTGAGTAGGAGAGACAGCGACAGAGGTACTAGTCGAGACAGTTGGAGGAGGGTGGACCGAGTCAGGGGCTTTCAAAAAGGCTGAGTTCTGATACTTCCGGTTCAGCTTCATCCTCAGGTGGTGGATCATATCGACCACCAGCTGGTGTACCGAGACAGAGATCTAGATGGAGGAGAGATCGTCCACAGCGACCACAGGCTAGTGGGAGTTCCAGCGGTTCTAGTTATCCTCGGCGTACCGGTGGTACATTTCCTGTTCCGAGAGATCATCCATTGTGTAGCTTCTGCAACAAGTATCACTCTGGTGTATGTCAGCGGAGTACAATCATTTGTTATAGCTGTGGCAAGGTGGGTCACTATTCGAGAGAGTGTCCTCAGTCGTATGGTGCTGGTGGACAGGCGGCCCAGAGTTCCGGAGCTGAGCGAGGTGCTACTACGGGAGCTCGACCAGCACAGTTTGCAGGTCAGGGCAGACAGCAGGGACAGCCCCAGCCAGGACGACCAGCCGGACAGGCGAGAGTTCATGCTATGACTCTATATGAGGGCAGAGCATCACCGGAGGTCGTTATCGGTACGTTGCATGTCTTTGGTATTCCTGTACTTGCATTGTTAGATCCAGGTGCCACACATTCATTCATATCATTTAGACTGTCATCATTAGCCACGGTACCTGCATCTCCACTTCCGGGGTTGTGGAGAGTGTTGTATCCGTCAGGTGAGGTTGTGAGCATCGGTTGGGTTTACAGAGATTGTGAGGTGTTTATTGATGGCCATGGATTAGCCGCAGATATGTTATTGCTTGATATTGTGGATTTTGATCTGATCTTGGGTATGGACTTCCTAGAGTCGCATTGGGCCATGTTTGACTGCCACAGGAAGGAGGTCGCGTTTCGACGACCAGGGTTACCCGAGATACTATTTCGCGGCGAGAAGAACACTTCACTACCGTGCTTGATTTCCGCGATGAGGGCAGATCGGTTGATGAAAAAGGGTTGTGTTGCTTACTTAGCCCATGTTGTAGACACCACAGCTGCAGTGCCGGATCTTGGTAGTATTGAGGTTGTGTCTGAGTTTCCAGATGTGTTTCTAGCGGAGTTACCTGGTATACCCCCTGTGCGGGAGATTGACTTCACTATTGAGTTGTTGCCGGGTACTGGACCGATTTCCCAGACACCGTATCGTATGGCGCCTGCGGAGTTGAAGGAGTTGCAGATTCAGCTCCAGGAGTTGTTAGAGAAGGGATTCATTCGACCGAGTGTTTCTCCGTGGGGTGCTCCAGTGTTGTTTGTACGGAAGAAGGATGGGTCTATGCGTTTGTGTATCGACTATCGGAAGCTGAATCAGGTTACAGTGAGGAACAAGTATCCGTTGCCACGGATTGATGACTTGTTCGATCAGCTTAAGGGAGCATCAGTATTTTCGAAGATTGACATTCGATCCGGATATCACTAGTTGAGGATCCGAGATTCTGACGTAGCCAGGACAGCTTTCAGGACACGGTATGGACACTATGAGTTTTTGGTTATGCCGTTTGGGTTTACCAACGCCCCCTCAGCTTTCATGGACCTGATGAATCGGGTGTTTAGACAGTTCCTGGACAAGTTCGTGATTGTATTCATTGACGATATCCTGATCTATTCCAGAAGTGTGGGCCAACACAAGAAGCATCTGCGTGTAGTGTTGCAGACTTTGTGAGATCATCAGTTGTTCGCGAAGTTTAGCAAGTGCGAGTTCTGGTTGGATAGTGTGAAGTTTCTGGGCCACGTGATTTCGGCTGAGGGAGTTAGTGTTGATCCTGACAAGATCGAGGCCGTGCTGAACTGGAGTAGACCCACTACTGTGCCAGAGATTCTGAGTTTCTTGGGGTTAGCAGGCTATTGCCGCCGGTTTGTACAAGATTTCTCCCGGATTGCTATACCACTAACCAGATTGACGAAGAAAGGCGTCAAGTTTGAGTGGTCTGATGCGTGCGAGGAAATTTATTTGCTCCTGAAGGAGAGATTGACTACCGCACCGGTTCTGACATTGCCAGACGACAGTGGTGAGTTTGTTGTGTACAGTGATGCGTCGAAGTTGGGGCTTGGCTGTGTATTGATGCATCATGGTAGAGTTGTGGCATATGGTTCCAGGCAGCTGAAACCGCATGAGGCCAACTATCCGATGCATGATTTGGAGTTAGCCGCTATCGTGTTAGCATTGAAGAGTTGGAGACATTATTTGTATGGTGCTCAGTGTAAGATTTACACTGATCACAAGAGTCTCACCTACTTGCGGACGCAGCCGGGTCTGAACATGAGGCAGCGCCGATGGATGGAGTTGATTAACGATTACGATTGCACGTTCGAGTACCATCCAGGGAAGGCCAATGTTGTAGCAGATGCACTTAGCCGGAAATCTGGGGCCTCGTTGTTTCACATGTGTGTGGCCAGAGTGTCGATGTTAGCCGAGCTTAGGGCTACAGGTGCTGTGTTTGGGTATGATGATGATAGAGCTTTGTTGGCCAGTTTTCGGGTTCGACCTGTATTGGTTGATCAGGTACGGGAGGCACAGGATTCAGATCCTTACTTGCTGGGCAAGAAGACCATGATACGAAATGGTGTGCCTACAGAGTTTCGATTGAGCGACGACGGTACGTTGTTGTTCAGAGGCAGGCTATGTGTACCCAGAGAGAGGACTTGAAGAAGGAGATTCTGGATGAGGCTCACAGTTCAGCGTATGCGATGCATCCCGGAGGTACGAAGATGTTTCGTACACTTCGAGCGTACTATTGGTGGCGCAACATGAAGCGGGAGATTGCCGCGTACGTGAGTCGATGTTTGATTTTTCAGCAGGTGAAGGCGGAGAGGCAGAAACCTGCAGGGAAACTACAGCCACTTGAGATTCCAGTTTGGAAGTGGGAGCATATTACTATGGATTTTGTCTATCAGTTGCCGCGTACTTCGGCGGGCAACACTGGTATCTGGGTTTTGTTTACCGATTGACGAAATCTGCACACTTTCTTGCACTTCCAGGGAAGATATCAGTGGGCAGATTGGCCAAGTTGTACTTATCAGAGATTGTTCGCTTGCATGGTGTGCCTGTATCCATTGTTTCGGACCGAGATAGTCAGTTCAAGTCTGAGTTTTGGCAGGCGTTGTAGCGAGCGTTGGGCACGAGGTTGCGGTTTAGTACAGCTTTCCATCCTCAGACTGACGGGAAGTCCGAGCGGACCATTCAGACTCTTGAGGATATGTTGAGATCATGTGTGTTGCAGTTTCGCGGAAATTGGGATCAGCAGTTGCACTTGATTGAGTTCGCCTACAACAACAGCTATTAGGCCAGTATTGAGATGGCACCGTACAAGGCCCTGTACGGGAAGCAGTGTCACACTCCATTGTGTTGGAGTGAGGTGGGCGAGCGTTGGCTCATTGGTCCTGATTTGGTGAAAACCATGATGGAGGACATACAGATTATCCGAGATCGGTTGAAGATCGCCCAGGATCGGCAGAAGAGCTATGCGGATGTGAGGAGGAAGAGCTTAGAGTTCGAGGATGGTGATTGGGTCTTCCTGAAACTATCTCCGTGGAGGGGAGTTGTGCATTTCGGGAAGCGTGGCAAGCTTCGACCGCGGTACATTGGTCCGTATGAGATTACAGAGAGGGTTGGAGCTGTTGCATACAGACTTGAGTTACCAGCTGAGATGGCTCGTGTTCATGATGTCTTCCATGTTTCGATGTTGCGGAAGTACATCTCAGATCCTTCACATGTGTTAGCCCCACAGCAGTTGCCGATCAGAGATGATTTGAAGTATGTAGAGCAGCCAGTGCAGATTCTCGATCGTCGTGAGCAGGAGTTGAGGCACCGTGTGATTCCGCTGGTGAAGGTCTTGTGGCAGAACCACTCAATTGAGGAGGCCACCTGGGAGACCGAGCAGCGTATGCGGGATCAATATCCTCATCTGTTCACTTGACAGGTACGTAAATTTCGAGGTCGAAATTTCTTTAAGGGGGGTAGATTTGTGACGACCCGAACCAGAATCTGTTGCGTATTCGACACGATTCACGAGATTTTGTTTAGTCGCAGCTTTACGTCGTATATGTGGTTTGCCGATTTGTTTCACGACTATATTTTCGGTAGAGAATTTGAGTTGAGTGTCTTCACGGAAATTGTAGAGTACGTGATTTTGAGCTCGTGGGCGGTTCCGGAAGATTTTTCCGATAACCGAGGAATATTTTATGATTATTTGAAGTTTCAGTTTCCGACGAGTTTATCCGATTGTTTCGAGTTTATCCGAATCGTGATGGTTATCCATTTCGAATCGTCGATCGACCCGTGGCGCGAGTATAAATATCAGAATAGTCGAGAATTAGTCGTAAAACACTGTAGAAGTTTGACCGGACCGTTGACTTTCCAAAATTAGAAGGTTGACCTGTTGACCGAAAAAGGAAAGTTTCCCCTTTGAGCATTGACGTCCGACGACCCATTTTCCGGCCTAGGGATTCTATTGGTACGGTTTAATTGAGGTTTGGTGAAGGTTTTGTGGCAACCCGAATTGGTCACCAGAGGGGTAATTTTCCGATCGGGTTTTGAAGAATTGAGGTGGTTCCGAGTTGTTTTGGCCTTCGTGGTAGTTAAGGAAGTGACTCGGATGGATGAGACCTTGAAATCTGGAAAGTCTCGCCGTGAAACTCCACGGTTGACGGCGCGGCGGCGGTCAACGGCGGAGCTCCGGCCAAATGTTGACTTTTCAGATTTCGATGTTTTTAATGTCGTTTTTCTCAAAATCACACCCTGATTATCGTCCAGAGGTTTTCGGGTTGATTTGGTTAGCCGATTTTCAGTCGAGGTTTCGAGTGGGAATTTCGGAAATTCCGTTATTCGTTTTATACTGTATTGCATATTTCCGGGAACGGTTGGTTTCCGTGGTTCAGTCCAGATTCGAGGATTATGTTTTGATCAGTTATGTTTATGAATGTTCAGGAGATCCAGACCGAGATCGGGCTTCAGGCGAGGGAACTTCCGCCGGTCCTCGAGATTAGTGCGAGTGCGCGTTTTGCTCACCTATGAGTGGACAATTTCTTTTCATGGAAATCTTGCGAGTCTTTTATATGATTTACGAACTTGAGCATGCGTATGAGATTTCGGATTATATGAGCATGTGTTTTTATGAATATACGATTATACTTATACGAATATACGTATACGAATATACATACATTTATATGCTGTTTCATGCATTTGCATCGAACTGTTTATGATTTGGTTTTCACAGAGTACAGTCTCAGTTACGTTGTTGTATCGATTTACGAACTTGAGCATGCGTATGAGATTTCGGATTATATGAGCATGTGTTTTTATGAATATACGATTATACTTATACGAATATACGTATACGAATATACATACATTTATATGCTGTTTCATGCATTTGCATCGAACTGTTTATGATTTGGTTTTCACAGAGTACAGTCTCAGTTACGTTGTTGTATCGATACACTTTGCCTCTCGGTTGATCCCCGATGGTAGGCCGCCAGGAGGGGCGTCGTCACCCCGACCTGACCGATGAGAGGCGTTTCCCCAGAATCGAGGCCATTTCTGGCTTAGAATCACGGGGACCAAGGACCTCGTGATTCAGACTGTACTAGCACGGTGTGTGTCCATGAGTGACCCCGTGAGATTTTTACTTGCATGCTCAGTACACTGGAGGAGTGTGAGTTTTACCTCGTGTACCATGATGTTTTTATTTACCTGGACTCGCATATGTTATTTTAAACATATATATTAACTGGTGAAAGACATTTATTTTCGTCCACTCACTCTAACGAGTTTCATGTCTTTCCCCTGGGATTTTTGGTTTCCGTGCCCAGTTGCAGTTCAGGTTTTGGTGTTTTCACGTCGCGGTTTAGAGGCTAGTGATCAGAGTTACATGTGCTTTCCAGTAGGTTCTTGTTTCACCTACTGATGTGTATATTGTATATATTTTACTCTAGATGTCGCTCTGATACATTCTGATACTTGTTTATACGGATTTTCTCGGATATATATATATACTACAGTACTGTTTACTGTTTATAATTCATATATTGATGTTGAGAAATCCGAATGGGATTGGTGCCCACGGTTTGGCTTTTGTGGCATAGGACGAAGTGTTATTTTTAGGGTGCAGGTTTATGCAATTCCACGTTAGTAACGAAACTCTGCCAAAATTTTGAAAATTTTTTGTTGGTTCGTATTTTCAGAAGAGGTTCGATTCCGATTTAGGTAACTGAATCGGGGTTGGGTCCTTTCAGCTTGGTATCAGAGCATTAGGTTGTCAGATTCTGTAGCATATCAACGATACATGAAAACATGGCAATAAAGCTTACCAAAGTACCAAAGTGTGTTCCCCAACGTGTATCACATGGACGTTTCAGCCAAATTTCTTGATTTAAGTCTTTTCGACTTGTAAGATCACCACTTTTTAAGGCTTCAATGACTTTTCCAGCATGTTTTTCCCAAAGTCTTTTTCCACTTGATTACATTATGTACTACAGTGAAGAAAGTACCTATAATTTTCCTGAGAAACACAAATCATTAGGTTGAAAAACAAAGTATGCAACATACCAATAATAAAAGAAAGTGCGTACCTATTCATCCATGTTTTGTTGCTACACTCACAAGGCTCAATTATAGTTGTTGAGCAAAACAATGAACAAAGAAAGCACATCCATTCTCCTACATGATAATAGTTTTCAAACCATTGAACCTTCCACTCATGTTACTAGCACCATCATATCCTTGACCTCGTAACCAAGAAATGCTCAATTCAAGCTTTGAAATTAGCTTGTCAATTACAATCTTAAGTGAGATAGTTGTGGTTTCAGCAACATGTTCGATGCCAATGAAACGTTCAATCGCATAACCTCTTTTATCCGCATAACGAAACATTAGTACCATTTGCTCCTTTATAGAAACATCACGAGATTCATCAACCAAAATAGAGATGACAACGTCTCTCATGTCTCTAAGAATAACATCAACTGTTTCAACCGCACATGCATTTATGATATCTTTCTGGATATTTGGCAAAGTCAATATAATATTTCAGGAGCATTTTTCAAAGCAACGGCTCTAATTTTCTCATTGTGATCAGCAAAAAAGGTTAACAAATCAAGAAAGGTACCTCGATTACTTGACACATCAGAGTCCTCATGACCAAGAAAGGCAAGTCCTTGCCATAAAAGAAATCGAATGCAATCAACTGATGCAATAAGTCGAATGCGGTAGATAATTCGATCTTCAAAGCTCTTCTTTATGAAAATATTATGAATATGTTGTTTTTCATTCAATAAAGCTTCACATTTTTGATAAGCTTGATAATAAGAACTGTTATAATTTTCAACATGTTTCCCTAATCTTTCGTTTTTCTTCTAGTTCTCAAAACCTTTTTCCAATAAATGATTCTCCACCCGCTTGTTCACTAACATTTGACTTGAAAAGATAGCAATACAAGTAAAATACAGAATTTCTATCAATGCTATATTCTAACCAACTAAGATATTTATCAAACCGAGCAGGATTGAACGTTCGTTGCACATTTCCCAAAGAAGAATAAGGAAAGTCATGATCTTTCAGTTGACAAGGCCCTTGCAGATAATAATGTCTCCGAATTTCATCTCGAACATTTGGATCGTAATCTAAAATTTGAGTTCTTAAGCCAGGATCTAATGGAAGACCTGCGATATTCAACATCAGTTTCGACAGTTTTGGTAGAATTTGGCGTCTTTATTACTTTCTTATAAGATCTCTTCATGTCTATTTCATGCATATATAAAACAAGAAAAAAATAAACAGTCATTCAATAGAAATCTTTGCATATAATATAAATCAATCGCACCAAAGTATTGAAAATTGACTTTCAGATAGATTAGAATATAAAACAGAGTAACTGACATTGGGTGAGTTAAGTCTTGCAACTCGCCAACTTGTCTTTGCTTCTTTTATTTTTTTAGAGAGAGAGAGAGCAAAAATATAGGGTTTGTTTTCTAGTCAATAACTTTGTCTTTTAATTTATATTTTGTTTTATTTGATTTCTCAATACCACCACCGTTGGTGTGGTTTTGGATTTGGGCTATCATTTTCTTTAGAAATTAGGAGTCTTGGACGGTTAGACTTTTGTGCAAGCAGGGTACTATTAATATATATCTATCTCTCTTTCCTATTTTATAATAATAATTGAGTGGGTGCATAATCTAAGAATAATACTAAATATTGATACTAACTATATTGATAAGGTGAATAAAATTTCAAGTGGATGGATAAATACACAAGTAGGTGGATAAAATGCACAAGTTTGGTGACCTATTGGTGACTTTAAAACTAGTAGGTGATATTTGGGTAAGTATTTGATGTATAGGTGACCTTTGATCATTAACCCCCCCCCCCCCAAAAAAAAACAATGACCCAAAGAAAACGCAGCAAAACGCAATAAAACGATTTAGATTTTAGAGTAGTCTTCTCTTCTTCTTGGAAAACACAATCATGGAACCTTCCCAGACCTTTCCGTCATTGCTCTGTGCTCGTCATGAGTGATTAAAGGGCACTTATGAAGCTTCTTGGCTTTTGCTCGCAGCCATCCGAAGCGGCGCTACGTTAAACTGACCTGTACTAAGCAAATCCAGTAAGGGATGTACTAATTACCTACCAATATCTGAATGCAGGTTTGTCTTGTGTGTGCTTTTTCGAGTACAAGAAAAAGAAAACAATATCGAAAAAACTGGGCGTATTAATAAATATTAATATAATTAAATCTAAATAGTATAAATAGAGCTAGTAAGAGCATGAAACTATCACTATTATTTACATTCATTAAACTTAAGCTAAATATCGCCAAGCTTACTTATGTCTTAAGAAAATCTTTAAAAATATGAGAAAAATAATTGACATATCTCCTAAGCACTCAATTGTGGAAAGTATTTCAACACCAATGAATCACACAATGTAAAAAAAAAACACAAATAAGCTAATGACATTAATGGTACATAATTAAGATCCTAACAATGGAACATGATACTATGCACTCCAAGACTAAGTACCCCAAATGCTAATTTTTTTCTTGTGACATGTGGCACGACATGAATGGTTAATTTTGTCAACTTATTTCAAGTTTGACAGTGCTTATGATAAACTCAGCTTATGTAATTTTCCTCTCACACTTCATCTCAGCCATTAACTGAACACCGTTGATGTTGTGACCATCACCGCCACCAACGGCTACAACTAAGAGAGAGAGAGAGAGGATAGGATCCTATAAGTTGAGTTTATCATAAGCTCAGTCTACTATGAAAAAATTAACAAAATGAACCAATCATTTTTCAACACATGTCAAAATTAAAAATAGTTTCTTGGGTGAATAGCTTTGGGGAGTATTCACAAATTTTCCTTTAACAATATAGGACATTATTGGATTAGAAATTCTAAAAGTAAGATTGGGCTAAAGAAAAACCCTAATCCTAAACTAACATCCCATGAACAGCAGCCCAAACAAATTGGGACCCAAAATTTACTGGCCCAACATATCTTGTCCAGCCACACTGTGTGATACCTCGATATTTTTATATAGTTTTGACTATTTATGAATAATTCAAATTTTATCATCAGTAAATATTGAGAGCTTTAAAGTTGAGTTTTTATCGAATTATCAAATTTGGTTAACTTTAGATAGAAGTCGAAGAATCTATCGAGGTGAGTTCATAGACGCAAGAATCATTGAAATCGGAGTTACGACGTAAAAGTTACAACTATTGGAAGGTTATAGTAAGTTTGTCATAAAATAGTTATCGTAAATGAAAAAGTATAAAAAAGGGGTTTCCCTTTTGAAAGGTTAACGTACAGAGTAAGGGGGTGGGTAGAATTTGGGTCAACTCTCCCTCCCATGAGAGAGAGAGAGAGACAGAGAGAGAGTGCTAAGTGGTACGGCGCTCGCCTGCAGTTTCAAGCCGTCTAGCCATCTCTGACGTCGAAACAGGTCACGTCCGACGCAGGTTAACCTCCTCTACCTATTTTCAACCTTGATTTTGGCAATGGAGGCTCAAGGAGAGAGGTTCAGAATGAGGACATTCTAGGGTTTTTGAGGTGGTCTCCGTTGTCATTGCTGGCAACTCCTCCAGTCACAAAATTGGTATATTTTGATCCTTCTTGATGTCTATATGGTATTTGTGTGTTGAATTTCTTGGTTGCAGGTGAGTTGAACGAAATTCGAACAAATTTCGTCAAACTCGAATTCAGGCTCCGCGGTTGCTGCTGATTTGTCCGACGAGTTTATAGGGGTGTTGTTCCCCTCTCCTCCCTAACTCGATTGGTATGTGCTTCAAGCTCCGAAATGGCTCGATGACGTTTTTAGGTCGCCGGGAAGAATTCCGGCCATATTTCTTTCGAGGCCGACTCCAGAAAAATGAGCCGGAATCTTCTTAGGGTTCTTTGAGATAGTGTAATGAGCTTATTGAGATCTTTCTGACGGTGGGTCAAACACCACCATCAGCAGTGGTCGCCCGTGGTGCGTGGGGTCCACGCGCCGCCCTCTGTGGAGGCGCGTTTGACTGAAAAATGTTACCGAAATATGTCAAGTTTTAGATCATTAAATTCGTATTGACGTTGCGAGTATAATCATGAGATTAAAAATGCATTTCAGCTTCGTCGTCTTGGTGGGTGGGCGGTGGTGACTAGTGTCGTTGCGAGTGACGGTACGGGCAATAGAGAACTAGATGTACCTCATATTGTTAAGTTCGTATTACCATATTGAGTTTGTCGATAAGGTTTTTGACTTCTTTTGATTGAGTTTAATTTTAGTCGAGCATTTACTAGAATTATCCAAATAATTTATCATTTTGACGATTTACGACAATGGTCGGGTCGTCACAAATGGTATCAGAGAGCGGTTTAACTCTTGTACTTCGCTTTCGTTGTGTTTTGTATTTTAGAGTCTATTGGTGAAATTATAAGTTAAGGAATTTTGTGAATTTGTGTTCCTATAATCGTCGCGAAGACGGAGTTTGGTGGTTATGGAGGAGAAGTGGTTACACATTGCTGTTGCTGGACTTGAGGTACGCGGCTCTTTACTTCTTATCGTATATACAGAGTTAAGATTATTGATATTCATTTATCGATATATTTTATTGATATTCTTTTATCAATATATTTTATTTAATATTTGTTTATCGATATACATTCGAATATTATATTAATTATGTACATTGTGCTAAAATGAATGATATTCGAGAACACGAAAAGCGAGACCGTTACGAAATGGTAAGGAACGACAACATTGGCTGTGAAACGGAATGAAAACGAGTTGATATTACAACGATAAACAAAAATGATACAAGCTGAAATTTGAAATTGAAACATAAATGGATAGTGTTATATCCTATTGTACTTGTAATTATTTGTACTATTTGTACACATATACGAATTGACTATTTGCATATCGATGCAACTATACAATAGATGATCATGATTTATGATCCGTTTAACTTTATTAGAATCCAACGAGATTCATTGGAAACTACAAAATTGAAACTGTTACAATTACGATTACGATTATAAATGAGAATTACTATACGAGAAACAAAAAATCTAACTGTATTATATATGATTATATATGAGATATATGGATATGTTGTCACAGATTGGTGAAGTCGCCAAGTTGCGGCTTGGTTGAAATCCTGATTGGGGTCCGTTTATAGGCGATAGTTAAGTAGAGATTGTGTCTCCCTAGCGTGAAGAGACGCAAAACCAATCAGGCGATGTTCTCAATGTCCTAATTTGAGAGATATCTGTGTTTACAGGGTGTTCTCGATGTCCTGAATTCGAGAGTATATAGTATATTATATTTTATTACCATTGATATATGGGTGTTCTCGGTGTCCTTACCTCGAGAGTATATGATATATGACGACACGATTCAAAACATAAAATGAAAACTTGAAACGTGAAATGATTTAACTGATATATATATATATATATATATATTATGTGATTATAGTCATAGGACGGATGATTATCGAGATATGATTGTGCTCGAGAGATGAACATCGTGATTTGTGAGTTGAGAAATATGATTTGAACTCACGAGATGAGCGCTGTGAGTTGAGAATTTTAGCTCACGAGTTGAGCATCATGATATACGATATAATTTTCACTCGCAATGCGAGTATTGCAAATGTGATATTTGTCTGTGCGGCGAACATAACGATATAATATTCACTCATGCGATGAGTATACAAATATGATTCGATTTGAACTTGAAATACGAGATAATGAAAATGATATTTGCTATACAACGAGTATGGTTATATAATCTAAAACTCATTTGATGAATATGAGATTACGATACAAATTGAACTCGTGAAACGGGCACAAATGTGATTATAATATTCTATATTTATGCGGTAATACAATGATTAAAAATTTGAAACTGTGAATATCGATTTTATTCAAACATCAAATAAATGAATCATTATATTATTTAATGATTCGATAATTATATTTTCATTCATGATTACTGTTGTTTAATTTGTTTAATTTTGATGAGTTAGAATTTGATAATTTTGTTTATAGTTTTTGATATGTTACAGATATATGATTTGAAATTCTGTTGTTAGTGAAGAAATTCAGACGACCATTGGTGACTCGCGGTATAGGTTGAGACTTGTGATTATTGAACAGTATTTGGACATTTTGTAGATCTTGGGGAACCTATTTTTTAGGGGAGACTGCCCAATTTTCCGCAGAAATATTCTGCGAACTTAGTTTTTTAATTTCGAGGATGAAATTATTTTAACGGGGATATATTGTGATACCAATATTTTTAAATAATTTATACTATTTATGAATAATTCGAATTCAATTTAGTGATTGCTTAGCATTTTATCGTCAGTAAATATTGAGAGCTTTAGAGTTGACTTTTTTTTTATCAAATTATCAAAGTTGGTTGACTTTGGGTAGAAGTCGAAGAATTTGTTGAGACAAGTTCGTAGACTCGATAATCTTCAATATCGGAGTTACGACGTAAAAGTTACAACTATTTGAAGGTTGTCGCGTAAGTTTGTCGATCTTAAAATAATTGCCGTAAATGGAAAAGTATAAAAGGGGGTTTTCCTTTTTGGAAGGTCAGCAGAGTAAGGGGTGGGTTGACTTTGGGTCAACTTTCCCTCCCGTGAGAGAGAGAGAGAGAGAGAGTTGAGCGGTGCAGCGGTCACCGACGGTGTCACGCCATCCGGCCATCTCCAACGTCGAAACTGGTCACGTCCAATGTGGGTTGACCTCCTCTACCTATTTTCGGCCTTGATTTCAGCGATGGAGGCTCGATGAGAGAGATTCGAGATGAGGAAATTCTAGGGTTTTCGAGGTAGTCTCCGTTGCAGTCGCCAGCGACTCCTCCTATCACGAAGTTGGTATATTTAAAATCCCTCTTGATGTCTAGATGGTAGTTGTGTGGTGAATTTCTTGGTTGCAGGTAAGTTGGATGGAATTCGAACGAATTCCGTCAAACCCGAATTCGGGCTCCGCCGTGCTCGGCGGTTGCCGCTGATTTGGCCGACGAGGTTAGAGGGGTTTTGTTCCCCTCTCCTCCTTGAGTCGATTGGTGTATGCCTTAAGCTCTGAAATAACTCAACAGCGTTGCTAGGTCGCTGGAAAGAATTCCAGCCATATTTATTTCGAGGTCAATTCCGGCCAAACGAGCCAGAATCTACTTAGGGTCCTTTGAGATAGTGTAATGAGCTTATTGAGATCTTTCCAACGGTGGGTCAAACGCCACCATCGGTGGTGGTTGGCAGGACGCGCCGCCGTATATGGGGACGCGTCTGAGTTGAAAATATTACCAAAATATGTCAAGTTTTATATCATTAAATTCGTATCGAAGCTGCGAGCATAATCGTGAGGTTAAAAATACATTTAGGTTTTGTCATCCCAGTGGGTAGGCGGTGGTGACTAGTGTCGCTGCCAATGGCGATGCGGGCGACGAAGAACTAGATGTACCTTATACTGTTAAGTTCGTATTACAATATTGAGTTTGTGTATAAGGTTTTCGAATTGTTTTAATTGAGTTTAATTTTAGTCACGCATTTACTAAAATTATCCGAATAATTTATCGTTTTGATGATTTACGACAAGAGTTGGATCGTCACACACTGTCACACGCCAACATCGACAACAACCCTCCCCCTCAACCCGCCTCCCCAATAGCCTAAGCCTTCGCGACAGTCTTAATAAGATCGATCAGAACCTCAAATCCCGCAACCTGAAACCAAGGAGACCAAACAAATCTTACCAATGCATGCCACCAAGGAAAACTAATGTGCCACCGGACATCGCTGAAAAGAAAAGTTGCTAAGGGCATCTCCAATGGGAGGATCTAAAATGGGGTGCTAGATCTATATTTAGGACCTCAATTTAGGACTTATGATTTAGGACTTCACTATCTCCAATGGTGAAGTCCTATATTGTAAATATCTTTATGGCGCTGGCCCACTTCTTTTCCCTCCAAAATTATAGATCAAGTCTTATATGGGGATCTAGTTTAGGACTTCTCTTAGGACTTCAAGCTAGTTGGGATAGCTTTTAGGACCTCAAAACACACCATTGGAGAAGAAAAATTACAAGCAAAGCTATATATATAGGGTATAGGACTTGCCATTGGAGATGCCCTAAGCACTAAAAACTCTGACCCCAAACGACGTTGAGACCACCAAGGCTAAAATCCACATTAGACAACAAATTCACACAGCAAGGATGTGGTCGACCACCAACCCAAGCCAACGCCATCTCTGGGATAAGAGAGGCCGAGAGAAAAACCTATAGGGTTTTGTATTTATGATTTACTCTATTGAAAAAAATTAATGTTGTAAATTTTATATTTATGTTGGATGTTCTACGATTCTACTGTATATGTATTCATGTAATGGTTTATACAAATGCCATCAATTATGTATTCCTATCTTTACATAAAGAGCATTGATAAGATGAATAATACAACTTCAAAACTTTCTCCTCGTATATCTATGTGTTCTCCTACATTTCATTCTCATTCTCCAGTTTATAACAAACATGAAAGTAAAGGGATTTGTGGCCAAATTCATCAAGAAAATGAAATTAAATGGCGACCCTCAAATAAACCATCAAATACAAAAGCGTTTATCAAAAGATTAACGAGTAATGAATCATTAATCAAATATTAAACCACGCACGCACCATGATGTCAAGTAATATCTCGATCGCTTTTCAGAGCAATTGATGAGTCAAGTATATGTTTGTTAGGACTCTAGTTCTTCTTCTTTTTTTAATAATTTTATTTAGATTGGAGGACAATTTTGGTGTCTGATGAGATTCGAACACTTGGTCTCAATGATCACAATATGAATCCTTAGTACTGGATTATAACTCACCGACTTAAGACTCTAGTTATAATCTGTTTATTGATCTTTTCAATAATTGATCCCTACTTCTGACAAACATATACTTGACATTGAATTAAAAGTAGAGTAGAAATAGGACGTAAATTGATGAGTCAATTATTGATTTTTAATTCAATAATATCCTATATTTTTTTAAGACTCTAATTAGGTACCTATAGTGTTGTTTAACTTATTTGTCTCTTCAAGCAGCATGGAAGAAGCTGACCAAGATGAGAAGATTGTCGCAAGCGTTGTCGTTGTGTATGGAGAACCAAAGAGGTTGAAGGTGCCCTCCTTTTCGAATCGCATGCAAGCATCTTTTTTTGATTTGGTGGAGATGCTAAATGACCTTGTGGTTCAGTGCAAGTGGGTCATGGTCGTCTGTTGGGGTCGAAGAATAAGCCTAGAGGTGAGGAGTGTTTGTGTCCAAGACCAAGCCGGTGAAGATTAATGAGTTTTGAGGCAGACCCTCTGATGTTAACTTACTCAGTGAAGACTCCTAGCCCTGTTATTAGAGGCAAAGAGAAGATGGTTTAGACACTATTGATGTCGGCTTACTTGCATCTTTTTTGGATGGCGATTTTCACTGAAGATGACATACGTTCCACAATTAAGTGTTCAGGAGTATGTTTATCTCCATCTTTCTATGTCTATCGTCAATTCGTCATCCAAGTCCGATACAAGTAGGCTCGACATAGTTGAGTTTAGCGTTTTTAAAAAAATAATTCTTCTCTTATAGGTCTTTTTTTGTTCTTAATTAGAGCTAAGGTTGTTTGTCAGTTGTTTGTATTATTCAAGCCTTAAATGTCACTTTAATGATATCTTCTTTCAGTAAAAAAAAAAACTTATTTGTCTCTTTTATGAATAGTGTGAATCATTAGTCTTTACATACCTGCCATAATTGTGTGTTTCGGGATATGTATTTTTCTTTCTCATATTTTTTGAGATATTAAGACACAAATAAGCTCAACGAATGTTTGACCTTCGTGAATATAAAAAATAGTGATATTATTAGCTTTTGTCAGCTCTATTTGTACAATTCCAGCTGAATTATAATAAGGATTAAATTCACCCGTGATACTCAGACTCTTAGTATTATACCTAAAAGGGTCTCGAAATTTAAAATCTATCAGAATGGTATCCAAACTTTAAAATCGTATTACCGTGGTACCTAGAGCATTTTTCGGTCAATGAACCGTCTTGTTCAGTCGAAATTGATTATGTGGCATTTTTTTTTAGAAAAATAGAGGTAAAAAGACATTAATGCCCCTTTTTCATTAATGCTCCAGGTACCACGAACAATACTTAGATCTAAATGAGTTTGGACCAACCTTGTCCAAACTATACAATTTGCACATACACTAGTTTTTTATTTCAAAATTGAGACCACTCATCTTATAGACTATTGGTTAAAGATCAACTCTACAAAAAATGAATCAAAATGAAGATCATTTGGGTATCCGATCTTATCAAATCAATGAACGGTTAAAATAAATTTTAACATTACAATAACAACCGTTTATTGTTTTTCAAAATTGGATGAGCAAACGACATTAAATTTGATTGAAATTTTGTATGAGTGATCCATAAGAAGTAAACTATATACTAAGTTGTTTTGATTATCAAATCACAAATCAAAAAGTATATAAAAAAGAAGAGTTTGAACAAGGTTAGTCCAAACTCATTTGGCCCAATTATTTTCAATTGTCAATTGACCGCCAATGTCGTCATTGACTTTACATGGAGAAGAAGATGAAAAAGAGGAGAAATCAGAAATCAATTTGGGGGAGAAAACCCTAAAATCGGATTTCTGATTTGGGCACCCCTACAATTTCTTTGGGCACCTGAGAAATTGCTCAAGACACCTAGGTGCTTAGGCAACCACACCTACTCGCAGGTCGACCCCGAACATCAACAACCCGTACATGAGTGCGACCAGCGCCGAGCACCACCATGGCCTCATGTTATGTCCTCGCGCAGCCCTGGCGAGTTCAACTTTGTCATCTCGCACGCGCTCACACCTCACGCTACTACGACCATAGCTTCTCGCACCTCTTGCTCACAGCCCTAGAGAGGTTTTCTTCGTCTTCCTCTTTGACTTGGTAAGGCTTTTTTCGACTCTGGTTATTTCCATGTCAGTTAAAGAAGTACCATCACCCAATCGAAACTCACAAACCAGAGAGAGAGAGAGAGAGAGAGAGAGAGAGAGAGAGAGAGAGAGAGAGAGAGAGAGAGAGAGAGAGAGAGAGAGAGAGAGAGAGAGAGAATTTAAAAAAAAATACAAAAAATATGAAAAATGGGCATTAATATCTTTTTACCTCTATTTTCTATAAAAAAATGTCACGTTATCAATTTCAACAGACCTAGACGAGTCGTTGACAGAAAAACACTTCAAAAACCACGGTAATACGATTTTAAAGTTTGGACACCATTCTGTTAGATTTTAAAATTTAAAACCTTTTTAAGTATAGCACTAAGAGTCTGGATACCACCGGATGAATTTAATCTACATAGTAATGCACCCAAATTTTCTGAGTTGTCTTTCGAAAGAAATATTAAAAACAAAAGTATATGTATGTTAATAATATTATCGTCTTCTATAACTATGCAGCTTCACCAGACAGACATTTGGAATTTGATTCTAATGATGTTTCCTCAACATAAACATGGATATATAATTCGGCATCTCCCAGGAATACTTAGTATATGAAAGAGTTCTAACAAGATAAAGTAAACAGCTTTCTCTTTCAATTAATCTTCAAAATATCAATGCACCAAATGGAAGTCATAAGATGAAATACAAAGTAAACTAATAGGGTAACTGTCCCACTCATAACTTGAAAGCAATCAAGCTTTATATCTTCATTCGCAACTATCTATAACTGCTGGAAGGAAATAGAAGCAAGTATCACCTACCTATATAAGGCTCAACTAACCACTCAATTTACGCATATATCCCCTCAATTTACAAATATATATGCCTTATAGTTGAACTAATAGGTTACTTGTGGAACAAAGAGATTAAAATAAGGAAATAGATTTAGAATAGCTTGCCCTGCTGTTGGGTTCCACTTCTCATCATCGTGGAGAACTCCTCATAGTTGATCCTACCATCCTGTAACCGCGATAGAATTGGGTAATCATGAGTCATCAGCATATGAGAATGCAGGAAATGAATGAATGAAGAAATGACCATAAGTTTGTGGGGAGATTAATTAACTTACATTATCTGTATCTACTTCAGATATTATCTCCCGAATTGTGTCTTCATCACCCATTCCATACTCTTTCATCGCTTTTTCTAGCTCATCTCTAGTGATGAACCTGTAAAAAGGAAAAAAAGCATCAGCAAGTATATCACTAACAGCTACCGTAACATCTCATGAGCTCATTCATCAATTTCAATAGAACTCCATGATTCTTTTACTACTGAATTAATCTCCAATCATTCTGCACTGGTGCACCTAAGTGGAGATGCATGTTTGTAACAATCATACATCACTCACTAACAGTTCAATCGCGTATAAAAATATAATTTTTGTTTTAGAGACAGCCAATGTAAAGAATTTTTTAAAGTCCTGTGGTATTGAAGGTCCATGAAATGTGGATGATCTTTAGATATTAGAAGAGCTCACCCGCTGTTGTCTGTGTCAAAATGTTGAAAGGCTTTGTAAAGATATTCGTCTCTCTCTAGCTTGTGTCTATGCATTGTAGCAGTAATAAATTCTATGTAGTCAATTTCTCCACTTCCATCCACATCAGCCTGAATCGATATAGCAGAGTATGAGTGGGTTGCAAAAATGTAACAAATTATTTGGGTGTTTAATGTTCAGTAATAACTTACAGCTTCCATCAGCTGCTTGACTTCAGCCTCACTCAGCTTAGATCCCAGTCGAGCCAATCCTGACTTCAATTCATCATAAGTGATGGTTCCACTGTTGTCAGTATCCATGTTTGCAAACATTGCCTTCAGCCCATGGATTTCTTCTTCAGAAAGATTTTCAGCTATGACCTATAGTATAATCAAATTTGTGATTTTCGTAAGAGAAACACAACCAGATCCACCAAATGGACTTCTTTTATGAAAAATAGTAGAGAAAAAATAGGCATACCTTCAATGCAAGTTTTTTCAGTTTGTTCATTGCTCTAAACTGCTTCATTCTAGAAAGCACTGCACTGTCGATGGGTTTGTCTGATGCTTCTTCTTTGATCCATGGGTGGTCTAAGAAAAAAAATCCAAAATTCGAAACTTAAAGTATAATTAAGTACCATAACATAAGATTATAAGAATATATTGATATAACGAACCGCTATTTACAACAATGAAGAAGTCTACCATACTAGTATTTATAGAAACTAGTATTTATATACAACAATTAGATTTTTATCGGGATTTTGATCTCTTGGATTTTGAGTTTGTAGTTGACTTGAAGCAGACTAAAAATTGAACATTTCATGAGAAATTGCAAAAGACACATATTAATTGTATTATGACATGTGCCAAGAATTGTTTTAGTACTGCAATGCACTGTAAAAGATTTTAGATTTGGACTGTAATTAAATCTATGGGAGGTAAGAGATGTATTGTAGGGAAGTACATGTAAATAAAAACTGTGGATGTATATAAGCATCCTCCGCATGAAAAGAATAACACATCAAAATATTGTTCTCACCAGAACACTCTTCAAGCTCTGTATTTTGACTCATATGATGTCATCTACTCTTTCAAAGCTCACTTAAGTGACTTAACTGTGTTTATTCAGAGCTGAGAGAACTTTTTATTAGAATATTCGGACCTACTCTTGTACGTATCATGGACATGACACCTAAAGGAATTAACATCTAACTGAAAAGCTCAAAGAATTAGCCTATTTTAAATGATCTTGTAGGCAAGCACAAGGGATGTTCAACATGACATATTGTGTGAGAGCATTCATAGCAATAGCCAAACTGAAAGAACTTTAACCATTGTGGAAAAGCTTTTCAGTCCTTAGAGTTTTAGTCACAAAACTGTTGCTCAATTATACCTAGAACCTGAGCTGAAGTAATTCGCTTTTTAGGGTCCTGTGTCAGCATCTTCCGGACCAGATCCTTAGCACTGTGTGATATTGATGGCCATGGTGCACTGTCAAAGTCAATCTCTCCCTCCAAAATGGCATCAAATATTCCTTTCTCTGATTCTGAACCAATTATTGAAACCTCTTAATCCAACAGAAGTAAAGCTAGCGAAGCTAAAAGCAGCATATATCATGTGAAGAAAAGAAATAATAGAAGTGTTTATACCAGCCCAAAATGGAGGTACTCCACTTAGTAAGATATACAGGATAACTCCTGCACTCCAGATATCTATTTCCTTTCCGTATCTGCGCCGCAGTACTTCAGGAGCAACATAGTAAGCACTCCCAACTATATCACGATACACCTTTCCTGCAAAAAGTTAATGGAAAGACATATATGACAGCAATTCTTCAACCGAACGTACAAGGAAAAATATAAAGCCAATTCAACAAAAAGGTCAATAATTGTCAGACGGGCTACTTACAAAGAGTAAACTACAAGCAATAATAGAATCTCCGCTGTTGTATAGACTATTCAAGGACCAAAAGGGACTCAATGACATAACAAATCTAGTTCCTCAGTTAAACCAACAGCAGTTTAGTGATCTCAAGACTTGCATCTTTCCATCAAGTCATTTTCAGGAATAAACATGAAATCCATTTTTTTTAAATTCAATTCACCCGGAAATCAGTTTTATGGGGAATTGAATCTATGACCTCTCAGCCTATGAGAATAATGTCAGAGTGGCTTGCCACTGCACTACCAGCAGCTGGTTAACATGAAATCCATGAAACAACAGGTATTTAATGAGGGTGAGCAAACCATTTCAAAAGTTCCACGAGTTAACTCTTTTCAACAAACACTACATATGCAAGTATCTAATCATGGTGTAAAAAGTAAACACTTTAGTCATTGGACCATATGCACAGATATGCCAGACCAGGCTACACAAAATATTAATCATTTGGTTCAGTTCAAAGTTAAGAGACAAGCTCAGTAGCAAGTCTACTGTATCCTACAATTAGATGTTACTCATACAACCGGTATATAACAAGACTTTTTATGAATGTCAACTAAGTATTTGAAGTATATTGGTCCTGATTGTTCATGCATTTGATAACCAGAGTCAGTCTTTGATAAATGATCGATAAAATTTGAAAAATTTACATTCAATTTGCATTTCATTTGGAAGAGCTTTTTTTTTTTTTGCCAGAATGTCTTTGTCAAGTAATTTAAGACACTTTTTTCTTCAATATCATTCAGTGAGATTAATACTGTTACAATTCTGAAAATGTTGCAGGCCAAGATGGAAACGTCACAATATAAACAGATAGGTGTATCATATATCACCCATGTCACAATAAACACAAACATAGGTGTAGTCATATCTACCTCCCAGAAAACAAAACAAAATAAATAAATAAATAGTTCACTATCATCAAATTATTAAAGGTAATAAATTCCTATCTACCCTATGAATAGCCAGCCAAACAAGCCTCATTTACCAAAAATATTTTTAAAGCCAAATCGGCTTGGCTTTCTGTCAAACTTAATAGTATCATCTGAAATCCAGCTAGCTTTTGAATAGATTTGTCCACAGATATAGCATTAAATTCAAACATACCTTTCGTAAGAAACCTAGTACTGTATCAGATTTTATAGAAAATTAGGAATATGAACACAATTATCCTCAACACCTTTCAAACGAAAATGAAGTCTCAAGCAAGTAATGTAACTACACAATTCTCCTACAAACCAATTCACCAATAACCAAATAAAACATTTACCCAAAACTAACCTTCTTCAATGAACACCGACAACCCGAAATCAGTAGCCTTGAGAAGAGCATTCTCATCCTTGCTAGACAGCAAGAAGTTCTCTGGCTTGAGGTCCCTATGCATCACACCCATGAAATGACAGATATTCACAACACTCACAATGGACCTGCAGATTGCAGAAGCTGCTCTCTCACTATAATGTCCCTTTGCAATAATCCTATCAAAAAGCTCACCACCTGCACAAAGCTCCATACAAACATGCACAGACTGCTTATCCTCATAAGAACCCTTGAACTCCACAATGTTTGCCTGCCCACTCAAATGCTGCATAATCTGAATCTCCCTTTTAATATCCTCCTTGTCATTCTTGGTCACCAGCTTCCTCTTTGAGATTGACTTACAGGCATATTTCCTCCCAGTTGAATTCTCAGTACAAAGATATGTGACCCCAAATTGACCCCTACCCAATTCTTTGCCCAGTGTATAGTGCAGCCTCACATCCTCATATGGCTTCCCCAAGATTGTGTCTGACCTGTTGTTCTGAGCTGGTCTGGGATTTCTGGCTGGAGCAGATGCTGACTGGGGATCTTGGCGCTTCTCAGGTATCTGACGGTTCTGCTGCTGCTGATTAACAGAGGCCTTGGGTTGGTGAACAACTGGCTCATGGGGCATTTGATAAGCTGCCTCTACTGATCTGTAACCACCATTGTAGTGTGGCTCTGGGTTTTTGTTCTTGCTTAGACACTTACCCATTTGAGCTCTGTATCAGAGTAAAGGTTGAATCTTTTGTAGGAAACTAGGAATAGAGAAGACCCAGATTGGATTTTGCTCAAGTAGCTGACACAGGGTGAATTTCAGAGACTTGTAGATCAGAAATGATCAAAAGCTGGGAGAGAGAAAAAGAATCCAGATGAGAGGAGCAGGGAAAATATGCAAGAGGACTTTGAGAAAGATGGGAACTTGAGGAAAGGGTTCAAAGGGAGAATGGATCAAACTCAGTATTTGGTATTCTGAAGAAAAAGTACAAGAGAAAACACTTGGTCAACTAGGCCATTCAATTGTGGGAAATTAGTTAAGCTTTCAGTCAGTCAGGGATTCCTACCAATTCCAATAGGGACAGACAAAGACAGCGAGACTTCTGTAGACAAACGCCAAGCTCGAGTTCTACTTCTACTAAATAATTGAGGTTGACTGGTTATTGTACCATATCTTGTTTCTTTTATGTTCAAAGTAATTTTGTACTGCAGCCTCCAGGGAGATGATGATGATGGTGGATGGCTAATTATCTTCGACACTGGTGCGGGTGAGTTATCATGATCTAAATCTAACACGTGTTTTGAGCTTGATGTACATAACTCACCGAGAAAATGGCCTCCGGAACTCCGGATAATAAAAAAATTATAAACTAATTTTACGGCGAAACGATAGGAATTTTATTTATAAAAATTTAAACAGGAAAAATAAAAATAAAATAAATTTTTTTTATTCATTGGATATACTGTACGACAATCATTTGGTAAATTTTTAAGTTTTTACTTAAAGTGTTTGACAACTCTTTCATAATTAATTAATTCAATTTTTTTTGTAAATGTTTGAAAGCGAGATCGAATGTCCAGCAGATAGTAGTACTACTTATACTATACTGCGGAATAGGCAATTGTTTATTAATCTTGTGTCATATACATCATCAGTGACAACCATGATTAGTTCAACACTGGTTATACAAGGACGTGGTTCAACATAATTTTGCCATGAACCAAACACAATACTTCATCGAGTTTAATTATGCTGCCAAATCATCCAATGATTCACTCTGTCCAGGGTCCCAGTATACCTCCTCGACTGACAATCCCTCACTATGCTTCAAGCAGATAGTAGGGCGATGACATCTTACGGCGATTGATCTTGTCTAGTTTCAAAGAACTTCAGTTGTGCCCGATTCCCAAATTCGATGCCAAAAATGCACCGAGCCAAAGGGAGCAGTCCCATAGGCCCAACCAAGCATCTCAACCCTTGTGTCAAAACTTGGCCCAACAACCTTCAAGGCCCAATAGGACAACCTGCATACGCCACACCCTACACCACATAGCCAAGTCTCGTCAGCGACTGCACTCTGTAGCCACCTCCCGTGAACTAGCGTTAGTCGACGGAGCACCGTGTCCAGCATGCCGTCTCTCAACCAACACCGACACCGCCCGGTAACACTGTCGGAATCTAGCTTCTCCCGCAACGTGGCCTCTCCATTCACCACCAAATCGTGGTATCCCAAGATCTAGAGCTGATCGATCCCAAGACTAGGGGTCTCCACCCTCGTTCGCACCATTCGAGACCAAAATTCGTTCGAACCCCACCATTGCCGTGATTGATCGGAGAGCTCAACCCTCTCATCAAAACTTTGATCCCGTGCGGCCTTCCATTCCAGGCCGCCACCACCTAGGTCCCAACAATGATATGTCATAGCCATGAGACCGAACTCATAGCCCCCACCAACCCGACTACCATGCCATCCCACATCAGCTTGTGCAGATGTATACCATCACTCAGAAGCAACCAACGCACGGCTTCTGAGGAAAAGTCATGATGCCACGCTGGAGGACAGTGTCGAAAGGCCGACATCAGAAGGGAAAACCGAGTTTTGCAGCTCTAGGAAAAATCAAAGGCCAGAGGCCGCCACCGAGAGCCCTCTAGGGTTTAGAAAACGCAACATAGTTTTCTATGTTATGCAACATACGAAATACTTTACTTGGATAGTCAGTAGTACATTGAAATTTACACATTTTTAAAGCATTAATTAAGAATGATGAGGTATCCTTATATCCACAATGGCACTCTATATTGTTTATCGAAATTAATAATTTGGTATTGGTTATACAATGTGCTATGCTATGCTGTGCTCAATCTTCTTTTTTTTTATAAAGTTAGCTCAGTCATATGCTTTAAATCGCGTTAAGAGTAAAAAGTTTCTCTTGGTCATTCGGTCCAAAGATATACCATTTGGCATGAAGATTGAAAAAAAAACCTATTTTATTATGCATCAAAATGATACATTTTTGTTTGGAACGAATCAAATCCATGAGAGTGGCTATAATATTTAGTAGGCAAACGTCGTGAAGAAGTAGATAATATACATTTTTTGAAACAAACAAGTCACTCGCAAGTTTAATCAAAGTATCTTGGATCCACAAAAATGAGTTAGATAGTTCATATATAAAATAGGGAAATGCAGACACGCAGGTACATAGTGTTCCTAAACAAAGCGGGAAACATGAAAGGTGTCCATTACTTCACTACCTCCAACATGGGTGCCTCTTTTAATCAATTATTAAGCTTTACCTTGCCCACTTCCCTGCCTGCTCTCTCGTGGGTCTCATCCAACCAAACAAGGAAGAAGACAGACTCCCAATCATAATTCATCACTGCAACTTCGAGTCTTTTTCTGTAAGTGTTAAACACACACACACTGCTAAAGTTTCTAGCTCGCGGGTTAATTTTTTACATTGCTCTGAAGGCTGAAGCAGTTCCAGCGTGATAGAAGCAACTTTCTCAATGAAAATGGAAATGTTATGATGCTATATATTATGGTGAGCAGTGTGAGCTGCATATTATTTTGTGCACTTCCTTTAAAAAGTGGTGCCCTATGATATGGCTTTTACTTAAGTCTGCACGACAGTCAGTAGTGCACTGTTACTCAAACACTTTTTCCGCATTCCAATCTCTGTCTCCAAAGCACCAAAAACTTCTTTTCGAAGCTTTAATAACTCCGACCAATCTACCCAGAAACATGCTTCTTCATCAAGTTAGACCTAACCCTTCTTAATGAAGAAGCCACCAAAGCTTTCGCTGCCACCATCCGCTCTGTCACGTCACGGAAGAAACTCGACCGCGCTCTCACTCTCTGCCTGACTGATAATGATACGGCACGTCTGGGCCCGTTCCTCAAATCACCACTGAACCCAGCACTTTTCCAAACCCTTCACTTCTCCGTCTGTCATCCAGCGCTCATCTTCGGGATGAGAAAGCCTCACCGCAACAATGGGACCGGAAAGACGTTAAGTGCAAACTGGGCAAGTAGCCCTCAGTAATCGAGGACGATAGGAATTGGTATAAAGTTCAAGCTAAGACCGATTCCGTGCTTTGGAAAATGACCTTAATCTCTCGCTTTCTGCAATTGTACTTCGCTCTACCTCAATGAGGTAATCGAGCATCGTCGTCATGTGTTTCTGGGATCCAAATTACAATGCTTTTCGATTTTCTTGCAGCGATATGAGCATCACCCTTCTTGACATGGTAGCCATATTCGGGGTTCCAATTGCTGAGAAGCCATACACCCAAGGTTTGTGAACCACTACTGCCCCCAGACCATAGCTTGCCTAAGTCGTGTGCACTTTACTCGATCCTACTGAAAGGACCTGACCCCGATTTAGTTGCTTAAACCGTGATTAGGCCCATAATGACCCTTAATGCCTACAATTTCTAAACCAATGGTCTAAATAAAGATCGATAATCACATGATATAACTTAAAAAGAACTATATCTCAATACAGTATACATAGACTCATTTAGACATTAGAGCAGCTAAACATACTAAACTAGCTACATTGAATAAACTACAAGCTCGTAAGATCATCATCTGATCCTATGGAGGGTACCACTATACCTCGATCCGTGTGCACGTCCGACCACCATAGTAAGATCTGAAAATCTTGGCATTTGAAACATAAGGGCCCAAGGAAAGGCATATAAAAATAAGAAAATTGTTAGAGTGAATGGACAAAAATATTTATCGAGTATACGTGAAAAAAATATGAACTATACCTTTCCACAAACACATAAGAATAAAAATGCTAAGCGAGTCGAGAGTAAACTCTTAATAGGTAAGTGGTGTGGAGGCCTCGTCTAGGGACCTCTAATCCGAGACGATACGGTGTGTGCGAGGTTATCTAGGGCCTCTAACCCGAGACGACAAAAAATGTCAAGTTAGGGCCTCTAACCCATCCTAGAGCCCTCGGGAATCTAGTAGCTAGTATGTGAGTGCCTAACCCATCCTAGAGCCTTTGGGGATCAGCCAAGTACCTAATGCATAGATGCCATAAATATAAATACGCACACAAGCATCAACACTAGAAAACTGACACTGAACTCTGGAACTGAAACAAAAACACTTGGAATGTACTTGGCGACTCACCATGACAGTGAAAATAAAATGTCCACTCACCTGCATCGCAAGAAAAGTAATCGTTGATCCATAACTCGAGGAATATACTTGGCGATCATTCTATTTTCGATAGCTAAGAGTCTTTATTCCACCACGTTGTGAATTCAATCACATTCGTCGTGCCATGACTTCCAAACTCCATAGAAAGGTGAGCCTCAACTCGACACATGACGAAAGACCAGGCAAAAGTGTTGAGTCGCATCCGAGTCCTATACATAGATCGAAACATTTCGCAAGTACCCAAAACCTATTAAACTACAAAATAGTTATACGAAATTAGTTAAAGAACTTCCCATGAAGAAAAGGATATTCTGGTCGCCAGAGCTCCGGCGCACACGATAGCACGTCGGGCCCATGAGCCACCACAGGCGGCGACCAAAATTTGACCAGCTCCAAAACGATCAACCTGCATATCAAAATGTTTCTCACAAAAAGTCCAACTAACATTGTAGTTCATCACGAAATCAAAAGCTTTCTGGAAAGCAACGAAATATACCTTTGAATTTCAGAACCCTCGCCGAAATTTCACCTCGATCGATCGTCGTCGTCAGGCCACAGCAAGACTTGAGACTTATGCCTATTCGACCCCATAGAGGATGGGATTAAATACCCCCAAGGTCTCGCTGCCCAGCTTCGATCGAAAATTCATCGCCGGCATTGACCGAATCCAAGAAACCCACGAAGATTCTATCTCTGATTTTTCTCGATCAAGCCAATGCATGGCTAGTTAGTGGCCTAAGAGTGGAAGAGGAGATCAAGGTGAAGATTTTGACACCAAGACCAACCAATTTGGTGGCCGGTCGGTGGTGCTTCGCCAGCGTCAGTCGACGCGGAGAGAGAGAGAAAGAGAGAGAGAGAGAGAAAAAGAGAGAGAGAGAGGGAATCGGGTTAAAGAGAAAACTTGGGCTTTTCCAACTCTGGTGAATTACCCAAAATTTTACATTCTTAGATGAATGGTCCATATCAATTTGATCAAGATCAGACGGTCCAGAAGGTTTAACCTATGATAGATTTCTAAATAATCATATAAATACCTCAAACTTCAAAATACATAACAATTAACTCAAACCTCTGAAAAAAATCCAATAAAAATACGCACGAACTTGCAATAATATTTTCTACAACTTCCGTGAAGAAAGCGAGTCCAAGATCATTACCTATAAAAAGTCAATTTTTTTAATTGCGACGAATATCAATAAATGTGACGTATGATGCTTAGTCGATAATACTAATTAAGGTTTAGGTCATTACACCTACACCGCCTGGTGGAACCATTATAAGGACATACTAGGCACTCAAGGAGGTATTGCTTTACTTGAATATTGGCTTTGTAAATTTGTCTTCTGCACCTCCTCTGCTAAGATTATAGGAAGCTGGACTTGCATTGTCAAGGCGCTGTATGACGACCACAAAGTTAGATTTACCCAGCTTGTACTCTTCTCTCTTTACCGCAGCTTAGGGTAGATTTCACTGGATCCCCTAAAGTTTGACTTCGTTAGGCCACTGTGGATGCTAGACCTATGGCTTCAAGTCTATTTTTCATCTTTCGTCATCCACGCATGAGGCCATTTGAAGGAAAATGAGCTGCTGGGTTTAACCCTCACGCGGCCTCTCCATGACGATCCACTTACCTACCTCAACAACTTCACCTTCTTCTGCTCACTGAACAAGTTTCCCAAAGAAAATGCCCTCCTTGTCTTAGGTCGGCGATGTTCTAAGGACTTAAGCACCAGTTTTTGCCCTTCGCCTGATCAAGAAGCTCCTGCAAGGCTCATCTTCATCCAAAGCAACACTTGTGCAAACCTGTGGATTCCTGAACCAGGTGTACCCCACGAGCTTTATGCTCCTAATCACTTCACCAGGTAACTTGGCACAACTTAAGGTGCACCGCTTCCTCTCTTCTGCTCTGTTAATAGCTACACCTCATGGAGATCCAACGACCGTCCCAGTGTTGATGCAGCTGAGGATAGTCACTTTGGCTTTCCCACTGTAAGAGTTCCAGTTGATGCCTTTCGCACTTTGTGCCCAGTCTTTGGGATGATGCACAACTATCTTCTCTGGCAAGCACATAACTAGGACAGAATCCACCACATCAAACATGTTGCCTTCTTCACGAGGATCTTTGAAGACTTATCGAATCTCTTCACTGCTCCAACTGATAGGGAAGCCCTTCAATATGAAGAAGTCTAAGTTCTTGACTCAACCCCTCGCTGGCCAGACGTAAAGGCTTTTCTTCCTTAATAATGAATTGATAATGCCATATTAATTGGCTGCAATGTCTTACCCACCAATGGTTTTAGGTACCTTCTCCGATAGTGGGCAACATCGCTGAGAGCCCTGACATGAGTCCTTCCAGCAGCAGACGTCGACCGCACCCCGCTAGGCGAAGCTCTATAACAGACTCTGATCTTAACACGGGGAGCGGGAACGAAGAAGAAGAAGAAGCTTACTCAATAATCCGTTATCTACCCATTTATTGACTAAATTAATTTGTTAAATAGACAGTAATTCTAACTTTTGTTCCCTCCAGCCACACCACAAACGGCGATGGGCCATTATTCCTGAGGAAGATGAGGACATCCCAATCAACCAATGACATGCAAAAGGCTACTTTTGGTTTATATAGACTTGCACACTGTTTGGCACCAGATTTTTCAAGAGCCTGAGAAGCTTCAAACTGTCTCTTTTCTTGCGCATATGTGTGCCAGGCATGCCACTTCCGTGGGGCAGATTGTTGAATGCTAGTTCGCCGCTACTAAACTTCTAAGTAGTGATTGAAGACAGGGAGAACACCAACCTTGCCTGATGAATTCTTTTCACCTAAGTGACTTAGGACATGAGTTTTCGTGTCTCTCTGCTGAGCCATGAAAATTGATACTCCACACACCTTATCCAATGCAGAGCAAAGTAATTATCTTGGCAAGTGTTGAGAATACAGGTTGTCACATACTTGAATCGTCGGATTATTCACGCCCTATCTGGTGAAAACCTTCAAATCGTCAGTTGCTAGGGTTTCTCAAGAAGAGAAGAGTTTGTCGAGAGCAAAATTTATGTATGAGATGTAGAGGTCCCAATTATACAAAGATTTCCTCTATATATAGACATCATACAATTACTTGTCATAGCTAACATAAGATTTCGGCAATTAATATTATTGAATGACTCTAATCGTCAAGAATCTTGCATCCAAAACTTTCCTAATCAATCTAAGATTGTTAAGATCATTTAGGATTATTTCCCTCTAAAGGAAAGTATTTCTAATGTGGGCCACATGCATCGGCCCAATATACTAGAAAACCGCAAAAATAAAGAATGTTTATTTTAGACCCAAATACACACAGCATGAAAAAATATAAAAGCTTCCTTTCTCTTCAAAATTGTACAACCTCACCAAATGATCCACTAAGGATCATTTAACTAATCATCCAAAAGAAACAATTACTTAATAAAAGAACTAATCACTGCCATTTGTGTTATGACCACCTGACAGTATTCTCAAACAGAAGATCAGAAATTCGAACCACAACACAAAATAGCCTATTTCACGTGCTTGAGCTTGCTATGAACACCAAGAAAAGGAAGGGGAAGGAAGACAAAAAGCTTTTGTAGGTCATAATTGATATGCATGTGCTATAAACTATGTAGATTACTGTGATTCTGTTGGACAATTTATAACTACAAGACTACAACCACAACAAAACAAAACAAAAAGTCAGCAACTGAAATAGTCAGGGACGGAGCCAGGATTCTCGGTTAGGGGGGGCCTGAATGAAAAACTTAAAAAATAGTCTCGGTTAGGGTAGTCAATTCGATCTTGATCTGTATATTTTGCCAAAAGAGTCTCAATGTTTTGTTTTTGGTTTAATAAAACACCAAAATTACTCATATCCTGATTATGAGTAATATTTGATCCTCCAAAATATGATATTAGCGTTTGCACCTTCTTCCAATTACTGAATCCATGACCAGCACCAACAAAAGTTTCACCACCGCCTTGTTCTCCAATAGTCGGATTGAAAAGATAACAACATAAACAAAATACAACATCCTTTTTAATACTGTACTCTAACCAATATGAAAATTCAATAAACAAATCACAAATAAACCTTCTTTTCTTCTTCTTTTTTCTCCAAATTCCGTGAAAGGAAAAGTATGATGTTTAGGTCGACAAGGGCCTTATTGTAGATAATATCTTCGAACATCTTCTTGAATGTTAGGATGATAACTTGAAATTGACGGGCGTTTAGCGGGATCCGATGGATACTTTTCTGTAATATCTATAGCACGAAACTTTTTCATATTGTTACTATTCTTCTTTTGAATTTTCGTAGGTGGTTGCTCATCTGATGTTGGAGTAGAAGAAGATGATTTATTTTTTGAAATATCTCTCCATATCTAATCAACTTAATAAAAATTATTGTATTTTAATCTCGGGAACGGTACGTAGAGTTTTTATAAAGAAAAAAATACCATAAAATCCTAAACTTGGTAAGAGATTAAATCCTAATTGATCTAATATTTGGACTTCATTATTGAAATATATATAATAATATTCTTATAAAGTCGTCATATTTGAATTAGTCATACATTTATACGCGTAATTGAAGTTTAGATATACTTCAAATAAATTATAATATTTATATTATATAATAATAATATATTATTATTATTTTTTCACAAAATTGAGGGGGGGCCCAGGCCCACCCTGGAGCCTAATTGCCTCTGTGCCTGGAAATAGTATACAAGATCTAGCTGTCATAATGTTGTGAATGCCATGGTTCCTCAACATTTTGATTTTTCCACGAGAATAATACAACCATTCCACTCGGTTTCATCTAGAGCTTGAATAGCTTCATTAGCTGCTTCATCGCCGTCCAAGGTCAAAAATCCAAACTCACACGACTCTCCGGACCTTACAAGAAAAGGAATTCAAAACTTCAAACTCGATGAAGAATAAGTACGTCTTCCGGCTGGGTTAATCTGTTTCAACATTAAATCTCCCCCAAGGAATAATGGCAGGCAACAGGTAACAGTCAAAACATAAACATAAGATGCATCTGTTCGAGGCTAAAATATCTCTCGCGGAGAGATCCTTCCGCGAAACAGTCTCTTTTATTGGCTTCGGATAGTTTGACCGCAGATATCGGTTTATCCGGTATGTGTTTCGTATGCTGCCGTGCCACCGTTCTTTAACGGAATATAGAATGTAAATATGCCTGACTTCTTGATAAGCGATTAAGACAAGGAGAGCACCAACCCTGTCTGAATAGGTCCTTCTCGGCTAGTAACCTAGGACTTTTGATATGTGTCTCTTGCAGAGCCTTCGAAATCGATACCTCACACTCCCTTATTAGTGCAAAGTAGAGCAATCTCTCTGACGATATGTTGAGAACACTGCTTCCTTTGGATATCCAAACTCTCACTCGATAGGTGACAAACCCTTCAATCGTCAAGTCGTTATTACTTCCTTCTTATCGCAATACTCTCACTCGATAGGTGACAAACATTTTGATCTGCTGGTTGCAAAGAAATAGAATCTCTTGATGAGATGTCTAGGTGTACTTGCATATAGCAAATGTTGTATGTTTGATCGGGGACCTTTTCTACAAAACTCTTACTTTCCTTATATAATGCTTAGTAGTTGTCTTTCAATTTACTTGAACTTCTTCTGCTCTTGCTCTTTGAATTTCAATATAACTCTAACACCAGCATACAGATTTTTATCCTTATAGAACTTTAATGCTATCACAACTCCTTTAATAAAGAAACCTATCTGAAATAGAAAAGGTATGATAGACATGCAAGCCGCATGGAATCAGCTAATTCATGAATTACAGTTCTAATCTCTCACACTTGGCCGCTCGCCAAGCTCTTATAAAGTATGGGCCGCTCGCCAAGACTTCAGCCATCTTGGGCCGCTCGCCAAAACTTCAGCCATTTAAGTCCAATATGAAATATTTATTTCAGGCCCAAACATTGCCCCTTAAGTCTTGAACTTGAATTACCTATGCAAGCGAAAAGACTTGAATATGACCCGACTGACGCGCTGTTAAACCAAACGGTAACATAACAGCCAAGTGCCACGTTACACAACTCCTCTAAAAAGTTACATCACTCGGTTGACGTAATATAAAAGCACCAGTCCACATCAACAAAATCTCATTCCCCAACGAGACCTTCTCACTTGTCTTGATCCTGCACTTTTAACCTCCTTAGTCCAAAGCTAAGACCTTTCATTCTCGCCACCGTTCATCTATTCCGACTGAGAAAATGCCTCCACGTAAAGACATCTCCATCCCTTACTTAGACCGTAACGTCGAGAAATTCTCGAGACACCTCAAAGCTGTCGCCAAACGACAGAACCCAGAGGCAATTGTCTCTCTAACCATAGACCCAAACAAAGGCACTAGCCTGCTTGGTCCCTTTCTGGATGTTCCAATCAATCTAGAGCTTTTTAATATCCTCCGCCATCCCATCTAAAATTCATCCCTAATAGTCCAAGAAAACCCCAAGGCAGACCCAAAGGAATGGACCAGCAAAGATACCATTTGCCTCATTGGGAGGTGGCCGCACCCAAACGCAGAGGATCTCGCCTGGTACCTGCACCGTCGCGGACAAGATATCAATCGGTGGGAAGCAGTTGGAATCACTCAACTCATCGACTTATGCTTTTCTCTCCCAACTGGTGGCAATAAAGCACCGTTCACCATAACCATGTGCTTTTGGGATTGCACTGCCAACTGCTTCCGTCTCCCCTGTGGTGATGTGAGCATTAAAATCCTTGATTTGTACACCATCTTTGGAATTCCCGCGTTTGTAAACTCCTGGTCGCTCAACCAACACAACGGGACACCAGTTCAAGCCTCCCTTAATCGTCCTTCCTCCTACTCTTCCTGGGTAAAACACTTTGCACAGGAGGAAAAAGACACAGACCAAGGAGGCATGGCCTTTTTGGAATACTGGCTATCAAAGTACATCTTCTGTCCATATTCTGCAAAGGTCAATAGATGCTGGACCAACCTTACCGAACGCCTCTTCAATCGTGAACAACTGGGCTTGGTTGAGTTCGTTCTCGTCTACATCTACTATGGCCTGAGGCAAGTTGTACTTTCAAAGCTCGACCTTAATCAACCAGGACCGCTCTGGATGGTGGAGCTCTGGTTGCGGATGTACTTCCCATTTTACTGCCCTACAACACTTCCTGTCTTTGAAGATCAGAAGTTGTTGGGCCAAACGTTGATTTCCACACCAACTAGGACTAGAGCATGGTCCTATCTAACATGCTTCAACTACCTCTGCATACAAAAAGACTTTCCAACCGCAGGAGTTGAAGTAATTTTGAATCGTCGCCATCCTGACATCCTTGCGAGTGGGTTTATGCCCTCGCCAGAGCAAAACGCTCTTGCGAGGAACTTCTTCCTTCAATGTCACACTTGCAAGGACCTGCCAGTCCCAGATTCAGCGAGCCCCAGGTATGAGCTTTATGCCCCAAACCACTTCTCAAGACAGGTTGGGCTCACTTAAGACGCTTCTATGCCCCTCGCTTGTTCTGTGAATAAGTATACTCTCTGGCGAGGAACAAATCACCCTATAGCAGCAGAAGTGTAGGATGAACACTTTAGCTTCCCAACAGTAATACTTCCCATCATAACGAAGCCACTTGTGATTTCCCAATCGATCACTGAATCGTACCAAGTTTAGCGCTCCCAACTTTAGGAAGATGTATGACACAAGAGACCGCTTGCACGTTTTGCCACTATCTTTTATGATTTTGGCAAGAAATTTTTGAATGAAGAAGACTCAGCCGCTATTAAGAAGTCGTAAAGAACATAAGTACTACTCCCTGGTCACATGTATGCTCCTTACATCCAAAAATGCCACATGTATTAGCAATTTCTTATACTGTATCTGTTCAACCTTTGTTCTTAAAAACAGCACCCCATTGAGCCAGACGTGACTGTTGCCTTGTAATCATTCAAAAAGAAGAGGTCTAATCCTTCTGGGCAATCAGTAAATGTTGCATTTTATTTACCTAGAACAGATTATCTGATTTTGTCACTGAACTGTAACTAACCCAATCTTTTGGTAGTCTCAGAAACGCAGGAAAATCCACTACAGGCCTGAAGAGCCTCCAAGTGGCATCTGGTTGGCTACAGAGATCACGAGCAAGGAAAAACAAGCCAAACTTCAGGTTCAAGTTTTCCATGCCTCTTTTGATCAACAGAGTGACAAAGCCTCCGGGGCAAGCGCCTGCTCAGCATTGGTCTTCACCATTGCACACTGGCTATGTGCAAATCCTAACAGCATGCCCACTGTCTCTGAGTTTTATGACCTCCTGATCCAAGGTTCCTCAGAGTGGCAAAAACTATGCAAGGACGAGACCCTTGCAAGCTCCTACCCAGATCAACATTTTGATCTTGAGGTTATTTCGAAGGCAAACATCAGACCCCTGAAGATTTCATCTGATGACTCCTTCATTGGGTATTTCATCCCAGAAAGGTTTGCAGCCCTGAATGGTCTTGCATCGTTTGATATGTCATTGGAGAAAATCAGCAAGAGCCACAAGCCTCAAGTATATATAGTGAGCTGGAATGATCACTTATTCGTCCTCAAAGTTGAAGACGAAACCTATTATATTATAGACTCACTAGGGGAAAGGCTCTGTGAAGGATGTCGCAAAGCCTACATCTTGAAGTTTGATGATTCCAGCATCATAGATGGAGCTGAAGATCATGACACAGGACATGAAGTCATCAACAGCGGTAAAAAGTGCTGCAATGACTTCATAGCCTAGTTTCTGGCTGGGATCATCAGAAAAGAACTTGAGGAAGAAGAGAAAAACAAGTTTGTTGATATTGTAATTTTATTCCGGCGCTTGCAGATTGAGTTTCAATCTTGTTTCATCCCTTTCTGTTCTGGTGAGGGCACAAGTACTCAAAATGACCAAGTCATTTCAGAACAAGATCAACAAATATCCTTCTCGCCAAAGCTCTCAGTCGCCAAACCACAGTCACTAGTTGAGGTTAATCCAGAACAATAGGACCAAACTCCCTCCTCGCCAAAGCACAAGCTCCAAGCGACTGAAGAAACACAGTTATTGTTCCCCGTCCAAGTAAGAATTTATCTACTTACTTTGCTCTGTATTTTATTAACTTTTAACTGGTCTTGACAACTCGTATTATTATTTTTTAGTCCAAAAACGTTCATTTGAACATCAATGAGATGACTCCTGCTTTACTAACAAGTCCAAAGGAACACATGAGCTCCCCAGGTCAGTATTCTGAACTCCTTGTAATGGCCGCCATGGATCAGCCTGTTAGTTCACTATGTGTTAATGATGAAGACCCTGAACCTTCAATCAAAGAAACTACTGCACCGTCTTCATCGCAAGGAGCTCCCTTTCAGGCACTCAAAACATAAGAAGCAGCAATAAAGTTGCAAGAACTTTATAGCAAACTGAGTACACTGAGCTCTCCTTCTGCAATCAAAATTGCCCTTCAAAACATTCTCTCTGGCAACCTGGACTCTCCTCAAGACATTTGACACGTTTGCGAACAGGTCAGGGAACTAAAGGCTATTGCCCCTGTAGAACTTACTCAACATATTCCTGACCTGGAGGAGAAATTATACCAACTCTTGAGCCAAAGTGAAGAACACCAACGCCTGACACTTGAGTCAGACCGTAAACAACAAGCAGTGGAAACATTGGTCCGCCAAGCTCAAGAAGAGAAAAAACAAATCCAGGTCGTTCTGAAGGATATGTCTACTCATGAGGAAGCTCTGGCAACCAAAAAGGCTAGACTAGCTATCCTTAAAGCTGAAGTGGCTGCCCCAAAGCTGAAGTAGATAGTATGGTTGCTGATACCTCTAAAGACCAAGCCACTGTGTGCCAACTCATAAGTGAAGGAGAAAGCCAAGCTCAACTATTGTAAGAAGCAACAGAAGAAGCTGCAGACGCTCTACAAACACTCAAAAATGCCTAGCTAGCTCTTGAATATGCCAAGGTATCCGTGAGGGGATAGACCCTTTAGTTAAAGTCATTGGGCTTCCAATTTTAAGCCCTTTTTTATTTGTTCCAAAATTCTTTAAGTATTTATTTTTTCAATCCAAATTTTGAAAAAAAAGGAGTGTGAATTGGGCCCAATAGCAAGACTGGGCCTCAGAATTAAGCCTTTTCAAAACTTGTTCAAATGGAACTAGCCTCATTTATAGGCTCTAACCGCTCGCTTGTTCTGACTATCCAACATTAAATGGAATTTAATTTCATGCTTGGAATCCGTATTGCGTCAAACAATCAAAACTTCAGAATACGTTTTACATGCCTTAAAAATCTTTCATTCATCATGCTCTCCTTTGTGGGTAGATAAACTGTGACTTGGCCCAATTCCAATTAGACGCGTGTCCTCTATTAACGGGTGTAATTACTCTGGTGAAGCCTTACCGCTGTGACACCTTTCTATAAAAGGTTTCCCCTTCCTTGTCTTGTGAACAACCTTCCATACTTCTTTGCGAGAATGAACTCCCATTTTGTGTTGTTTCTCTGGTTCTCCTACCTAAAGAAATCTCTAGATAAAACTTTCCATGTCGTGTTCTTTAGATAGCAATATCCACGTCCATACCTGGACTAGATAGCAATATCTACGTCCAGGCGTTGCCTTGGCTGACCCAACCTATGCTTCCACAAGTAGGGAAAGCCACAATCCCAAGGTTAAAAACCCCTCGTCTTCCTCATGTGCACCCGGTCAGTTTCAATATGCATAGAAACTGCAGGCCCTATAGACATGGCTGCACAGAAGGGGAAAGACATGGACCTCATCCCGGGGAAAAAGGCAACAAACACCAAGGTTAGTGTAAAAGGTCTTCTGATCTGATGAACTAGCTTCCTTGGCGTTTCAAATCCTCTCCATCTCACCGCTTGAGGTCGCATTCTCTTTTCAATGTATGCATATTTGATACGTGGACCCAAGGGCTGGATATTAACTGTTTGAGAATAGAGGATTTGGAGAAACAAAATGTATTTTATCTTTCTATTCTGTTGCTGATTTGTAGTTTGTTTCTCATATGGTATCAGAGCTTGAAGCCGCAAAACCTTTGTATTCTTCAGAATAATGTAATTTTCATTTAAAGCAAAGAGTTCCTTATGTAAACAAGAATTTTATTTTGATTAAAACTCAGATGTAGTTTGTACATAAATTTGGCCACAACAATTGGCTAACATGAACTCTCTCGTCTCAGAAGAAAAATTAAAATTAAAATTTGCCTCAAGTATAGGCTAAAATGATGTAAAATCCCTATTTGTTGCCCCTGCAGTTTACTCATGCGAGTGAAATGGGATGAGCATGAGTAAACTGGATTAAGCCACAATTGGAGGATCTTCATACTCCTAGACTGGTTGTATGAACTTCTTAAGGAAACGACCATTTATAGGATTAGCATGAATGGTGCCATCTCGATCTCGTAAACGAACTACTCCTTTACCCAAAAGTCGATCGACGATGTATGGTCCTTCCCATTTTTCTGACCACTTTCCTCAGCCTTCAGTCTTCTTGCCAACATGCAAAATGACTCGCCAGACCAGTTCTCCTTCTGCAAAACTCATGCCCCTAGTACATCGGTCATAGGCACGAGCCACCTTTCGTTTTTCGGCACATAGACTATCATAAGCTTGTATTATCTTCTCATCCAAGTCTTCATGCTCTTGCCACATTGCTTGTACTTTATCTTCACCGATCAGGCTATGTTCCATCACCCGTAAATATTGGACGTTGATTTCTAAAGGCAACACTGCATCATGGCCGAACATCAATGCATAAGGAGTGGTACCTGTGGGTGTCCTTTTACTTGTTCGATAAGCCCACAGAGTATTAAATAATTCTTCATGCCACAACCTGGCATTGCTCGCAAGCATCCGTTTAAGGATATGGATAATGATTTTATTGCTTGCTTCAGCTTGACCATTAGATTGGACATAGGATGGAGAAGAGTGTAGAAAATGTATTCCAAAATCCTTCATAAGCTCGTCTACATCTCCATACATGAATGCTGCCCCACGGTCTGAAACAAAACTCTCAGGAATCCCAAACCTACAAATGATGTCTTCAAATAAGAACTGGCGGATGGCCTTTGCTGATGATACCCTAAGAGGTCGAGTTTCGACCCATTTTATGAAGAAATCTGTAGCCATGATGATGAATTTGTGCCCATTAGATGAATGAGGATGAATCATTCCAATTAAGTCTAAAACCCACACTCGAGCTGGTCAAGGCTTGATTATAAGCTGTAATGGTATTCTGGGCATATGGTTGATTGGACCATGTTTCTGGCATTCTTCACAACCCTTAGCAAATGTGATGTAATCTCTGAGCATTCCTGGCCAATAAAAGCCATGTCTTCTTATTAACCATCTCATCTTAGGATCGGCCTGATGTGCCCCTGCTATTCCAAGATGGACTTCCCTCATTAATCGCTTTGCTTCACGTCCAAAGACACAACGTAAGAGTATGCCTTCCTCTCCTCGTCTATATAACTCATCATCCTTGAGTACATAGTTAGGAGCCAAAAAATGAATCCGCTTGTCTACCGGATCATTAGGATTCTGGAGGTAGGAAATAATATATTGTCTCCAATCCACATCAATGTGATCAAGTGTAGCAATGTACCACTCATTTTTATCTTCTTGGCGAGCAAGGAAAGATAGAAGGGTCCTTCGTTCGACCTTTAATATCCGTTCACGTACTCCATCTTGCAAGCTCACTCATGTTGCTAGTTGAGCCAACTCATTTGCTGCACAATTCCTCTCGCGAGGGATGTTGCTCAACTCCACCTCAGTAAACAACTTGAGTAAGTCACAGGCTCGCTTAGCATATGGTTCTAGTATTGGTCCAGCTTTATACTTGGTTTCAAGTTGTCGGATCACTAATTGGGAGTCTCCATATACATGCACATCAGTGATCTCCATATCTAATAGAAGTTCCAATCCAATGATTAAAGCTTCATATTCTGCTTGATTATTTGTGCATCGAAAGTCCAACCTGAAAGAATAAGAAAAAGTTTGGCCGCGTGGAGAGACTAATGCTACTCATGTCCCAGCCATAGTACTCGTGTCACACCCCCAAATCCGGAGCCAGTATTATACTGAAATATGGTGTAAAGATTTGTGATGTGAATAAGAAACCCAAATAATTTCAAAAATCAAGGTGTCTGAATAGTACATTTATTGAAAAGAGAAAGTGCTAATATTACAATACCGAAGTTTTTGAAAATAATAGTCATTACATTTATTCAATTCAAAATACAAGTAGAAAATAATTCGTTTATTTAGTAGGCGACGTATCCCATTTTCCCCAAGCATTCTACTCATCACCTGAAAAGGAGAAAGATGTAGTACCATGAGTCACACTGACCCAGTAAGTACAGCTTACAAGCATATACTAAATTATTTCTAAGAAACATCAAACTGAACAACCAATTCAAAAAGGTGAAATATTGAAACCGGTTATTCTTCCATACTTATACTTGCGTCTTTGTAATATATACAATTAGGTACATAATATATATACACATACTTGTATAACTTCACATCTACACATAAACACGACAATACTTCCGAAGTGAATTCTTTTAGATTAACTGGTAATTACTCAAAAGAAATCATGTGCTTAGTCTCACAACACCAATACACATATAAAGCCACAGCATTCTAAGGCCACCTGCCCAAGCATGTATACTCCTGGTTTGACACAATTCATTCCTTAGAGTATAATAGTGCACTATCTGTAAGGGACTAGGGCCCTTGGCTAACTCCCACAATAACAAAACAATTTATCAGCAATTCACTTAAGCACGAGTTAATTCGTACTATACACCCGACTTCACACTTCAACCATAACGATCACAACAAGTCTTTAATTAAGACTATGTATATAGATCATAGAGTATATATTTACATCATAATTTTGTAATGAATATATACGTAATAGAATTTGTAAAAGAAGAAAGATCAAACTTAAACGTATTTCATTAATTAACAATTTTGGTCCAAACGTTTCATTCGGCGGTAGTCCGCTCGAAATCCTCCATTTGTTCCAAATTATTTTTGAGAGTAAATAGATAGAGCGATTAAGTAGATAAACCTGAAATAAAAATTAGTTATCATTGGTTCAAAAGTTTCATTCGGCGGTAGTCCGTCTGAAATCCTCCATTAGTCCCAAATCAAACTTAAGATGTAAATAATGCGAGTAAGTAAATAAGAATAAATTACAAATGCAGAAAATAAATTATTAATCCTTGGACCAAAAGTATCATTCGGCGGTAGTCCGTCCGAAATCCTCCATTTGATCCGTTTTATAATTAATCCATATTATGTCCAAATCAAAGAAGTGAGTATACCATCTCGAAGTGTTTTTCGAGAGGAATTCAATGGTAATAATCACAAAGTTCGGTAGGGAGTTCTCAAGTCCAGAAACAAAAATGTTTAGCAACTGTACAGAAATGGTTACGCTCGTTATTAAGCTCATTTGCACGAATTAATTAGTTATTAATTATTAATCAATGACTTTCAAACTTTCCAGATTGATAGTTGAACTCCTAAGCTTCGTTTTGATATAAAGAACAGTAAATTTGGTTAAGAAATGAGTGAGATATGAATATTTTAAGTTAAGAGCACATTAAGAGGTTTCGAACATGATTAAGGACAAGATTAGTAAAACTTGTTTTAGCCATAACTTTCTCATTACTTAACCTTTTTAAGTGATTCAAAAGCCAAAGTTGAATAACTTTTTGTGTAGAATCTGAATATGTAAAAATATTTGACTAATTAAAACTTTAACAGAAACGAAAACAAATGCAGAAAATAAATTATTAATCCTTGGACCAAAAGTATCATTCGGCGGTAGTCCGTCCGAAATCCTCCATTTGATCCGTTTTATAATTAATCCATATTATGTCCAAATCAAAGAAGTGAGTATACCATCTCGAAGTGTTTTTCGAGAGGAATTCAATGATAATAATCACAAAGTTCGGTAGGGAGTTCTCAAGTCCAGAAACAAAAATGTTTAGCAACTGTCCAGAAATGGTTACGCTCGTTATTAAGCTCATTTGCACGAATTAATTAGTTATTAATTATTAATCAATAACTTTCAAACTTTCCAGATTGATATTTGAACTCCTAAGCTTCGTTTTGATATAAAGAACAGTAAATTTGGTTAAGAAATGAGTGAGATATGAATATTTCAAGTTAAGAGCACATTAAGAGGTTTTGAACATGATTAAGGAAAAGATTAGCAAAACTTGTTTTAGCCATAACTTTCTCATTACTTAACCTTTTTAAGTGATTCAAAAGTCAAAGTTGAATAAATTTTTGTGTAGAATCTGAATATGTAAAAATATTTGACTAATTAAAACTTTAACAAAAACAAAAATATTAAATTTACACTAAGGCTCATTATTTCTCTTTTATTCTTAGCCATGCACTTTGATGTAATCTTAAAGATAAAGAAGTATAGGAATGTACTCATGTACTTACTCAAGAATTTCAGTAGGTGATGGAGGTATTCGATTAACTCAAGTGACCCTCTTGAAGCAAATGAATTAACTACTAAAGTACTTGGAAGAAATGTAGTTTGGTGTGGGATTTTAGGGGAGTTGCATTGCAACTTTTGGGAGGACTTCAAATCAGTACGTAAGGGGAAGATTGAAGTGGTGCAAAAATCAGATTGAACTCAAGGGTGATTTATATAGACATGGGAGGAGACATGAGAAATAAATTCATAACTATTTTTGTAGACTTTTGTAGACAAGTTGACAATGGAATAGTTGGGCTACTAATTCTAGGGTTAAAAAAATGCACTTGTAAAAACAATAGTAATGTGGTTGGAAATCTGATTGAAATGTTGAAATGTTGAAATGTGATTATGTATGCATGTGAATGTAATATGTAATGTGATGTGTGAAAATGTATGGTTTTACTAATAAAGTGTAGTGTAGTGTAATATATATATATGTATATATATCAACCAATAATAATTAGCACCAAATTGATATATGAGCATGACCTCTAAAAGTATGAATTGCAATCTTAAAATACCGAGTTCGATTCAGAGAAGAGATTCGAATAAGGAAAATTTGGTCGTTTTGCTAAAATTCCATTTCCGAAAAATCGGCTAGTTGGAATTAGAGTTTCTTACCGTTTCTAACTGGAGTAAAAATATTTTTATTATTTTTACTAACCTATAAAATGGAATGTTTCACGATTCCAGCTCGTGGCCTCAAACCCAAGACCAGGGAGTACCTGACTTGAACTTGAGTATCCACTGGACTATTTGCCCCACTCCATTAATATTTCTCTAAACCTCGTTTTTATAAATTGTCTTCGCCGGACAATTATTTTATCGAATTTCTAAAACCTCTAAGGTCAAACTAAATTATGGTCATTTCTAAGTAATGAGTCATACGATAATCTAAACTATTAAACTAATTTTCGAGGTATTACAACTCGTACTTGACCTATCAAAGTAGAAACACCAAGGGGCCAAATCGATATGAACAAGGTCCAGTTCTGACCCCTCTTGAATATCCTTCATTGGATGATGGGCTAGAAAGTCAGCCACTGCTTGGCCTTTAACCGCCTTTTGGAGAACATATTGCAAAGAAATTTTTGACAAAGCCAGAATCCACTTCCCAATCCGTCCCCGAAGAATAGGTCTGGTCAACATGTACTTCATCAAATCTGTCTGTGCAATAACTCACGTGGTGAAGGAAAACATGTAGTGCCTCAATTTGCATCCTGAGAAATATAGAGCCAGGCACAATCTTTCCATTGGAGAGTATCTCGTTTCACACTCATTTAAGGTATGACTCAGATAGAAAATAGCACGTTCAGTTCCTGATATGTCGTCCTGAGCTAATAAACTTCCAATAGAAAGGTCAGTAGCTGAAATATACAGCTTAAGAGGAACCCCTGGCCTTGGAGGAACCAAATATGGTAAGTAGGTATTTTAACACCGTACTCTTAGGTTTAAATGGCTCCGCCAAAGATCACATCCGGCAAGAAGAAAGCCCAACTGGAGGCTGAAGATGAGATGCTCCGAATGTTGGCGGCCCAAGTCGGTTGGGTTCAACAGGAGGGCAACGACGCTCTCAATCCGGACGGATCATCTGGTCCGTCCGTAGAGCCCTCTGGGGAAATTCCCGCTCCCCCATTCATCTCGAGCGGTGATGACGTCGACCCCTTCCAATCTCCGACGCCCGGTACCCATTCAACGGGAAGTACTCAGGCGTCCTCCACCGCCGAATCAATCATGTACAGCGCCCGCCGTAGGCAAAGGAGGGCCCCCACTGACCCGGAACCGAAAAGGACTCGGGGTCTCGTTAAAGGGGGGAAAGCGGAGCGTATTTGCAAGGCGACCGGTAAAAAGATCGACTTGCCGTACGACGAATTCACCGGTGGCCCTCCCACAGCTCAACTAGCAAGTCTCTCGGCGCATGGGATATGGTCAATCATCCGTAACCGGGTTCGTATCACTGCCCCTACTTGGAAGGAGGCGCCAGATCATGAGAAGGCGAAAGTCTTCAAAGATCTTTCGGTACGTAATATGTTAAATTTAGTTATTATATAATATTGTTAATCTCGGTTCAAAATTTCATAATATATACGATTATAATTTTCTATTTATTTTTCATAGGAACAATTTGACGTGGATCCGACACCGGCTATGTTGAGGCATATCAATCAAACCGCCAACTCCATCTACAAAGATTGGAAGTACAGGCTCCATAAGTACTTCAAAGATGTCGGTCCCGTGCCTCCCCCGGTAGAGCTGCAAGGGGAGAGAGAAGATGAGTGGGAGTGGTTGTGTAACCACTTTGCCGATGAACAATTTAAGGTATTAATTTAATTTTTTTATTTCAATTAAAATAATTGAATTATTTAAATTGTAGTTATTCATTTTTTAATGATTTAATTATCTTGTGTAACAGAAATTCTCCGGTGTCAACAAAGCCAACCGGGGGAAGAAGGAGAAACACCATACTACCGGCGCCAAGCAGTTCATTCAAATTGCCAAGGAGCACAAGGATAAGGGTTCCAAACACCCTTTTATTGATGCAAGCGTAAGCGCGTACGTGACGCCAGGGCTCGATAATGAAGCGAGTCAATGCGGGGTAAGTGATATATATATATGTGTTTTTAATTATAGTAATTATTATTTAAATATGATTACAAAATTATAATAAATTAATTATAATTTTGTAGGCAAGGGCGATAGAGCGTGCGCATGAAGAGTTGGCCAACACTCAGCTTGCGTTCCCAGATGTGCCGCCGGAAGACCTGCCTCCTCTATCCTTAGAGAGCCAAATTGCAATCGCGGATGAGGTCTACGGTCGTAGAGCTGGCAAGGAGGTTAGGCACTTTGGGCCTAGGGTGGTACGAGATTTGTCGACGACCTCCGGCTCATCATCTACGGGAGGTTCGAGGCAGCGGAGAATGAGTCAGGCTGCGGCCGTCGAAGCAGCCATTCAAGAGGCTCGACTGGCACGAGAGGAGAATCGACGGACACAAGAGCAGAATGAGTCAATGCGGCAAAGACTTGACGAACAACAAGCACAAATAGCCCAACTCATCATGCTCATGAACCAAAATCGAGAAGTATGTCAACCTCCTCCGAACCCACACCCCGACGACAACGACCCGGCTGGAGGCGGAGGACTCGGCCCCGCATCTGCTCCTCCAGTGTATTAGCTAGCACGTAGTATATTATCTCGTTTCTTTACGCATTCCGAACAATATTTTAATTTTTAATTTATGGGTTTTTTCGTATGTACAAATTAATTTACTTTGATTATTTAATAATTATATATATAAGTTATTAATTTTAATATTCAAAATTTAGTTTATTTATTTAATATTAGCATTTTTCATTATTTAAATTAAAATAATAATAAATTAAATTAATAATATTTAATTTCAATTTATTTTTTTTTAAAAATAAAATATTCACTTGGACGACGGAGACTTTGTGTTTCCGTCGTCCAGGTGAACACCTAGGCCACGGACATTGGTACCATTATCCGTGGCCCAGGTGTTCACCTGGACGACGGAAACACAAAGTCTCCGTCGTCCAGGTGAACACCTGGGCCACGGATAATGGTACCAATGTCCGTGGCCCAGGTGTTCACCTGGACGACGGAGACTTTGTGTTTCCGTCGTCCAGGTGAGCATCTGGGCCACGGACATTGCTACCATTATCCGTGGCCCAGGTGTTCACCTGGACGACGGAAACACTAAGTCTCCGTCGTCCAGGTGAACACCTGGGCCACGGATATTATCCGTGGCCCAGGTGTTCACCTGGACGACGGAGACTTTGTGTTTCCGTCGTCCAGGTGAGAACCTGGGCCACGGATAATTTCCGAGGTCCAAGTTCACTTGGACGACGGAAACACTAAGTCTCCGTCGTCCAGGTTCTTGGACGACAGCACTTGGAGCACGGACCTTGGACGACGGAGTGTCCGTCGTCCAAGTACTTAGACGACGGAAAACTGCACTTAGACGACGGAAATGGTCCGTGGTCTAAGTGCAGTTTTCTTGTAGTGGCGGCCTTTGTTGTCAATGCCACATACCTCCAGTGGTCTAAAGTCACTGTGGTAAAAGCTAGCTTCTAAAGAATTAGCAGAAATAGAATACGGACGAGGATCAGCATCAACAATTTCTGCTTCACCAGACTCCATATTCCAGAGTAACATCTGCTGATGGAGGGACGAATGTACACAATAGCTCCTGTGGATCCAGTCACGCCCCAGAATTGCACTGTATAGAGCTGTGCACTCTGGTAAAAAGAATGTATATGTACCGGTGGCTAGACCGATATGTACCTACAAAAAAGACAATGTCTAAAGTCTTGGAAATGCTACCCTAAAAATTTCTAACGTTTAGTGTGGTCTCTTGGATAGCAGACTTGGGAATCCCTAATAAGGCCATTGCTTTGACTATGATGATGTTCACTGCTACCCCTGAATCCACTAATAGTTTGTTTAATTGAATCCCCTGGATATATCCCGTGACATATAACGGTTGCATGTGCATGGCCATGTCTATAGTAGGCTTGGCGAACATCATTTGTCCCTTTGTTGATGATGAATCAAATGTTGGTGTCTTGGCGAGTGCTAAATTATCTTTCAATATTGGTTCATCTTCTGGCACTACCAAGTTGTTAACGCTTTCGCTTGTGATCGATTTATCCATCGATACCGGTGGAGGTAAAGCATATTTAGAGGACAGAATAAACACCATGTTAACAGTGATATCTACCTCCTTGATGTATTCTTCAGCTTCTTCATCTTCACCTTCACCTTCACTGTAATCCAACAACTGCTCATCATCTTCACAGTCGTTACACTCAGCATGTTCTTCCTCGGAGTCCAAAGTTGTAATGACCTCGAGAGGAGCAACCTGTTGCAATTGGTCCTCAGGTATAGGATCCATGGCTGCTGGCATGAGTAGTGCTAGATTTTGCTCCTTGGGATGGGAAATAGTTTGACGGACCTTCTTTTGTTCTTCTATAATTAAAGGTCTCGGTCTCCATTGCAAGACCTTGGTCTCGCTTGGAGTGTTTTTCTTTTGAATGTGTTTCCCCTCCTTTGGAGGTGTATGTAGCCCCACTGTTTCCATCGCTTCATCATCGAAAGTGAGACGTCTTCTCACTGGCTTTCGTTTCATGATTTCACGATGATCCTCAGGAATAGGTTCAGGCTGTTTTCCTTTAGACCCTAACTCTGGGTTACGGTCAAAGACACTTGGGCGTTGTGCTCTCACTTTGGGCTCGCGAGACTTCTTCCCGAAAACCACTAAGGGGTTTGCTGCAAGGGCATTCATTCGCCTTTGCAGTGTTTTTGGAGAACACACTAGTTCTTCTTCTTTGAGCAAGCCTGCTTCATAAGCCTCTAATTCTCTTTTGGCTTCTCCAAAGCGTCTCTGAAGATTTCTTCTTCTACTTGGAGTCAACTCGATAGTCTTTCCCTTCTCCCTCACGTACCACACATTCTCTTTTGTGATATTTCTTGAGGCTGGAGGAACATATGGTCTGGCGAGCGTGTCAGCAACTTCTGATTCAGATTTCTTGGCTTCACTAACCATTTCTGTTGCTCGCGAGCGATTGGGAGCTGTGGAATCCCTTTGTCTTGCTCGCTATGGGTTATAGGGCTGATGATCTGTTTGTGAAAATAACTCTAGGAAGAACTTAGCTGCGTTAGCCAATTCTTCATAGGAAATCTTTAACCCGCTTCTAAGTTTGCAATGAGCACAAAGGGCTACTGGCGACTCTGCTTTTTAATCCACTTTTTCTTTTCCTTTAATTGAATTTTTCGTTTGCTTGCTTGGTGGACTTTTGCCAGTAGTTTGATCACTGTTGGTTTGTTTTCGTTTTTTTGTTTTGTCTCTTGCTATCTCCAACATCCCAACTGCCAAAGATATGTCGGTCGCCAAGCTTGGCGAGGGCCCTTGATCTATCATCATTTCTTCCTCGTCAATCCACTACTGTATCCTGAATTTCAAATCATGACAAGCACTCGTGGAATGGTGACCCCATCGATGATGGTACCGCAGTAAAGTAGACCCCTGACATCCTCAGGATGTGGGTCCGGCGTTCCCTAATTATCAGGAATTGTTGCTATCCCTACTAGGATTAAATCTTCAAATATTTTCTCTCGCTTAGACGCATCATAAGTAATCTCAGCCCGCTTAGGTCGGACAAATGCTATATTGCGTCTAGGCCTCCTCCTTGACCTCTTCCTTCTGTAGGTCTGTTCAGATTCCTTACAAACGGAAACGGTGTCGATGGAAGAAACTGTTGTACGGTGAGATGGTGATGTTCTGTGATGATACTATGGATTCCATTCCACCACTCCCTGGTAGTCAACTTTAATCATTTCCCAGTTGATCAACCCTTGAATCTTGACTCTCAAGGTCGAACACTTTGCTGTTTAATGACCAAACTAGTTGTGAAATCTGCAGAAATGTTGAGCCAGACCCTCATATCATAAATGTCTGAGTTCAAATACCCGGTAATAAGAGACCAAGCCCATGTCATGTAACCTGTCTAACATATCCTCTAACTTGTCATAGTTGAAAGAATATCCCACAAAGACAGGTAGATCCCAGTCTTCCACACCTCCAACACAGTTATCGGGTGATGACCACTCGACATCAATCATATTAACATGAGGTGGGGGAAAGGCCTAGAATCAACTAATGCAGCTGCCTTGGACGTTTCCTCTAGCTCTAGTCTTCCTTCGTTGATCCATTTCTGGACCTGATCTTTTAGCTTGATGCAGTCCTTTGTAATGTGGTTCCATGCTCCATGGAACTTGCAATATTTTTTACCTTTTAACTGCTCAGCCATAGGGAGAGGTCCAAAATCTGCTTTGATAGCTCACATGCTATATAGCTCGTCCAAGATCTCATGAGCCATATTGGCATCATAAATGTATGTTTCGAACTCTGGCTTAGTAAAAGCCACTGTCGAAAGCTTGATTGAACCCTTATTCTTCTGAATCTTGCGGGGCTTTAAAACTTTGTTTGTCGATAAATCCACAGCTCCCACTTGCTCGCCATCAGAGTCCGACTCTTGGCCGTCTATATCTTCTATATAAGCCACAGTTTTTGGATTTGGTCTATTATAAAACCTAGCATTATACGTTCCCTTAGACGCATTTTACTATTATCTCTTTCTTGCATGGTATTGTAAGCTTTAGTCACAGCCGTGATAAGCTCATTTAAGGAAAAGTACTTGCTATTTAAGAACAGTTGGTGGTACGTATCCTCCAAACCATTCTTGGCCGTCTCTACCACCTCTTCTTTACCGAGTGGAGTCTTGCATAGATTATATTCTGATCGGAAACGGTGTAGGAAGGTGACTAGACTTTATGTCGCTGATTGGCTCAAGGAAGCCAGCTTTCCAACACTGGTTTCAGGTCTAACCGTTCCAAAGTGGTCTATGAATAAAGCCTCCATATCCTTCCACTCATTGACCGAACCTTTTTCTAATCTCGTATACCATACAAGGGCCGATCCTGACAAGGATGATCCAAAGACTCTTAATTTGAGTCCCTTGTTATCGGCATACTGCCCCAATTGCAGCGTGAAGTAAGCTAAGTGTGTTGCCACGTTAGAATCATCGTCTCCAGAGAAAGTCTGGAATGTCTGATGCCAGTAGAACTTTTGCCATTGCCAAGCATCAGGATCATCCTTCTACGGTGTCTCATATGTATCATATATCTTGGCCAGATGTATGTCGCAATCGTTTAAGTACCTGTTTAACCATTGCTCCCAAGCAGGAGGGAAAGACTTCGCTTGCCTAGTCTTTCTTGCTAGGTCAGATAAGGATTTAGTTAGAGACATAATGTTCTTATCTGTCCTTTGAGACAGTGTCGCCGCATGTCGGCGGTATTCATCCAAATTTGTTCCCAAGTGTTGGATGATGTCTATCCGTAGTTTATCATGACCTTCCACGAGACTCGTTACCTGGGCTCCTATAGCCTCTCTCTCCTCCCGATCTCTGTTGAATTCTACCCGTATCAATTGGATTTCGGCTAATGCCGTGTCTAGTAAGTTGCTTTGGGTAGTGAGAAGAGTTGCTTGTCGCTCGATCCGTTCATCGAGAGCCGTATAGTAACTACTCTGATGTTCGTCACGCCTAGCTGCGTAAGCTAGGTACTCTGGGAACGTAAGTTTCGTTATATCCGCGTCACTTAAAGATTTAAACGACATGGTCGAATTAAAGTCTTTAAGCGAAGATGATGTCAACCGCTTGATCACTCAATGAACGACACCGAGTAGATGTGTGTTCACGGTAAGCCGGTTGTGGGTGCTTACGACACTGAGGGTAATTCCTTCGGTAAGGATCCCCTATTGTCACTTAGAGATACAAAGAGGTCCCACTGGGCGTGCCAAAATGGTCAACGCTAAAATATCTCCCGCGGAGAGATCCTTCCGCGAAGCAGTCTCTTTTATTGGCTTCGGATAGTTTGACTGCAGACATCGGTTTATCCGGTATGTGCTTCATATGCTGCCGTGCCACCGTTCTTCAACAGAATATAGAATGTAAATATGCCTGACTTCTTGATAAGCGATTAAGACAAGGAGAGCACCAACCCTGTCTGAATAGGTCCTTCTCGCCAAGTAATCTAGGACTTTTTATATCTGTCTCTTGCAGAGCCTTCGAAATCGATACCTCACACTCCCTCATCAATGCAAAGCAGAGCAATCTCTCTGACGATGTGTTGAGAACACTACCTCCTTTGGATATCCAAACTCTCACTCGATAGGTGATAAGCCCTTCAATCGTTCAGTCGCTATATATTGCTTCCTTCTGATTGCAATACTCTCACTCGATAGGTGACAAACACTTTGATCTGCTGGTTGCAAAGAAATAGAATCTCTTGACGAGATGACTAGGTGTACTTGCATATGGCAAATGTTGTATGTTTGATCAGGGACCTTTTCTACAAAGCTCTTACTTTCCTTATATAATGCTCAGTAGTTGTCTTTCAATTTACTTGAACTTCTTCTGCTCTTGCTCTTTGAACTTCAATATAACTCTAACACTAGCATACGGGTTTATATCCTTATAGAGCTTCAATGCTATCACAACTCCTTTAATAAAGAAACCTATCTGAAACAGAAAAGGTATGATAGACATCCAAACCGCATGGAATCAGCTCATGAATTACAGTTCTAATCGAACTCTATCTCTCACACTTGGCCGCTCGTCAAGCTCTTATAAAGTATGAGCCGCTCGCCAAGACTTCAGCCATCTTGGGGGGCCGCTCGCCAAGACTTCAGTCATTCAAGCCTAATATAAAATATTTATTTCAGGTCCAAACAGCATCTTACCCTACAAAACCACTCAATGTATGCCAGTATACGCTGCAGATCGAATACCTTTTGTCTTTGACAATACAAACATCTTGTACACGTACGGCCGTACCTCTATGGCGAGTGGATGAGCCTTTATGCTGAATGTATGAATCCCTACGCCAAGTGGGTGAATCTCTATCCTAAATGGATGATTGTGACTGTGATCTATCCCCCTCCCTGTACCTTGGAGGTGAGTGATGGGACTTTAGGGATGCAGATATGTGTTTCACGGTAGAACTGATTTTACGCAGATCGAGGCTCTTGCTGAATGCCATGCTTGGAAGCACAAGTTTGTCAGGCAGGAGATACTCTTTTGTGCACATCCGACTTATCAGATGAAAAGGAAATTTTCGGTCATGCGATCGGGATTCATGTGATGGGTGTGGAAAACCTTGTCGAGAAGATATATCCTTATGACCATAGGGCGAGTTAAGTGGTGAAGGAGAGCCTTCGGGTGAAATTGAAATTTGTTTCCTAGTACGTCATCGGTGATACTGATTCCCTAGCTGTTCATTATCCACCCAGTGGATTTTAGGAGAAGATAATGACTGCCCTGATTGAACATCACTAAATTCCCATTTCGTTTCTAGAATGGACGATGCGACTAACTAATCTGGTGACTTCTCTGATCGAGCAGATATTCCTTGCTATAGGTGGCCTAACCGAGTCAGAATTTCCGGCTCCCAGCTTCAAATTTTCTATCCGAAAATGCTCCTAATTAGGAGAATCTTCAGCTCCTCTTTCATTATCCACAATAACAAAATTACTGCCATGCAACTCGATCATCCATCTCACCTTGGTCAAGATTAGTACCATCGAATATCGACAGATTCCTCTTTTGATCAAGTTCCAAATTAGTTTCTATGGCGCTGTCATGATCGTATTTAATCTGCAGAGAGTAATACTTTTTCAGACAACATTCTGATACTTGATATCTGAATTCATGTGGTCATCGAGCGAGAAATCTGATGCTCATGTTGGTTCAGATTCTCGTAGGAATCATCCCTTCTATCAAAGCTTTTTTCATCCACATATTCATGAAAAACTTCGATGCCATCGACTGTGAATTTAATGTCTGGATCTTTGTACAGCATCGAATCATCATTTCCACGACAATCATCCATATTGTTGGTTGAACTTTTTTGGAAATACCCATATCCCTGCAATTTGTTCAATCTAAATACGTGACTAACACTACTGCATAGAATCTTACAGCCACAAATCAAATCATATTGGAGTTCCAAATCCAAAAATTCTAGTAATACCACAACCATAACTTGCATAGAGATGCCTTATTCATCTATATTATGAAATCAGATATATTACTGATTAAGCACATATTAGAACAAAACAGTAATAGTAATAATTTGAACTTGTGCTAAAATGTAATGTATCATTTTAAAAACCTTAAACTTGCAATATAATCGAAAACAGCATTGCTTTGTTAACGAATATGTGTTCCAAGTAAGAAAAATTGGTGCGACCTAATGTCTACCTCTTAAGTTCACACCTCAATTCAAAAAAGATGATAAAGATATTGCCATTGTTCATTAGTTTCTTGCATATGTTTATATGTTAGACTTTATAAGAATAAGCAAGCATTTGATGTATCTTGAAAGATGGCTTCCTCAGTTCCTCATAAGAATGAAGATGCTAAACATGATAATGACATTTGTTTGGGCCTGAAATAAATATTTCATATTGGGTTTGAAAGACTAAAGTCTTAGCGAGCGGCATAGGGTGAGCTGAAGTCTTAGCAAGTGGCCCAGATAAAATAAGAGCTTGGCGAGCGGTCAAGTGAGAAACAGAGTCCATTTCCAGATCAACTTAGGATTGTGGATTGAGATTATGGATAGCTGATTCATGCGGCTTAATGTTTATCATACATTTTCTATTTCAGATAGGTTTCTTCTAGGTGAAGGAGTTGTGATAGCATTAGAACTATATAAAGGAAACAACCCATATGCTGGATGGTATTAGAGTTATATTGAGATTCAAAGAGCAAGAGCAGAAGAAGTTCAAGAGAATTGAAAGACAACTACTGAGCATTATATAAAGAGAATACGAGCATTGTTGAAAGGTCCCCGATCAAATACAAAACATTTGCTATACGCAAGTACACCTAGACATCTCGTCAAGAGATTCTATTTCTTTGCAACCAGCTGATCAAAGTGCTTGTCACCTATCGAGTGAGAGTATTGCGATCTAAGGAAGTAGAGCGACTGGAAGGTTGAAGGGCTTGTCACGTAACGAGTGAGAGTTCTGATATCCAATTAAGCAGTGTTCTCAACACATCGTCATAAAGATTGTCTGCTTTGCATTGATTAAAGGAGTGTGAGGTATCGATTTCTGGGGCTCTGCTAGAGACACATATCTGAAGTCCTATGTGCAAGCAATGTGGCAGGAGCATGGAGACTTGGATGAGAAGAGAATACAAGCATATAACAGTCTGTGTCCTGAAAAACGAAATGTGGCTCGTGCCTACGACCGATGCACTCGATGCATGAGTTTTGCAGAAGGAGAATTGGTTTGGCGAGTCATTTTGCCTGTTGGCGAGAAGACTGAAGGCCAAAGAAAATGGTCAGAAAAATGGGAAGGACCATACATTGTCGATTGACTTTTTGGTAAAGGAGCAGTTCGTCTAAGAGATCGAGATGGAATCATTCACGCTAATCCTATCAATGGTCGTTTCCTTAAGAAGTTCATACAACCGGTTTGGGAGTATGAAGACCCTCCAACTGTGGCTTAATCCAGTTTATTCATGCTCATCCCATTTTACTCGCATGAGTAAACTGCAGGGGGAACACACAGGGATTATTTACATCATAACCTATACTTGGGGCTAAATCTTTAGTTTCGGCCTATATTGGAGGCCAAATTTTACTTTTTGTTTTTCTTCTAAGTCAAGAGAGTTCATGTTAGCAAAATCACTGTGGCCAAAGATATGTACAAACTACATCTGAGTTTATCAATATAAATTTATTGTTTACATAAGGAACTCTTTGCTTTAAACGGAAATATTACACTATTCAGAATAATACAAAGGCTTTGTGACATTAAGCTCTGATACCATATGAGAAACAAACTACAATCAGCAACAGAACAGAAAGATAAATACAGTTTGTTTTTCCAAATCCTTAAACAGTTGATAACCAGTCCTTGGGTCTACATGTGAAATATGCACACATTGAAAAGAGAATGCGACCTCAAGCGACGAGAAAGAGAGGATTTGAAACACCAAGGAAGCTAGTTCAACAGATCAGAAGACCATTTAAACTAGACTTGGCGTTTGTTGCCTTTTCCCAGTTGAAGTCCATGTCTTTCCTCTTCAGTGCAGCCATGTCCATTGAGCTTGCAGCCTCAATGCATATGGATACTGAGCGGGTGCCTGAGAGGAAGACGAGGTGGTTTCAACCTCGGGATTGTGGCTTCATCATCCTGTGGAAACACAGGTTGAGTCGGCCGAGGCAACACCTGGACGTAGATATTGCTATCTAGTCCAGGTTTGGACGTGGATATTGCTATCTAAAGTCTACAATATGGAAGATTTTATCTGGAGGATTCTTTAGATAGAAGAACCAGAGCAAACATACAAAAGGGGAATTCATTCTCACAAGGAAGTTTGGAAGGTTGATCACAAGACAGTGAAGATGAGACATTTTATAGAAAGGAGTCATAGCGGTAAAGCTTCGCGAGAGTAAATACACCCGTTAATAGAGGACACGCGTCTATTGGGAATTGGGCCATGTTGCGGTTTATCTACCCCCGGAGGAGAGCATGATGAATGAAAGATTTTTGGGGCAGGTAAAACAAATTTTGAAGATTTGATGGTTGACGCGATACGGATTCCAAGCTTAGAATTAAATTCCATTTAATCCGGATTATCGGGACAGGCGAGCGGTTAAAGTCTATAAATGAGACTAATCCCATTCGAATAAGTTCTTGGAATGCTTGATTCTGAGGCCCAGTCTTGGTGTCTAAGGCCCAATTGACACATTGCTTCCAAAATTTGGAGTGAACAATTAAATTCTTAAGAATTTTGGAATACAAAAAAAATGGGCTTAAAATCTGTGGCCCAATGATTACAACAAGAGGGTTTTTTCCCTCAGGGATGCCTTTGCGATTTCAAGAGCTGTTTGAATGCTTGTAGAGCGCTTGTGGCTTCTTCTTTTGCATCCTACAATAGTTGAGCTTTGTTCTCTCCTTCAATCATGAATTGGCGCACAAAGGCTTGATTTCTAGAGGTATCAGCACGCAGACCATCTACTTCAGCTCGAAGGGCAGCCACTTTAGCTTCAAGGATAGCTAGTTTAGCTTCTTTGGTTGCCAAAGTTTCTTGATGAGTCGACGTGTCCTTCAGAAGGGCCTGGATTCGTTTATTCTCTTCTTGAGTCTGGCGAACCAACGTCTCCACCGCTTCTTTTTTATACTCTGCCTCGAGTTTTAGGCGTTAGTGGGCTTCACTTTGACTCAAGAGTTGATAAAGTTTTTCCTCAAGGTTAGGTATATGATGGATGAATTCTACAGGGGCATTAGCCTTTAGATCCCTGACTTATTCGTGAGTGCGTTTGAAGTCTTGAGGAGAGTCCAGGTTGCCAGAAAGAATGTTCTGAAGGCCGACATCAATAACAGAAGGAGAGCTCAGTGCACTCAACTTAGTATAAATTCCTTGCAACATTATTGCTTCTTCTTGTGGTTGGAGTGCCTGAGAGGGAGGTCATTGTGATGAAGACGGTGCAGTAGTTTCTTCAGTTACAGTTTCAGGGTTTTCATCACTGATACATAGAGAACTAGGAGGCTGATCCATAGCGGCCATTTCGGGAAATTCAGAAGATTGGAATTGGCCTTGCAAGCTCATTTTTTCCTTTAGACTTGTTGGTAAATCAGGAACCATCTCACCGATTTCCAAAGGAATGTTTTTGGACTGAAAAAGTAGTAATACAAGATGTCAGGGCCAGTTGGAAGGAAATAAAATACGGAACGGAGTAAGAAAATAAAATGCTTACTTGGATGGGGAGCATCTGCTGTGTTTCTTCAGTCACTTGAAGCTTACACTTTGGCAAAGGAGGAGCTTGGTCTCTTAATTCTGGAATAACCTCAACCAATGACTGTGGTTTAGCGACTTGAAGCTCTGGCGGGGAAGAAATTTGATTTTCGTGCTCTAAAATGACTTGGTCATTTTGAGCACTTGTGCCCTCGTTAGGTGAGGAAGGAATAAAGCAAGATTGAAACTCAATCTGTAGGCGCCGGAACAGGATAGCAATATCAGTTGGCTTGTTCTTTTCTTCTTCCTCGAGTTCCTTCATGATGATTCCAGCCAGAAACTTGGCTATGAAGTCTTTGCAGCACTCTTTGGGACGTTGTTGATGACTTCCAGTCCTGTATCATGATCTTCAGTTCCATACACCATGCTGGAATCATCAAACTTTAAGATATAGGCTTTGCAGCATCCCTCGAAAAGCCTTTCCCCGAGTGAGTCTATAATATAGTAGGCTTCGTCTTCAACTTTGAGGACGAAGAAGTGATCATTCCAACTCACTATATACACCTTAGGCTTGGTGATCTTGCTGATTTGCTCTCATATCATATCACACGATGCAAGACCATCCAAGGCTGCAAACCTCTCTGGGTTGAAGTACCCAACGAAGGATTCATCAGATGAAGTCTTCAAGGGTCTGATGTTAGCCTTCAAAATAACCTCGAGATCATAATGTTGATCCGGGTAGGAGCTGGCGAGGGTCTCGTCTTTACACAGTTTCTGCCACTCCGAAGAACCTTAGACAAGGAGGTCATCAAACTCGGAAACCGTGGGCATGCTGTTTGGATTTGCACATAGCCAGTGTGCAATGGTGAAAACCAGTACGGAGCAGGTACTTGCCCCGGAGACTTTGTCACTCCGTTGATCAAAGGTGGCATGGAAGACGTGAGCTTGAAGCTTGGCTTGTCTGTCCCTGCTAGTGATCTCTGTAGCTGTCCAGATGCCACTTGGAGGCTCTTCAGGCTTAGAGTGGATCTTCCTGCGCTTATGAGACTATCAAAAGATCGGGTCAGCTATGTTTCAGTGAAAAAATTGAAAGATATTTGTTCTAGGTAAAATAATTTGCAATACTTACCGATTTCCCAGAAGGATTGGACATTTTCTTCTTAAAGGATTGCATGGCAACAGTCACGTCTAGTTTTAGGTCGTGCTATTTTTAAGAAGGAAGGGTTAGCCAGATATAATATGAGAAATTGCTAATACATGTGGCACTTTTAGATGTAAGGAGTACACCTGTGGCCAGGGAGTTTTACTTGTGTTCTTGTATGATTTCCCAATAACCGCCAAATCTTCTTCATTCGAAAACCTTTTGCCAAAGTCATAAAAGATGGTGGCAAAATGGGCAAGCGATCCCTTGTGTCGTACATCATCTCAAAGTTGGGAGCGCCAGACTTGGTACGACTTAGTGACTGCTTGAGAAATCACAAGTGGCTTCGTCAAAACAGGAATTACCACTGTTGGAAAGCCAAAGTGTTCATCCTGCACCTATGTTGCTGTAGGATGGCTTGTCTCTCACCGAAGGGTATACTTGTTCATAGAACAAGCGAGAGGCATAGGAGCATCTTGAGTGAGCCCAAGTTGTCTTGAGAAATGGTTTGGAGCATAGAGCTCATACTCGGGGCTCGCAGAATCTGGGACTGGCAGGTCCTTGCAGGTGTGACATTGAAGGAAAAAGTTCCTCGCAGGGTTGTCTTGCTCTGGCGAGGGCATAAATCCACTCGTGAGGATGCCAGGATGACGACGATTCAAAATCACTTCAACTGCTACAGTTGGAAAATCTTTACGCGAGCAGAGATAGTTGAAGAAAACTAGATATGACCACGCTCTAGTCCTAGCAGGTGCAGACACCAAGGTTTGGCCCAACAGCTTGTGATCTTCAAAAGGGGGAGCTGTTACAGGGCAGAAGAAAGGAAAGTACATCCGCAACCAGAGCTCTACCATCCAGAATGGCCCTGGTTGATTAAGGTCGAGCTTTGAAAGAACAACTCGCCTCATACCATAGTAGATGTAGGCGAGAACGGACTCAACTAAGCCTAGTTGTTCACAACTGAAGAGGCGTTCAGCAAGGTTGGTCTAGCATCTGTTGACCTTTGCAGAAGAAGGACAAAAGATGTACTTTGATAGCCAATATTCTAAAAAGGCTATGCCTCCTTGGTCGTGTCTTTCTCCTCCTGTGCGAAATGTTTAACCCAGGAAGAGTATGAGGAAGGACGATTGAGGGAGGCTTGAACTGGTGTCCCGGTTTGGTGATTATGTGACCAAGAGTTTTCAAATGCTGGAACTCCAAAAAGGATATATAAATCAAGGATAGTAATGCTCACATCACCACAGGGAAGACGGAAGCAGTTGGTGGTGTAATCCCAGAAGCAGTTGGTGGTGCAATCCCAAAAGCACATGGCTGTGGCGAACGGTGCTCTGTTGCCACCAGCTGGGAGTGAAAAGCACAATTCGATGAGTTGGGTGATTCCAACCGCTTCCCATCGATCGATATCTTGTCCGCGACGGTGCCGATACCAAGCGAGATCCTCTACGTTTGGGTGCGGCAACTTCCCAATTAAACAAATGGTATCTTTGTTTATCCATTCTTTGGGTTCTGCCTTGGGATGTTCTTGGACTATCAAGGCTAAATTGCAAATGGGTTGGCGGAGAAGATTGAAAAGCTCTACATTGATTGGAACATCCAGAAAGGGACTAAGTCGGCCAGTGCCTTCGTTTGGGTCTACGGTTAGAGAGATGATTGCCTCTGGGTTCTGTCGTCTGGCGACGGCCTTGAGGTATCTGGAGAATTTCTCGGCGTTACACTCTGAGTAGGGAATACAAATGTCTTTACGTGAAGGCATGTTTTAATCGGAATGGATGAACGGCGGCGAGAATGAAAGGTCTTAGCTTTTGACTAAGGAGGTTGAAAGTGCAGGATCAAGGCAAGTGAGAAAGTCTCGTTGGGGAATGAGATTTTGTTGATATGGACTGGTGCTTTTATATTACGTCAGTCGAGTGACGCAATTTTTTAGAGGAGTTGTGTAACGTGGCACTTACGTGTGATGTTACCGTTTGGTTTAACAACGCGTCGTTCGGGTAATATTCAAGTCTTTTTGCTTGCATAGGTAATTTAAGCTTAAGACTTGAGGGGCAATGTTTGGGCCTGAAATAAATATTTCATATTGGGCTTGAAAATCTGAAGTCTTGGCGAGCGTCCCAGGGTGAGCTGAAGTCTTGGCAAGCGGCCCAGATAAAATAAGAGCTTGGCGAGCGGTCAAGTGAGAAACAGAGTCCGTTTCCAGATCAACTTAGGATTGTGGATTGGGATTACGGATAGCTGATTCATGCGGCTTGATGTCTATCATACATTTTCTATTTCAGATAGATTTCTTCTAGGTGAAGGAGTTGTGATAGCATTAGAACTATATAAAGGAAACAACCCGTATGCTGGATGGTGTTAGAGTTATAATGAGATTCAAAGAGCAAGAGCAGAATAAGTTCAAGAGAATTGAAAGACTACTACTGAACATTATATAAAGAGAATACGAGCATTGTTGAAAAGGTCCCCGATCAAATACAAAACATTTGCTATACGCAAGTACACCTAGACATCTCGTCAAGAGATTCTATTTCTTTGCAACCAGCCGATCAAAGTGCTTGTCACCTATCGAGTGAGAGTATTGTGATCTAAAGAAGCATAACGACTGGAAGGTTGAAGGGTTTGTCACGTAACGAGTGAGAGTTCTGATATCCAAGGAAGCAGTGTTCTCAACACATCGTCATAGAGATTGCTCTGCTTTGCATTGATTAAGGGAGTGTGAGGTATCGATTTCTGGGGCTCTGTTAGAGACACATAGCCGAAGTCCTAGGTTACTAGGCGAGAAGCACATATTCAGGCAAGGTTGGTGCTCTCCTTGTCTTAATCGCTTATCAAGAAGTCAGGCAGCTTTAGTTCTATATTCCGTTGAGAGATGGTGGCACGCCAGCATACGAAGCACATACAAGATAAACCGATACCTACGGTCAAACTATCCAAAGTCAACAAAAGAGAATGCTTTGCTGAAGAATCTCTCTGCGGGATATATTTTAGCGTCAAACAACATTGATATGGAACAATTAAAAAATGAAGCCACATGAGCATCAGAACGTTTCAAATGTGACCGTAAAGCAGTTGGAATGTATTTGACAAGCAGGAAAAATTAAAAAGAAAATTCACAAAAAGAATTTATGACAGTCTTGATCTTTGTACTCTAGGAAAAACCACAAGTTCCGGATTATGCAACAAAAACTGGAATATAAAGCTCAAGGCTTATATCATCGATCTTAATTACCAAAAGTACAACATCGATCTTAACTACCAAAAGTTTAATTCTTAACAATAAACTGGAATATCCTTAAAAAAAATTAAATCATATGAACCATGGACAAGGCATGCAAAAAAAGATTAAGAAAATAAGTTGATTGTTGTTTTATTCAAAAAAGAGAAAATTATGTGATTTACGTGAGAGTGTGGAGTACCTCAATCAGATTTTCTGACTTGAGTCTCGCAGATTGAGCTTGACGAGAGTCAGAGACAGAGAGAGAAAGACTTCAATAGAATCATGGTCATTAAAGAATTGACTTTCAGGTTTTGTGGGCTAACATAGCCAAACAGCCCAATAGACTGCACATGTCAATGTTATCAAGTCATAAACGGGCCGGGCAGGGGTCTACCAAAACTTGGGCTGGATATGCATCAAGGGACATGACGGGATGAAAATTAAAATTTTCAATATTCTGTCTTGTCTTGATCTGTTCCATTTTTCATGACAGAATCAGGTCTTGATTTTGAAATCTCAATAGACTCATCCGTCCAGCATAATATATTTTATTATTTGTTTTATTAAGAATTGACATTAAATTATCAAGTAATTAGCAATATTCAAACCAAAAAAAATAAAATTACCTTAAAATGATCAAAGTATTACACTACTTCTAATATGAACTAAATGTACCAATTAAATATGAAATAATTGTTTGTAGTTTGACTGCTTTTAATTAAACATTAAGTAAAACGGTATTACTTTGTGTACTTTGTAAACTTCTAAATTTTATCAAATTATATTTATTTTATATTGAACCCAAATTTTGATTCGTTCCGTCTCATTCGATTTTTTGTTGTTAAATACTCTATTAAATATTTATTTTAAATTATACCCGAAACTGGACCCGTCTCGTCCCTGTCCCATCGATCTCATACCGTTCGAATTTTGAGACGATCGGGATGAACTTGTAAAATGCCCAATCCCGTCACATCCCGTCCCAAAAATTGACCCAACCTGTCTTGTGCCTTGTACCCACCCCTAACCAAAACATTTTAAAGATTCGGGTTGGACTGAGTCATACATTTGTCTGGATATCAAATTCGTGGACATGTCAATGGCTAAGGAAAGCAACGAGAAGAGTTGGGGGCGGTTTCCTATACTCAATCTTGAAACCAAAAATTTATCCGTCCAACCAAACCCAACCTCATACAAGGAATTGAAATTTGGGTTCGGATTTTTGCCTCACCCGAATCTGCTGGATCTCTAATTTCCTAAACCAATTCGTTTGCCCGAACCTAAGTTAAAGCAAATATATAGAAAAAATAGGTTTATAAATGTTTTTTATATGAAAAAAAAATTAATATTTCCCTTTAAATCATGTATGATAAATGCATGTCCGTGATATTTGCCTTTGAAACTCAACTTGGTTTGCATTACCTATTTTTTTTATTCAACATCAATTTATTCATTGATTAACAATTATAAACATAATATTTCACTCACGTGGGGCTAACAAGATAAATGTTACCAAAATAAGACTATGGTTTTTTACCTGAAACTAGACTACCTACAAAACTATTATTCTAATTTCTATAAACCCCATCAAACGATCTAACACTACCCCAAACAAACAAGGTAGACTAAAAAACAGTCACTAGATAATTGACGATGTAGATCAAATCTCCATAAACGATTCATAACAAGATTCTTTGAAACCATCGGGTTCATCACCGGAACAGGCACCTTTGTTGTCAGGATATCAAAAGTCGGAACAAGATCCTTGAGCCGCCTCCAACGTAAATATAAACAACCCTAGGGCACTTCACTTTCCGATGCTGCAGCATCCAACACAGGATATAAATGCAATTAGTAGTAATATAAAAATGACTCGATTAGCGAGACTCATTCCCTTTATCTCAAAACGTTAAACTGATCATGACTCCCAAAAAGATATAACATATAACATGTTCACTGTCAGTAACTCAGTACGGAGAACTATCTTCAGACCCCCAAAAAGAAATAGTATGAAGAAACATCTGGACAGATCTTTTCTGCAGGGTTCCTTAATTTCTTTTCTTTGGGTATAGCCGTATAAGCATTACGATATGGAAATGGCATCCCAGTCACTACATTTATTTGGATGAAATATCAAACCAGATAGCAATGGCCAATGGGGACTAACTACACAAACAAATTAATAGCCCCATGTTTTTTAGCTATGGAAATTAATATCTCTACCAATCAGTTTTATGCAATTAATATCACATTCCCGTACTCTGTAAGCAATTATATATTGCCGCCACCACTTGACCTTAGCCCAACTCCATTCAAATCACAGCCCACAGAAGCTTTCACCATTCCCATTGGCTTGCACCTGGTTTTGCTTAGCTTCCTGGTTCTATGCTCAGCAGCTTAGCCGGTCATCATTTATATGATTAGCACCCCCACACCCCAAAATCTAAATGGGATGCCAAACTTGTCCTGCTATAATCAGTAAAGAGTTACCGCTTATGAGGATATAGCTATGGTGTCCTTGGGTGCCCACTTCTGATACAAGTAGCAACGAAACCAATCCAATCTTTATGTAGTTCAATAAATAGAGCCTGCAACTTAAACATGTTGTAGATAGTAACTGGATATCGGCTGGCTTCATTAGGGTCTTAGTCTACAATAACTCGGTTCGATCCTTTGAATGAAGCAACTTCTGATATGCATGAAATCAAAGAGAACGAACTAGCTAGAAGGTAGTGAGTCTTAGGATGTAGTTAAGATTAATGATGGATTGAACAAGATTTCGCTTCTTCAAACTGATCTCGATATGAATCGTCCGAAATCTTATGTCCAAGATTTCTCTCTCGATCGAGTTTTATGGTATGTTCTTCTATATTCACACACTCACTCCTTTCGGATTGTTCGTGCAAGTACTTTAAAGGAGTCTTGGGCTTGAAACCTAATTACCGTTGAGTCATGACAACCAGTAAAGCATTCAACTTCTTCTCTAACTACGTTTTATAATTCAACAATTACATAAATTGTCACTTAACGTTCAAATGCAGAACAGGAGAGTTCTACGTACATTTTTTATATTCTCGTAATGCATTCACCACCTACCTTAGTTTGTTAGGTATTCCATTAGATAAGCATCTAGCTGTTCTTATGACTGCTAATCAACATTATACTTTAACCATAACTCATTCTTATAGAGTATAATAATAGATATGTAGTTTTGACTTGGTACCGATGATGAACTAAATATTTGGTACCAGAAAAAGGAAAAGAAAATTAAAAGAAAACATGCCTTAATATGTCAAATGAAATTATACAGAGATTTTCTTTTGCTCGAGTCAGCATATCGTGTTGTCACTTTCCTAGACGCTACACTGCTTCTATAAAATAATCTTATACATGTGACTGGTGGCGCTTTATTGTTCAAGCTCTCTTAAATGTCTAGATATTCTGTCCTCCTCACTCTTTAAATTCAAGCTCATCTTCTGGTTCTTTCAACAAGTCTCTAGCTCTTACTCTAAGCTACTCAACACTAGTTGATCATGTCTGGTTTGTGCAAGGGTTTGTTTTCAGGCTTGTTGACGGGTGCATTGAGGTGTAAAGCGGTGGTTCATATGTGGGGCTTTTCTAGAATTCGACTTTTCGGAAATGGAGCTGTATTTGGAATCACTAAGACTCTATTTCTTGCTGCATTTACATGCATTCTTGCATTAGGTATGTTATAATTCATACAAAAATTGCCTAGTACTCGGTTTCCTTTTACCTAAAACGTGAGCTTCTTCGTCATGATCACTGTTTTGGTCTATAACTCTGTTTTACACTAGTGGAGGTACTCAAGAGATTGTGGGTTCTGTAGGAGGAGCTCTAGTGGGAGCGATTCATGGAGCAATCAAAGGCCAGACGACGGAGACTGGTTTTGCTTATGGAGCCGCAGTAGGTGGTCTGGCAGGCGCTATTGCAGCCATACAACTGATGGACTCCGTAGTTGATGGCCATCCATTGTCTAAGGTAATCGCTCATCAATATCAAACCGAGTGGCATGGAGGGTGTTTATCAGAGTTCAAAAAACAAGTTGAAGTTCTGTCTAGTGCTTCCTGTTATGAGTATTGGAAGAAGGTTTTTCTTGAAGTTTCATATGATTAAAATGCAAGAACAAACTTGAGTGTTGAGCAAATTCTACACTTGCTTGCTTCTAGAAAAAGCAGCTTTTCCGTGCACTAGCACTTCCAACCAGACTCAACTATACTGTGATCCAAATGAGTGTTTCTAGTTTGAGTTTTATGCATACATTGAATTTGGTAGGTAGTTGTCATAGTCATACTTATATATTGGAGAGGTTGATCTTGATCTTGATGTTGATTTGTAAATTGTAATCATAATCTTGATGTGTTATAGGTTGCTCTCTTGGGGGGAATGGTGAATGGGAAGGTGTTTATGGAGTGGGTGAATTCTGCTTTGCTAAAAGCTTATCACTGGCAAGTAAGTGTAACTCAAGTAAAATGGCAGCAAGTAGTAGTTTTCATATTCTTAATTTGAAAGTAACAATCTGAAACTTTCCTGAACAGGTTAGCGTCATGGAGACAACTTACAGAGAACTTTCTGAACTCTACGACAGCACCGGAAATAATGGGTTATCCCAAGAGTGCATTCAAAATCTCCCTTGGAGTACATTTCGTTCTGGCGATATCATCAAGTCTGCCAATGAGATTTGTTGCTCCATTTGCTTACAGGTAGGCAACATATCTTACAAGCTATGTTTGTATGTAAAATGTTCAAATACCAGAAAGAAATGGCTAGATACACTGTTAGACCGAGTTTATATTCTGTATCAATAAAAGACAATTTTAGTTCCATGATGTTCTAATTTTGTACTAAAACAATGTGCTCTGTGCAACATAGAATCGAGTTGTCACCAAGTTAACTGCTATAAATGCCTAAGAGTGACTTATGATGCAGGAATTGGAGGATGGAGAGTATACAAGAGAACTTCCCATTTGTAGGCACTTGTTTCATCTTGCCTGCATCGACCAATGGCTAAAGCGACAAGGGTCTTGCCCTATGTGCAGACTGCATGTCGGCAGTGACAACACGGAATTATAACTCAAACGGCTGAAACTCCCAAGATTATGAAGATGGTGTACATACTTTTAGCAATGCTGTACAACGTAAGAACTTTGTATATGTAACCAAGTAAAAGCTTTGGTTATCCTAAATACATGTTCATTCTCAAGATACTCTGCACATTATAGAAGTAACTCAAGATACTCTGAACGTATATACTCCATTTTCAAGATATTCCACATATACACCATACACCACAACTTAGTATACGTGACTGTGATTTCATTATCTGAAGCATTCTCGATTACAAATAGAAACGATATTGACAAACAATATCATGATTATAAGGACGAGACAACTTTGAGGGCAGCAAATTGGAAAATAATTTATGATTTGGAAACTGCATAATCACATGCTTCACAAAAACAATCACTGCACATGATATTCTGAGTAAACCTAGTAGTGGACTAGACAAAAACGACCTTAATGACAGTTAGAGCTGAAATTCTAAAATCCTAAATTTTCTGTAAGCCCTGCACATATCGCTAGAGGTGGGATGTTTTACCGAAAAATCGAACCGAAAACCGAAATAACTCGAACCGAAACTCGTTGGACCTGAAACTCGTGGGACGGACTAATTTAGAAATCGAACTGAAATAAATCCGAACCGAATGACTTTTTATGATACGGTACCGAATAAAACCAAACCGTTCCGAAATGATGTATGTGACAAAATTGTGCTTATTTCTTTACACAAATGAATATATATATATAGAAAATTCCTACAAAAATACTCTTATTCTCTCACATTTATTCTATCTCTCTATGATATTACCTTTTTCAAATAATAATTAACTTGAACAATTATTTAGACCTAGAAAATTTTATCGAAAAACCGATCCGAAACTGAAATATACCGATCTGAAATCCGTTGGGACCGAAACTCGTGGGACGGACTTGCCAAAAAATCGAACCGAATAAGATCCGAACTGAATATTTTATCACGGTACAGTACGGGTTCCGACCTAATACCGAAACGATCCCACCCCTACATATGGCACATCATGTTCATCTAAAGTTCTATGAAGACTAGAATGGTACCTCAAATCATGCAAGATACTTGAACATATTAGTCTTCCTTGTCCCTCTCCATGTACTCACGGTTGATGAGATCTTTGATACGCTTCTTAATTGCTTTGATATCTGATTTGAACATTCGCTGCAACATCTCAACACACTCCATGACGAACATTTGATGACTCAAATTTTTCCGACTCTTCATAATCCTGACCAGTGCAGCGTCAAAAGAAAACTTCCGATCTTTCTCAACATCTTCAGTCACCTCCTTCCTTTCATCATACATTGGTGGGAGTGGAATCTTGATTCTCCTCATTTTGTCACTGAACTTAGTGTTGAACACGAAGTTGTCATCTGCTGTTACAGTCTTTGTATTTGGTTCCTTCATGAGGATCTTGTACTTCGCACATGACAATGAATGAAGCAATCTAACCAAGTCCTCGTCAGTAAGCTTGAGCTGAGTTGTTATCTCTGAAAAGCTTAATCTATCAGCATTATTGAACAGCAGCAGAAGAGCAGCCTGATTGGTTGACACAACCAATTCAAGGGACTTTAATTCAAACTTGCCAACAACGTTGCACGTCCCCAATGAATAAATCCATAATAATCTTTTGGGTTTTGTTTGGATGTCATAGAATCCTTTGAATGCTTGAACACATTTAACCATCTCTTCAGGAAGGTTAAGAGCACATGTTTTGTAAGTCGACCAGCATCCAGTTCTAAGAATAGTGACTGAGAAATCAGTTCCAGGCTTTACATTTGGGTTGTTTCTAAGATATTCTTGGAAGCTATTCTGACCATCCTTTACCATTTTCATATCATTGACCTGCACGAAGATTACAATTGCAAAAAATTCAATTAACATCTCTAATGCGACTAGAACATGCAGGACCATAACAAGCAAACGAAGTGGTCAACTCACCATTGACTCCATCTTTGATGTGAACTGCCCACCACATTGTTGCTTCAGCTTGGTAAGAAAACAAGACTCATGATCTTGATTGCCACTCCGATCAAAAAGCAGCCTACGGGCAAGCTTTTTCCTACAGAATTCTGCAAAGATGTCCTTGTCGCTACAATAAGCAAGCAGCTTAACAACCTTGTTCAGAGTCTCTTCAATGGTCTCATCACTCAGCTTTTCACTACTCCCCTTCTTGAGTATGCTTTCACAGAACCCAGCAAGTAATTCAGCACTCGAACTCCCAGAAACAGATTTATTGCAAAACACCTCAAAAGCCACTCTCAAAGCCCTGTGAAACACCGAGTGGTTCACAAGGCAACCATTGACATACCCCATATAATTATCATGCAACTCGAGAATCTTTCTAATCAGTTCAACTCCCACTTCAGCCCCTACTCCATTCGAACCCTGCTTGCTACTTACAGCATCTTCAGCCTGTTGAACCAAGGCCTTACCCTCATCTATAACATGCTGTCGAAACACATCAGCAATAGGCTCCAAGCCTCTAGGCACTTTACTGTAAAGCCTAAACATCCTCGCCAAATCATCCACCCTATCCTCTCAAATCAAAGCACAACACCCTGTGTTTGGACCTGAAATAAATATTTCATATTAGGTTTGAAGGGCTGGAGTCTTGGCAAGCGGCCCGAATAGGCTGAAGTCTTGGCGAGCGGCTTGATTAGGTTGAAGCTTGGCAAGCAGCCAACTAGTATAACATAATCCGTTTTCGTATCGGTTCAGGACTGTAAGTTAAGATAGTTGATCTATGAGGCTTAATGATTATCAAACATTTCTTGCATCGATTAGTTTTCCTTTGAGAAAAAAATTTGAATAACATTGAAACTATATAAAGATAAGTCCATATGCTGGTTAGCATTAGAGTTGCATTGAGAATCAAAGAGTTGAAGACATACAAAAGAATTGAAAGACGACTACTGTGCAGAGAGCAATAGAGTAATAGAGTAAGGGTCCCGACCAAATACAAAGCTTTGCTATACGCAAACATAAATACATCTCATCAGAGATTTATCCTGCTACCAAAGTACTTGTCACCTATTGAATGAGAGTATCGAGATCAAAGGAAGCAACGCAACTAGAAGATTGAAGGGCTTATCACATATCGAGTGAGAGTTTGGATATCCAAGGAAACAAAACTCCAGTGTTCTCAACACACCGTCAAAGAAGTTGCTCTGCTTTGCACTCATAAAGAGCAGTGAGAGGTATCGATTTCTGTGGCTTTGCTAGAGACGCGAAAACCCGAAATTCCTAGGTCACTAGGCAAGAAGGACCCATTTAGGCAAGGTTGGTGCTCTCCTCGTCTTAATCGCTTAATCAAGAAGTCAGGCACCGCAGAGTATATTTACATTCCATCGTGAGATTGTGGCACGCCAGCACACGAAGAACAACAGGATAAGCCGACATCTACGGTTGTACTATCTGAAATCAACAAAAGTGACAATTTGCAAGAGGCTCTCTACGAGCTCCTCGCCAGAGAGATTTTGGAGTCAAACATTTTGGCACGCCCAGTGGGACAAACTTTTTGTGTCACTGAACGACAATAGGGGATCCTTACAAAAGGGAATACCCTCAGTGTCGTAAATATCAACAACCGGTATACCGTGAACACACTTCTACTAGGTGTCGTTCATTGAGTAATCAAGTGGATGAAATCATCTTTGCTAACGAATACTACTCAACAATGTCGTTCAAATCTTTGAGCAAAGCGGAGATCATGGAGCTCACGTTTCAGGAATACCTAGCCTAGGCGCGACGAACATCAGACAAACTACTACACGGCTTTTGGTGAAAGAATTGAACAACAAGCAGATCTCCTCACTACTCAAAGCGAGAAAGTAGACTCAGCATTGGTCAAAATCCAAGCGTTGAGAGTAGAACTCCACAGGGATCAGAAAGAACGAGAGGCAATTGGAGCCCAAGTACCAAGCCTCGCGGAAGGTCAGGATAAATTACGGATCGACCTCATGCAACCTTGGGAACCAGTTTGGATGAATACCGCTAACACGCGGCGACATTGTCTCAAAGGACAGACAGAGACATTGCGTATCTAACAAAATCCGTTTCTGACCTTACTAGGAGGACCAGATAAGCAGGGTCTTTCCCGCCAGCATGGGAGCAGAGGTTAAACAAATTTATGAATGACTGTGACATACATCTCTCCAAGATGTATGAATCATACGAAACACCATTCCCTCTCATGCAGAAAGACGATCCAGAAGCTTGGCAATGGCCATGATACTACCGACATCAAACCTTCCAGACTTTCTCTGGCGATGATCATTCTAACGCGGCAACTCACTTAGCGTACTTTACTCTCAAACTGGGGTAGTTCGCCAATAATAAGGGACTCAAGCTAAGAGTCTTTGGATCATCTTTGTCAGGATCAGTCCTCGTTTGGTATACGAGATTGGAAAAGGGTTCGATCAACGAATGGAAGGACATGGAGGCCTTGTTTATAGATCACTTCGGAATGGCAAGACCAGAAACGACTGTTGGAAAGCTAACTTCCTTGAGCCAATCGGCAACAGAAAGTCCAATTACTTTCCTACACCATTTTCGGTCAGAATACAATCTATGCAAGACTCATTTGGGTAAAGAAGAAGTCGTTGAGATGGCCAATAATGGTTTAGATGATACGTACCACCAACAATTCTTAAATAGCAAGTACTTTTTCTTGAACGAGCTTATTACGGCTGTAACTAAAGCTTACAGTACCATGCAAGAACAAGACAACAAAAGAAATGCATCCAAGAGAACGTACACTGCTAGAACTTACGACAAACCAAAGCCAAGAACCGTGACTTATACAGAAGAAATAGAAAATAATCAGGATTCAGTCTCTGACAGAGAACAGGTAGGGGCAATGGATTTATCGACGAACAAGGTTTTGAAACCCCGCAAGCTTTAGAAGAGTAAAGGCCCAATTAAGCTTTCGATAGTAGCTTTTACTAAGCCAGAGTTTGAAGCTTATACATACGATGCTAATATGTCTCATGAGATCCTGGACGAGCTCTACAACATGCGAGCTGTCAAAGCAGACTTCAGACCTCTCCCCACAGCCGAGCCGTTGAAAGGTAAAAAGTTTTGCAAGGTCCATGGGGAATGGAACCATATCACGAAGGACTGCATCAAGCTGAAGGATCAGATCCAGAAGTGGATCAATGAAGGAAGGCGAGAGTTGGAGGGAGCATCCAAAGCAGTAGCATTAATAGACTCTCAACCGTTCCCAGCGCCTCAGGTCAATATGATCAATATTGACTGGTCACCAGCCATTAGCCATGTAAGAGGAGCAGAAGAAGAAGATTCATGCGTCCTGCTACCAAGGAGTAAAATATCGGATAACGAGGATATATCGACGCTCCAAATTTGGATATATCGACGAAAATATCGATGAAATATCGATCCAGTGAAAATTCTGACGGAAACTAATAAAAATACATGGAAATTTGTAATGACACTTTTGGAGGTTGTTACATGATCAATTATCTACCTTATGTGAAAATAAAATATTAATCAAACATCAAGACATATGAATTTGCTATATTACTATATGAATTAGTATGTGTTAAGTGTTGATAATTATTAAAATATCATTTATTAGCTCTATTTTTATTTTTTGATGGCTAAAACTTATAGAAGGCTAGACCATCACGTCTTTTGTACAATATATTATACATCACACATCACAAAATCAAATATATAAATATTTCAAAACCACGTAGGGGACCTATGAGGTTCGAAATTCACACTATGTTCTCCATCTCCCTGTGCATAATCATGTGTGTATTATGAAGAATAATCATTAAATGATTGTTCTCCCATATAATTATGCATGTAATGGACATTGAGCATGTAAAGATTGGACATTTACCAAACTAAATGTTAAATGTGGTACAGAAATTTCGGGAAATATCAGGGATATATCAAAAATATCGATAAAAATAGGGAAAATTCGGGAAATTTAGGGATATATTTGAGGATTTTTCAGGTAACTCCATAAAATCAAAATATCGGCGAAATATCACCGATAATATTGATTTTACATACCTTGCCTGCCACGTTATACTTTTCCATAAGATAAGGTGGAAGAAATCTTGGATAGGCTGCAAGAAATGAAGCTTATCGTCTATTGGCCAGCATTTAAACTGAAACATCTAAGGTATGAACGGCCAGGCGAACATTTCTGTCGGTTCCACAACAAGTTTGGTCTTCGAATAACAACGTGTTTAACCATGAAAGACAAAATTCAGGGTTTGATCAACTGGAAAGTGGTTATAGTTAACTAGGAAGGAATAGTAGAATGGCATCCTCAAACACCATCGCCTTTCCCAGAAACATTCATTCCTCACAATGCATCTGGGTCCACACACAGAAGGAAAAGATCAAGGCGAAGGCCTAAGCACAATATTGCATTTGTCTGACCTAGGTAAGCTGAAATCACATATGATGCATCTAGGTGAGAAGGAATTTTTGAAGAAGTACTCCAGGCAGGGATAGCAGTGGTTCTCGATAACTGGGAACTCCAGACCCAAATCCTGAAGATGTAAGTACCACAATAGATGGGGTCGCCATTCCACGAATGAATGCGTTAACTTGATGTATAGAATTCAACAGTGGATTGACGAGGGAGAAGTGCAGATAGAAACACCCTCGCCAAATTTGGCGATCGAAGAAACATTGACGATTGGGATGCTAGAATTGACTAGGGGCAACCCAGGCAAGAGAAAACAGACCTCGATACCCATACTATTGGCAAGAGTCCACCACAGAAACAACCAACGAGATCAGCTAAAGATAAAGATAAGGTGGATCCAAAAGCAGAATCGCCAGTAGATCTTTATGCTTATTGTAAGTTCAAGTGTGGTTTAAAGATCTCCTACGAAGAATTGGCAGAAGCGGCCAAGGTCTTTCCAGAGTTATTTTCAAGTCCAGAACATTATCAGCTGCACAGCCTGAGGAAATTAAGTCAAGGGGATTCCCAAGAATTCAAGCAAGCGTAAGCAACAGGGAAGGTCAGTGAAGCAAAAAAGTCCAAATCAGAGATAGCTGATACGCTCGCCTAGCCATATGTTCCACCAACTTCAATAAACATTACTAAGGAGAATGTATGGTACGTGAAGGAGAAGGGAAAGACCATTGAAGTAACCCCAAGCAAGAGATGTAATCTTCAATGACGATTTGGAGAAGCTAAGAAGGCATTGGAAGCTTATGAGATGGGTATTCTCAAGGAAGAAGAAATGGTCTATTCCCCAGAAAAGCTGCAAAGACGGTTGAATGCACTTGTAGTAAACCCTTTGGTGGTTTTTGGGAAGAAGTCTCGCGAACCTAAGGAACAAGCACAACGACCAAGTGTCTTTGATCGTAACCCAGAGTTATGGGCTAAAGATAAGACACGAGAACCTATACCTAAGGTTCACCATGATGTACGAGAGCGCAAATCAGTGAAGCAACGTCTTAGGTTTGATGATGGGTGATGCAAATGGTGGGGTTGACTAGTCCACAGAGTCAAAGGGAACATGAAAAGGGACACATCACCGTAAGCGAGACTAAAGACCTATAATGGAGAATGAAGCCTTTGATTGTAGAAGAAAAGAAGAAGGCCAGTCTGGACAAAGCTTTTCCCCTACCTCAGCAGAGCTCTGGATTATTTATACCAACAACCGTAGAACCTACATCTGAGTTCAGATGTAGCAGATCGCTTCCCTAGAAGTCACAGCAGACATAGATGTAGAAGAAGGGAAGCCCAAAGATGACATCAACGAAGACAATAAAGAGCTACTAGACCATGGTGAAGATGAAGTAGATGATATAGAAGAATACGCGGATGAGGTTGACACTAGCATTAATATGGTATTTGTCTTATCCTCCAAGTACGCAATACCTTTGTAGAAGACAACAGTGATTGAACCAGTCTTGAGGAGAGATGTCAATAACTTGGCAGCGTCAGAAGAGGAAATAACACCTTCGGACTGCAAGCGCTCGCCAAACAGTCGGAGGATGGTTTACCATTAACTAAGGGACAAATGATGTTCGCGAAGCCCACTCTGAATATGGCCATGCACATGCGACCATTATACGTAACAGGGACGGTCCAGGGGATTCAAGTTAACAAGCTGTTAGTGGATTCTGGGACAGCAGTGAACATCATCACCGTCAAAGCAATGGCCTTACTAGGCGTTCCCAAGTCTGCTATCCAAGAAACAACCCTCAATGTTAGAAACTTTCAGGGTAGCATATCTAAGACATTGGGGATCGTCTTTCTACAGATGCACATAAGACCAGCCACCGGGACATATACATTCTTCGTAGCAGAGTGCACTGCTCCATACAGTGCAATTCTTGGACGTGACTGGATCCATAGGAGTTATTGTGTGCCTTCATCCCTTCACCAGCAGATGTTACTTTGGAATATGGAGTCTGGCGAGGCAGAAATTGTTGATGCAGATCCTCGTCCATACTCCATGACTGCCAAATCTTTAGAAGCCAGTTATTACAACAGTGACCTCAGGCCACTGGAAGTATGTGGCATCAATAACAAAGGCTGCCCAATTGGTGTAACGGCTTCTGAACTAGCTCAATAGGGTATTATTCAGGTAGATCACAATAGTAGCAGACCCTATACCATTGAGCTAGCATCCTAACCATCTCAATGATGAGGCATTTATCAAGTATAGAGGTTGAGGCTTGTTACTCTTTGCACGAACGCTTCCACAATTTTTTAATAGAGAGTCAAGCCTACGAGAGGGTTCTAATGATTGCGGCATTGGAATATGTGGATGAAGATGTACTAAATGAATCAGACGAGGAGGAAGAGATCAGATTAGCACCAATAGCCTTAGACAATATACCTCCTAAAGTCAAAGATCCCATTGAAAAGGTTAATCTTGGGAGTTCAGAAGAGCCAATATCTTGGCTGTTAGTACCTTTCTAGAGCCTGAAGAACGATTTAGGCTTATTGGATTGCTACAAAAGTATGTTGATTGTTTTGCAGAAAAGTACGACGACATGCCAGTACTGTCACCAGAATTGGTTTGTCACAGCTTACCTATCATGGAAGGAAAGAAGCCGATGAAACAAGAGATGCGTCAGATGAATACAGAAACAGTAATTCTAGTAAAGGAATAAGTAGAAAAAATGCTCAAGTCAGAGATCATACGAGTAGCCAAATACAATGAGTGGCTATCAAACGTAGTCCCCATCAGGAAGAATAATGGCAAGATGCAAGTTTGTGTTGACTACAGAGACTTGAATAATGTAACCCCGAAGGATGCATACCTAATGCCAGTAGCCGATTTATTGGTAGACTCGGTGGCTCATCCCGAAATGTTATCATTTATAGATGGGACAGTTGGTTATCATCAAATACCAATGGCAGAAGCAGATAGACATAAGACCGCGTTTCGGTGCCAAAGTTTTACAGGAGTATTTGAGTACGTAGACATGCCACTTGGACTCAAGAACACAGGAGCAACCTACCAGCGAGCAATGAACTTAATCTTCCATGACCTCATTGGCAAGTCCACTGAGGTCTACATCGATGACATGGTAGTTAAAACGAAATGCAGAACTGATCACATTGAAGACTTGAGATAGGTGTTTATCCGTATGAGGCAGCATCAGTTGAAGATGAATCCGGCTAAGTGTGTTTTTGGAGTATAAGCAGGGGATTTCCTGGGATTTCTGGTTCATCAACGTGGGATTGAAATACTGGATGACAAGAAAGAAGCAGCTCTCAATGCAGTCCCGCCAAAGACTAAGAAAGAACTACAACGTTTATTAGGTAAGATCAACTTCTTGAGGCGGTTTATTACTAATGCTGCTGAAAAACACAACCGTTCTCAACTTTGCTCAAGCTTCATAATCAGAAAGACTTTGTTTGGGAGCCTATTCATCAAAAGGCTTTTGAAACCATCAAAACATACTTAGCGAACCCACCCGTCTTGGTACCACCATGGCCAGGGGTTCCTTTCAAGCTACATATATCAGCTACTGATCATTCTATTAAGAGTTTATTAGCTCAAGACGATACAGCAGGACCAAACGTGTTATCTTCTATCTCAGCCGTACCTTGACTGATTGTGAGACGAGATTCTCACCAATGGAGAAACTATGCTTAGCCTTGTATTTTTCTGGATGCAAGTTGTGGCATTACATGTTATCCTTTACCACATGTGTAATAGCACAAACCGATTTACTGAAGTATATGCTTTTGAGACCCATACTAAGGGGAAGGATTGGGAAGTGGATTCTTGCACTTTCGGAATTCTCTTTGCAATACGTTCCCCAGAAAGTAATCAAAGGACAAGCAGTGGCTGATTTCCTGGCTCGTCATCCGATGGAGGATGCTCTTGAAGGGACGGAGTTAGATTTAACTCGTATTGATCTAGCACCTTGGTGTTTATACTTTGATGAGTCAAGCACGAGCACTATGGTTGGGGCAGGAGTGGCATTAGTCTCTCCACGCGGCCAAATTTTCTCTTATTCTTTCAGGTTGGATTTCCGGTGTACAAATAACCAAGCGGAATACGAGGCACTTATCATAGGCTTGGAGCTTTTGCTAGATATGTGGAAATTACAGATGTGCACGTGTATGGGGATTCCCTGTCAGTAATCCGACAACTTGAGACCAAATATAAGGCTGGACCAGTTTTAGAGCCGTATGCCAAACGAACCTGTGAATTACTCAAGTTGTTTACCGAAGTATAATTGAGCCATATTCCTCGCGACGAGAATTATGCAGCAAATAAGTTGGCACAACTAGCAACAGGGGTGAGCTTGCAAGGTGGAATACGCGAACGTATATTGAAGGTGGAACGAAGGACCCTACCATCTTTCATCGCTCGCCAAGAAGAGAATAACGAATGGTACGTTGCCACACTCAATCACATTGATGTGGACTGAAGACGGCCTATTATTTCATATCTCCAGAATCCTAATGATATGGCAGATAAGCAGATTCATTTCCTAGCTCTTAATTATATACTCAAGGAAGATGAGTTGTATGGAAGAGGAGAAGAAGGCCTTTTCTTGAGATGCGTCTACAGACGTGATGCTAAGTGATTGATGAGGGAAGTTCATCTGGGAGCAGCATGGGCACATCAGGCCGGTCCAAAGATGAGATGGTTGATACAATGACATGCTTATTATTGGTCAGGTATGCTCAAAGATTGTATCATGTTCGCTAAAGGATTCGAGGAATGTCAAAATCATGGTCTAATTAGCCACATGCCCAGAATACCATTACAGCCTATAATCAAGCCTTGGCCAGATCGAGGATGGGCCTTAGACTTAATTGGGATGATTCATCTACATTCATCAGACAGGCACAAGTACATCAGCATGGCTACTGACTTCTTTAAACTAAATAGCTAGACCTCTCAGAGTATCATTAACGAAGGCCATTAGCCAATTATTATTTGAAGATATCATTTGCAGGTTTGGTATTCCTGAGAGTTTTGTTTCAGACAGAAGAGCAGCATTCATGTCTGGAGACGTCGATGAGCTCATGAAGGATTTCGGGATACATTTTCTACATTCTTCTCCATACTATGCATAATCCAACAGTCAAACTGAAGCAAGAAACAACATCATCATACACATCCTCAAACACATGCTTGCGAGCAATGCCAGATTGTGGCATGAAGAGTTATTCAGCACGTTATGGGCCTAACAAACAAGCAAACGAACTCCAACTGACACAACTCCTTATGCTTTAATGTTTGGCCACGATGCAGTCCTACCTTTGGAGATTAACGTACAATCTTTAAGAGTAATGGAGCAAAACAATCTGATTGGTAAAGATTATGCACAAGCAATGTGGCAAGAGCATGAAGACTTGGATGAGAAGAGATTACAAGCTTATGACAGTCTAATTAGCCACATGCCCAGAATACCATTACAGCATAAAATCAAGCCTTGGCCAGATCGAGGATGAGCCTTAGACTTAATTGGGATGATTCATCTACATTCATCAGACGGGCACAAGTACATCATCATGGCTACTGACTTCTTTACCAAATAGCTAGACCTCTCAGAGTATCATTAACGAAGACCATTCGCCAATTCTTATTTGAAGATATCATTTGCAGGTTTGGTATTCTTGAGAGTTTTTTTTCAGACAGAAGAGCAGCATTCATGTCTGGAAACGTCGATGAGCTCATGAAGGATTTCGGGATACATTTTCTACATTCTTCTCCATACTATGCACAATCCAACAGTCAAGCTGAAGCAAAAAACAAGATCATCATACACATCCTCAAACGCATGCTTGCGAGCAATGCCAGATTATGGCATGAAGAGTTATTCAGCACGTTATGGGCCTATCAAACAAGCAAACGAACTCCAACTGGCACAATTCCTTATGCTTTAATGTTTGGCCACGATGCAGTCCTGCCTTTGGAGATTAACGTACAATCTTAAGAGTAATGGAGCAAAACAATCTGATTGGTGACAAAGAAAAGTGGTTGTATATATTTCTTAAGCAAAACAATCTGGTTGTAAATCACTTATGTACTCCTCTACTGCTTCTTTCCTTGCTGCTTCTTCAAGCTCTCTAAGTATTATCCCAGCGAAGAATTTGGTGACAAAGTCTTTACAACATTCTTTCCCACTGTTGATAATTACCGACCCCATCTTGTTGTCCTCACCTTCACACATTATGCTGGAACCATCAAATTTTAGTATGTAGACTTGGTTGCACCCTTCGAAAAGCCTTTTCCCCAGCGAGTCAACAATATAATAGGTGTCAACTTTAGCTTTAAGGACAAAGAAGTGATCGTTTCAGCTCAACAGTACACCTGAGGCTTGTTGCTCTTGCAAATGTTATCCCATATTTGATCAAATAATGCAAGAGATCTCAGGTTTGCAATTTTTCTGGGTTGAATTACCCGATGAATGAGTCATCAGAAGAAATCTTTAGGGGATTGATGCCTACCTTCAAAATCGTCTCAAAAACAAAATGTTGGTCAGGGTAGGAGCTGGCAAGGGCCTCATCCTTGTAGAGCTTCTGCCATTCCGAAGAACCTTGGACAATGAGATCGTCAAATTCTGATACCATGGGCATGGCATTTGAATTTGAACATAGCCAATGAGCAATGGTGAAGACCAAAGCTGAACATGCACTTACCCCAGATGCTTTTTCACTTTGTTGATCGAAGGAGGCGAAGAAGACATTGGCTTGAAGCCTAGCCTGTCTATCTATGCTCACGATCTCTTTTGCTTCCCAACTAGCACTTGGGAAAGTTTCCAAAGCCAAAGGAGGCTGGGAAACATCTTAGCGAGCGGCTTTGGAGCCTTGGGTCCTAGGTGTTTCTTCAGAGGAAGAGTTAGTCCTTGTGTACTTCATTGACTGATAAGGGAATAAGCGAATCAGTTATAATCAATGAGAAAGCAGGAACAATAAATATAGGTAAAGAATTTAGATACTTACTGATTGCCCAGAAGTGTTGGATCTTTTCTTCTTTGGGGCTTACGGGATGACGGTCATGTTTGTTTCCAAGATATGTTGTTAATTGTAAGAAAGAGGAATTTGTCAAACACTAATAAGAAATTGCCAATACATGTGGCAAGGCTAACGGGTTTTATGACTAAAGAAAGAAGTATATCTGTGGCCAGGGAGTGTTGGTGATGTTTTTGTACAGTTTGCCTATTGTCGCCAAATCTTCTTTATTCGTGAATCTTCTGTCAAAATCATAGAAGATGATGGCAAAAAGAGCAGGCGATCCCACCCGTCGTATATTTTCCCAAAGCTGGGAATGCCAGACCAAGTACGTCTTAGTGACCGATTGAGAACTGGCAAGTGGTTCCATCAGGATAGGGATTGTCACAACTGGAAAGCCAAAATGGATATCTTGTAGATCATGCATTGAAGGATGGCCTGACCCTTGCAAAAGGTTGTATCTGTTCACAGAACAGGCGAGGGGCATGGGGGCATTCAAGTCTTTTCTGTTGCATGATGATAATATTCAAGTCTTTTCTGTTGCATAAGTGATTCATGTTTAAGTCTGAAATAAATATTTTATATTGGGGTTGAAAGGCTGGAGTCTTGGCAAGCGGCGTGAATAGGTTGAAATCTTGGCGAGCGGCTCGATTAGGTTGAAGTTTGGCGAGCAACCAAGTAGTATAACATAATCCGTTTTCGTATCGGTTTAAGACTGTAAGTTAAGATAACTGATCTATGTGGCTTAATAATTATCAAACCTTTTCTGCATCGGTTAGGTTTCCTTTGAGAAAGAAATTGGGATAACATTGAAACTATATAAAGATAAGCCCGTCTGCTGGTAAGCATTAGAGTTGCATTGAGAATCAAAGAGGTGAAGACGTACAAGAGAACTGAAAGACGATTACTGTGTAATATATAAGAAGAGCAAGAGCAATAGAGTAAAGGTCCCCGACCAAATACAAAGCTTTGCTAACGCAAACACAAATACATCTCGTCAGAGATTTATCCTGCAACCAAATGATCAAAGTGTTTGTCACCTATCGAGTGAGAGTATCGAGATCAAAGGAAGCAACGCAACTGGAAGATTGAAGGGTTTGTCACATATCGAGTGAGAGTTTAGATATCCAAGGAAACAAAATCCCAGTGTTATCAACACATCGTCAAAGAAGTTGCTCTGCTTTATACTCGTAAAGGATAGTGTGAGGTATTGATTTCTGTGGCTCTGCTAGAGACGCGAAAACCCAAAGTCTTAGATCACTAGACGAGAAGGACCCATTCAGGCGAGGTCAGTGCTCTCCTCGTCTTAATCACTTAATCAAGAAATCAGGCACCGCAGCGTATATTCACATTCCATCGTGAGACGGTAACACGCCAGCACACGAAACACAACAGGATAAGTCGACACATGTGGTTGTACTCAAGGTTCTAAACGGCGCTAGACGGAATTAGGCGGTGGAGCTACTGCCTAGCGCCTAGGCATTTAGGCGGAGTTTAATCGATAATTAAGCGATAATTAGGCGGATCATTTGTTATATATATTTAATTAATTATATATTTATATGATATATTGTAATTTGAAATATAAAGTAAAAATTATAAAGAAATATCATAAAAATTCTAAACTAAATTTACAAAGAAATCCAATTAACCATCCATCTCAATTTTTTGAAATAGATGTGCATAAACAAGAATCCCAAGAATATGAAATTATCTATTTCGAAGCTGATCGATAATTCATAAATCACAGTACATTATGAGTTTATGACAATGAAACTTACATTATAAACTTGCAACCATGGAAACCATTCAAACATAAAGCTTCACGGAATCAAGTTTTATTTGTGTGATGGTCATAGACACTATGCTCCTGCCCACATTTAACCATATTAAATTATCAACATATAACAAACAAGGATGACGGCGGTGGATGGCAAGTGGCGACGACGGCGGTGATCGACGAGCGACGTCCAAGTCGCGGCATTTGCAGAGGGAGAGAGACGACGTTTCGCGAAAGAAATTGGATTGAATTTTCTATTTAAAATTCATTTCTTTGCGTTGTACCTCTTAATTTTAAAAAAAAACGCCTAGGCGGTGCTTTTCTGCCGATTAGTCGTTAGTCGCCTGCCTAATTGCCGATTAGTCGGTTCCCGCCTAACTACCCCGCCCAGGACCAAAATTAGGCGATAAGATGGTTTTTTCCGATTAGTCGGTGCCTAGGCGGCCGTTTTTTAGAACAATGGTTGTACTATCCGAAATCAACAAAAGTGACAGTTTGCAAGAGACTCTTTACGCGCTCCTCGCCAGAGATTTTTTAGTCAAACACCTTGAATCCTCCTTAGAAAGCAGTTGATCCGCATGAACCACCAGCATCTCCTGTTGCACTCTCTCGAGCAGTTTCTGCTCGCTGCTCAAATGCAAGTAATGCAACACCCTCTCCCTCTCCCTCCACTGACACTCCTCCGCTTTCACCATATAATCGGGACACGAATCCTCCAAAATCCATCTCACCGCCTTGTGAGAATAATACTCTCCGCTACTGGCTATCATCCTCGCCTCAAAGTCCACCTCATAAGCATCCATGTCCCCCATCCCAACCCCAACAAATATATCCACCACATTCATCAACAAAGCCTAATCAATCTGACCACCCCTCCCGCTCCTTAACAATAATCTCCACTACACAATTCACCGCATTCTCATTAATTTTCACATAAACATTATCTCGAAACAAAGTTTAGGCAAAGTTTTCTATGTAACGAACCAGCTATCAAGATAGCTAAAGAAGCGAGAGAGCCACCTCACCATGACTTTATGATTCGCCCAGCGCTTGACGAGCTCACGCAGCAGAAACTCGCCGCCGTGCTTGTCGGCAATTGAAGGAAGCACCGTCGTGGTGACGTAGTCCTTCAACTATTTGTCGTAGAGCTGCTGAGAGTAGTTTAGGGTGTTTTGAGTACACATGTTGTAGATGGTGGTGTAGATCATCATGTACTCCTCATTGGTGAACTGACCAACGCCGGGAGTGTCGTCTAGAATCTTCTTCAGTTTCGCGATCCCCTTCAGAAAATACTCCCACCGTTCGTTGAAATCGATCACCGCCGGCATCTGTAAAAAAATGACGATCGATATTTCAGAGAACAAAACGATGATCGAGGAAATGAGAGGAGGTTAGTGATCTTACCTTGATGGATATCGCCGAGGGCGAAACCCTAACCTAACCGCCTTGGGCTAAACCCTTTGGTCTTCTTCTTTGCTCTGGCTCAATTCTTTCTTTCTGCTTTTATTTGTATCGAGATTTTTACCGAAATTACAGGGTTTTGTGAATATTGTAGTTCTCTTAGGCACACGCGCCCTTTACTAAATCAATTTTTAATTTTTGAGGCAAAGGCGCGGTAAAGCTGCGTCTCTTTCCCCGCGTATTTTTCGAAATCGCACGACTCCGGTTTTACGCTAGCTTCCTAGCGTCCAATTAATTCATCGTTGAAGAAGTTTGTACATGGCACAAAGCTGAATTAAACAAGATAAGTCACACAAATCGATCGATCAAGTCATGGCCATGGTAAACCAAATTGACAAAGCATATAGAAGTTGCATAGCAAAATGCAAGAAACGCTGTTTAAATTGACATAATAAAAAGATTACACCGGAATAAAAATTCATAAAACACACTCAAAACAAAGAAATTAAGAAGTCTTCCTAGCTAGCTTTTAAGAAACTAAGCGAGATACTTCAACGTGTTAGGGCTGTCCGGATCCCTCTCAAGGTAGTCGCGAGTGGTGAGATCTTCAATCCGCTTATTGATTGTTTTCATGTCCGGCTTTGAACGTCCGCTGCGGCATCTCAATGCACTCCGTCACCAATTGCACATGACCCAACACTTTCCTGCTCTTCATGATCCTCACCAGTGCTGCATCTATAGCATACCTCCTGTCTTTCTCAACATCCTCAGTCACCTTCTTCCTTTCATCAACCATCGGTGGAAGAGGGACCTTGATTTTCTTCATCTTGTCACTAAACTTGGAGTTAACCACAAACGTGTCACTCGCCAAGATAGTCCTGGTGTTAGGCTCCTTGAGAAGGATCTTGTACTTGCCGAAAGTTGGTGATTGGAGCACTCTAACCACGTCGTCGTTGGTGAGACTCAGTTGAGTCAATATCTCCGACAAGGTCAGTCTATCGGCGGTGTTGAAGAGCAGCAGGAGAGCGGCTTGATAGGTTGACAGAGTCAGTTCGTAGTTTGTCGACGTCCCAAAGTTGGCAGTAACAGTGCAGCTTCCTAGTGAATAAATCCATGAGAGTTTTCAGTGCTTCTTTTGGCTTTCGAAGAATCCCGTGAACACTTCAATACACTTGACCATCTCTTCAGGAAGGTTACAATTAGATGTCTTGTAGCTCGGCCAGAAACCAGTTGTTAGAACAGTGACCGACATGTCCACCCCAGCAGGCTTTGGATTTCCACTTTCATGAACATACTCCTTGAAATTGTGCTCCGTGTCTTTAGATAATATTTTATCTGTCACCATTCCCTCCATCTTAGACGTGAACACCACATTGTTCCTCCAAAAGAGCTCTCTCATTGTCATGGCTAGCCTCGTTCGAGTTATCGAAAAGCAGCCTGCGCCCGGGTTTCTTCCTGCTAAACTCAGCGTAAACGTCCTTGCACTACAAGGAAAATGGCCTTTCACGACATGCGATGTGCGTCGTAAATGTATATTTACGACACACATTTTTGTGTCGTGAAAGACCGTGTCGTAAAAGGGTCACCTCTTTTTATGACATATTTTTTGTACGCCGTAAAAGAGCGCCTCACGACACAAATGTGCGCCGTAAAAGACTTTAATGCATGTCTTAAAAGATATATGCATTCACGACACTCATTCAATACATGCCGTAAAAGAGTCCAATATGCGACACTTTATGTATTCTATTTTAAATAATGATAAAAACATCTGAAAATATTAGTATACAAAACCTAAAATATAATTCATTAATTGCTAAATTGATACAAGTGAAGCAATGTCACAAAAGTACATTATATAGCACAGCAATCAGTATGCTCTCTCTCAATGTCAGCTTTCTGAATACCCATCTCTCTTAACTCTAACATCAATACAATTGACTCAGAGTCTTTTACACACCAACCATCGAATAAACACTCAGCTTGAAGTTCAAGTGTTTCCTCTTTTTATTTGAGCAATTTCTCTTGATCTAAAAGGGATGAGCCAATGTTTGAGTTACTGAACTCCACATCCTTCAGTAAAATAGCAAGCTGGGCTCCCATATAACTAGACTTCTGCAACATTAACTCGTCTTGAGATTTGTTGTCTACCGATGCTTTTTACCAAGTATCTGATGGCATGGAGTGATGTCACCCCCAACTTTAGCTCCCCAATTGCCTTAGGCATGTAAAGCATTTATGCAAGAAAGTAATCACCAACATCACATTATATACAAATATGGCACAAGCTGGAAAAATAATTCATACAAAGTGACATAAAAACTCATAAATCACGTACATGACCTCAGAAATCATAAAAACGCTCATGACCATATTCAGTAGGGGAACTCAACAAATTAATGTCATTCTTAAAGTCAAGCCTAGTTCTCATCACTAATTTGCTTTCGCCTCACTCATTTCCCTCATTTTGTTTCACTTCACTCATCTAACTATATGGAAAAACCATTACTTTCATAACAACTACTGAATAAATCATCCTATCTTGTAATCCTAATCAAATGGCTCTCCTAAATCAACACCACAATACCGCATTGTATAATAATTGGTCAAAAAAATATGTAAACTACACTTGATAAAGGCATTTGAATGAAAAAGAAAAAAAAATTGAAGCAACATGATAACAGCAACTGACAGATACCAGTATAATTTTTCTAATACAAACACCAGTTCACTCATTAACTCATTCATAACCAATTCATCCATAGATCTTATAACAGATGAGGGTTGAAGACATAAATATGCAGATATATAAGCATACAGAAGATACTAAATATGCATAAATGAAGTACCTAGGAAACATAGAAGAAAAGAATCCATAGTTTCATTAAACTGGATGATACTAGGCTGGAAAGTCCTTTATCTTCTCTGGTTGCTCAAGATAAACTTACTAGTTCTATAAACCTTTGTTGTTGGAGATGGAAGAATAATTGGGGATTTGTATCCAGAATCTACAGTCAGAAATTTCACACATGTTGAAATCAATTGAAATAGTCTGAGTTGTATAAGTTAATGGAATAGGCTGAAAATATAAAAGGCAAAATGAGCTCCACAACAATCATTGCTTGGGAATAAAAGCAATGATAGAAAAATTGACGACCTGATTCATCGAGGTCTTAGAAGAGTCACAGCAAGCAATTTGGTCAAATGAATGTTAATATTCGTAACGGTGCTGATGTCTACACCTTCCTGCTCTAGCATCTATGCAAGCATGACCTGTGAATCAACTAGTTTGGTCAAAATATAAAAGAGCAACGAAGTTTGGTCAAATAATGCTAGTTTTACATATTGTCTGCTACTCCTCATTAGCAGACAACGAGAGAAGCAAGATACTTACATACTTTGCAGGGTCACTACAAAGATGGGCATCAACTAGATGCACCACAACCAACTGCATAAAATCAAAAATCCAACAAACAATGAGCATGAGGCACATCTTATGCATGGTCCCCGTGAATGTACAAAGCTACAACTAGTATAATAGAAGATAACAATCAGGGTTACTTCTTTATGAGTCTCATAATAACATTCTTAGCGTTGGAATAAAGAAAGAATAGTTCCACTTGGCCAGGAAAATCAAAAAGGAGATAGTGATCTGCACTAACATTGTTTGGAAGAGAGCTAGCATTGTTAATTACATTATTGTACAGGGGACAAACTGCATTATGCTAATAACCTCTTATACTAATGCTTCACTCCGCAAAACTGAAAAGACCATATATGCAGAAAGGAACCTGATTATCATAAGAAAATAAGGCAATGCAAATAATACCTTTAAAAAGAGGTTTCAGCCTAGCCTCCAACCAGTCAATATTCTTCTCTAGATAGTCCATGCAATAAACAAGACTTGGCTGAACAATTGAAGAGTAAGATATGCCAAACTCAAATACTACAAATATATAACACAGATGATGCAAACTATCTGATTATTGGGTGCTTATAACCTTCCATCACAGTTTACAGTGAAGATATTATGAACAGTAGATATTGTGTTTAAATTTGAAAGGGAATCATAAGAAGTACACTCTCACCTCCATTAGGACCAAGAGAGTGTTCCCACATCACATCACTTAGTTTGATGAGATCACCTATGTTCACAGCACATTCGTAGCTATATCCGAAGTCAAGGATTCACATAATACACTCATATGTAACATTATAGAAAATATGGAAGTAAAAGAAAAACAAATGAAGAGGATACGATAATGCATCGTTGGCCGAATCCATATTGATAACTGCAATCCTGCAATAATAGTCGACATAATTGTCATTACAACGATACCAATTAACACATCCGTAAACAAGCTAACATCAAATTACAGAGGTGAAAACCCACAAAATGAGAGTAAAATCGGACCAGTTTGGTCAAATAATGCAATGCAAGAAAAATGCACATAGACCGCGGACCATTTCTGTCTTCTAGGTGCACATCTCCGTCGTCCAAGTACCTAGACTACGGAATTTTTGTCGTCCAGGATACGTGAAAGGACCCAACCCCGATTTAGTTCCCTAAACCGGAATCAAGCCCCTTCTGAAAACACGAACCAACAAAAACCATTAAAATTTCGGCAGAGTAACGCTACTAATGCGGAATTGCCTTTACCTGCACCCGAAAAATAACACTTCATCCTATGCCACAAAAGCCAAACCGTGGGCACCAATCTCATCCGGATTTCTCAATATCATATCAATAGCAATAAACAGTAAACATAACTGTATAATATAGAAAATCCGGGAAAAACCACATAAAACATGTATCAGTATCGTATCAGAGCGACCTCTAGTGTATATATATACAAAATATATAACAGTAGGCAAAACAAGAAACATACTGGAAAAGAAAGGTAGCTCGAACGACTAGCCTCCGACCGCGACATGAGACACCAGAATCCGAACTGCAAATTGGGCACAGAAATCGAAAATCCCAGGGGAAAGGCAATAAAACGTTAGAGTGAGTGGACAAAATTAAACATATGTATTTCACCAATTTCATATATAATAAACAAGTATAGCGAGTTCGGAAAATATATATGGAAGTGCTAGGCGAATCTCTCAAGCCCGACAGTCAGGCGAATCTCTCAAACCCGACCGTGATAGGTCAGGGGAATCTCTCAACCCTAGCGGCATAACAGGGTAATCTCTCAACCCTACCCAGAGGAATCTCTCAACTCTGGTCAGACTACCGGTGATCAGCCGAGTAGCCAAAGCATCGATGCAAGTATGCCATCACCATAAAATATAAAATAATACCTCCGAAAATAATAAATAATCTCAACATCGTATAAAAATAAATACAGAAAAATCACGAACTCGCAACGACTGTGAAAATATAAAAATGTCCACTCACAGGTGAGCAAAGCGCGCACTCGCGCTAATCACGTGGTCCGGCAGAAGATCCCTTGCCCAAAGGAAGATCTCGATCTCCTGAATAATCACAGAATATATCTGATCAAAATTGCAATTCACAACACTGTACCACACCTCGGAAACCAACCGTTCCCGGAAACGTATAACTGATACAAAAATAATTAACGAAATTCCCGAAATCTCCACTCAAACCCTCGACTGAAAATCCAGTACCCAAATCAACTCGAAAACCTCAAGACGATGATCGAGGCGCGAATTGAGCGAAACGACATATAACTTGACACATTTCCAAAAAAGTCAACAGTCGCCGGAGCTCCATCATTGACCGCCACCGCCGGCGGCGGCGCGCCGTCAACCGGAGAGATTTTCCGGCGGCCAAGCTCCCACAAGATTCTCCTCCTCAAGCCCAACAACTTTCCTAACTATGGTGTGACGACCCAGAACAGAATCAGCGGTGAAATCAGCTTAGTTCATGAGGTTACAGCATAAACGCAGATTTCCGACAGTTATTCGAATCTCCAGGTTTGATAACGACTAAATCATTGGCCGAGAATTGGAGCTGAGTCTCTTCTTGAGAGTCGTTGTACGTGTGATTTCGAGTTCGTGGGCGGTTCCGGATCGTTATTTGGACTACCGAGGAATAAGTTATGAATATTTGAAGTTTTGATATAATCGGTTTTATATGTCAAATTTGTTAGCGACTAAACTACCGGACGAGAATTTGGTGTCGGCTTCTTCACGGAAGTTGTTGAGAATTTAATTTCGAGCTCGTGGGAACTTCTGGAGCATTATTCCGAGTTACAAGGATTAAGTTGTGAATATTTCCGGTTGTTGATTATTTAGTCGGTTTAAGAATGTGTTTGGGTTGAACAGTTGACTTTTTATCGGATTTGTCGATGTATTTGACTTCGGGTGATAATTGAAAAATACGTGGAGTCGAGTTTGTTGCCGTGAGAATTATCGGAATCGGAATTACGACGAGAAAGTTACGGGTATTTGAAGTTTGCCGAAAAGTGTGTTTGTTGGTTTCCATTTTGGGTAAGTCTATATATGGAAGTTGCTTGTTTGGGCAAGTCAAACCTTGCCATTTATATTGTTGACTGTGTTGACTCGGTTTGACCGAGGTGGAGGAGAGAGTTCACGGCGACCTCCACGGCTCACCGGCGGTGGTCCTTCATCCGGCCACCTCCGAGCCCAACTCTGGTCCTGTTCGATGCGCCCCGGCCACCTCTCACGGCGTGGAACGCCGGAGGAGGAGAATTTTCCGGCCTAAATTGGAGGAATTTTGATTGAATTCGGACTATACTTTTTCGGCCGATTCGAGCTACAACAAGGACTGGGTTTTGTAGCCCTCATCACCATGAAGCTACCATGTAAGTTTGGTGATCTAATTTTGCTTGTGTATGGAGAATTTTGTAATTGAAATCTTGATTGGAATTCAGTTTTACTTGAAATTGACATGGTTAGAGTAAGAATTGGCCTTCGGTGCAGTTATAGAAGTTGCTCAGTGGGTGATTTTGCATGGAATAGAGGTTGCTCCGCCAGGAAAATTTCAAGTTAGTGGCGCCGCCGCCGCCGGCGATGGTCAACGGCGGTCAACGGTGGTCAACTTTGACTTTTTGGAGTTTTCGACAAGTTGCATGTCATTTCACTCGAAATCGCACCCCGATCGCAGTGGGGAGGTTCGTTTTTCGAGTTGAGCGTCTGAAATTAAGTGAGGTATTGAGGTGTGATTTTCGGATTTTCGACAGTTTGTCGTAATCAGATTATGTGTTTCCGAGAACGGTGGTTTCTCGTGATTTGATTTGAATTGTCAAGTTATGACTTTGAGGAATGAACTTTGTGAATATTCAGGGGTTCGTGATCGTTTGTTTGGTGAGGGACTTTCCGCCGGATCACGGGTTAACGCGAACTGCGTTACGCTAGTCTGTGAGTGGACCATTTCTTTTCACGGATTGTTTGCGAGTCTTTTTATATGTTTACGAACTTGAGCATGCATACGAGATTTCGATTTACATGAGCATGTGTTATACGATTATGCTTATATCAGTATATATTACGTATATGCACTTATATATTGATTCATGCATTTGCATCGAACTATTTATGATTTGATTTACACAGAGTATAGTCTCAGTTACGTTGTTGTATCGATACACTTGCCTCTCGGCTGATCCCCGATGGTAGGCCTACCAGGAGGGGCAGTACCCCGACCTGACCGGCGAGGGGCGTTTCCCCGGAACCGAGGCCTTTCTGGCTAAGAATCACGCGTGGGCTAGGGACCCCGTGATTCGGACTGTACTAGCACGGATGTGTCCATGAGTGACCCCGTGAGATTTTTATGCATGCTCTGTACGCGTGAGGAGTTAGAGTCTACCTTGTGTACCATTTGATTATTTATGCATTCCGACTCGCATATGTTTTTATAACTTATATATTATTTGGCGAAACACATTTATTTTCATCCACTCACTCTAACGAGTTTTATGTCTTTCCCCTGGGCTTTTCGGTTTCCGTGCCCAGTTTGCAGTTTGGATTCTGGTGTCGCACGTCGTGGTCGGAGGCATAGTGCTCGAGCTACCTTGTTTCTTTCAGTAGGTTTATTGTTCTACCTACTGTAGTTTACGTATATGATTATACATTAGAGGTCGCTCTGAGTATTCTGTTGTATATATTATATGATTTTACTCCGGATTTCAGTAAAGTACAGATATATTTATTGTTTTACTTTACTGTTGATATATTGAGAAATCCGGATGGGATTGGTGCCCACGGTTTGATTTTTGTGGCATAGGATGAAGTGTATTTTCCGCGTGCAGGTAATGGTAATTCCACGTTAGTAACGAAACTTTGCCAAAATTTTTACGGTTTTTGTTGGTTCGTGTTTTCGAAGGGGTTTGATTCCGGTTTAGGGAACTAAATCGGGGTTGGGTCCTTTCAGCTTGGTATCAGAGCATTAGGTTATAGGTTCTGTAGACTTCTGTAGTCGTGTTTACTAAGGATATTTGAGAATGTACAGCATGTCTGGAATGGTGACCCGACCGGCCGGCGGATACTCATCAATATTCCGGGTGTTGTATGCTTTCAAATATTTAAAGTTCCATGATTACGTTCCACTTGTTGTGAACGATGTTTTATTCATTACGATGCCTCCTTGACGTGCTTTCCGTGTCGGTACGGTTGTGAATCCTATTGAGGATCAATCGACGCGTGATTTCCCAGAGAATTGTGGGTTTGGATGAGTATTCTGAGTTCAGATAATTGTGTGGCACGGTTTGCCTGGTTGTGTGTGTATGAGCGTCTACATGTTGCCTCAGAGCTGAGATTTGTGGCAGTTGATGTTTGCCTGAGTCAGATCATTGTATTTGGTGGGCTGATATTGTGCGAGTTCCTGTTGCAACTCCATGGCCTACATTTAGGGTGTTGTTTATACGGTAATGATTTAATCAGGCTACCCAGCATTTGAATGAGGAGTGTTTACCCACCTGAGGTAGAGATGCATTGTCCACATGTTTGTCCCTATTTGCACGAGTTGTGTGGCTTCAGAGGAAGCAGTGCACGAGGTTCGAGATGAGTTTGAACCTGAGCATCAGAGAGAGTCTGATTGATATGCCTCGAGACATCCGTGAGGCTATTGAGAAGGAAAGGTGTATGCGGTTTTCGATATGTTGGTTTGAGGAAAGTGGACTTAGTCGAGATATGTGATGAGGTTGAGTTCAGGCACCTCGGAATCAGTGACTTCATCAGGTTGTGGCCTTTTTGATTATGTTAGGAGTCATCAGATCAAGCAGAGGATCCGTTTGGTGATGGTGGAGATCACGGAGTAGCGGATTTGTTCCTGTGGCATGAGTTTGGGTGATCGTTGGTGATCCTTTCACGCAACAGGTGTTGCGGTGCCGTGTGGAGCACTCTCAGTTGCTATTGTGGTGGCCAGGAGGGTCACGTTACGAGGGAGCGCCCTCAACCAGCTGTTTTAGCGGTTCGACAACTCAGATTTCATGAGGAGATCATGATGCTGTTTCTGGAGTGACCAACGCAGCCTTTTTGATGAGTTATTCAGCAAGTTGCAATTGACGTGGGCGGCTAGTTGGGCATGTTGGAGTTCGTGCCATGACCTTGTTTGAGGACAGACTTTTCTCCGAGGTTACTGTTGTTTGATATCCATGGCTATTGTACTTGCATCTCCACTTCTGAGTTTTTGGAGAGTGTTGTATCCATCCGGAGGTTGCGAGATCCTTGTTGGAGGTTATGTGTTAGCCGCGGATCTGTTATAGTTGGATATCGTCGATTTTGGTTTGATGGTGACTATGGACTTTTGGCGACACATTTTGGCAGTGTTTGAGTGTCTCGAGAAGGATGTTGTGTTTCGACGACCAGATTTCTCCGAGATATTGTTTCGCTGTGATGGTCGAGCGGATGGTGGAAACGAGTTGTGTTGTTTGATTAGCTCATGTTGTGGATACTTCGGTTGCTGTGCCCGACGTTAGTGACATCGAGGTGGTTCCCGAGTTTCCAGGTGTGTTTCCAGAGGAGTTACCAGGTGTTCCTCCAGTTCGGGAGACCGACTACACCATTGAGTTTTTACTGAGCGCTGGACTCATTTTACCGACGTCTTGTTGTTCGGAACCAGCGGAGCTGATGGAGCTACAGTTTCGACTCCAGGAGTTGCTGGAGGAGGTTTCAGGAGATTTCATGCGACCCCGCGTATTTGCGTGGTGTGCTCTTGCATTGTGTGTACGGATGTTGGATGGTTCGACGTGGTGGTGCGTTGACTACCAGAAGTTTGATTCGTTTCAGAGGAGAGCGAGTATCCTCCGCTTCGGATTGACGAGTGGTTTGTTCAGCTCAAGGGAGCTTCACTTTTTTCGAAGATTGATTTCGGGTCCGGATACCATCAATTGAGGTTTGATGAGTCAGATGTGGTTTGGACAGCTTTCGGATCTTGGTGCGGGCATCAGGAGTTCTTGGTCACGCTGTTTGCTTGACCAATGCCCCAGTAGTTTTTATGGACTTGATGGACCAGGTGTTCAGACGGTTTCTGGACGAGTTGCGGTCATGTTCGTTGGCGATGTCCTGATTTACTCCAGGAGTGTGGACCAGCACCTGAAGCAATTGCGAGCAGTTTTGAGGGTTTCGCGTGATGATCAGTTGTTTGCAAAGTTTAGCTAGTGTGAGTTTTGATTGATTAGCGTGAAGATTTTGGGCCACGTGATGTCAGCCGAGGGAGTTGGCATGGATCCTGATCAGATAGAAGCCGTGTTGATTTGGGGTTGACCTACCATGGTACCAGAGATCAGGGGTCTCTTGGGTTTGGCAGGCTATTACCGACGGCTTTGTGCAGGATTTTCCCGGATTGCCACTCTACTTTCCGGATTGACGAAGAAGGCGTCAAGTTTGAGTGGTTCGATGCACGCGAGGAGAGTTACTTACTCCTGAAGGATGGTTGACCGTTGCTTCGATTTTGACCTTACCTGACGACCGTGGTGAGTTCGTGGATTATGGCGATGCATTGAGGTTTGGATTTGGTTGTGCTTTGATGCTGTGTAGCAGAGCGGTGGCTCATGGTTTCAGGCAGTGGAAACTTTATGAAGCTACATATCCTGTGTATGATTTGGGTGTAGATGTCCTTATATTAGCATCAGAGAGTTGGAGATACTACTGCTACGGTGTGCATCACAGTGTAGAACGTACACTGATCATTTGAGTTTCATCCACTTGCATTTTCGGCCAGATTTGGGCTTGAGGCAGTGTAGATGTATGGGGTCGACTAACGACCATGGTTGCACCTTTGAGCTTGTTCGGGAAAGGCTAGAGGTTGTACTTTGATCATCCGTTTGGGATGTTATTGCTGATGCATTCAATCGGGAGTCGGGAGCTTCAGTATTACATGTGTGTATGTGTGGCTCGAGTTTCCGTATTAGCCGAGTTGCACTACGGGAGCTGAGTTCGAGTGTGATGATGTTGAAGCTCATTATTTTTGTGTGCGTTGGCACTAGCGGTACAGAAATGTGTCTGATACTTCGAGTTTACTACTCGTGACGCGATCCGTAGAAGAATGTAGCAGTTTGTGTGTGTAGATGCCAAATCTGTCGGCAGACGATGGCTAGGAGGCAGAGATTTGCCTAGAAGTACCAGCCATTAGAGATTTCCAGTTAGACGTGGCGTTTGTCGCTGTGATCTTGTGTGTGTTTGTGCGCACTTTGATTTGTGATACCAGTTGTCAGGCCATTGTGGACCATTTGATGAACTTAGTACGTTTCCTTGTACTTTTCGGGAAAAGAATTCAGTGGCAGGCTGGCATAGCTGTGTTTGACGGAGATTGTCCATTTACGTGGTGCACTTATGTCCCAGTTTGCTGATCGAGACAATAAGCTACGACTGAGTGTTGGCAAGCTTTGCAGCGAGTATTGGGGACCAGATTACAAGTTAGTACCGGTTCTTATCCTCAGATTGGTGGGCGATCTTTGAGGACTATTCAGACCTTGGAGGGCATATTGTGGACCTCGGTATTGTTGTTCCGAGGGATTTGGGACCAGCAGTTTCACTTGTTCGAGTTTGCATGCAGTACCAGTTTGTGGACCACTATGATTTTGATGTTGCATGTTGTCGTTTTGAGGACGATGTTGTACTCCATTGTGCTGGAGTGTGTTCGATGTGGGTTGACGTTTGATTCTGATTTTGTGGAATGTGCTACCACAGACTGTCGGATTAGCGGAAATGGGCTGATAATTGCTCGAGTTCGATGTGTGAGTTATTTTGATGTGTGTAGACTAAGTTGTGATTTGCCGTGTTGTTTTGATCTGTATGTGGTCGTGGGCGAGTTTGTGTTATGCTGTATAGTTCGGCGTCGCCTATATTGTTGGCTTTTTGTGTGTGTTGTGTTGTGTTCCATGTGGTGGAACTACATTTCAGGTTTGTTACATGTTGTGTACCCTATTTGTTCCTTATGCAGGAACACTTGGCTATTGTGTGGAGCCAGTTCAGATTCGAGATTTGAGGGTACAGGGATTTCAGAGTCGGTTGTCAGAGTTGTTTAGTTGACGTTGTCACTGGAGAGTTGAGCAGTATGCAGAGGCAGTGCTCCTACTTTTAGTCGGCAGACTCGGAAATTTCGAGGTCGAAATTTTTTTAAGGGGGGTGGATTTGTGACGACCCAGAACAGAATCAGCGGTGAAATCAGCTTAGTTCATGAGGTTACCGCATAATCGCAGATTTCCGATAAGTGTGTTTGTTGGTTTCCATTTTGGGTAAGTCTATATATGGAAGTTGCTTGTTTGGGCAAGTCAAACCTTGCCATTTATATTGTTGACTGTGTTGACTCGGTTTGACCGAGGTGGAGGAGAGAGTTCACGGCGTCCTCCACGGCTCGCCGGCGGTGGTCCTTCATCCGGTCACCTCCGAGCCCAACTCCGGTCCCGTTCGATGCGCCCCGGCCACCCCGTCCCACTCCCGGCCACCTCTCACGGCGTGGGACGCTGGAGGAGGAGAATTTTCCGGCCTAAATTGGAGGAATTTTGAGTGAATTCGGACTATACTTTTTCGGCCGATTCGAGCTACAACAAGGACTGGGTTTTGTAGCCCTCATCACCATGAAGCTACCATGTAAGTTTGGTGATCTAATTTTGCTTGTGTATGGAGAATTTTGTAATTGAAATCTTGATTGGAATTCGGTTTTACTTGAAATTGACATGGTTAGAGTAAGAATTGGCCTTCGGTGCAGTTATAGAAGTTTCTCAGTGGGTGATTTTGTATGGAATAGAGGTTGCTCCGCCGGGAAAATTTCAACACGAGTCTTGTTGGGCTTGAGTTTCTCTTTAACTTGGTAGTTGGTTCCCCTCCTATGGTGGCCGGAGGAGGAAGAATTTCGGTGGCAAAATTTAAGGTTTTCCGGCGTAAATCGGTGGTGGTCGGAGGTGGATTTTCCGGGGGTGTTAGAGCTCGGGGTTTGGGGGCTTTTGTTAGCCTTGAGGTAAGGAAGCTATTGCAAGTGGTCTTAAGGGTTGCCGTGGCCGGAGGAAGGAGATACGTCGATTTGAAATTTCGGTAAGGGTTTGGAATTTTGAGTTGATTTTTGGAGGTTTTCCGGTCCAAATTGACCTGAACTTATAACTAGAAAGTTATTGGAATCGTCGAGATCTTCAAAACCATGTGTAGCATAAATTTTTCTGGGCAGGTTGGATTTTTCGGCGGCCGGCGGCAGCAGCGGCGCCGTCCACGGCGGCGACTTTTCGTCCGACGTGTTTTTCGACGAGTTATATGTCGTTTCGCTCGGAATCGCGCCCCGATCGCAGTGGTGAGGTTTGTTTTTCGAATTGAGCATCGGAAATTATAGCGAGATTTTGTGGTGTGATTATTGAATTTTTGACGATTTCGTCGTTATTGAATTATACGTTTCCGGGAACAGTTTTTTCTCATGATATGATTTGAGGTGTCGAGTTATGAATTTAAACAGTGTATTTTATGATTATCCAGGGGGTTCGTGATCGTTCATTTGGCGAGGGATTTTCCGCCGGATCACGGGATTAACGCGTATTACATTACACTCACCTATGAGTGGACATTTCTTTTCACGGATTGACTGCGAGTTTTTTATATACGTTTTACGAGCATGAGCATGCAATTATGATCATGATTTATATGAGCATGTGTTTTACGATTATGTATTTACGAATATGCGTCTACGAATATACATACATTTACACTATGTTTTATGCATGTGCATGGAAAGTATTTGTGATTTGGTTTACACAGAGTATAGTCTCAGTAGACAGGGTTGTATCGATACACATAGCTTCACGGCTGATCCCCGAGTACGCTCCGGGGGGTACAGATATCCTGACCCGAGACCTTTCTAGCTTGGAATCACGTGTGGGTCTGGGATCCCGTGATTCAGACTGTACTAGCGCGAGGGAGTCCATGAGTGACCCCGCGGTATATATGATGCATGCTCTGTGTGCATGAGGAGTTAGAGTCTCCCTCGTGTACCATTTGATTTTTATGAATTTAGACTCACATATGTTTTTATAACATATATTATTCGGCGAAAGACATTTATTTTCGTCCACTCACTCTAACGGTTTATATGTCTTTCCCCTGGGCTTTTCGGTTTCCGTGCCCAGTTTGCAGTTCGGACTCTGGTGTCGCACGTCGTGGTTGGAGGCATAGTTCTCAAGCTACCTTGTTTCTTCCAGTAGGTTTCTTGTTCTGCCTGCTATGGTATATTTATATAATTATACACTAGAGGTCACTCTGAGCATTCGGATGTTATACTTTTATACGATTTTTCCCCGGATTTCTGTAAAGTATAGTTTTATTGATTACTTTACATTACTGTTATGATATTGAGAAATCCGGATGGGATTGGTGCCCACGGTTTGTTTTTTGTGGTATAGGATGAAGTGTTATTTTCCGGGTGCAAGTAATGGCAATTCCGCGTTAGTAGCATTACTCTGCCAAAATTTTTGTGTTTTTTGTTGATTCGTGTTTTCAGAAGGGGTTTGATTCCGGTTTAGGAAACTAAATCGGGGTTGGGTCCTTTCAGATCGACGGTCCAAAACGGATAACCATTACGATTCGAATAAACTCGACACGAACGGATAAACTCGACGAAATTCTAAATCTTCAAATATTCATATTATATTCCTCGGTCGTCGAAATAATCATCCGTAACCGCCCACGAACTCAAAATCACGTGTACAACAACTCTCAAGAAGAGACTCAACTCAAATTCTCGGCCGATAGTTAAGTCGCGATCAAAACCGGCAAATCAAACAATTATCGAAAAACAGTGATTGTGCGCTAACTCGTGAATCAAGCTTATTACTCTACTGATTCTGTTCCGGGTCATCACAATACGTCCTCCAAGTACTATCGTCTAGGTACTTGGATGACGGAAAATGACGTTTCCGTCGTCCAAGTAGCCTCCTGGACCGCGGAGGTTTTGCGTCGTCCAAGTACCACTTGGACGATGCAAATGTCATGTCCATCGTCCAATTGCACTTGGACCACGCAAATTCTCTGTCGTCCAAGTAGTCACTTCTAGGGAGATTTTACGTGGTCTGAGTGAGCCCTTAGACCACGCAAAAACTCCGTGGTCAAAGTGTTCACTTAGACCACGGACATCTCTGTTCCGTAGTCTAAATGACCACTTAGACCACAGATATGTAGCCAATTTTCGTAGTCTTAGACCACACATATGAATATCTCTGTAGTCTAAGTGATTATTTATTTATTTTTAATTTAAATTTAAATTTAAAGTAAAATATTAATAATTTAATTAAAATTTTAAATTCTCATTTAAATAATTAAATATGAATAAATTAACTAAAATACTAAATTGTCATTTAAATAATTAAAATGTACATACATCAAATTAAATCATTCGGAATCGAAAATACGATATCATGATAAACTACGTAGCTAGAATACAAACTACTAAAATATAGGAGGAGCAGACGCGCCGCCGAGTCCCCCGCCTCCAGCCGTGTCGTCGTCGTAGGGGTATGGGTTCGGAGGAGGTTAACACTGTTGTCGAGCCTGATTTTCCATGAGGACGATGAGCTGGGTTATCTGCGCTTGTTGCTCATCAAGCCTCTGATGCATAGATTGTGTTTCCTCCCGTGCGAGTCGAGCCTCCTGAAGGATTGCTTTGACCGACGCATCCCGAGCACCTGTACTCGCCGAACATCCCGTAGATGAGTCATAAGACAAATCTCGCTGCACCTTGCGTCCTATCCCCATAATCTCCTTGCCAGCTTGACCACCATATACCTCATCAGCAATTGCAATTTGGTTCTCCATCAATAGAAGTGGCAGGTCTTCTGGCGGCAAATCCGGGTATGCAAGCTGCGTGTTGGCTAATTCCTCATGCGTCTGTTCTACCAACCTCGCCTAAAAATAATAATAATTAAATAATTATAAATTTGTACGACAGTTTAATAAATAATAATTAAATAATAATTACGTTAATTAAGAAGAAATATATACGGCACTTACGCCGTATTGACTCGCTTCATTGTCGAGCTCAGGCGTCACGTAAGCGGTGATGCTAGCATCCAGATAATGGTGTTTGGAGCCCTTATCTCTATGCTCCTTGGCAATTTGGATCATCTGCTTGGAGCCGGAGGTATGATGTTTGTCCTTCTTCTCCCGGTTGGTCTTGTTGAGTTTCGAGAATTTTTGTTGGACAACATAAATTATTAAAAAATTAATAAATAACTAAAAAATAACAATTCAATTTCATCAATTTAAATAAAAAAATAATCACCTTATATTCTTCTGCTTCGAAGTGGGTGACCAACCACTCTCACTCATCTTCCCTATCCCCATGCAGCTCTACGGGGGTAGGCACTCGGCCGATATCTTCATAATACTTATGAAGTTTATACTTCCAATCACAGTACATGGCATTGGTGGTGGTGTTGATGTGCCTAAGCATCTCCGGTGTGGAATCCACCTCATATTGTTCCTATAAGAAACGAATAAAAAATTATAATCGTATATATTATGAAATTACGATTTTTATTAGTTATTAGAAAATAAATTTAAAATTGTACGTATTACGTACCGAAAGTTCTTTAATCACTTTCGCCTTCTCTTCGACCAGCAACTCCTTCCAGGTAGACGCAATCATACGAACCTTGTTGCGAAGGATTGACCCGATACTGTGCGAGGAGAGACTAGCTAGCTGAGAGGTGGGAGGGCCATCGGTAAAATCGTCGTACGGCAACTGGATTTTTTGCCCGGTCGCCTTGAACAACTTCTCAGATTTTTCGCCTTTTACGAGTCATCGAGACCTTTTGGGTTGAGGGACTATCGGGGCCCTCCTGAACTTGCGCCGCGCACTACAGAGGATAGACTTAGAGGAGGTCGACGATGCCTGAGCACTCTCTGACATCGACGTCGGACCGGAATGGGCGTCATCATCACCGCTCGGGATAGCTGGGGCAGTGGAAATTTTCCCAGACGCCGCTGTCGAAGAACCAGCTGAAGGATCCGGAGGAGGCGCAACGTTGTCCTCCTCTAATTGCCAACCGACTTGCTCTGCCAAGCGTCGGAGTAGAGCATCTTCGGCCTCCTTTTGGGCATTTTTCTTACACCATAGGACCATTTTAACCTAGGAGTTGATAAAATATTACTAATATTATAATTATATATAAAAATTTATCATAATTACTAAAGTAGGTATAATTATCAATTTATTATTTTTAGTAATTAAATAATTTATAATCATTATTATTAAATTACCATAATTAACAATTTATTATTTTTAATAATTAAATAATTTACCATAATTATTACAAATTTACCATAATTACAACAATAAGTACAATAATAATTACCAATTTTAATTACAACAACATATAATTACAAATTATAATTTCTAATAATTACAATAATAATTATCATTTACAATAATTACAGTAATTAATTATTAAATGACCATAATTTACAATAATTACTAATTTACCAATTATTATTAATTATTATTACCAATTTACCAAATATTACTAATTATAATTTATTGTTTTTAATAATTAAATAATTTATTATAATAATTACTAAATTTCCATAATTACCAATTTATTATTTTTAATAATTCAATAATTTACCATATTTACAACAACTTTACAATAATTACAAATTATAATTACATGCAATAATAATTACCAATCATAAATTAATTACAACAATATATAATTACAATCATAAATATAATTTTCAATAATTACAAAAATAATTATCATGCATTTACAATAATTTACAATAATTTACTATAATTAACAATTTACTAACTATTATTAATTATTATTACCAATTTACCAATTATTACTAATTTATTTTTTTACTAATAAAATTATAATTATGTTAAAAAAATTTAAAATACCGGAAAGAGGAGTCGCGGGAGAGCGGAGTCGCCGGAGGGAGGAAGTCGCCGGATTTTAAGTTGCCGGAGGGAGGGAGGCCGAATTCTTTAGAAAGAGTGAGAGAGAGAGAGGAGAGGAGAGGGATATTTGAGAATGGGATGAGAAAAAGAGGATCGGCCTCTCTCCTTTTATAGAGGTTCACTTAGACGACGGAGCCATGTTTTCCGTCGTCTAAGTGAACCGTTTCAATTTTTGGAACCGGCGCCCAATTAATTTGGCGGTTAAGGCGGGTGGGAGTTAGTGGGAGTTAACCGCCTTAATTTTTTGGAATGTTTCAAATTTCATTTAAACGATGGAGATGCCTATTTTTGTCGTCCAGGTGAAATTTGAACCGTTCCCCAAAAATTTAGCGGTGAAAATTGAACCGCCATAATTTTCAACCTAGACGACGGAGATAGACCATCTTCGTCGTCCAAGTGGTAACCTGGACAACGGAGACAGTTTTTTTCCGTCGTCGAAGTGGCCACCTGGATGACGGAGATGGTCTATCTCCGTGGTCCATGTGAAATTTCCGTAAAAATAATTCGCAAGGAAGTTTCCGATTTGTCATTCGAATGAAATAGTCGTAAAATATCGATTAAAGAATCGTATATATAAACAATTGAATTTAAGACGACGAATAATCTTACGTCTTTAAACTTGTTAAGTATCTACTAATCTGAATAACTTAAGTGTTATTAAGTATAAACTCATTGCATATCGATATTAACGAAATTGAATTTGGACAAAACAACCGTTGGATACATTCGTCATAAGACAACATATAAATAGAATAATTTTGACAAAATAGTAAATTCGCTAAGGGTTTCATCGGTAAAGTCAACCGCAAAATCGAAATTTTTATAAACTTGAAACGTGGATACACAAAAATCCGTAAGTCCTATTTTGGAATCGTCGAAGCTCACACTCTGGGAATTGTTTACTCTGGTCTCGACGAAAAAAATATGTTATGGAACATTGTCTAGATGGTCGTTGTCTTAGATTGAATTACTAAACTTTAACTTAGACGACGCAAATATATTTTTGCATCGTCTAGGTGCTTACTTGGACGACGCAAACATGTATTTGCGTCGTCTAAGTGAAAGTTTCATAATTTAGGGTTAGGGCCTTAGGGTTTAGGGTATACTTAAACGATGGTTTCACCCATCTGCGTCGTCTAAGTGCTATTTTTAGGAGTTTAGGGTTTATATATGTATAATTAATTACTATTGTCTTTAATTCCCTTAGTATGGACTACGAAAAGTCGTTCTTTCGTCCCCGTGTTAGGGTTTCGTGAAAATGTACATGCATGATTCTCGATCGATCGATCTGATCCTCTAGATTAATTAATTAATTTTAATTTCAGTCGGTCGAAGCAACCACGCTATTTAATTAATTATTAAATTAATTAAGTACAAAATTAATAGTTGTACATAGTACTCCTCCTCATAATATATATAATTAATCGATCATACATCATTACAATAATTAATTAATTAATTACCAATTAATATTCTTCGTCGTTATATTGTACTCTTCGTCATAATCGTCATCATCCTCATCCCCGTTATCCGATTGCTCCTCCTCATCATCATACTCAACATCGTCCGACGAATATCCTGAGTCCTCGTCCTCGTCCTCGTCCTCATCATGCGCCTCTTCTTCATCTACCTCATTAATTGCATCAATAATCTCATCTTTAGTTAGATCCGTACAACCATCAGGCATGGATAATCGTTCATCAGCTTGAACCAGGTCCATTATGTTGGAGCGGATGACAGAAATATTAGGCTCTTGATAGGCAGGAATGTCTCTTTCTAGTTCATCAGCATCTTCGGTCGCCGGTATCCCTTCAGTTGTCATAGTATTCCGTATTCCTCGATGACAGATATGCTTCACTATTTTCCACCATTCATCGGCTTTCGGATCATCGAGATAGAACACCTACCTAGCTAAGGTGGCGAGAGAGAATGGCTCATCCTCATACCAGCTTGAGTTTGTATTGACTGATAAAAGTCTCAGGTCTTCCTTTGTATGCTTGAATCATTTGCACTTGAATAGGAAAACGTTGACATCATTTCCGTAACACAGCTAAACGACATATACAATAGCCCCGTAATATAGATCATTGTCTTTCCCAACCGTTACCCCACTGTTTTGTGTTCTTCTTCCTTCATCTCAGGCCAATGAATGAAACTTTACACCGTTCACAAAACATCTGGGGTAAATATAGTGTTTAATCGGCTTCCCTGCTAGCAAGTGCTTTGGCTAGGACCACCACCCCCGTGGTTTTCGGATTTTTATAGATCAATCAACTGGGAAAATGGGAAATATATATAATTAATTAAAGGGTTTACTTTCTACAAACATATATATAAACTAAATACCGAGACACACGTACGTACCCATTGGAAGAAATAATCGGGAAACTTCTTCTTAACCATTTTCTCAAACCACGCCGAACTTTTGTTCAGATTTAACGCCTGAAGCCTCTCCCTGAACCCAATCATGTACGGCTCAACTTCATCATAGTCTCACAACACTACCCAATGTGCCTCAATAAGTTTTTCTCGTGTTAACGATTCCTTTAATACTCCTCTAAACGGTCGTACGACATTTGTGACGACAGAAAGATTGATGCAGGCACTGGGATCGGAGGCGGTGGAAGGTGGTGGATCTTTGAGGTACCTATTGCAGTAAGTAACACACTCATGCATTAGATATGTCTCTACTATGGAACCATCCGGGCCGACCTGTTTTTGACGAATCATTTATACTGTCCAAGCTGTCTACAAAATCAAACGTTCAATTAATATCCAGTGGCACAAATAATGGATTGAAAAACTTGTAATATCCAGTGACGAATCATTGTAGAATAAGTACATATAACTAGTAATATCCAGTGGCACAAATAATGGATTGAAAAACTTGTATAAATTATTATTTGTACGTACCTTTCTTGAGGAAACATCCAAGTGTACTGGACCGGACCAAAAATGAGCACCTGCTCGCGCAGGTGGATCATTAGGTAAATCATGATGTCAAAGAAAACAGGGGAAAAAATCCTCTCTAGTTTGCAAATGATGTGCACAATTTGTTGTTGCAGTTCCACCACATCTGACTTCTTTAATTCTCTGTCGCATAACCTTTGCCACCATGTGCACAATACCATTATTGGTTCTACGACATCACGAGGCAAATATGGCTGAATTATCACTGGAATCAGATGTTGCAGCATAACGTGATAGTCATGTGTCTTTAGACCAACAAACTTGTGTTGCACCTCGTCCACTGCTCCAATTATAGTAGCTGCATACCTAACCGGATAACGAACGCTCTTAAACCAGTGAAATACAGAACATCTAAGTGTCGACTTCACTGTGTAAGGTGCAGCTGACATCTTGTTGTACATTCTTCTCCTATCTCTCCTCAACCACAAGGGACGATGTAGATTCATAGATTCCAAATCTTTGCGTGCTTTGAGAGTATCTTTAGTCTTGAACTTAATACCGAGAATTTTTCCCACCACGTTGTCACACACATTCTTTTCTATGTGCATCGCGTCTAAGTTGTTCCTCAGCTTCAACTTCGACGAGTAAGGGAGTTCAAAGAATATACTCTTATGATGCCAATAGCTGAGATCATGTGGAGGTATTGGATTGCATTTCCTTACATCCTTGTCATTGGTCAACAAACCAAAGTCGAAATAGCTCAACCTCTCTAAAATCTCTTTGCCCGACCAACTACGAGGTTTAGGATTATTCTCTACCGTCCCGTTGAATTGAGCTTCATCGTGTCACCACGGGTGGTCGTGAGGAAGCCATCTACGGTGACCAAGTAACACACCTTCTCCACATGCCAACTAGAGTTCACGTCGTCTAAACATATAGGACATCCATTATATCCTTTCGTCCTGCAGGCTGCCAACATCCCATAGGCTGGAAAATCACTGGTCGTCCACATTACGGTAGCCTTCATCATGAACATCGTGTCAGTGAATTTGTCATAAGTTGGGACTCTATTTTCCCACAACAAATTCAGCTCGTCGATCAAAGGTTTAAGATAGACATTTAAGCACTTCCCCGGAGATTTAAGACCTGGAATTAGCAGAGTAAGGAAATTAAATTCATTGTTCATGCACATCTACGGAGGCTGGTTGTACGGCATCAAAATAACTGGCCAACTGCTGACGGCAGAGCTATTACTACCCCAAGGATTGAATCCGTCTGTAGATAGTCTGAGTGTAACATTTCTAACCTCTGCGGCAAAGTATCCAAATTCCCTGTCGAAATATTTGAAAGCCTCCCCATCCGTGGCGTATCTCAACACATCGTCATCTATTGACTTTTCTGCGTACCATCGCATCGCCTCTACTATGTATAGAGACATGTAAAGACGCTGCAATCTGGGAATCAATGGAAAATATTGAAGAACCTTCACAGGAATTTTCTCTTTCATACTCTTCATATTCAGCTCATATCTGCACTGCCCACATACGGGACAATAGTCTAAATCTTTATACTCTTTGTAAAACAGTGCACAATCATTTGGACATGCGTCAATTATCCTGTACTTTATGCCGAGGCTGCTCAAGATATTTCTAACCTTATAATAGGATTTAGGAAGATTGGGATCATCAGGAAGCAATTTATATAGCTCCTAAATTTCGTCAAAAGCATTTACTAACATTTTGTGCTTCACTTTTATCTTCATTTGCTCCATCACATATTGCAACACATTCTCTCGACATCCAGGGTACACCGGGGTCTGCACTTCAAGTAACATCTTGTTGTACTTATCCATCTCACTATTGTCAGTGGCCAAGCTAGCAGCGGGGAATGTGTCATCATGCCCATAAGTAGTATTGTAACCTCCCTCTTGGTGTTGGTGTCCACACCATGACTAAATCTCAGAAATGCAACGTGGACCAAATCCACAGTTAGGTTCCAAGCAGGGGGGCGCCACCACTGCCCCTGGATGAGGCACCATGGTAACTGTATCCTGAGCTGAAGTCTACTGCTTCACCATGTTCACTCCACGTAGTGTAACTCCACATCATATCATTTTCATACAGGTGTTGCACCATAACATTAACCTCCACATACTGATAGTTAAGACATTTTTGGCACGGACACCTGAAACGCTTCACCATGTTCTATCGCAAAATTCACAAATTCGCTAATTCCATCCATATACCGGACATCACTTCTATTCCACAACTTCATCCAACTCTTGTCCATACTTCTACGAAATTTAATAATTAATTATCATATTAGTCAATTAACTATTCTATATATATACAAATTTTCTTGTAATTATTAACTATTATATATACACAAATTTTCGACTACCCTTAATTAATTAAATTATTAATTAATTACCTTCAATAATTAGCTTTATTAATTATTGGTGAATACATGTACTCTATGTCTAACATGCATGCATGTACGTACGTTTTACCTAAATATTAACCAAATTTTTAAATCCATGCATATATACGTACTACTGGTCTATATTAATTAACTAAGATCTATAGCATCAATTACCTAACTTAATTATAAATATATTAGACGTACTAATTAATTAACAATGTAATCAATCAAACATACAATTATATATGTATAAATGTTAAACGTGTTGGAAAATTAACTACGTATGTACGTAGCCTTCTCCGATATATGGCGAATTGATGGTCGGAGCCGGAGATATATATAGTGCTAGCTAGTTTGAATTACATGCATGTACGCATGAAGAGAGTCTAATCAAGAGAGGAAGAGAGTTGAGATGATGAGGATGAAGTTGAGACGAGCGAGCGGAGAGGAAGAGAGTTCGGCATGGACCTTATATAATACTTCACTTAGACGACGGAGCATCGGTGCGTCGTCTAAGTTACCACTTAGACGATGGACTTAGGCTGTTTCTGTTGTCCAAGTGCATACATGGACGATGGACTTAGACCCCGTCCTCCAAGTGGCCACTCAGACCACGGCGTGTCAGTCCGTTGTCCAAGTGGCCACTTAGACGACGGAAAAAGCCTTTCCGTGGTCTAAGTGTATTTTTCTTGTAGTGATGCTAGTTTTACATATTGTCTGCTACTCCCCGTTAGCAGACAATAGGAAAGATTCTGAAGTTCCCCCATAGCTAAATCTCTCTCTAAATAATTGCACTATTGCACAAGATGGTCACGAACACAAGAGCTGAATGAAACGAAAACAAAATCCAGACATTACAAGCATAATCCAGAGGTGGCAATATCAAATGAGTTTCCTCTAAAGCAAAATAGAATTTCACCATGTCAAAAGGAACATCTGGATAGACCTCATGAGACAATTGGACCTAGACCAGTGTTCAGACTATGATCAAGCTAGATTTCATAGATTGGCTAAACAATATATATGTATTGCTTTCATAACGGAACTCGCAAACACAAAGTTGACTGATTAAGCCAGCCAATAGTAAACTCTAATACTAAAATCTAACCATAATCTACACTACTAACACTAGTTCTTGCTCAACTAGTGCTATATGCGTACATTTAAACATGCATTACTAATTCCTTAAACACGGGGTATATATGATCAATAATGTTGAAATTACAGTCTATCTAGACGAAATTGAATTCGATTACAAAAACGAGCTAAACTTCGAGGCTTTATGTCTCATACCCAATCAATTTGGTGCATCTTTCACCTTCAAGGATTATAGCTACTGTGAAACGATGTGAAGTTGTTGACCTCAGTCACCGGTACTTCCATGAGTTCCATCTCTGCCTTCGACTCTTCCAACACCGGCGTCGTCATAGTTTCTAATACGGTCGTCGATTCCATTTTAAGCGGCCTGTTTAAACTGATTTGATGTCTCAAGCTCAGCAACTCGTCACTAGAATTTGAGTGATTCAAACACGAGCTGATATTGGATTCGAAATTAAGAATCGTAGAGCTTATCGACCTCCGAAGAATCGAATGAGAGGCACTTGATTTTGGCGCCGGTGCAGTGGTGGAAGCGGTAAGCATCGTTATCGACGATGTGGAAATCTAGGGTTTAGAGAGAGCTCGTTCTCTTTGATGGTGATGGTGAGAGAATATAATTTGTCATGAAATGATTGAAAAGAAGAGTTTAATTATAAGCGGGAAGCAGTTTGGCACAAAAGATAAGCGGGGAGTCGAGATGAGTAGCCACCCATTTACGGCGTGTTTTTAGAACACGTCATAAATAATACAATTGCAAGATATGAGAGCCTATTTGTTAAATATGGCATGCATTTTTTGCACGTCGTGAATAAGTTCATTTACGGTATGCACTTTGAGTGTGTCGTAAAAGATAATGGTTACTAATAACATGTCTTAATATGTTTCATAAATAAAGTAATTTACGACATGTTTTAAAGTGTGTCGTAAATGATGATAGTCTTTCACGACATATTTTTGATGTGTGTCGTAAATAATGTCATTTACGGCTTAGTTTGAATGTGTTTCGTAAATGAGGATAATTTTTCACGACATATTTTTGATATGTGTCGTAAATAATGTCATTTACGGCGTGTTTTGAATGTGTATCGTAAAAGACTATAGTCATTCACGGCGTGCGGTCAATGTGTGCCATAATTAATATATCGTTTACGGCGTGCACTTAAAATGTGTCGTAAATGAATACAAATTACGACATACGTTAAAGTGCGCCGTAAATTTCGCGCCGTAAAAGATGAATTTCTTGTAGTGTTGTCACTGATGTGAGGAAGTAAGAGAACAACCTTGTCAAGAGTCCATCGATGACCTCTTCATCACCCGAACCTTTTTTCTTCGTAGTCTTCTTTAGAGTGGTATCACAAAATAGGCTAGTAATTCTGCACTGCTCGAGCTCCTGACGACAGGTTTATTGCAAAACACCTCAAATGCCTCTTTCAAAGCCATGTGGAAGATTACATGCCTCTGAAAGCAGTCGTTCACATACCCCAAGTACTTATCATGGAGCTCAATCATCTTGCTGATCAACACTTGCCTCGGCTCAAAAGCAGCCTGCCTATTACCACTTGCAGCCGTCGTGGCAACCGCATCTTCAACATGTTGGAGCAAGTTCGTGTCTTCATTAGTAACATGCAATCTAAACACTGTAGCAATAGGGTTTAACACTTGGGGTATCTTCTCGTAAAGCCTAAACATCCTAGACAAAGAAGTATGTGCTCTGTTTTGGTCATGCCTTGCTGATTGACCATGCATGCTTATGCTACAAGTAAACTCCTTGTACTGGTTTTCTGTTGATGTGATCCTGAATTCAAGGGTTAGTTAATATGTTCCTATCTTGTAATAGTATTTTAACCTTTAGATTGTTAGTTAGTCTCGATCTCGATTTTGTCCATTGAATCAAACCGAACTCTCCCCCCTTGTATATATATTCGTAGAGTTTTGTTTTTGAATTTAATTAGAAAACTTTCAACCAAGCATTGCTATCTTCTTTTCATATCATCTTTCTTTATAGTATCATATCAGAGATCCTCATAGGACCTGCTTCTGCTCTTTGATCTGTTCATAACCCTTCACATTCAAATATGGTCAGAGGAAACAACAGTGGTGCAAACCCATCACCTTCTGGTACTAAACCTTCAGATTTTGTTGATCCTAACATCTCGCTTCGTCTTACTACCACCATTCTCAATGAATTCAATTACATCTCATGGTCTAATGTCATGACTCTCACCCTTGGTGGGAGGCAAAAATTGAGCTTCATTAGTGACAAAGTAAAGAGGCATGCATCTTCATCACCCGACTTTGAGTCATGGTTGGCTCAAGACCAACTTATTCGAGCATGGATCATAAACTCCATGGAGCTAAAGCTGCAACAAATTTTTCAGTATTCTGATTCAGCCCACATGTGGAATAATATCAAGAATTTGTATGGGATCTAAACAACTCAGCTCGTGTGTTCCAAATCAAGAAGGAACTAACTGAACTTCAACAAGGTACTCTCTCATTTACTGAACATTTGGGAAATCTCACGGCCAAGTGGAATGAGTTAGCTCTTTATCGGTCATTTACAACGGATACTGCCACTATCTTAAAAAGAGCTGAAGAAGATAAAAATTTTGAGCTACTCACTAGCCTCAGTTCAGAATATGAAGATCTGCGAAGTCACATTCTGATGGCCTCTGAATTTCCCACTCTTTCTATTGTTTGTAACACAATTCAAAAAGAGGAAGTGAGGAAGAAAGTTATGAGTGTCGATCTAGCAGTGAGTCATGAAGCAGAAAAAGTAGAGTCTCGTGCTTTTGCTAGCTCAAGCAGACTATATCGTGGGGGAGACCTGAACTGAAGTGTATATATTGTGAAAAAATTAGGATATCAAGAGTTGGTCACCTTAAAGACACATGCTGGATCCTCCCTCCAGAAGTCAAAATCAAGTTTCAGGATGATCACAAGTATTCCAAGGGCCACTCAAGTCCTCATATGCTCCTAAAACAAATCATACTAGTTGCAGTGACTCAACTACAGCTATGGAATTCTTCTCCAACCCTATCTCACTATTGAATGAGTTTGCCACATTCTTCCAACAAAAGCAAAATGGAAACAGTGATAATGCTACTGCAATGTTGGGAGAATTTGTGGGATTTCTTGTTGACTCTGAACTTGTTAGTTATAATGAACTCCCAGGTATTGTCTGTGCCATTTCAACTGCACTAAATCTCAGTAAAAATCACGATTTTTGGATAGTTGATTCTGGAGCTTCAGATCACATGTCAAATGAATATTCTATCTTAACTGATTTCCATGCATTGGAAAAACTCTCATATGTCTCTGTAGCTAATGGGAAGAAAGCTTCTATTCTAGGAAAAGGAAAACTGAAGGTTCTTTCAGATTATCAAGAGTCTGAGATTATATATATTGCATTTTTCCCTTTCAAGCTTCTATCTGTGGGAAAATTAACTCATCTTCTTGATTGCCTAGTCATTTTTTCAACATTCAAACTCATTTTTCAGGATCGGATTTCCCAGAAAAATATTGGTGAAGGCTTCTTTCTCAGTGGTCTCTATTATATCTCAATTTCAATTCCTTCAAGCTTCTCAAAGAGTCTCCTTACAAAACCAAACTTGTCTAGCTCTCATCATTCACTGTGGCATCTTCGTCTAGCTCATCCTTCTAATTATGTTCTTTCATATTTGTTTCCTAATAGTTGTAAAAGTTCAAATGAATGTGAAACGTGTCACAAGGCAAAATTGACTAGGCTTCCTTTTCCTAACTATGTTTCTAAAGCTTTTTGTGTTTTTGAATTAATACACACAGATGTTTTGGGTCCAGCAAAACTTGTTTCTATTGATGGCTATAAATACTATGTCACATTCATTGATGACTTTTCCATACTACTTTTGTCTATCTCTTGAAATCCAAACATGAAGTCCTTAAATGTTTTAAAGACTTTCACAACTTGGTTAAGAATCACTTCTCTTCCACTATATGCACACTGAGGTCTGACAATGGCTCAGAATATACTTGTAAAAGTATGTAGACCTACCATAGTGAGCAAGGGATTCTTCATCAAACGAGTTGTGTATCAACTTCCCAACAAAATGGCATATCTGAGAGGAAGAATCGTGATCTACTTGAGAAAACTCGAGCCCATATGCTACATGCAAATGTACCAAAAAGGTTCTGGTCCTATGCAATTCAATGTGCTACTTACCTTATCAATAGGTTACCTAGCAGAGTCTTGGAGTTTAAATCGTCGATTCAAGTGTTGAATAAGAGAGAAATCTGCCTTGATCACTTGCAAGTATTTGGTTGCACTTTCTATGTTCATGTTCAAGCAAATCAAAGGGACAAATTTGATCCTAGAGCCATCAAATGCATATTTCTTGGCTACTCATCATCTCAAAAGGGGTATACATGCTATGATCCTCTGAACAGAAGGTTGTATGTCTCTAGAGATGTAAGATTTGATGAGCCTCATCCTTACTATCAAGTTTAAGACAATGATCTTTAGGGGGAGCTTCATAAGGAACTATTCGAATCATCAACAACTCCCATTGTTCCTGATAGTTCTTCTAGTGAACAAGTTCAGAATCAAGATGCTACTCAAATTGGAGGTGATAATGATCATTCTGAAGCTACTCAACTGGAACAAGATGAAGTTGTTGTGGCAGATCATCTAGAGGAACAAACTCAGTCTCATGCTCAACCTCAACCACTAGAAAGAAGATATCCTAGTCGAGACAGGAAAGCTTCAGTCAGGTTGGATGGTTTCGAAGTTTACACTCCTAAACATCCTTTTGGTAATGCTGCTACCCTTAATCATGTTTCAGCATCTCAGTCTGCATTTGTCAACATGTTGTGTGATAACTCAGGGCCTAGATCTTTTGAGGAAGCTAATCAATCTCCAATTTGGAGAAAGGCTATACACGAAGAACTCCAAGCTCTTCATGATAACAAAACTTGGAGTATGGTCCAACTATCTAAAGGGAATAAAGCAGTTGGATCAAGATGGATCTATAAGATCAAATTCCATTCCAAATGGCACCATTTAAAGGTACAAAGCAAGACTGGTCGCTAAGGGTTTCACACAAATGTTTGGAATCGATTGCAAAGAAACGTTTGATCCTGTGGCTAAAATGAACATAGAAAAATTACTTTTATCAGTGGTCGTGAATGATGGCTGGAAAATGTATCAAATGGACATGAAGAATGCTTTCCTCTAGGGAGATCTTGAGGAGGATGTCTATATACGCCTGCCTCCTGGTCATGCTCAAGAAAAAGTTCCTGAAATGATGTGTAAACTTCATAAAGCCATATATGGCCTCAAGAAATCCCCAAGAGCTTGGTATTCGAAGCTCATCTCTGTCTTATTTGCTTCTGGTTTCAAAAGAAGTTTTGGTGATTCTTCAATGTTTGTGAGAACTGGAAAAGTTGGGAGACTAGTTGTGCTTGTGTATGTCGATGACTTAATCATCACAGGAGATAATAATCAAAAAATTGAAGCACTCAAGCAGTCTCTTCATGCAACATTTGCAATTAAAGATCTTAGAGAGCTAAGATACTTCCTAGGTATCGAGATGGATCAATCTTCCTCAGGTTTGTTTTTGAATCAAAGAAAGTATATTATTGATTTACTTGATAAAGCTAACATGAAGCACACTAGCATTGTTAAATCTCCCTTACCTCGCAACTTGAACATTGAAGAGAAAGGTGATTCATTATATAATATTGGAATGTACCAACGACTAGTTGGGAAGTTGATCTATCTTACCATTACTCGTCCGGACATAACTTATGTTGTTAGCTTGGTTAGTCAGTTCATGCATGCTCCCAATTCTTATCATCTTCAACTTGTTAAAAGAATTCTTCTTTATCTCAAAGGATCAATAACTAGAGGTGTGTTCATGAAGAAAAATGGCTATTTTATCTTGGAAGGTTATGCAGATTCAGGCTTGGCCGGTAATACCATTGATAGAAAGTCCACTACAAGTTTTTGCACTTTCGTTAGAGGAAATTTGGTAACATGGAAAAATAAAAAACAATCTATGGTGGCTTGATCAAGTGCTGAGATAGAGTATCGAGCTATGGCTTTTGCTGCATATGAGTTAATTTGGCTCAAGATCCTCCTTACTGATCTTGAAATCAAATGTGCTCAACCTATCACCTTGCACTGTGAAAATCAAGCTACAATGCATATTGCAGCCAATCTAGTATTCCATGAGAGGACTAAACACATAGAAGTTGACTGTCATTTCATCAGAAATCAAGTGCAGGCCAAGGTCCTAGCCACAACATATGTTCGTTCCTCATATCAACTAGCTGATGTGTTTACAAAGGTTCTGTCATCTTCTCAATTTGATCGTCTATTATCCAAGCTTGGATCAAGAGATTTTCTCCATCCAGCTTGAGAGGGAATAAAGAAGTATGTATTCTGTTTTGGCCATGCCTTGCTGATTGACCATGCCATGTTGTTGCTTATGCTACAAGTAAACTCCTTGTGCTGGTTTTTTATTTATGTGATCCTGAATTCAAGGGTTAGTTAATCTGTTCCTATCTTGTAATAGTGTTTTAACCTTTAGATTGATAGTTAGTCTCGATCTCGGTTTTGTCCATTGAATCAAACCGAGCTCTCCCCCCTTGTATATATGTTCGTAGAGTTTTGTTTTTGAATTTAATCAGAAAACTTTCAACCAAGCATTGCTATCTACTTTTCATATCATCTTTCTTTAACAAGTCCTCTACCCTATTGCCTCGAAGCAACGCTCGGCATCCAGAATCCTCTCTCTATAAGTTGTGTACATGGAGCCACAAGCAACTCCTTCTCCACTCTCTCCACTAGCTTCTGCTTATTGCTCAAATGGAGGTAATGCGAAACCCTAGCCCTCTCCTTCCTCAATGCCTCATCGGCCTTCACCATGTACTCGGGGCAAGAATCCTCCACCATGTGTTTCTTGATTCGCTTCAAGTCTTTTTTTGATTGTGTGGTTAAACCAACATAGCTTTGAATGCGAGGTTCGAACTCATATTTTGTTTCTCTTAGGATACACTGTGTTTCACAAATTTAAAGGCCTTGGAACTCTAATATGGAAACCCACTTCGTGGAACATGACTTACCATCAAGCTCACAAGTTTCACGGATGATAAGGTGCAATATAAGTATCTTGACAATAGGAGAAGATAACTTCTCTAGTACCAAAGTCAAGGACTTCTCTTAGTTAAGACCATGAGAACTAAGAGGACTTTTCAGTCAAGATTTATGAATGCTTTACTAGAGCACTCATCGAAATCCATAAATTTGTCATGTATGTGAACACAGTATGTTACTCGATACTTTGTATCGACATACACGCGATCCTATATACATCTCAAATGGTCACCTATGACGGGGCATACCAATTTTGACTTCAAGCTAAGTGAATGAGGTCAATCGACATGACTTCATACTCAGCAACGAGTCCAATATAAGGTAATGTCTTCTCCAAATCTCAATGACAACATATTCAGATCCAAGGAATAATTGTTATATTGTGGAGGACGGGATATGGGTATTTTCTGCTACACCAGTTCCTTGGAAGTACTACTAACTTTCATGAGAGGTCAGGAAGTGTGAGTTCCTACATCAATTGAAATGGAGTGAATATATTCTCAATCAATGGAGAAGATACTCAACGCGAAAAGATTATTGTCTTTAATCGTAAACAGCTGAGGATGTATGATGAAAACTTTTATATGAAAACTTCATGTTTCACACGTTTTCTATCTCAAGGTGGAATGGAGAAACCAACTCCCATTACTCTTCCTTGATCTAGTGAATAATTAAATTCAACTTCAATCAAATTTCCAAGTTAATTTTTTTGCCGTATCTAAATGACTACATATGCAAAACCCTTATCGTTATTACGATGACCAACACTAATATACATGTGCATGTAAATAACTAGTTTCTAGTGTCTACACGGATAAATTAAACCCATAAACAGTTTATTGGTATGGATCGCATAACAAAAATTTTGAGGATACATGTCATAAATGAATGACTCCCCCTAACCAAGAGTCATAGCATCACTCGGTGCACAAACCGGCGGCCAAGCCCGCGACACTTAGGTCTCCAAAAGTGGACCGACCGGCGGTGGCCCCATCTAGGCTCCTCTCCTAGCATGGTGTGGGTGTATGTATGGTATTGCACTTTGTAGCACATTTGGTAATATGAGAATAATATCCATCGATTATCAACAAGTTTGGATTTAGTTTCGGACACTGCAAATCCTGGATCTCAATGAGACAAAGTGGGGTTAGAAGTTGGAACCATGACAATTCTCATCATTTCCATTAAGAACTATGTTCCTATCTCCCCCTAAACGGTGGAAGACTGACTCATTGTAGTGATTTGATCACCAATGAATTCTCATATGCAATACATACATGCGGATCATCCTACCATCAAAGAGAGAACGGTCTTCTGTCCCCCAAATATCTCAACTTTGCCTATTTGATGGAAGGAAGTTAATTTTCCATCAAGTTACACTAATTCATGTGTCTATTTCAACGTCTTTGCCTGTTCTTCGGGCGATTGAATCACTCATAAAATTTAGAATGTAGGCCACCTAAGCATTACGAATGTAAGCTAGAATACTTGAATGAGCATAAATGCAATTATCGATGTCAATCATGTCATCATTAGATTCTAAGAACCAATATAAAACCTTTCAAGAGTATCTTTTACGGATAAATTCAACGATTAGAGTTGGTACTTCTCATATCGAAAATATTCAGGAAACTACGAGGTTAGTGTATAGGAATTGATGGTTAAAATAATCGACATGACCAATGTCATCACTCTAATCAGATTCTTAAGTACTCATATGAGACAGTGTACGAAAGGTTCCGCCAATTTGACTCCATTATAATTAATGGTCTTGATTTTCATATGGAATAACAAATTTGTTTACATGATTCGAATAAAAATTCAGAATCTAACTATGGAATGAATGGAGACTCTAATTAATTCGTCAACGTTAAAATGGAGGTTTACATTGATATTAATTGATCTAGAACATTCACTTAAATTAATCGAAGTAGTATTCGGAAAAGTCAAAATTTGAAAGTATACCGGTAGTTTAAGTGATAATGGGGAGTACCATGTTGTCAGCGAAAACTGCATAGACATCTCACCACGTCAGCACTGATATCTGTCATTGACGCATTGCCACATCAGCAACCATTCAAGATCAGAATCTGAGCTTGACCCGTTTTCTGACCCCGACCCGGTCCAGTCAATGGGCTTTGACCCGGTTAGTTTTGTCTGATCCGACCCATAAATCTATACCTTTTCCAAATCAAAACCCAATTGGTTTTTGGGGATTTAGGATTTCGGCCCGATTTCAATCGGCGGAGCTGGCGGTGCTTCCCGCGGCGGAGGCACGGTACAAGGGTTGGCCCATCACGCGGCGGTGCGGAGGTTAACGGAGAACCCGAGGAATCGCGACCGTGGGCGGCGCGATCGACCCCGATTTCGGTTGAAACCCGATCTGGTGATCGGTGGTTCGCCGAGATCCTTCGTAGGAAGCGAGGGGATTTCAGGAGGAGGAGGTTTCGGCCGGCGTCTCAATCCCCACCGGTGCGGCGTTGAACGCCTGCAGCCACTGTGGCGACCCGTGCGCTCCGAATCGGAGGCGGTGGACTGCGGTCTGGAATCCGAGATCGATTCGATCTCGTTTTCGATTTCGATCGGTGGGAACCAATCAACCGTCACCGGAGATGTCGGGTTGGTCCGCTTAGTCGGCGGAGTCCCTTCGATCGGTCGTCGGTGATCACCGGAGGTGATTCGCGGGAAAACCAATCGGTTATACTCGGGTGTCCAAGGTTTTCTCTTGGTGCCACAATTGTAAATCCCGAAATAGTTTCAGGGTCCAGATGCAGTTTTTGAGTTTCTAAAACTTTTGCGTTTCAGTCCCTGTACTTTTTATTTTTCAGAATTTAGAATTATTTCAAAATAATTAAGTGTTCGAAGTCCTTTCAGATTCCTTAAAGTTCTTTAATATATCAGAACTAAAAACACATAGTTTTGTAAACTGATTTCATAGAGAATACAAGATTTTGTTAGTGATGATCTTATGTCATAAACATAGTCATCTATGTTTAGAACAATTAATTAGTTGCACGATCAAAACACAAATCGTTCAAAATCCAACAAAAGTACATAAAGCTCATAAAGATAAATCAATACATAATTCAATAAGTAAAATTACATCTCCAAATCAAAAGCATAGGCATTGCTCCTTCCAACAATTGTTCGGCTATCTTTTTTCATCTTTGACTAGTCTAGGTAAATTGATGTCGATGGGGCAAGCACTCTCAAAACCACTTATCAAAAATCTCTTTTCTAGGCTTCATAGATTACTAAGGTGCATCGTACTAAAATGCGAACAAGCTTTGACTGTGACTTTTACATAAAGCAACTAATGTGCTAATCACAAAACGTTGATCAAGGGAAAGCTAATTCTTACAACTACTATGATAGTAGGAGATTTAGTTTCTAGTTACTTTCTTCACGTGATTGAGATACTTCACCAACCAATTATGGTATGCATCTTTGTCTTCTAGGTTGCTTATCCTAGGTGGTCATATCGACTATTATCTTCAAATACAAGCATTCATTGTGCTTTGTATATCCCTCAACACATTGCATTCTTGAGCATGTAATGCTTTCAAAGATATTGCATTGTAGTTTATCACATGGATCTTTTTAGCGGTTATCAATTACATATGTAATCCAACTGAAGATAGCTTATGATGTTTCTTGCTATGCAAGAAGATCAGCGATAGGTAAATGAAGATGTCTCAATCTGTATGTCAATAATTGACATTCGTAAAAGAAGAACTATAGGAAAACTTGAGAGACATAACCGTACAACGATCTTACAGGGTCTCATGTTTTCAAATCCTTCTTCTTTGAGCGTTCGATTCCTATTTTGGATTCTTAGTCTTTGCTAAGAAAATTACTCAATCAAAGCTTTTACTTTCGGTTGCTTCTTTTTCCATTCTTAAGATCAAATGACTAGAAGTCATGATCATCCCCGTTACGTTCTTAGAACGAAATAAGGGGTATGGAAAATCTCTTCTTAGTTGTCTTATGATCGAGAGACATACAGACTAAACACATTCAAGTATGATAACCTGAAACGTACAAGAAGAGTGTTTTGATTCTAGGTCTAGATTTTGTAGATCATCACTTAATGTAGGTCGATGATTGATCGATTCCCCATTATAGAATTTCTTCTTCTTTTATGTCTGCGGATAAATCTGGAAGACTATCTTTAATGTCTCTGAGAGAAGTCGGTAAGACGGAATAGAAGTATGGTGTTGTAAGCTCCAAAGAAAAAGAATCGTAAAGTCCCGAGGAGGGAGAAGAGAGAGTTCTTCTATTAGAAGACTTACCTTTTTCTTATTCTTCTTTTCCGGGCTAACTAACTTTTGTGCACTAAAACGGCCATAACTTACTCTACATGCATGATAATCACAATCTAAAGGATGTTATAGAAACTAATCATCTAGGGCTTTTTGTGCATATAAAGATCTCCTTCTAGTTTGTCATGAGCTGCTCACAATCTTCTGTCAAAGTTGGCTGGTCTGTACAGGGTATGAGATCAAAGTAGTCAATCTCGAATTTGAGGGAGGAAAAGTGTTTAGGTTTTGACACAGAGTTTCGGGTTAAAATCCCGTGCTGATAACATGTTAGAATAAGATGAAATTTAAAGAGAAATGCTCTATTGATAATTGAAACCGTTACATTAATGTGTAGAGTACATAGTCTAGAGACTAAATCCTAGTTCATACAAGATATCTGACATATTTCAACAATGTGATCATTTATTAACAGCAAGAAAATCTAAAAAGTAAAGAGAGTATTTCCGTTCGGCCCAAAATCGAAGAAGAAAACGAAAGCCCATTGAAGAGAAACACATCATAAAAAGAGAGAAACTCTCGCTCTCACTCGCAAGTCGTAACCTCAGTAGCAGTCGGAACAGAAAATCGTGAAATTCGAAAATGACGTGGTGTGCGGCTAGGACCTTCCAGCTTCCGGCGATCGACATGGGCGCACTGCGTACCCGTGCTCCTCTATCCTTCGGCGTCGGCTGCACCTCCGTCGGATTGTGGCGGTCCTCCTCCTCGGTTTTATCGAAGCCCTCTTCCCGCTTCGCTTGCTTAGCAATATCCACCGATGCTCGTAATCTCTCTCCCCCTCTCACTCTCAATTTCATTTTCCACTTGTTCGGTTGTGTAGTATTCAATCTGAATGAATTTGATTTCATTTTTTTTGTTGGGTGTGAATGAATTTCAGGAGTGAAGGAGGCTGTGAAAACAGATAAGGCTCCGGCTGCATTGGGGCCATATTCTCAGGCAATCAAATCCAACAATGTTCTGTATGTCTCTGGTTGTCTTGGTCTCATTCCCGAGGTTTGTTATGCGGAAATTTTGTTTTTTTTTTCTTCTACTATCCGAACATTGATGCATTAATGTATGGAATGGCGAGAGTTTGTGTGTCGTGTGTTGGAATGTAGACCGGGAAGTTCGTGTCTGATGATGTTGAAGGTCAGACAGAGCAGGTACATTGTTATTCAAATTGTGTATTTGCAAATGGTGGTAAATGGGAAACTGATGAAACCAAGTGGATATCTGTTTTATATTTCCTTCTTTTGCACATTGGTGACAATGTTCTGGAGTTTTTGCTTGTTTGTGGTAGAAGCTGTATTCATCAAAATCAGTTATGTTAATCTCATCAGATTCGAGTAAGTGGACATAGGAGGAAACCGGTAAAGAGCCTGTTTGAGAATCTGTTAGTTATGGAATCTCAAATTGTTGATCAATTTTAAGGGAAAAGGGACCCAAGAGAAACCCTAGTAGTTGATTTTCTTGATCGAAATTGCATGCAAACTTTCTCTAGTGGAGTATTTGTACTAGGGATACAGAATGCTTATATGCTAGCCCTTGATTATGATTTCAATGCCAAGCTAAGGTGGCTGGTGAGAACATTTAGTTTCTTGGAGAACTGATAATGCTGATTTGCGGTGGTTATTGTTAATTTGTTACTTATATAAAATTATTTTGTGGTTTTGCAATGAAAGCTTACATTATTTTGATAAAAAAAGAAACTTAATTTAATGCTTCACCTACTAAATCTACTGTGTTCTGTAATCTGTGCAATACTGTTCACTTAACCGCTGTATGGGGCAGCTTGTTTTTGACAAATTTTGGTTGATGAGTTCTTGCAGGTTCTCAAAAATATGGGAGAAATACTGAAAGCAAGTGGTGCAGATTATTCTTCTGTGATTAAAACAACTATACTGTATGAGCGCTATGTCTCTCTGCACAAACCTTAACTTTAGACATTAGTATTACAGAGACAATGAGTTGTGTCATTTCTTTTATGCAGGTTGGCCGACTTGAAAGACTTCAAGGCAGTCAACGAGATCTATGCTAAATGTGAGTTCCAATATTGTTGATGTTGTACCTAGGACTAACTACTCTTTTGTGGTGTGATATGAAATCCTCTAGTTATCTAATAACTCATCTGAGTATCCTCTTCTACTCGCAGACCGAGTGTTAGATTTTGACCTATGATTAAACTTTTATAGAGCGAAATTTAACTATGATCACATTAACAAAGGTATTATGTACAATCTAGAAAACTGGAAGCATGGTTATTTATTTTACAATTAATAGAGCATTTATTTTTCTCAAGGGGATGTCAATCGATATTTTGGTTACCTTTTGTTGCTTATCTTTTGGTTCCACTGATGGAGATGAACCTTTTGACAGAGTACAAATATTTCTAAAGTGAATCCTACTTTATATATGCCACATTACTTGTTCATTCACCCTGGCTATGTTTTTGCTTTGCAGATTTTTCATCCCCGGCTCCTGCACGCTCTACATTTCAGGTAGCGGCATTGCCATTGGATGCCAAGATTGAAATTGAGTGTATTGCGGCATTGTAACCGCGTATTATTCGGCTTTTTAGCAGGAACCTAGAGAACATAGTAGGTGCCATCTTTGAACATTGAGTTTGACTCGTTTATTCTCCCCTACCAAAGGCACATTGTTGAACTTGTTTTGTACTTCATATATATAACCAATCAGAATAGAGGGCGTGAATTTTTAAGCAATTGTTTAATGAAATTCTGGAGCCAAATGACATGATAGTGAAAATGAAACATAAGATTATTATAATGTTTTGAAAATGAAACTAATCGAAAACAAAATCTTTCGAAGACTATCTCCAACCATTGGAGTTTAGATACCTTATAATGAGTTTTGATAAAAAAAAATCCTTTGTAATAAAAAAATAGAGATTTCATACTCATATGGGAGAGTATACCTTAAATAAGATCTCTAGATTCAGATTTCTTAGTGAGGCAGCTAGGAGAGAAGAAAAGGCACGGTTAAAAATGAAAAGATGTTAAATGAATAATAATTTTTTAAGATTTTACTTGTGGAAGATGATTTTGAACAAAAGCCCAACAACTTTCAAGTCTTTAAACTTGGATGGAGAGCAGTTCTTGGGCAAGGCCGCCTTAAACTGTTCCCCATATGGCCAACCAATAACAGAGGCCGTGAAGAGTACTTTCGGATTTTCATAAGATATTTGCGGGGACAATTTGAGTATGGAGTTTTGATTATTCAGTTTTTTATTAATTGACGTCATGACCTTGTCAAGTCATTGCCCTGATGGAACCGTGAGTTGCTCTATTTGTGGGAGGAAGATAAATCTCTCGGTTACTCGTTATCTCAAAAGCAAATTCAAGTTGGTCCCACGGGACCCACCATCAACCAATCCAAGCCTCTCCTCGCTCTTATTTTCTTTTTACAAAAACTCGAATTAGTCGTCTGCTCTGCGTCTTGTTTTCAAACCAACAGGAGGAAACTTCGCTCGTCGGAAGTGGAGAGCACTTTTCTCTAATCTAGCAATTCATTAGCTTCCCATTTTCTCCGCCACATTGTATTTTCAAGTGAGATCGATCGAGCTCCTCGGCTAGACTTGAATTAGAATCGAAGAAGATGGATATGGAACTGACGCAACTCAGTGAGAGCTTAATTGGAGGAATCGGAGTAGTATCAACACCCGCCATGAAACCCAGCACGAACAGCAGCCCAAGCTCCTCCTCCCATCACTTACCTTTCAACCTCCCTAAGCTGGTACTCTCTCTCTCTCTCTCTCTCTCTCTCTCTCTCTCTCTCTCTCATCATTTACAGCTGAATCACATACGTATAAACAGGTTCTCCCATTCTTCCATTTATCATTTCAGTAGCACCTGCCATTAAAGGAAAACTGGAAATTTCCAAATTGGGCAAAACTGGAAATACGACAGTGAGGTTTATTTAAGCTGCTATAAAAACGTGCATAATCATTGTTTCAAGCTACAAGGCTTATGCCTTCATAATGTTATGCAGGAGAACTTCCGGGTTGCAGTCTTGATATTACATGCACTGAACCAATTTATTAATGGTGAGAGTGAATTGCTCCGGAGATGCTGTGATTTTCCTCTCTGCCTATTTTGTCAATTTATTTCCCAACTCATTTGCGTATGCATCTTTGTCGTGCAGGAGTAAACAATTTAGACCACGTGGATTCTCAGGTTGAGGAACAAACTGAGGAGGCAGATGTTGCCAGTAGATATTACTGTTACCAGTATTGTCACATGGTCGGTGTCACTGCTGCGGATGTCGAAATCAAATGCCCTGTCTGCCAAGGTGGCTGTATAGAAGAATGTGGTGGTGTTAGCTCACTCTGTCTTACTACGCCATCAGAACACGAGCATTCTGCAAGTGATTCTGATGGTCATAGCGTCGCAATTGTACAGCCTCCTTTGGATCAAATTGTGATGGACATCATGGAGGACACCTATGGTTCGCAAAATGCTACGGTACATTTGTTTCAAACTCACAAGCCTAACCAAACCTTCTTTTATCAATTCTAATACTTTCTTCTTAATTTGCAGATTTATGGTGTTTCCAACCTTAGTCAGTCACTTTTAGCTAGTAGTAACTCCAATGCTGACATCGGTACTGACATGCCAGGCCATGTGGTAAGGATCAGTTAAAACTCAAAAGCATAGCTCAACCAATTGCAACTCTAGTTTCACTGATCTGACAACATAGTTGCCTTTTACTGGTTAGTTGAAGTTCACAAACTAGTGAAACTAACCAGAGTTTTCAACTAACTTCTTAACACTTCTATTTGTAGATTTCTTATGATTCAATTTCCATAGAAGCATCACTTCCACTTAATATTGGTACAAACATGAGCTCTGAGGCCTCTGACCAGCCACAGCTAGGAACAAGGGTACATATCGTTGATACCTTATTTGCTGTAGTGCTGTGCTATAATGAACTTCTATAATTTATATTTCTTTCTTTCAAATAATTCATCTTGATCATGACAATTAAGTGACATCTACTTTGTAGAAAACTTCATGCGTTTGGATTGTGATATTAGCCACTGGTTTAGGCTTTGAAGCTGTGTCGGTATACTTCGATCAGGTTGCATCCTTAAAGAAGCCCTATTACGCATTTTATGGCATGGTTTTTTCAATTGTCGCTGCACTTGTGTGCATCTTCGACCTCATTCGCAATGTCATAAAACTAAGAGGAGCATCTGCAGATGACATGTTTTGGGGTACTTTGCCTGAAGTTTTCGGAATAATACTTGCCGGTATTCAGTGCATTAGCTCCGCACTGCAGTATTCATTTTTATGCAGGCAGGCTCAGTATCCTGTGAAAGTATCACTTGTGCCTATCCTATGTTTCTTCATTTTGTTTGCTTTCAAATATAAAATGGGGGAGCGAATTAGAAGTTAGAAGAATGGGAGTAGAGTACGAATCGTGTTTGAAGAAAGAGAGGGAATAGAAATGTAGAATAAGCTAGCTTTGGTTACTCATCTTGTAAAGCCGGGGTTCCTCCTGCTCAATATCATTGCAAGCGCTTGAACAAAGTACAGTAGAGAGAGGAGGAAGAAAAAGAAGATAGATATAAATATAGTTCTGTTTATGTTTCTATCATCCTTGCGCCTCAATTTTACTTTAGTATTGTCTTACTCTTACAGTTACAGGCATTCTATCTTATGTGTGGTTCTGATATGTAGATATGTATGAGTTGTTTCCAGTGATCATGAATGGCATCAGGGGCGGTCCTGAGCCGATAGAGTTCATGTGCAAAATAAAAAGTGTGGCCCTATTTTTATTTTTTATTGCTACAACTTCAACTTAAATCTAGTTTACGTCTTCGATTATCGAATAAACAAAATCATCAAATCATAAATAATGTAAAACTGTTTAATTGTCAAATTACACGTTATTGTAAACAACCTTCACACAAAAGTTGTACTAACTAGTAACCACTAAATTGTTGAATTCTTCCCTCAAAATCTTCGATTCTATAATCAATCTGTAAAGGAGAACAAATAATATAATGATCAGTTTATACCAATATGATCATGAACTAATCATACAGATAAAAGAACATAGCAATAAAATTTTACGTGACATCTAGAAAGCTTTTTCATTGGATCTTCAAAAATGAATTGAAACCACTACCAAACTTTTACCAAAAGGAAAAAAAATAACAGCTAGTGCATTACTAATTTTTTAACTTTTATCTTATTGCATTCTTAGAAGAAAAATCGATTAATCTTTCATAGTCAAGCTTTCTAAAAACTCATTTTCGATCGAAAACAAAGCCAAAGCATTTAATCTTTCTTGCAACATAGTAGATCGCAAGTAAGATTTCAATATTTTTAGTTTTGAAAAACGTATTTCTGCTGATGCAACTGTAACAGTAATGGTCAACAAAATTCTATATGCAAGACAACTAGTTGGATAACAGTTCATTCTTTTCAAGAAATTTAGTATTGCACTAGTTGTATCATGTTCCTCTGGTAAATATTTTTGTAATAGCTGTAATTCATTAAATAACTCTTCACCATCAATGTCTGAAATGTCGTCATTCTCTAACTTCTGTTCAAGATTGATGCAGCCTGTCTTTAGTTCATTTGTATCCAATGACTTTAACTTTTTTGCTGTGAATAATAAGTCAAAAGTTTCTTCATATTCTTGATACTGCTCAAACCTTCTCTCTAATGAACCAATTGCTTGATCGATTATATATACAAAGTACTGAATTCTGAAGGTTTCTTGAGGTGATTTTTCATTGGCCGGTTCAGATGAGTCGGTGTCAATCTCATCAAAATGCTTCTTTCGACTAATTATTCTTTTTTTCTTCTCAAGAAACACCAGATCAATATCCAATTCAGCAGCAATTTCTTTGGCACAATTCAAAGCTTTCTCAAACCCAACTTCTCGATAATCTTTAAAGAAAGCAATCAGAGCCTTCACACTATCCATTGCCACATCAATACACATATTTTCAGTTTGTAACTCTTTGATGACTATATTAACTTTAGCCAAGATATGATACCAAATAATCATGCCAACGATAAAGTCAAACTTTCTAAGTTCATACTCTGCCAAACAAGTAGCTTGACTTTTAACTAATATATCTGTCTCACTTTCAGCAACTTGAAGTAGAGCTTCTCGTATTTCTGGAGCTTCAATCACTATTGCTTTCACACTGTCAACTCTACTTCCCCATCTTGTAGCTGACAATGATTTCAGAGTGAAATCTTTCTCTGATATATTGTCTTTCAAAATCTTCCACCTTTTTGTGGAATCTGCAAACAAGGTATAAATATGTTGCACAACTCCAAAAAACCCTACTGCTTTATCACAAGATTTTGTTATATCTAACAGTGTCAAATTGAGAGAATGAGAACCACAAGGTGTATAAAATGCTCTATGATTGATGTCCAAGAGCTTTCTTTGTACACCTTTATGTTTTCCCTTCACGTTTGATCCATTATCATAACCCTGTCCTCTGACATTATCAAATTCAAGATCAAGATGGTGTAGCACATTTTGCAACTCCTCAAACAAGCCTTGACCTGTTTTGTCATTCACAACCAAAAATTACAGAAAATATTCTTGCACATTTACTGGAACTGTAGAAACATCAACACACCTCAAGATCAATGTCATTTGTTCTTGTTTGCTGACAACAGGAGTACAATCGAGTATTACTGAAAAGTACTTGGCTTCTTTGATTTTTTTTGGATGACACCTTTAATTTCAGAAGCTAACAAAAGTATCAACTCATTTTGGATCTTGTGACTCAGATAATGGTAATTAATCTCATCGTTTTGTTTCCTTCGGAGATGCTCCTTCAATGTTGAGTCCCATTCACCAACCATTTCAACTAAAGCCATAAAATTTTCATTACTTTCTTCATAAAGCTTCTGATTTTGTCTACGGAATGTTAGACTCTGTTTGGCCAAATATTTCGCTAATGCAAACAATCTTCGCAGTACCTTCCTCCAATGTTCTGTCTCTATGCTAATTTGGTCTTGCAAAGCTTTGTCAATGACTTGATTACTTTCCAGCCTCGCGCACGTCTCTGCCCAAATGGACATATGATTGATATGCTCTGAAGTTTTTTCATGTGTTTTCAAACTTGCAGCAAGGTGCACCCAATCCATCATGTGCCAACTGACTTGGTTGTGGTTTGGTCTTGAAAAATTTGCAACAGAAACAAAATACTTTGTTAAGGTCCTTGTAGTACACAAGCCAATCTCAATGATGTTTCTCTCCATTTGGTAAGTACTTGTTATAAAATTCAGAGGAGAGACGTCTTTTCATTGCATCTTTAGGACCTTTCCCTGTTACCAAATCTCTTACGTACAAGACCTTTTTTCACCAATAATTTCCTCCATTTAAGATTAAGATTATCCCAATTTTTAGGATCAAATATGTTCAAGGGAATTTCACCAATATCGTCACAATTGCCATTCCAATCAGGTTCCACCACATTGTCCTCCACAAGATCTTCTTCCATAGGTTCCTCCTCTGTAGGTTCCTCCACATGCTCATTAACATCTACGATTGCCTCTGTAGGTTGCTCCCAATTATTTTCAACATCACCAAAAATCATATCATTCTCTTCAAATACATTTTGGTCTACAAGAATTGACTCTTCATTAGTTGGATACTGTGACTGTTTGATAACAAATTTGTCAAGAGCTCCTCTTTGACTTTCAACAAATTGCCCATCTTTTTTTCTTTTTTGGCGTTTGGTAGCACCAGAATCAAACTTTCTAGTGGGAGGCATTCTAGATTTCTAAAAGTTCATCACATAAGAAAAAATAATAATAAACAAAACTTATATCATCAATTCATCATTCATCAATTCAACATCGATTAACTTCAATATTTTGGACTTTGAACAATGAAATAATGATTGCTAAATTACATATATTGGTATGATCAATCATAAGAATTAAAAAGAATAATGAGGACTAGTATGATTATGAAAGAATCATTGAATTGAAGAACATCTATGTAAAAAAAAATCAGTCTAGTAAGATTATCTTTAATGGGTCTTGGTAAAGATCGTCTTCGTCGAATCGTTGATTGTGGACAATGGAAGAGAATGAAGACTTGAAGAGTCTGATTGATTTTGAGAAGTGAATTGAACTTAGGGTTTTTAGGTTTTTTTTTTCTTTACTAGAAGAGGAAGACAAAATCAAATTATAGGAGGAATAGGAATTTTTACAATATGGGAAATAAGAAAACTAAGGGAAACTAAAAAAAAATATCACAGAAAAGTGGCACTGGTGACCGGCCCATCAGAAAGGAAAAACAAAACAAAAATTGCTGAAAAGGGGTGCCTCGTGGGGGTTCGAACTTGGGATCCTAAATCAATAAGCCATATGCCTTAACCAAATGCACTAGTTGTTCTGTTTGGTATATATATATTTTAAATTTATTTAGTACTTACATAATGTATATAAAATTTGAGGCCCCCCAAAATCGGAGCCACATGGCCGCCCCTGAATGACATATTACTTTTGCACAAAACAGGAATGTCTAAACATTTTGAAACCATGATACTGAACTAGACCACCGTCCGCTTTCCCATATGTTCTCAGCCTGGATTATTTTAGTGATTGAATGAGGAGACGAGATGCTGCAAAGAGAATGTGAAAATTTGGACGTGAAGATGAGCCTCCTTGCATTACACTAAGTTAAGACTCATACTCCGTCTACTTTAAAAAAAATGTGAAAAATTGGTCACCAGACAACAATAGCTCAGCTTTATCTCAAGAGAAAATTTTAGCAACAGTACCTTAAATATAGGTCATTTATCACTTATGTACCTCAACTTTCGAAACTATCAGATAAGTACATCAACTTTGTAAACTTATACAAGAACAATACATGTCGTCAATTTTGGTGTTAACTTTTTATAAAGGGTTAAACTTTTGAGGGTAAAATAGTCCAACTAACTCTAGCTTGACACCAAAACTCTACATTAGTATTTATTTTTCTCCAAAAATGTAGACAACTCATATTTTTCCCCTCCAGAATTAAAACACTTCATCTATTTCTCTCCATACAACCAAAAGACCTAGAATTTAAAAATAGGTGGACTAAAAAATAATTTAAAATAATTTGGAGTGATCGAATTTTTAATTTTCATATTTTGAACTAAAATTAAGCTACGATCTAGTTTTTTTTTTATAGAAAATTTTAGGAATGGTACCTCAAATATGGGTCATTTATCACTTATATACTTCAACTTTTGAAACTATTAGATATCGTAATCTAAATGTTGCTCCGTCTTTGCATATGACAAAGGTCATACTTGTTAATTACTATTTATCTTTTAGATCCATGCTTGTTAATTTTCGCTCATTCTTATGACATTAAAATGTAACCTACTATGACATAAAAATGCAACCTAAATAAATGTGGTAAACAACATACATTACAACAACCTCATGTTTGGCATGCACCAATTAACGTCTTGAACACATACAATTGAATAAATAGACATTGTAAGATGATTTCACGATTTAACTATCAACTTTTAGAACTTAGTGATTTTACAACTTGACTAAAGTACCACTATAAGTTTTTTTTAAATGAAAAGTAGGGTTTAAGTTGAATATTGTATGTTTTACCCTTAAAAGTTTAATCCATTTTAAAAAATTAACACCAAAGTTGACTAAAGATACTGTTATTGTATAAGTTTACAAAATTAATGTATATATCTGATAGTTTCAAAAGTTGAGGTATATAAGTAATGAATGACCCATATTTGATGTACCATTCCTAAAATTTTCTAAAAAAAAACTATATCGTAGCTTAATTTTAGTTCAAATATGGAAATTAAAAATTCGACAACTCCAAAAATATTTAAATTTTTTTTTAGTCCCCCTATTTTAAAATTAATTCTAGGGGTTTTGGTTGTATGGAGAGAAATATATTATATGTTTTAATTCTTGAGGGGAAAAATATGAGTTGTCTACATTTTTGGAAAAAATTAAATACTAATGTAGAGTTTTGGTACCAAGAGTTGGTTGGACCATTTATCCTCAAAAGTTTAACACATTATAAAAAGTTAACACCAAAGTTGACGACATATATTGTTCTTGTATAAGTTTACAAAGTTGAAGTACATATCTGATAGTTTCAAAAATTGAAGTACATAAGTGATGAATGACCTATATTTGAGGAACTATTACTTATATTTTCTCTTATCTCAAATTTGTTAACTCAAAAACAAATAATCGCCATAAAAATGTGTCTGAGGGAGTATGAGTCGCCGTAAAGATGTGCTAAAGTTAATTAGATGAAGGAAGATCGATGATATTTGTAGTTTTGCAATCCCTTTTAGATTTTGAATTACTAATCCTACTCCTTTTTACATAACAAAGCTCAAACACTTTCAAATCGAGGTATTGGTGATTGGAACTCTTGGATCATCCTTTTTGGATTAACATTACTAACAACCGGTGATCACTAATCTCACTCTTTTTGTTGCTAACTACCAGAACTTGCACATACGTTATGCCAGTGGAGAAATTAATTTATATTTTTTTAAGTTTGGAATTACTTAGAAAGTATAGAAGTTTCAAATTAGTGACGTTTCGCGTTTCGAAAACGAAAGTATTTTGGAAGCGCTCGGAAGTATGATTCAAATCTTTTTTATTTTGGAAGCATGTCGGAAGCGCAAACTTCTATTTTTAGAAGCGTGATATTCCACTATTATATTTTTTTAGAAGCATAAAATTGAAAATAAAGAATAGTTTTAAGGGAAATGAAATATTTTGTTTAGCTATGTATTAGATTTTTTTTCTATATTTTTTAATATTTATGAACATTTGTGTTCATAAACAATTAAATCGAAACTAAAATCTTGTATTTTAGATATATAATTTTTTTATATATTATTATATAATTATATATAATTAATTTTTATTATTCTATTACACGTGTACCCATTCCCCTACAAAAATTTAAAAAATTGCTTCCGTACGTTTCATTTCCGTGTACCTTTATGCGTTTCCATGCAATCTTGAGATTTACTACGTATCATCTGAATCAAAACATATATCTTTATTTTTATTTTTATTAATATAAAGCCAAGTCAAAAAATTTCATTAAATTTTAAATTAACAAAAATATTTTTTTGTAATAATAATTAAATTATAAATAAAAGTATGGAATTATATTGTAATTTTTTGTTCGACCCACTCGATGGGATTTTTCGTATGAAATAAACGAAGGCAGATGCAATCGCCACCAAAACCAGGCACCTCCAGCGAGCCAGCCAGCGAACCAACCACCTTTATCACCCCGAAAAGGAAAGCATAAAAACACACATACGGAAAAGGCAAGTCCTTTGTTCTTCTCTTCTCTTCTCTTCTCTTAAGACCTTTTAAATCCTTTCTCTATGCTAATGCTGTATATATTTGAATTGTCTTGGGCTCTCTCGTTTTCTTTACTGTAAAATTACTCCTGGAACCATATAAATTTAGATCGGGCCATCTGGGTATATTGATGTAGCAATATTTGTTTACCATCTTGCTCCGATTTGGTGAGTTCAAGCTCAAGTTTTTATCACTTTGAGTCTCTGAATCTCAAGGTTGTTGCCGTTGTGCAATTCCTTTATTGTTTTTTATTCACATATAATCGTGTAATTCTGGGTCGGTTTTAGAGATTTTAGATACCTTTTGTCCTGTTTATCATGGAAAAGAACATTTGATATGAGAAGGGAGTCCTTAAAGTTTTTCTTTTTATTTGAATTAGTTTGAGTTGCTGATATAAAGATTTTAAATTTTCTCTTGTAGAAAGTTATTTCCGCCTGTGATTGAATTGGGTGAGTCTGAGCATGAGTTTCACCTATCAATTTCTACTTATCTAATTTCTTGATACAGAATTTATGTGAAATTTGCTCTTGGATGGATCGAAGCATCATTGTCTAAATATTTATGTTGTTGAAATCTTTCTGTTATTCAGAGTTCTATAATATGGAAGGAACCGTAGTTAGAAGAGTTATTCCTTCAGACAATAGTTGCCTCTTCAATGCAGTTGGGTAAGCTTGAGTTTATAAGGTCCATACTATTTGTTATCTATTGGAAAGGTCAATAGGATCAATCAAATGTTACCTTTCATTTGCAGGTATGTGATGGACCATGACAAGCTTAAAGCCCCTGAGTTGAGACAGGTTTAAACCTATACTGTGACATTTTTCGTTTTCATTTATGCAGGCACATGTTTGATACTGTTACTTACATATCGTGTGATCATTGTTTGAAGGTTATTGCTGCAACGGTAGCAAGTGATCCAACTAAATATTCTGAAGCAATTCTAGGTAAACCAAATGCAGAGTATTGTGCATGGATTCTCAACCCGGACAAATGGGGAGGTTTGCATCTTGTTCCTATGTGGCTCTTGGTCACCAAACAAATATCACAATAACAGTCTTTTTCATCGCATTTTTTTATTACTTCTGAATAAACCTTAATCATATGTACGCCTTGAAAATTCATTAATTTAAGATTTATCATAATTTTGGGCCTGTACTGCTCAAGGTATAGTTTGTCCGGCCCCTTGGCTATCTGTCTCTCTTCTGTGGTTGAGGTCTCTGTTTCCATCAAGCACTGCTTTTCATTTTACTTGCTGACTGTTACTTTCTAATTTGTTGCCCAGGTGCTATAGAACTTTCAATATTAGCAGATTATTATGGACGTGAAATTGCAGCATATGATATACAAACTACACGATGTGATTTGTATGGTCAGGTAACCCATAATTATGAGTTCTAATGCGTATTAATCTTGTCAGATCTCCAATACTTAACTTTATGCCCATTTGAATCTGTTGACAGGAGAAAAACTATTCGGAAAGGGTTATGCTGATCTACGATGGGCTCCATTATGATGCATTAGCTGTATGTGCTCAATGCCATTTTTATTTCGAATCTATTCGTAATTTTCTGGTTGTCCTGACTTTGATATATTCACCTCATTAGTATTCAGTCATCATCGGCCATCTTCTTGTCAACTGCACAAAGTGACCAAACAAATGGTCCTTTTCATCTCTTGTATTATTTGGCCACAAGCTTGTGCTGGATAGTTATGGTTCTGTAGTATTTGGTTGTCTTTTTGGTAGATTCTAGTAGTTATAATTGGTTTATTCACTGGCAGACTTGTACTCCGGTTAACCTTTATGTGCTTTCCACTGTTTGAGGTTTATGTGTGACTAGATTATTAATGGTTAATTTTCTATGTTATAATAGATGTCTCCATTTGAAGAAGCCCCGGAGGAGTTTGATCAGACTATATTTGCCGTGAGGGACAAGTCTATTGGGCCAGTGGAGCGGCTCACTCTTATTCTTGTGAAAGACCAACAAAGGTAGAACTGTTGATCTGATGGTGAACCTTTACTAAATCTAAATTGTTTATAAGCAATTATATCTACAGTATGTGTTCAGATATTGAACTCTGTGAACATTACATGCCTCTTTAGGGTGAAGAAAGTTCAAGTCTGGAATTAGCATGTTTAGACTGATCAAAGAACTAGACTATAGACCACCTGGTTTAGGGTATTTCAGGCTTTATGAACTGATGTTGTTATAGAAGCTTTCTAGTGAAAATGACGTACAAAAACAACCAATTTTGCAGACCTAGACATTGAAGAAGTATATTCAATTATTATCTAAAACATAGAACTATAGGACAAATGTCACATGTTTTTTATCCCTGAACCTATGTAGAATCTCAACAAATTTTCATCTGAATGGAATTCTGGTAAATGTGGGTTTTTTTTCTAGTGTTTTCCCATAATTACTTATCTCTTACTGCTTCTAGTAATCATTTAGCTCTGGTATATGTGTATATACAATTTTGCAATAGATGATCATCCCTTGATTTGATGACGCTGCTCTACAGTAAAAGGAGCTACACAGACACTGCAAACTTCACTTTGCGCTGTGGGGTGTGCCAAGTAGGACTCATTGGCCAGAAGGTAATGGGGAGAGCTTTGCACCCCTTTCAAAAAAAAAGGGGTTCCTAGTTTTAGTTTTCTTTCTGCGTGTTGTGAATTGTGTTTGTGCATCCTACATTCTTATGATACGGAAAATATGTATAAATATACAGGAGGCTGTAGAGCATGCAAAGACAACGGGCCATGTCAACTTTCAAGAATACAGATAGCAGAAGCTGTGTACAAGTGTACAACAGAACCAAGAGATGGTCATTTTGATGAAATGTGGAATACTGAGATTCCTCGTTTCCTTTGTTTTCATCCATTGTTTGTTGTGTCCAAGATGTCAAATAAGTTGTAATGGCAAATGTATGTTGTACAATATACCATGATACCAAACAGAAAAGCAAATGACATAGAATTGTTGTCTTTTATGGGATCATGCCATTCTGATCCTACCGACCGACCGACCACATAGACCAATTATATCTGGTGTGCTTTCTCCCCAAGTTGGTATTCTTCGACTTTGTGCACTTCAGTTTGTCTCTGCCTACACTTGCAAGTATTGTACTCGATTAGGGCCCCTAAACTTTCATTCCTGGAAAGTGGAAACCAACTCTTCAGCTTCCTCTATGATGTCTCCAGCTGTAACCTAAGTTAATGTGAATGCGACTGGTTAGAAGCCTTTTTCCATGAATTCAAATCCCCCCTTCCTAGCACAGATGATTTCCAAACTATAACTGAAATATTGAATGAAACATTTCTCATAACAATGATTACATATTACAAACTAGGAAATGTTATCGTTGGTCTACCACTTCCTCAAATTCTATCCTCTAGATGCTGAAATGATACAACATAATGCCGTGCTTTTCTGGATCGCTTGTAAAAGGAGTCTGTTGTCATGTGCAATTTATTCATAGGCTCCTCATGACCACCTTTAAGCAGTTTAAGGTAGCAAATGGTTGGTACCTTGCCCCGTGATAATTTAAACTACTTATTTGTCTCTGGGTTTGCCACTGTTTTTTGCAAGATTTCCGGCTGCTCTATGACTAGATCTTCTGTTTAAGCACATGACGCAATTGAATTTTCTGACTGTCTAACCTCGCCTCCAAGAGCCTTGCCTTCAAACTGTTCTTCTGCGCACCAAGAGGCATGCAGCCTTTCATACCCCGAATGTGATGATTCCCAGAGTCTGGTGAACTCCATTGCCCCACTAAATCAGAGGGGCTAAAGCCGCCTTTACCAGAACCTCGATCAGGAGACATGATTCCTCCATTGGATATCCTTCCATTTGAAAGCCTACCATTTATGCCCTCTACTGAGAGTATCTTGTAGTTGTCTTCATTATTTGGGCCCGATCGCCAAAGCCGTGTTATACTTGATACCTTCTTTGATTGCTTTGTTGGTACAGAACAAACCTCGCTGATTTCAGTAATTGGTGTTTTCTCCCCTTCATTTTCTTCTTCCCACTCGGTTCCACTCTCGGAGACATTACTCGCTCTATGATTCTTATTTACCGAAGGGGCGGAGTCTGGCGAATAGCTTGAGTCCTGATCCTCAAGATGGCTCACAGTTTCCCATCCACTCTCATCTTCTTCTATGTCACCATTCTGACCAACATATGCAATTGCGTGCCTCTGGATGCGGTGTTTGTTGATTCCATCAACCTCAGGACTCACAGTGCGAATTTTGGAAGCATGGCTAACAGGACTGTAAGAAACACATTGTTCAATCTCCCTCTCATTAGGCTCGCCAAAATTAACTTCTTCGAACACAGAAAAGATATCGTCAGGATTTGGGGGTTCATATGAAAAGTCCTCGACTTCTTGAATGTTTACAGCAGCGGCGGCCTGTCTCAGATACTCTCCTCTCATTTCCTTCACATCTGGGGTTGAACTACTTGACTTCAGAAAATTTTCAAGATCTGCCACAAGCTTGTTCATGAGAGAATACTTCTCTTCAACTGCCACCTTTGCATCAACTAGCTTCATTTGAACACGCTCCTCACGCCAGACCTCAGCCATCTGCAGCATTTTTCTTTCCTCTTCCACATCATCTCTGAGTTTCATGGATTCTCTCTTCAATGCTTCAACTTCAGCCTTGTCTTCTCCAATTTCCTTCGCAAGCTCATCGCATACTTCCTCAATCAATTCTCTTGCCTTTCTTTCCTTTTCGTAGTCCTGCATGTATCGCTTTGCAGATAACTTAGCTTCAGCAAGCTCATTAACCAATTTGGAATTAAGTATTTCAGTTCTCTGACGAGTCTTCCTTTCCCGGTTCAATTCAACCTTGATGTCATCAATAAATGCACGGATTTTCTCGTGCTCTCTGCTCCGCCATGAAATTTTTTCCTCATTCATGTTCCTCAAGAAGTGTTCAAGTTTCTTTTTTGAGGAACGCTGCTCCAACTCAAGCTCCTGAATGCGGGCTCGAGCCTGCTCTAATTCTGATTCAAGTACATTTACCACTGATGCAGCACTCACTTGTTGGTCGAGAAGCTTCATCTGGTTGTAAATCTGCCATACCTCCTCTGACGTTTTTAAGCAGACAGGATCCCATTTTGTTGCACCCTCCATGGCAGAGTTGGATAACTGAAATGAAGGTTGTAGCTAAGAGTTAGAGGTAAAACACAACGAAAAACAGAACTTGCAATTAAACAGGGGGAGAAACCAGCATTAAATAAGAGATGCTGAAAACAGTTGAAGAAAGAAAACCTGAGAGATTGTTACAGAATCTCAAGAATATGAATGAGTTATTCCGTAGTAAGATTCAAGTAATTGTTCATCCTTTTCAGTTGTCTATATGATCTAAATAGACAAAACAAAAAAAAAGAATGACCGTGTAAGAAAGTTATTCATATGTATCAGGGTAGTTTCATGTACACTTATTCCCATAATCTCCCGCATCTTCCCAGTTTCTCTTTATTTGGAAAATCCACCTAGGCATAAAATAAATACATTCTGTGCGGTACAGGTCAATCCAACTAAGACGAGTAAATCTTCTATAAAAATATTCCTCGACAATGTATGATTGCATATTTAAGTTCTCCACTGAGAAATCAAATACTGAGATCAATTCTTTTTGTACCACCCAAATGTAATACTTGTTTAGTCTCCTACTGAAACATTTCAATCCTTGAAAACTAATAACATCATCAAAAAATGTTATTTTGAGAACATACAATTTAATGAGTGTAATGTAAAACAGATTATAGGAAAGTATATAATCTACATTGGTACGCTCATGTCCGATAGCTGGATTTTTATGGACCTCAGCACATCTACCACGTGCACCTAAACATTAAAGAACTTTTATTGTACTTGAGATCATATACGTTCAGAATTTACTGTCATGGACATTGATTGGAAGAATTATACCTTGCGCAAGAATCCGCTCCTTGAGGTGGAACCAGGGCTTTGTACATTATCCTTGGCTTCAGAAGCAAATGCTTTGCTATTGCGTTGGTGGCGAAATGGTGCCCCAATATGGCCAGCATCAGGCTGCAAACAAGATAAAATAAATGAATCTCAATGTCCACAGTATACGACAGAGCACATAAATACCCGCCACTTGAGAGTACGGCACACAACGACAGTATGTATGAATAGAGCACACAAGGACCCGGATTTCGGGAAGTCGTTAACTGAATGCACGATCGTCATGCTGCAGTAACTTGTGGATCACAGTTCCATGTTAAATCATCCAGATAAAGCTTGAAGTATACATCACCAATCTTATTAAAGAAAAAGACTTGAGAAATTCTGAACACTCATTATTACCATAGTAAGAGATTCCAAGCAGGAAAGGTATACAGACATCCACTTTAGAAAACATTTCAGCATGAACACTAGAGTCACAGTGATCATCATTTCAAAAAGGGAAACAAATCATTTCAATGCAAAATACCAGTCAACACGAATCAGCACATATCAAAAGCACTAAACAAATCTAGGACTACGATGCAATTGAAGAAGAACAAAAAATGAATCTATAATAGTAATAGCAGTAAATCTAATTTTTGAAATGAAAGGCCAAACAGGCTCCGCTGAAATCAGATTCATATGAGGTTTATGACTAGATAATTTCAGATCTTAGATGGCATATGAAGTCCAGAAAACTAGCTCTCTCTTACCTGAAACCCTAGCTGCTGGGGACTCCTTCGCTCAACTCCCATCTCCGGCAACTGTAGCCGCCACAATCCGGCGGCGAGCTTCCTTGCCGACATAGGCGCCTCTCTCCCCTTCCTCCTGGCACCACCACCGTCCTCCACTCTCTCCTCGCCGAGATCATTTTGGTCTTCGATCTTCCACTTGAGAAAAGGCCGCTTGAGTTTTCTACGGGAGGTGGTCGGCTGAAGATCCGAGTCCGGCAGTGGAAATGCTGCTGGCTTGCTGCTGCTGCTGGCTTGCTGCTGCATCCTCCTCATGATTTCACCATTCTCATTCCAGAGAGGGATTTGTTCTTGGTACGACGTGAATATCTATGTACGTACTGATTCTACTCTACCCAGTATCTATCTATCTAGGCTATAAAACTCGTACGTTTTCACTTCCGGCTAAAAGGCACCTCCTGACAAAACACTGCCTCCGACAATTGTCTCTCATTTTCAAGTTGCCAAATTATTACACACCCGGATGTTTTGGTCAAGTTTCTGGGAAGCCAGTGAAAACGGCTTGAGCTCAAAACATTTGCGCTATTTTTCGTACTAATTTTGTAAACGGGTGGAGCTAAAAAGTTTGTCGTAAAGTAATTTCGTCATAATTCTTCCGTTATTAGATGGCACGATATAACACTACTTCACTTCACGCTCTTGTGGTACTGTGTAATTTTTAAAACTCTGAAACAAAAAGAAGAGGCGATAATATCTAAAATGTAAAATTGTTTATTGACCATAATGAGACAGAAAATGAAAACAGTCGATGAAGTAGTTCTGAATCTGTAATAATTTGACGTGGTTTGCTTTCTATGTAATAATTTGTTTAACATGGTCTATGTATAATAAATGTAACTAGCCTTTATGAATGAATGGACTCATTTCCTTCAAATCATATTAAAGTAGATAGTAAAGAAGAGAGGAAAAAAAATCATGACAACACGAGCATAAGGTGACCAGTTCTTTCATGAAATCATTTAATAGAAAACGACAACTAAGGATAATTATAATATTAATAATACAAGAAAAAATAATCACCTTAATATTTAAATAACCTAAGATTCTCGAATTCAAGATCCAAAATGTAGTTCCAGAAACCCAACTCATTATACATGTTAAAAAGATGAATATACCCTTCTTTAAATGTTAGAAAACCTACCAATTTTGCCTCTCTCTCTCTTTCCTAGCATCTCTCTCCGTATACAGTAGAATCTCTCTCTCTCCCTTCTCGAATAGTAGCAGAAGGCCAGAAGCTTGTCTGCGCAACCACCACCGCCCTGCAACCTCTCCAGCACCGCCCTACACAATTTTCTCTCCTCTCTCTCAAAGAACACAATAGAAGCTCGTCGCCAATTACGACGCCGCTCACCGCCGCAAGCTCGGAACGACCTTGCACCATGAACACCTCACTCTTTCTACAACGCCGCTCAGTAGCAGCCTCGTTGTCCTCGTCGTGTGCGCCGCTCTCAATCTCTCCCCTTGCGGTCAGATTTGCTCGACTTCGAGCTCAACACCAGATCTCGTAATTCCATCACCACCAGATGTCTGGTGCAGTGATTTTGTTTGTTTGTTTGTTGGATTTTTATTGTGTAGGATTTTCAATAACCTCTCACAATTTTTTTTGCAGGTATTAATTTGTTTTAACATGGCTGATAGATGCGCCGAGTTTTTGAAATTGAAATATGGCTTGTTAGAGCTATAGTACTGCATTGGTTTCGACAAGAAAGGAAACCTACCACACAAACATCTTATTCTATCTGCATTCTACTTTCAGTCGATTACATCCAAAACTTGAAGTTGTTCACAGTAGCAATGATTTGATTTGCTCATTTTTTTTATTAATAAAGTGGGATTGCTATCATTACAGAGCTGAAATTAGGTATTGATTTGTTTCATCATGAGTTTGGTGTGAATACATCTAGGTATTGCTTATATTGATCTAGCTAGTCAGTCGAATCTTTCTTATAATTATCAGTACCAACATCAATCCATTTTATCTTCTTTTGCATTTTTTAGAGAACATCGCTTCTGCAAATGTATTTGATTTGAAAACTTGTTGTGTTTTATAAAGTGTTAATTGTGTTTTTACTAATGTGTTTGGAGAATGTCTAAAATTTATTTTCGAAATAGCAGTTTTGTTTTTTTAAGGTGTTATTGTGTTTTTACTAATATATTTTGAGAATGCTACTAAAACTTATTTTGAAATAACACATGTGTTTTTGAACTGTTAATATGCTTCTATGTTTCTAACTAGCAGCTCTGAATTTATACCCCTATAAGACATTTTATACTGAATTACACCATTTGCTACTGAATTGTTTGACATGTTACTAAAGTTTCATCCAAATATTTTGAAATTGTTACATCACTGTTGAATTTGATTAGGAAATGCTTTAATGAAGCTGTCATTGAGTTTATATTAGGTTCAAACTGTGTTTTTTAGTGATAATACGTTGTTAGAAGTTACTAACATTGTTTAATTAGTATTTTGTAAGTGCTACTGTGTTTTGTAAGGTTAATATACATTTTTTGAAAATTTTATTATTATTGTATTTTTTGAGTATTTAAACATATTTATGTGTTTAAGTTGCTATTGTTGCTTTGTTTTTTTTTTAGTGCTACTGTCTTTTTCAAAAAAAATTACAAGGTATTTTTTGAGACTGTTACTATGTTTTTTAAGAGTGCAACTGTGTCTGTTGAGACTGCTACTGTGTCTTTTGAGACTGCCACTGTGTTTATTTTGAGACTGCTACCGTGTCTTTTGAGACTGCTATTGTGTCTTTTTAGACTGTTATGGTGTCTTTCTAGACTGCTACTGTGTTTTTTGAAACTGCTACTGTATTTTCAGTTTGCGGACTGCTTTTTTGGGACTACAAATGCATTTTCGGTTCGATGACTATTACTGTATTTTTGGGACTGATATTACATTTTTTCAGTTCAAGGATTACTACTATGTTATCGAGTTAAAAAATGTTATGGAATGTGTATAAAAATGTATACAAGGTGCAAATGTTAATTGATATTGTAAATCACATATTAACTACTACCGTAAATCACATATATGTTCTAACACTACAAACATAACCAAACTAAATCACACAAGCTAAGTTATAAATGTTAGAAACTGATACAACACCAAATTACATGACTCTCAAGAACAAGGAAGCCCTCACATGATAAAAAGCTCAATGAAAGCTTCCAGGTCGTACTGATACTGAAAACTTAGCACAATATGAAATCAAAACTTCCAACTCTAAGCTTAATAAACCAATGTTGATTCAAAATCACCAACGCTATATGAAACAAACAAAAACCTAGATATCTCATACAAAACTAAATAAATCTCTCAAAGCGAGTAACAATTTTGAAAATATAGTAACAGTAGTAGTTTATAAAGAAAAATGCAGCAACAACCGTCACAACTTCTAAAAACACATTTACACCACAAAAGCATTTCTAAAAGTAAATCGATTTGCATAACCAATCAACAGACACAGTAGCAACATACATAATTTATCCTAGAAACAAAACAATACACACAGTAGCAATCATTCAATTTCCTAGAATTACATTTGTCTAGCCAGCTGGTCCATCCAAACCTTCTTTTCTTTCGCCTTTTTTTTCCTACAAATCCAGAGGGTAGGGCAGTGGCTCCCTCGCTTTGCAGAGTGGCTCAGATAGATAGGAAACGTTGGACTCGAAGCAGTTGGGAGGTGCACGCCACGAGGAGGAGGAGGGAGAGTCGCGACGCCGACCACATCCCGCCTTTAAAAGCTGGAGGGGTAGATCTTGAAGAAAGAGATCGGTGTGGCGAGATCTCGAGGTCTGACGGAGGTATGTCTCGACAAGCACGATCGGCCGATAAACGTGAGGGAGACGGTGGAGGCTGTGAAGTAGCGGAGGAGGAGGCACTGTGCTTTGGCAGCTCTGCTACTGTATTTTTCTTTAGAGCCAACGTCGAGCTTGAGACCGAGGAGGAGAGGCCGAGAAGCGGCGGCGATGAGATCACGAGGCATCATCGGCGATGTCGCGGTCGGCGTTTAGGTCGCGATGCACTGGTAGTGAAGGTGCGAGGCAGCGACGCGTGCTACGTCTTTTCGGAGAGAGAGAGAGAGAGAGAGAGAGAGAGAGATGGGAATGACTGAATTTTAGTGTGTTTCTAGTATAAATAAAAGGGCAAAAACATAAATTTGTTGTTGCCACATGGCAGCTTACAGAGCTTTTGTCCTTGATAGTATGATTTTGTGATTCATTATCTAAAATAATAGACATTGTCCTTAATTATATTTGGCTCCTCCAAATTGTCATTAAGAGCAATTTGCTAATCCTTTAATGTTATTCCCGTTGAAGTCCGAATGACCAAATTTTAGTGTGTTTCTAGTATAAATAAAAGGGCAAAAACATAAATTTGTTGTTGCCACATGGCAGCTTACAGAGCTTTTGTCCTTGATAGTAAGATTTTGTGATTCATTATCTAAAATAAGAGACATTGTCCTTAAGTATATTTGGCTCCTCCAAACTGTCATTAAGAGCAATTTGCTAATCATTTAATGTTATTCTCGTTGAAGTCCTGTCCATATAAATTGTAGATTAGATATTCATGCCTAGACTACCCAAATTCTCAATTAAATCTAGGAAGATGATCGTTGAAATCGTTGTTCACCTTGATATGGGCTGTCAAGAGTTACAATCTGCATATTAATTGCCCCAAGAAAAGCTATATAACCGTATATCTATTTTGCAAAAGGCGTATAAATACACAGAAAGTGCATCGGGGAAATACTCCAATGATATTTTTCTAGTAAGAGATGTACTCCAAACGGTTGTTTAGAATGACTTTACCAAAGTGAACAACTCAAGAGAACCACTAACTCATTGGGCATCTCCAAACGGTTATATAGAATGACTTCACTAATACCCGGTTTAGTTAGGGCATCTCCAATAAAGAGTCCCAAACCCTATAATGTTAGACCTAAGATGATTTTTTGCTCTCCAATGGTAAAATTTCAAGGTTTCAAACCCTAAAAATTCATACCCAAGTCTCAAACCAAGTCTCATTTTGAGACCCGGTTTAAGACGCGTCTCATTTTGAGACTGCTGGGCTGTGACGCAGTGGAGAGAGGGAGAAGAGCAGAGAAGAGAGGGAAAAGAGCAGAGGAGAGAGGGAAAAGAGGAACCAAACGCGAGAGAGAGAGAGAGAGAGAGAGAATGGAGAAGCGTTGCGGAAAAAGACAAGAAGAAGATGATGGCTTGACGCACCACGCGCGGGAGAGAAGAGGGAGTAAGGGGACATGTGGGTCCCGCCACGTGATCACCAAAACAGAGAGCAACAGCTCTCAGCTTCACCAACGGCTACTGAACCAACGGTTTGGATTTTCCCAAATTTGAAATCAACGGCCCCTATTATTCATGAGAGTTAATTCAATTTTTTATTTTTCTAAATTATTTTTTGATCCGACGGTTCAAGATATAGGTTTCTAATTAATCGACGGTTCTTATTTAAACTAACTTTGATTTTTAATATATCGGTAAGAAAAGTGACAAAAAAAATTAAAAATTTTTGAATAATTTTCTGCCCGTTGCTACAGTAATTATTTCATTCATTCCACACCATTTCTTACATCCTCTCCAACATTTCTTCCTCCCCATCTTTTTTATTCATATCGCAAAATTAGGATAGTTTGGCACCATGGGTCCAAAGAAAATGGCACAACAACCACGGGCACCACGATCGGAAAATTGGAAAGAGGAAGAAGATAAGACTTTGTGCATCGCCGTGGTGAGTATTGGTGAAGACGCCGCCATCAGTACTAATCAATCAAGCGAAACCTTGTGGGATCGTATATATGAATATTTTAAAAATATCAAGCCACCCAATGCATCGACGTGAACCGCTTCAAGTGTTGAGTCTCGATGGAAGAAGATCAATCCTGCATGCATGAGATGGCGCATAGCATTAAACCATGCCATCGTGAATCATAAGAGTGGCGAAAATGATCTTGATGATGTAAGTATTTTTATTCATCATAATAAATATATAGTTAAAATTAATTATTCCTAGTCGCCTAAAATATAGTTAAATTAAATAACCACTACTATGTTTATTTCAATTGTTTATAGATAAGGAATGCCAAGTCGAATTACTTCGATGAATCCCATGGAGAGCATTTCAGATTTTTGCATTGTTGGGATATCTTGAAGGATACACCAAAATTTTCAAATCCACCATTAATGGAAGGGGATACCACAAATTATGAGACGCCAATCAACTTGGATAATAATGATTCGCCCGGAAATATGTCAACTCCAAGCATGCCACCTAGACCTAGGCAAGATCGTCCAATGGGACAAAAAACGGCCAAGGTGGCAAAGAAAAAAGGTAATCAAGTGCTTTCAATGAGCAAATGAAAAGGCTTACCGATCAAAATGATAGAGATCATGCCCGAAGAGAACAACTCTACCAAGAGGCTATGGCGGCTCAAAAAAGGGATGAAGATGCTCGCACAATGATTGTGGATCCTACTACATTTTCACCTTGTAAAAGAGGGTATTGGGAGATGAAGCAAAAAAATGATACTTGAGCGAGAGGAAGTGGAAATGGCACAAAATTCATCTTTCCGACCATTCCGTATCCCTCAAGCATTTACACCTCCTCATGGCGGATCAAGTTCTTCCTCCTATCTTCCGCTCGATCAAACGGAGTGGTATCCTAATAATGATCAAGTGTGAGAATAAGTTCGAACTCATTTATGATGTTGCTCGAAGCTTAATTTATGTTGTTGCATAATTTAAATTGTTCTTTTTAATTAATTATGTAGTATATTCCTCATTTTAAATAAAATGGTAAGTCCTTATTTGTTATATTTATGGCCTTGTAAATTAAATTTATGCAACAACACAAAAAATTACATGCTTAAAACCATACACAAAATTAAATTCATACAACCACACATAAAATTAAATGCTTACAACCACACACAAAATTAAATGTTTACAACCACACACAAAATTAAATTCATACAAGCACACACAAAATTAAATGCAAACAACAACACTGTGGCAAACAATGCAAATTATTGATACATGATAGCGACACCACTTAGCCATTGTTGTGCTCTCTCCACTTCTTCAAAGCCCAACTGTGTTCCACTAAATTCGCTCTTAGTGAAGCAGATATCACTGGACATCGAATCTTCTTGTAACGACCACGCACAAATGCATGTATTTATTAGGGATCACGTTCCACCTCATGATCATAACTCGGTTTATCATATATATCATCTCTTCTTGGACGAGTCGGGATGTCGTCCAAGTCAAATTCATATTGCTTATCTTCATCGCGCTCATCTTTAACTATCATGTTGTGCAAAATAATGCACGTCATCATGATGTATTGTAGGCTCTCCCTACTCCAAAAACGAGCTGGACCCCTCACAATTGCAAAACGTGCTTGGAGAATACCAAGTTCTCTCTCTACGTCTCTCCTGTACGCCTCTTACATCCTCGTAAAGTGTCTTGTCGCCGAAGTGGTAGGATTTTTTATGGCTTTGACAAGAGTTGCCCAATTAGGATAGATGCCATCCACCAGATAATAACATTGATCATACGTACTGTTGCCCACTTTGAAATCCACTTGAGGAGCTTCACCTCTGCATACCTCATCAAACAATGGTGACATTCCCAGGACATTGAGATCGTTGAGAGAACCTGGAAGTCTGAAATATGCATGCCAAATTCAAGTATCATACGAAGCCACTGCCTCTAAGATAATTGTAGGTTTTCCCTTGTGACCTTGAAACTGCCCGGCATACGCAGCGGGGTAATTTTTCCACTGCCAATGCATACATTCAAGACTACCCAACATACCTGAAAATCACCGATCTGCAGCTTTGTCGGTCAACCTTTGTAGATCTGTCTTTGTTGGTGTGCGAAGATAGTCTTTACGGTACACAACCCATATAGCTCTTGTAAAATGATCCAACACTTCAAGAGCCGTGGATTCATAAATATTAAGGAACTCATCGGTCAAGTCAGCTGGTAGACCTTACGCGAGCATCCTCATAACGCATGTTAGCTTCTGCTCAGTGGAAAGACCGAGTCTGCCGGTGGCCTCCATAGTCTGTTCAACGTACAGGTCGTGGTTGGCCACGCTACGCATCATCTTGTCAAAGAGACTCGGTCGCATGCGGAAGCGTCTTCGAAAGATGTCGTTGTCAAACCTACACGGTTCGGTGAAATATAGAGTTTTCAAGCGTTGATCCATCATTTCCCGATCCCGTAGTATGTACTTCCGCCCTTCTGAAGAACCGCCCCATTGTGAGGCTTCATCTTCTTCCATCATCTCCACTTGGTACGGTGGGCTGCCGCAGACATCAAGAGGGCTTGTTGTTGCCTTCTCGGTACATCTTCTTCTTCATCATTCTTCAGTAGTTTCCACAACCTATTCATGGAGGAAAACAAAACTCAAAATATGAAACAATAACTTAGAAACCACAATTTGTTGTGGGAGGAGAAATATTTGTGAATTGGTGAGTATGAAGGAGTGAATGACTCCGTTTTTATAGAAGATCAACATGATCTTTGAAGATAGAACTGACACGTGGATGATAACTAAATCTCGACAACGAATTAGACATTGAAACGTGTTGCGCAAAATCTACGACGATTTGTGATAAGTTATCGCATCAAGTATAATTTAATTTACAATCCTATACACCAACACATGTCAATCGAAATCATGTCCGATTGTGAATAATGCATATAGGGTCCAAAATTAAACTTTTTTAAATTAATATTATATTTATTTATCATGTAGAAGAATAGTTTACAAATATAAATTATTATTTAGGACAACACAAACTAAAGAAAAATCAAATATATAAATTTAAGACTTTAAGTTAGAACCCCTACCATTGGAGTTGAACCAAATCTTATATTAATAGTGTCCATTTGAGGTCTCATAACAAGTATAAAACCCCATTATGAGATTTCTCCATTGAAGATGTCCTTACAAATCTTCACTGCAAGACACGACAAAATTTATTAAAAAATAAAAATCGCAATGAGTCACTAGGATTATGTCAATTTTTATGATGATTTCTTCCTGTCCTATACTAGCAACGTAACGAGGCTTCTTATGTGGCATGAACATATAGACAAATTCTAGTATATGTTAACAAATAATGTATACAATTTATAAATTAGTCTTCCATAGTTATAATTCTTTTGGTGTCTTTAATCAATTAGTTATAAATATAAATATATCTAATTGATAAAGAATAATTTTATTATAAATAGTCTTCCACGACCTTTTCACAAATGAAGACATCATATTAGTCATTTTTATTTCATAAATGAAGATTTTACCCTTAATTTTTATAATTCACATCAGACTTGCTCCTTCATTAGTTTTTCATCAAATTTTACCGTTAAGTAATTGGCATATCAGCAAGTGTGTCTCACTATTGTAGATAAATTCATAGTTTACCCTTTAATTAATATTTTCCAAAATTATTATTTTTATTTCTAATCTCCATTTTCATTTTTAACCATCTCATTTTTTTTTCTTACAATCCCATGATTGATTGCAATATCAATTAAAAACATCAAAACAATGTAATAAAAAGAGTTGCTAAAGAAAAAAAAACAAAAATTCAACTAAAAACATTAGACAACTAAATAATTAGAAATAATTTCAATCTTTTCTCTTGCAACTCTACGACAAATTGCAATCTCATCTTCTTTTTTACATTTATTATCATTATTTTATATTTCTTTTTAATTTTTGTTTTATGAGAGATCGAACTGAAAAAGGAAAAATAATATAAAAATAAAAATGAGACAATCAAAATGAAAATTAAAGACTAAAAACGAAATAAATTATTATTTTTAAATAAAACATGTTAAAATAGAGTTTATTTTTTGTAGTGAGACCCACTTGTTGATGTGACAATTGTCATATCATCACTTAACGGTCAAATTGGATGGAACGTAAACTAGTGTAAATTATAAAGATTAAGGATAAAACATCTAACTTTGAAACAAAAGGAACGAACATGATGTCTGAAGCAAAATTAAGAAAGATAAACTAAAATTTGTCCTAAAAAGTAACCGACTAGCACTTTATCGAACTAGATTTCACTTAGATATTTCATTTTCATTTTGTGGCGGAGTAATATGCAAATGACTAGTTTTTGTCGATCTTCAAATTAGTTTAGTCCATCTCAATTTCTTTCATTTACCTTGACCAAATATATAGGCAAGTCCTCTTTCTCTTTCCTTCTAGTCAAACAAATTAACCGATCGTGATCTCTATCCATTCCCATAAATTTATGACTCATGAATTATAGGAAAAAAATAACTTAAAATGTCTGAACTTTCGTCGTGGTATCAAAATAATGTCTAAACTTTAAAAATTATCAAAGTGATACCCAGACTTTTACCAGCCTCATCGTGATGCATACATCTAATCTCCGTTACGGCTCCGTTAAAAATGATGAAGGGGCAATTTTTTGTTTGAAAATAATGTGAAAAGACTTTAATACCCTTGTATTTTCATTTTTATCTTTTAAATTCTCTCTCTCTTCGGTGTACAAATCTTGTCGTCTCTCTCCCCAAGCCTCGCTGCTTCTTCACCCATATCTCCGCCGCAAGATTAGATTTCATACGTATCTTCGCCTCATCCAACAATGACGCTCTCTTTGCCTCTCTAGTATACTTGTTCCTCAAACCTCTCTCCTTCATTTACATCACAAGCTGATCAACCGCCACAAAGTTCCCTTCTTTGCGGTACCCATTAATCAAAGCCCTAAAAGTTTGCAATGTCAAGAAAAACCCTTTCAATTTCAACTCTTTAAAACTCCCATTAGCCTTCCCAACCTCACCTCTCTTGCAATACCCATCGATAATCGTATTGTAGAACACCACATTCGAGACGCAACTCTCTATCCCCATCTCTCCTCAATCAACTTCCTCCCTTCTTCAACTTTCCCTTCCTTACACATCCCCCTTACCATAATAATACTAGTATAGTTATCTCTGTCAGACATTTTATCATACACCTTCCGTGCATCCTCTACTCTCCCAATTTTCACAAGCAAATCAAGCAACCCATTACACGCATAAACACTCGAAACACAACAATATATATGAATCCCAACTTTAAACAACTCAAGGGAATTATCAACCAATCCAGAATCTGAATACGCTCGAATAAAAAAGCTCAATGCATCCTCACTGGATTTTACTTGATAGGATTACATAGTCTGTATTATGTAGGAAAAAGTAGTGACATTAAACTAATAAATACCAAAAATACTAATTAATTAATTAATTAGTAAAATATAAATGAACGAACGAAGAACATATTCTTGAAGAAGATGAACTAAGTTGAGTCACGTGATACACACACTCTCCTTAAGAACTTTTACGCCGCCCACGGGCTTGTATGGCGTTGTTTTCTCAGGATAAAACAACTTCAAAGTTTTGTACCGCATCATAAGAACTTCTCATCAAACTGAATAGTACATTTATCACCGGAATTCTTTGGGAGAGAAGAGATCAGAAGAGGAGAGGAGATTGATTATGATGGGATCTATTGAATCCATGAAATGAGAAGAAGAATTTCACTTTTTATAGGCTTCATTGAGGACAAGCTACTTATTGTCGAGTTAATACCAAAGTCGTTTCTGGTCATTAAACTCGCAATCAATTGGCAGTTACAAGATATTTAATTTGCCGTCAATAATGTTTACGAACGGTTACAAACAATCCATTTAGTAGGCTTCAATTGTATATCATAACTAAGGTTTATGAGCGGTTACAAAACTGTTACAAACTATTTAGTTCGTTATTCAATTGTTTGCCATTACTACGGTTTATTAGTCGTCATAAACAATTTAATTAGCAATTCGAAAGCCTTTAGCTTGCTTTGGGTGATAATTTCACATTCACCCATTTAACCATTTGAACAAGTAAATATCTTAATATAATTGCCTCAAAATGGTTAGTTAAAATAGTGTTAAAACACCTATTTTTTCAACACATTATAGGGTCGATGAGTTGGAACCTGACGAGGAGCTTGAGGAGGGAGGAATAGGCGAGCCCATTTGGGGAGGGGGAGTAGGGTCGCCAGAAAGCCCAGTGGAAGAACTCAAGGGCGCCCCATCCGCTCTAGCTTAGCTCCGGCGACGACGCATTCGAAGAAGATTTAAAGGCCAAAGCACTTGACCAGAAAAAAGCATGAGCGATGCGATCATGACGCCAAGGAGATTGGCGATCGCATCCTTTGCAGAGGCTCCAGAGGAGTAGAAGAAGCCGAGCTCGTCGGAGAACTCCTTGGCGGCGCCGACCGAGAGAGATAGAAGTGATCCGACCCGAATGGAGTGGCGGCAGAGATACAAGTAAGTGAGGTAACCGATCACGCCTATGGGTCTGACGAGAACACCTTGATCGAGTACTTAACCGAGCAGCTCCCTAAGGCCTGGTCGAGGCTTTCTGTGTGTGTGAGAGAGAGAGAGAGATAAAGGAAAAAGGAAAAATTAAATTAAAAAAAAGGAAAGGAAATGAAAGGAAAATAGAAGATAAAAAAATAAAAATAAAACACTTTTCTAAATGTATTATAATCTTTTTCTCTCCGTTTTTATAAAAAAATTTGTCACGCCATCACTTTTAACCGAGTCGTGATGGATATTGAACGTAGACATTACGATAAGGCTGTTTTAAAATTATAGACATCACTTTGATAATTTTTAAAATTCGACCATCATTCTAATATCACAAACTTAGGATTCTGTACGTACGTTCTGCATCTAGATGCACAGGGAGTTCCATTATTTTGTGGCATCTTCCTTCATAGGGACAGTATTATGCTTGATCCGCTTCAAGCAAGTTTTCCATTATTTTTTCACCGCAAGTCCGGCTGCAGCAGAAGGTATCCGAGGCGGCCGAAACGCACTACACATGGCAGTCGTGGAGCAAATCGACATGCATTGCAGTAGTATATTGCTAGGCGACGAAGGCCACCCACGTGAATGGGAGCTGCATGAGGAATGACCTTTAGAATTATATTATTCTTAGTATTGATATGGGCTATCGTATATGCCACACACCTAATTGCAGAGTTTTATATAGATCAAAAACTGGAGATTATATACATTTTGATTGAATAGAAATAACAAATCGATCTGCATCAATCATTCTAGTACGTTATGGCGCGGCAATGATCGATTTTTTTTAATAGGTGCTAGTGATTAAGGATTTATATTCGATCACCAACCTCAATATCCTGAAAGAATGGCAACATATATGCTTAGCATCTTCTAATTTCCAACTTGTATATATAGCATTGGTTGCATGACATAGACGCCATGTACAGGAGAGAAGAAAACCTAAACGGTATTTTCTACTCACCATTTTGTTTGTTTGATTTTGATACGTACAGCATAATCATAATATCTTGACGATCAAACAATTTTTCAATTTGAAAGCTAATTGATCTCTGCTAGTACGTACTTACAACTAATTATATCTGTTTGCATCAATGTGATCATAAATTCCTAATACGTAAGTACGTACGTACGTACAAATGCTTAAAATTAAGTATAAGGCACTACGAGAAAAAGCAACTTAGACGACGCCAATAAATTATTTCGTCTTAAGCATTTTTTTTTCGTCGTTTAAGTGACATTTAGACGACGAAAATGAGTCTGTGTCGTCCAAGTTAGTAATGAGACGATGCACCTACACACTGTCATCGTGACTACTTAGACGACAACGTGTCGGTGCGTCGTCTGATCTCTAATTTAGACGACTGGAATTGCACACAGTCCGTCGTCTAAGTGACTACTTAGATGACGCACTGACGCTGCGTCGTCTAAGTAGTAGTCACTTAGACGACAAATACTCATTTTTGTCGTCTAAGTGATGCATTATATACTGTGTCAGCTGATTCTTTTCCTCTTCGCTTGCTCATTCTCATTCTCTCTCGATTAGACTCTCCTCACACGTACAACTAGCACTATATATATCTCCGGCTCCGACCATCGATTCACCATATGTCGTCGGCTATAGTTTCTCCATTCAAAAATTTTGGCCGGAAGGGAAGCTATGGCCGACGACTTTTTCGTCGGTTGTAGTCCATCTATAACCGACGACGTGAAAAATCTCGTCGGCTATAGTATTGCCGACGACCTTTTTTCGACGACGTTATAGCCGATGAATTGTTGTCGGCTATAAGTATAACCGACGAAAATAGTGAATACGCCAACGATTTTTGGTCGTCGGCTATGGTGAATGTTCTGGTAGTGATACAATTTATTAGTTGAGTCTCCTGATAGTATTTTAGGTGTTTCTCTTCTTATGAGGTTTAGGCTTTATGTCTCCTCTTTGTATTCTATCATTTCTTTAATCGAGACTTGATGGTTGCAGCAAGTACTTCAAAAAAAAAGTTAACTTTCCAAATTATAATGAATTAAAAATTGTTAAATCATTTAATTGGATCAAACTTAACAAACGGACTACAGAACTGCTCTCCTAATTAATTAAGTCGTGATGTTGTGATATGCCTATTTCACTAGCGATCAAATATCATGATGCAATGGAACCCTAGCATGCTTCCAGCTTAATTAGTCAAGATTTATCACTTCGTCATGTAAAACCATATCGAAAACGATAGGAGTACAGCATCCAACTTTGTATTTCTTTCGCATTAGATTAGATTAATTAGCATTTAGCACTCGAGGTAATTAAATTAGGATATGCATGTAATGGATGAGATGATCATAATTATTAGGCAATGATGATGAAAATGGAATGTGCTCATTGACCAAATTAGAAGAAGAAGAAGAAGAGCTACTCGATCAAGCTGATCAAAGCAAAAGGATCGAAGAAAAGCGCGCGCACGTGAATTAGGATTTAGGAACAGAAAGATTCGTTCTTGGTTGGCATACCACTTGCTTGGCATAAAACCAAAGATCCCATTTGCCATTTTGTGTTCACACTCACCTATATATAGTTTAATCGTGCAAGATCCCATCCCAAATTCCCTTTCACACCTGACCTTCATTTTCTAATAAAATAAAATGATACATATATTCTTTTACCGTGCACTAAATCGGTTCCTGCAGTAGGAGATAGACATATTACTTTCAATCCATGGACCACGAACAACTAATTTTAGTATATTCAGTAAAAACAATTAAACGTAAAATGGGGAGATTACGTACAATCTTCAAATCTTCAATGTTTTCGTTAAGAAACTCAATTCGACATATATATATTACATTTTTTGTAATGGTTGATATATCCGCTTACTTACGATGAAATAGCATAATCTCATGCAATGTGATCTAATGATATATCGTAGTAATTAAGTTAATTATTTTTAAAGGCTAATTATCGATCATTCGACATGCTACCACAAAGTGCATTTCGTTGATTGCCTGATGTAAAGTTGTTAACACAAAACGAAATTTGTTGGTTACAACACAAGTCGATTATATCTCATATTAATTTCAAATATATATATATCGGAATTGAAAATCTTCAACCAACTCGATCTGGCACGATTTGGAAGTTGGTTTTAGGTAAGGGAACGAGCCGAGTACGTAGTGGGAATGGAATCTCCAAGGGAACATAAGCCTAGCTTTTTTGAGTAGTAAGAATAACTAATCTCATCAAATCCCCCAATTACATTGACATCACAATTCTTGACCTAGCTAGCTACTTGATTACTAATCCATCGAGTAAAAATCGATTACTTTTTGTTAATTAATTAACTAGTCAATTGCAGACGAAGGATGACGAGCATCCAATACATTGGTGTCGTGCATGCTCGATCAGATCAGTTGGAAGTTGGAACCAATCCCCCTAAAGAAACACCCCCATTTGATGAGGTCAAATTCCCACCATCACCGCCTGCCTGCCACATTACCACGTAGGACACCAGGTCGTCATCCATCGTTGCACCAAGTTATTTAAGTTGCGTTTGACCACCAATATCCGCTCATCTTTATCATCGTCTCTCATCATTGCCTTGTTGCTCGTGTATATAAAGCCCGAGCCAGCAACCTAGCTCATATTCGATCCCACATGTACAATCCATCGCCAAAGCTAAGAAAAATAATAAGAAGAGAAATCGACAAGACATGGGAAACTGTTTAAGGCATGAAGAATCGTCGTCGACGTCGGTGAACTGGGGAGGAGAGGACTGGGGGTCTCTGGCCAACAATGATCATCGAGATCATCATCACAACCGAGTGATGAAGACGAAGAAGAACAAGGTAGACGTAAAGGAAGATGAGGAAAATATGCTTCTTGGAGGCGAAGATAGTAAACATGGCTCTTATGAGTCTTCTACTACGACTAAAGATGGTGGCGGAGGAAAAGGAGCTACGGAGGTGAAGATAAAGATGACGAAGAAGCAGTTGGAGGAGTTGATGGGTAGGGTCGAGCTGAAGCAAATTACGGTGCAGCAGGTTCTGGCACAGCTGATCTTGAGCGTTGGTGAGCGCTACGAGTGTACTACTGACCATCAACGGCCGTGGAAGCCAGCGCTACAGAGCATTCCAGAGGTCAATTGATCGATCCATCGATCAAGATACATATGATCCTCTTTATCGGTCAGCTATAACTAGCTAGCTCTTTAGATTTGAAACCGTAAATTTTCTCTGGTTATCAATTTTGTAAATCCATGTTAACATCGATCTAGTTCAGAGAATATATAGTAAATACCACCAATTTTACTTGGTTTGTTGTTGTCGGGATGTTTGTTTACCACCTAGATACATCGATCCTCTATTCTTCTGTGATAGAAGACCTGACTATAGCTAGTTAACTATATGCTTTTAACCATGGCATTATGCCAATATATTAATGTATATATCTCTGGGAGGGCTTGTATTATGAAGCAGATTAATTAACGACCATGCACCTTGGTTTCGGTACGTATATATATGTTGGTAGAGCTGGATATGTATATTCGACAGTTTTATTAATGAAGATTTAAAGACTATTATATCGTCCTTATTTCAAATATATATATATAGACACACACGGAGCAATTGGTGGTGATATCAACTGTTACGAATCACATCAACCATTAATTGATGGATGGAGCATGAGCCGGGGCCTTTATTAGTGGAGCAAGTATCATGAGTTCATGACTATAATGATCCGCAATTTTGAGGGTGCGTGACCGAGTCGGTTCGTTGTTCGCCCGCCATCGCCATCCATGGCAGTGGAACTGTGGAGATCGGGAGAGATTGAGCTATTAGTGGCACACAGGTACCCCAGTGGATCGGAAGACAGCCAAATAAGCTCTATTTGATTTGATCTAATGTTTCCCGGTCTCATATTGCTTACAACTAAATTCTAATTTGTTCGAACTTATTTCGTAACTTATCTAACCCAATTAGTAATAATTTTAACTCATATCATGAATGTCTCGTAATATACAAAATATTTAATTTTAATTCAAAAGTTATACTAATAAGCCCTCATATGTACATAATAATGACTACAACATAATCGAGCAGTGAAGATACTAAGTCTTGTTAACTGGATGAACACTTATTCAACAGTTTAACCTAAGATCTGGACAAAATAAAACGAAAAGTCCAAGAAATGTAGTGCTAACTCATTAATCACCCATATCAAACCTGGTTCCGCCCTTGCTATGAAAGATTGGTGACTAGGGTGCTAGCTCACAGTCGCCACTAGAGAAAATTGACTACCATGATGTACATACTATAAGAACTAGATCATTGGCTGTGGGAGCTAGCTCACCAGTATTTTTACAAATTATGAACATAAGAATAAGAAAGATTTGTCACAGTCACAACTAGAGAAAAATGACTACTACAATATACATACTAAAGGAACATTGGGGTGGCGACGGCGGCTAACGCACCGACCAATTTTAAGAGAGATTTACTGTAACAACTCGAACAAAAAATTACGCACAAATCAACACAAATTAGGATTATCGCTAATTAATCGTATTGTATGGTTTGTTAACGACTTTTTCACCAAGCAAGAATTAGACTTTATTTTCTTCATAGAATTAGTAAAGTCTTTTGTTTCGAGCTCGTAAGAATTTTTGAAATTTTTTTCGGTTTAGGGAGCTATTTTTTATGATTTTTGGAAATCTGCATGGAGAAAATATTTAAAAATATTTATTTTAGGTCACTTTAATCTGAACCGTTGGATCTTGATCAGATCAAACCTCAACCGTTGACCTGATCAAGTGCTTGGGGGGGTATAAATACGAATAAAAATAAGAAAATACAGAAATACCTCCGCCGACCCGTATCACTGTTCGACCGACTCCAATTTGAACCCGCCGAAAAACACAACATTTTCCGGCAATCTTGGTATGGTTTTGAAGCTCTCCTCTCCCCTCTTTTGATTTATATATGTGTTGTTGGTTTTTGGGTGGTTTTAGGTCACAAATCTAGTCGATTAACTAGTTGGTTTTCGGGTTTAACCGGTAGCGGTGATCCGGCCGTTTTTCGGCGACGACAATGGATAGAATCAATTGGGTTTCACCCCAGGAGGCAGACCCTTATAGGTTTGGGGATCGGGGGACGACGATAGCGTCGAAATCGGCCAGAATCCATTTCCTACGATTTTCGACCAAACGATGGCGAGTTGGGGATGAGTCTAGTTAGGAGTGTTGTTGGGCTTGGTGAGACCTTTCTAACCATATATCGAACGCTCCCATCGGAGCAGTCACCGCTGGAGGCACGTGGAAATCACGCGCCGCCGCTTATAGAGGCGCGTGAGGGCCACACGCCGCTGTGCATGACGGGGCTCCGGCGAGGCGAAAATAAAAAATTAACAGAGGAGGTTCCGAGATAGTATCTGTGTTGATTTTCGAACGTTTTATTGAATTCCAGTATTAAATGAATATGTTATTTATTCAGGAGACCGTGATCGAGATTTTGGTGAGGAGACTTCCGCCGGACCACGGAGCTAGCTGTGTGCTGTGAGTGGACATTTTATTTTCACTGTTGATTTTCAAGTTTATGATTATGCATTTAATGATTACGCATTTTACGATTATATACTTTACGATTATGCATTTACGCTTATGCATTTGCATGGAGGCACATATGATTGATTTCTTTTACACAGAGCATAGTCACAGTTGATACATCGATGCACTGGCTTCTCGGCTGATCCCCGAGATGCTCCGAGAATGATAGGACAAACACCTGACCCGTGATTTACACAATTCCCAGGAAGGTTAGGACAAACACTTGACCTGAGCATTCTTGTAACTTTAAGGAAAATGTACTCAAATTACTGCCTCCACGTATTACACGGTACCTAGGGGTTGGGACAAACACCTAAGCTGGACTTATTTATTTTTAGACTCGCATTATTTTTATGTACATTGTTAGTGAAAGGCATATCATTTATAGTTTTCAGTTTAAAGTGAAATATTATTTTCGTCCACTCACTCTAACAGTTTTATTATTTTATATGCCTTTTTTGGGCTTTTCGGTTTCCTCTACCCAGTTTGCAGTTTGTATCCTGATATTACACTTCAGCAACAAAGACATAGAGTTCGTGTCACTGTACTCATCTAGTAAGTTTCTAGCCTAATCTGCTAATCATGTGTATTATGTAAATTAGAAGTCTCTCGGAATACTGTATAGAGTTTATTTCCGTTGTGTTGTACTTTCCATTCAGTCTTCGGATTTCTAATCACCTTCTGTAAACAGTTTATATTCCTAGTGGATTCAGTGTTTGACTGATTTGAGAAATCCGGATGGGATTTGGTGCCCACGGTTTATTTTTGTGGACATTTTAGAAGTGTGTTTTTCTTACAGGTTTTTGGGTTTCTTGATTTTAGAAGAAACTCTGGTAATTTTTTGTAGATTCGGTTGTCATTAGGGTTTAATTTTGGTTTAGACAACTAAATTGGGATCGAGTCCTTTCAGTTGGTATCAGAGCATTAGGTTGTAGATTCTGTAGACTTCCGCAGTTATGTTACTAAGGACATTTAGGAATACACAGTACTTTTGGGGCGATGGCCCGACTGACCGGAGGATCCCCATCAATGTTCACAGTGTTGTGTGTTTTTAAATGTTTAAGGTTTCATTATTGTATCCTTCGTGTTTGTTGACTAATATATTTTCTCATCCATAGGAGATGCCTCCTTGACCTAGATCCCGCGTTAATAAGGTTGAGGATTGTGATGAGGATCAGTAAACGCGTGACTTGCTTATGCACGTTTTACAGTTAGAGAAGCATTTTAATCCTTTAGCAAAGGCAAGAACAGTTGGAGCAACCACTTTATCTAGTTCCATAGATCCTGAAATATGTGAGGCATGAATAGTCCAGTTGAAGCGAGTATGTGAATGACTTCACTTCACTCCAGAGCAGAAGACTGTTACAGGTGTTGGGTTACTTAAGTCACATGCTTACTTCTGGTGGGCCAGTATTGAGAAGGTTCATGTTGACACCCCATGACCTACATTCAGAGAATTGTTCATGCGCCAATATTTTAATCAGGCTACCCAATAGCGGAAATATGAAGAGTTCACCAACCTGAGGCATGGCAATATATCAGTGCTTGAGTATCGAGATCAATTTACCTGTTTGTCTCAATTTACACGTGATATGGTGGCAAGTGAGGAATCCAAATGCAGGAGATTTGAGTTGGGTCTGAATCTAAAAATTAAGGGGATGTTGACAACTATGCCTCAGGATAATTTTGATGAGTTTGTTAGTACAATAATCAGATGCGATGATGTGGAAAGAGAGAAACAGCTGCAATTTCAGTCTCATCGCTTCGAGGAATGTGAACCCAGCCAAGGCCCTTCGAAGAGATTGAGTTCAGGTACTTTGGAGTCAGCATCTTCTTCTGGTAGTGGACCTTATAGATTTCCTGCTGGTACATCTGGTCAGAGTAGGAGCCAGAGATGGAGGAGGAATCGACCTCAGAGGCAACAATCAAGTTAGAGTTCTAGCAGATCGAGTTACCTTCGACGTCTATATGACACACCAATTGCACGGAGAGAATATCCATTGTGAAATATCTGTAATAGGTATCATTATGGTCGGTATTAGCAAGGCATCATGGGTTGTTTTTATTGTGGCTAAGAGGGTTACTTTGCTAGGGTATGTCCGTAGAGGGGCACTGATGGTGGTGCATCAACCCAGAGTTCAGGTGGAGATCAGGGTACCACTTTTGGAGTTCGGCCAGCGCAGCCCACAGGATAAGAAAATTAGCATAATCGTAATCAGCATGGACGACCAGTTGGGTAGGCCCAAGTGCATTCCATAACCATGCCAGAGGGCAGAGCTTCCCCAGAAGTTATCATCAATACGTTATATGTTTTTGGTTATCCAGTCCTTAGTTTATTAGACCCGAGGGCTACGCATTCTTTTATGTAGTATAGATTGGCATCTTTGGCCATTATACCTGCCTCTCCACTTCCGGGTATGTGGCGAGTGTTATATCCATCCGATGGGGTTGTGTGTATCGGATAGGTGTATATGGACAATGAGATTTTCATAGGAGGTTATGGGTTAGCTATGGATTTGATTGTGTTAGGCATTGTAGATTTTGATATAATTTTAGGGATGGACTTCTTAAAGGCTCATTGGGCAGTCTTTAATTGTCATAAAAATGAGGTAGTCTTTAAAAGTCCAGGAATGCTAGAAATCTTATTTCGCGGCGAAAGAAATATTTCTCCACCTTGTATGATTTCAACAATGAAAGAGGAAAAGATGTTAAGAAAGGGTTGTGTAGCATACTTGCTTGGCACATGTGATTAATACTGAAGTTTGTGGGCCGAGTATTGGGGATATTCCAATAGTTTGTGAGTATCTAGATATTTTTTCTGAGGATTTACCTAGTCTTCCTCCAATGAGGGAGATTGATTTTACCATTGAGTTACTTCCAGGTACTGGTCATATTTCGTAGGCACCATATCAAATGGCCTCGGCAGATTTGAAGGAGTTACAAGTTCAACTGCAGGAGTTTATCGATAAGGGTTTTATTCAACCCAGTGTTTCACCCTGGGGTGCTCCAGTGTTGTTCATGAGGAAGAATGATGGTTCAATGAGGTTGTGCATTGACTATCGGAAATTCAATCAAGTCATGGTGAGGAATAAGTATTCTTTAATGTGGATTGATGATTTGTTTGATCAACTCAAAGGAGCTAAAGTTTTCTCGAAGATTGATCTCAAGTCAGGATACCATCAACTTCGGATTCGAGAATCAGATGTTTCTAAGACGGCTTTTCGATCACGCTATGGACATTATGAGTTTCATGTTATGCCTTTTGACCTGACAAATGCCCCAGCTGCTTTTATGGACCTCTTGGATAAATATGTCATTGTATTTATCGATGACATCTTAATATATTCCAAGGATGAGAAGTAAATCTGGAAGCATCTACATGCTGTTTTGGAAACTTTGCAGAATTCTCAGTTGTATGCAAAGTTTAGCAAGTATGAATTTTGGCTGGATAATGTCAAATCTCTGGGTCATGTAATTTTAGCTGAGGGAGTTAGCGTTGATCCAGATAAAATTGAAGCGGTGTTGAATTTGAGCAGACCTACAAGTGTAACTGAGATAAGAAGTTTCTTGGGTTTAACAGGTTATTGTCGCTATTTTGTACAAGAATTTTTATGGATTGCGACTCTGCTTACCCGATTGACGAAGAAATGAGTCAAATTTGAGTGGTCTAATGCCTGTGAAGAGAGTTATCTAACGTTGAAGGAAAAATTGACCACGGCACCAGTGTTGACATTGGTCTGATACAAGTGTAACTTCAGCCGTTGATCTAATCAAGTTTTATGGTGGTGTATATTTACAGTATGTATTTTTGGAAATACGGGAGATAATCAGAAAATACACTCGACCCGTATAGACCCGTATCGCCGACCGACCGACCGACTTCAAACCCGCCAGAAAACGCCACTATTGCCAATGTTCTTGGTATGGTTTTGAAGCTCTCTCTCCCCTCTTTCGATTGATATATGTATTGTAGATTTTTGGGATATTTTTGGTGTCGAATTTACTCGGTTTTCCCGTGAGTTTTCGGGTGTGTTCATTGGTGGTGCTTAGGTCTCTTTCCGACGACTGGGTAGGGTGGAAACGGATGGGTTTCACCCCAGGAGTGAAACCCCTTTGGTTTGGGGGACCGAGGAGTGGTGACGGTGTCGAAATCGACCGGAAATATTTTTCGGCGAATTTCGAACCGTGGGCTTTCAGGCTAAATTTCGGTCAAACGGCGACAAATCGAGTGTTGTGCTAGTTAGGAATGTTGTTGGGCTTTAGAAGATCTTCAATTTGGTGGGTCGAATGCTCTAAACAGAGCTGTTCGGCTGAGGGGCGCATGTGGCTCACGCACTGTTACCTGTGAAGGCGCGTGATAGCCATGCGCCGCTGTCCACGGTGGGGCAACGACGAGGAAAAAAATCCAAAATTTACCGGGGGGTTTCCAGGATAGTTTCTGAGTTGATTTTCGCACATTTTATCAAAATCCAGTATTTAATAAATCTGTTATTTATTTAGGAGATCGTGATCATGATTTAGGTGAAGGGACTTCCGCCGGACCACAGAGCTAGCTTTGTACTGTGAGTGGACACTTTATTTTCACTGTTGTTTTGCGAGTCTAATTATGCATTTACAGTTATGCATTTTACAATTTTGCACTTTTCAGTTATTCATTATTATAGTTATGCGTTAGTTTGGAGGCATACAACATATTAGTTTACACAGAGTATAGTCATAGTTGTTGCATCGATTCACTACCTCTCGGCTGATCCTTGAGATGCTCCGGGAGGGCCAGAGACCTGACCCGAGGAGTTATTGAGCACCCAGGAGGGTCAGGAAACCTGACCTGGGCAGTATTAGGACTTGAGGTCAAATGACCCGAGTCGTAGGCTCCACATATTTTATAGTACCTGGATGATCATATTTTTAGACTCGCATCATTTTTATGTACATTTATAATAAAAAGGTATATTATTTATAGTTTACAGTTTAAAGTAAAATTTTAGTTTTTCCCACTAACTCTAACATTTTTATTATTTTATATACTTTTCCCTGGGGTTTTCGGTTTCCTCCGCCTAATTTGTAGTTTGTATCCTGTGATTGAACGTCACCGACGGAGGCATAGAGTTTGTGTCACTGTACTCATATAGTAGGTTCCTAGTTTAACCTGTTAGTCCGATATAATATGTAAATTAGAAGTCGCTCTAAATACTGTATAGAGTTTACTTCCGTTGTGTTGTATTTTCCATTCAGTCTTCGGATTTCTTATCACCTTTTATAAACAGTTTATATTCCTAGTGGATTCAGTGTTTGACTGATTTGAGAATCCTAGATGGAATTTGGTGCCCACGGTTTTTTTTTGGGGACATTTTAGAAGTGTGTTTTCCTTGCAGGTTTTTGGGTTTCTTGTTTTGGAAGAAACTCTGGTAAATTTTTTGTAGATTTGGTTGTCGTTAGGGCTTAATTCTGGTTTAGGCAACTAAATCGGGATCGGGTCTTTTCACGAGATGAACCATTTTACTTCACAGATGAATAAAATTTCACACACCTAACCCAAGATGAAGACCATGGAGACAGAAGTGCAGGTCATAAATATGGTGGAGGAGGCAAAAGAAGTGAATACAATCCAAGATAAAGGGTTCAAATGAGTTTATCGAGGAATGCTGAAGATGTGTTTTCCACCACTTTTGGCTCAATAGGTGTTGGAGATGGTAATTATCAATGCTATTATTATGGTCAAAATTTTGAAATGCCTTATCCTTCATATGTCATGCCTTATGGTCTTTCAACAAGTGACAACTCATCGTCACAATCACAAACAAATGCCTTAAATGATGATAGCAATAAATAAAGTCGAGCAATGCTTGGTTCATACTACGAGCTTTAGAATCCTCAAAGATCGCCCCCTAATCCATATGGTTGGAATGTAAGTCAATACATGCAGAATTACATGGGAGAGCAATCATTTAATGATTACTCTTCACAATACATACATGATTCTGCACAGGGAGATGGAAAAAATATTGTGAATTTCGAACCTCATAAGTCCTCTACGTGGTTTTGAAGTATTTGTATATTTGATTTTGTGATGTGTAATGTGTAACATATTGTACAAAAATATGATGGCCTAGCCTCCCATTAAGTTTTAACCATCAAAAAATAAAAATAAAAATAGAATTATTAAATTATATTTTAATAGTTATCAGCAATTAACACGTACTAATTCATATAGTAATATAGCAAATTTATATGTCTTGATGTTTGATCAATATTTTTTTATATTTTGTTATAGCAAATTCATATAACAACCTCCAAAAGTTTAATTACAAATTTTCATGTATTTTTATTAGTTTCCGTCATTTTCATCAGAATTTTCACTGGATCGATATTTCATCAATATTTCCGTCGATATATCTAAATTGTATACCTTTGATATATCCTCGATATCCGATATTTTACTCCCTGCCTGAAATCGATTTTAACTGAGTTTTTATGAAATTGTACAAGTGTCACTATATTAGTGGCTAAAATTCAAGCTTACGTGAGATTGAGTACACTAGATTAACACATATATATACGAATTTTAACAGAGAGAAATCCCTTGCCTCTATCTTAGTCTCTCACTCTCTTTGTTTGATTTCAGCCCTAAATCCCTAATCTATCACTCTCTCACCCTAATCAAAGCTTGTTTGAAGTTGATTTCGAGCATTTCAATCCCCAAGTCGATCCCTTTACTAAAAACCATCCATTTCAACCCTAAATCAATCCCTAAACCAAAACTCTAAAGTCTCAAATTCACCAATCTTTTCATCCATGGGTTCTACACTTCTAATACTTATGGGCGTTCGGATTCGAACCAAATCAATGTTGAAGGTGCAATAGCTGCAAGTGTTGCACCAATTGATGTTGATGAAGTTGAAGATCCTACCCCGAAGCCTAGATCAAAGACGAAGGGAAAGAAAGCTATTCTTGGTAGTTCCTTTGTTGCACCAAAGAGGAAGAGGACTACTACGAACAATGTGAAGCCTACAAACACGGGGAAGCATTCATGGGTGTAGGATCACTTCGAGAAGTACCATGAGCCACTATTTGAGATCATCGATAGAGTCAGAAGGAAGTTGGGCACGCAACTAGAGCAAAATGTAAGCATTTCTTTAACACTTTTTCTTGTGATAGTTATAATAATGAGAATAGTACTATGAGGAAGCATATAGAGCAACACTGTAAGAAATATGTTGATAGTAATGAATATGAGGAAGATAATCAAACTGTGTTTACTAATGATAGTGAATTGAGAAGAGAGTGGTCTCAGCAAGGTTGCATAGATGCTGCTATGATAATGATTGTTGTAGATGAACTTCTTTTCTGTTTCATAGATAGGCCTGGGTTCAATTATTTTTTTAGCTATGTTGTTCCTAAGTTTGAGGTGCCATGTAGGAAAGTTATCTGTAAGAATTTTCTTAGGATGTATAATGAGAAGAAAGAAAAGGTGAAGTTAGAATTGAAGAATCATAATATTTGTTTGACAGCTAATACTTGGAGCAGTTGGCAAAACATCAACTAGATGGTCATTACTGCCCATTTTATTGATGTTGTTTGGACAATGCATAAGAAGATTTTAAATTTTTGTTTGATTCAGAATCATCAGGGAATAACCATTGGTAGGATTTTAGAGGAGTATTTGGTTGATTAGGAGATAGGGAGAGTGTTAACAGTGTTTGTGGATAATGCTTCAACTAATGAGAAAGCTATTCAGTATCTTATGAAAAAATTGAGTAAATGAGATAATCCACCTATGTATGGAGGGAAATACATGCATATTAGGTGTCTTTCTCACATCATTAACTTGATTGTGAGGTTAGGCCTTTCTTTAATAAAGCAGTGGCTAGTATTATGAATGCAATAAGGTATGTGAGAAGTTCTAGTACTAGGACTGATACCTTTAAACTCTGTGTGGAGAAGAAAAAGGTTGAGTGCAAGAAGATTTACATCTTAGATGTTCCAACAAGGTGGAACTCAACCTACCTTTATGTTGTCGACTATTTTAGAGTTGAAGAAGGCTTTTGATAGGTTAACTGAAGAAGAAGATCTGAAATATAGAAGTTATTTTAATGAAAATGAAGATCATTTTGATGAAGATGAAGATGAGGGTTTGGAAGCTGAGGTTACAGTTACACAGCCTGACAATAGCACCAAGAAGGGAAGGAAGAGAGTAGGACCAACAACAGATTCAGATTGGGAAGAAGTTGCCATTTTTGTTCAATTTTTAAAGATTTTCTATGAAGTAACAATGAGAGTGAGTGCACAACTAAAGCCTACTTCACCTGCAGTCTTCCATTCTATTGTGAGCATAAAAGCAGAGTTGGATAACTTGTTTAAGAAGACAATCACAACTTCATCTTCTCCAACTGATAAGATTTTGCATGACATGACAAAGAAGATGAAGCTCAAGTATAAGAAGTACTTCAATAGTTTTGATGATGTCAATCAACTCTATTTGGTAGCTTTGGTGCTAGACCCCAGATACAAGCTTATGAATTTTGAGATGACTTGTGAAGAAATGATGAGGATGGATCCAAGTGAAGTGAAGCAAATGAGTGTAGAGGTCAAGAATTTGATGTAACGTTTGTGTGACTTGTATGGTGCTTCACACATTGTCTCAACATCAATAAGTAGAAGGTCCATTGTTATTGCAGAGAGTAGTAGGAGTACCACACTGAACCAGAGGAGAAGCAAGCCTAGTGGTTCTACAGTGAGTGGGAAGATGGTTGGAATGCTTGAAAAATAGGGAAAAGACTTGGAAGATGTTGAAGGAGTTTTACAAGTAGTTTGTTAGGTCCATAATTATGTGCTAATTATGTCCCTAACTTCATGTTTATTGCTTGCCTTTTATGAATAAAACACCATTTTTTATAATGTTTCCTTGTTATACTAAGAAATGGGTTCTCTTAAAGATGGAAATTAATCACTTTTTGGAGAAGCTGAGCACAAATCTGAAGCCCTTGGGGAAGATGAAGCAAAAATGAAAAAAAAGACGAAAAGTTAACGTTAGTTAACAATCAACGATGGCTGGTCATGAAAGGACCCAACCCCGATTTAGTTTCCTAAACCGGAATCAAACCCTTTCTGAAAACACGAACTTGCAAAAACCAAAGAAATTTCGGCAGAGTTTCACTATATCGTGGAATTACCATTAACCTGCACCCGCAAACACACTTCATCCTATGCCACAAAAGCCAAACCATGGGCACCAATCCCATCCGGATTTCTCAAATCATAATATAATATAAAGCAAGAAGTAAAAACTATAACTTTACAAAAATCCGGGAAAATCATAAGAAAATATAAACATCAGAGTATTCAGAGCGACCTCTAGTATATATTTACATAAATACACAGCAGTAGGTGTAACAAGAAACCTACTGATAAAGAAAAGTAACTCGAACACTAAGCCTCCGACAACGACGTGCGACACAAGAATCCGAACTGCAAACTGGACACGAAAACCGAAAAACCCAGGGGAAAGGCAAATAAAATCGTTAGAGGGTGAGTGGACAAAAATAATCATATGCCTTTCACCATTTATATAACATAAAAACAATGCGAGTTCTTAAAATAAATGGAGGTGTCAGGTGAATCTCTCAAGCCCGACGGTCAGGCGAATCTCTCAAGTCTAACGGTGATAGACTAGGCAAATCTCTCAAGCCTAGTGGGCACATCAGGGGAATCTCTCAACCCTGGAACTGGACTACCGGTGACCAGCCGAGTAGTCAATGCATGGATGCTAAGTAAATGTCATCACCATTAAAACATAAAACAATACCTCCAAAACAATAAATAATCTCAATACTGTACTGGAAATAAATACTGAAACCAAGAACTCGCTACGACAGTGAAAATAAATGTCCACTCACAGATAAGCACAACGCATAGACGCGCTAATCCCGAGATCCGGCGGAAGATCCCTCGCCCAACGTACGATCTCGATCCCCTGAATAATCACAAAATATTACTGATCAAAAATCATAGTTCAATGCTCTGTACCACACCTCGGAAACCAACTATTTCCAGAAACATATAACTCGGATACAAAATAATCGTCAGAAACCCCCAAATACTCCACATAAACCCTCGACTTAAAATCCGGTATCCAAATCAACTCTAAAATCTCAAGGCTACGATCAGGGTGCGATTATGAGCAAAACGGCATAAAACTTGACAAAAATCCAAAAAGTCAACCCTTTGCCGGAGCGCCGTCGTTGAACACAGCCGCCGGGGGCGGCACGGCGTCAACATTGACGGATTTTGGCCAAAATTTCTAGAAATGATCCTCTCCTCAAGCCCAACAACTTCTCTCAAAGGACCCCTACCAACCAAGGCTCACGGTGGCCGGAATTCGCCTCGAAACCCACGGAATCCATGGATTACGGCGAGGTTTCCGGTGAGCTCCAAACGGCGACCAATTTCAAAAACTCTTCACCCAAAAGCTTCCTTGGGTTGAGGGGAGCAAAACCCCCAAACCCCTCCGACCCCAAAAGTGGCCGGAAATGGCCACCCGATTCCGGCAAAAACCAAGAACTTCACCGAGCTCGTTCACCCTCAAATCTCAACCAAATCAACTCAAACCAATTGCAAAACAATAGGAAATCATGAAAGGAAGCTAACCATACCAATGATTTGGTATGAAGTGGCCGGAAACGGAAAGTCGATCGGTGGTGCAAAATCTCTCCGGCAAGGTCAAAAGTCAACGCGGGTCAACCAAATTCAACGGCGGTCAAACTTCCAAAACAGTGATTTTCGACAATTTTTTGACTATTCCGATATTTATACTCGCGGCTCGATACGTGATACGCGCAAAACATGCATTCACGATAACACAAAGTCGACCCTAAAAACATCGATTACGTGCATTGCAATTTAAACCCTTCGTTTGTCATTTGTAATATTGGCGAGTAGGGATCGTTCTTTATCCGGGGAATTAAGGGCGCATGCATGGTTTCGTTATTATGCGGAAATGTAAATATTTGGGGGGGATTGGAAGTTGGTTATTTAATCTACGAATTTAAAGTACATAACATGCAAACACAACTAAAACTCTTAGGTATCTAACATGTTTTACTCATAGACAAGTTTCAACAATCAAGAAACTTAAAGTCTAATTATGCTTGCTAAAAATAAGAAGTTACACTATTAATTACATGTGATCAACTCATCTTATTAACCTACCCTTTTCATGCATCAAACCTTTGTGTAAGTTGCGAAATTCATAACTTATAACTAAGTACACATGCTTGATAATTGTGTAGGAATGCAACTTAGCGTATAAACATCCTAAACAACATACGATCATCGAAACATGCAAAAGAGAGGGACTTAGCATATTTTCTAATACATGCATTCGAAGCTTTAAGATTGTATCAAACATGCATAAAAAGCTATAAATCATAAACACATGCATATTACAAATCGGTTTAGGCACATGAAACACAAATCTAAACTTGTTATTCATTTGATACACAAATCTAAACTTTCTAAACTTGTTATTCCAATACATCAAAAGATTCACATACAAAGCTAAAGAAATGAAAGTGAAGATCATGGTTACACTTTTTGTCTTGAGTGCTTGATGAACTACGGTGGAGATGGACTTCCTTCACAAGGGACTTAGCGTATTGTGTTGGATGGAGGAGGCTTTGCTTCGGCTTGGAAGGATGGAGGCACCTTGCTTGCTTCGGCTTTGGAATGGAGGAGGATGTTGCTTCGGCTTTGTGTGAGAATCTCAAGTGTTTATGGTGGAGGAGTATTTGTGTAGAGCTTTGGCTTGTAAAATGGGTGATGGATCTGTTTTATGGCTGCCTCCTCCCTTATATAGGCAAGGGATTCATGCCTTCTCTCTTCCACCTTGCCTCCTCCATTTAATGCATGCAATGATCATTAAGGCAAGTCACACACTTAGTCACACACTTAGTCACCATTGCCGAACCCTAAGCATGAATCACCTAGCTTGTCACCATGGCAAGTCATCTTTTCATTCAATGCAAAGCAAGAGTCACCTAGTGTAGTCACCATTTGGGAACCCTAAGCATGAATCACCATGTGTAGTCACCATTTGTGATTATTAGCTTGATAATGTTGACTTGCCCTTTCAAAACAAGACTTTTCCTCTTCACCAAAAGCCATCCTTGCCGAATTGATTGGGTTTGGGCTTGATAATGGGCCGAAACAAGAGTTGAGAATTCGGCCCACAATTTGCTTTGTGGCCCGGCCCATTTTCGGAGGTCCAAAATCGCAAAAATCGCAAAATCGCCGAAATTCCTCCGAATTGCGTCGATATTAATCTCCACCGTAATAAACTTCAAAATAACAATTTAAATAAGGAAAACATAAAACTAAGATAATAACATAGCTAAACGTAAAGGGAAATGCGTTAAGAAACGAGCATAAAATGCGTATATCAAATTCCCCCACACTTAGACTTTGCTAGTCCCTTAGCAAACACTAAGTTAAACTAAGACACTCTAAAAATTTAAAAGAAAGAACACAACTAAGCCCTTAGCTAAAATTTGTCTCAGAATTTTCATAAGTATATGGCGATGTCTCACATGATTTTCAACTTTGCATGCTCAATGAATTCAAGAGATAATTGCGATATAATTATGTAATGAACAAGTAAGACATAGAGAAAACAATGGTTATGTTATAGCTGTGCATGCTTTGAATAAAGGTTTAATCAACTCACAAGGATGCACTCATCATATTTTTCACTCATGAAAATGGTTCACTTAGAGTGTATATGAATTGAAATGAAAACCACATGAATAAAGTTTGATTGCTTGCACAAATGAACCAAAACCATAAGCTTACTCATGCAACTTACTCTACTAATTGAAAGCTACTCATTTTAAGGATCATAAAGGACTTTTAGTGAGGTTGTAATGGGGTTAAGGCTAAGGCATTCGAAATTTAGATATGTGGTGATAAAAACGTTCCAACGACTTAGTCTAGCACCATAATCAGTCCTCCATCTCCATTTGAATGTTACCATGTATATTTCAAGCTAATCTACCCTTTGAGCTTTTCGGACAGGACAAAGGCCATATTTTGTTCTATTTTTAGGCCTTCAATTTATCGTAAACTCCAAATCCGCAAATAAGGGGGACGTTAATCCAATTGGTTTCTATTTTAGAACACAACATATTGCCATGAGAGATAATAATTTTTTCTTTTCATTCTCTCGAATATATTTTTTTTTCTTTTCTTTTTGGCAATCACATACTTTTTTTTTTAGCTATTTGGACAAGTCTTTCCCCTTACTCACATTAACTCTTCCAATCTTTCCTACCGAACCACCATCTTATGTGCTAGTTTCGAAAAATTCTCACCAAGTTTCCGGAACAAAGGTAAGGATATTCTATACTAGGGTAAGTGTTTAGGTATATATGGTGATGAAAGAAAAGCTTAACGTGGGCTCAATTGGTTTATCTAGGGGTGTCGCAACTTGTGCGTACAATTGGGATACATGGATATATGGCAATGTGGTGGAAAATCCTAAATGCCTCTAATCATTTCCGAAATCAAAGTATGTATCAACTTAAAAGCTTTGCAAATTGACATGAGTAAGTTCTAGTATTCTCTAGTTCATTAAAATCTATGGCAAGCAGTCAAATGAGGCATATATAAAGCTATAAACTACGAAATGATATGGATTGATCAGATCACTCAAGGAATAAAGAACAGATAGCTCAAAAGCTCACATAGGGTTCATATGATTAAAAACTTATTCAAGCATGCGATTTCTGTACCACGTTTTGCAATTTATATCTACTACATGTTAAAAACATAAAGAATATCTCAATTAGCACAAGAATTCGATGCATGTGATTCATACGCCATATGTGTCCGTATCGATCAAATTTCATCATTGACTAGTTAAGGGCGTCCTAAAGACTCTGAAAAACACTAATTTAGACATAATTAAATTATAAACCCTTCCCCCACACTTAAACTCTACATTGCCCTCAATGTAGTAAAGTAACAGTATAGAATTAAACATGGAGTATAGGATCTACGAAAATTCTAGTTTAAAATACAAAAGCCATTAAATTAAGTAAAAGGGGAGAAGAAAACAAATCTGTTGTCTCCCTATTGGGTTGCCTCCCAATGAGCGCTGGTTTTACATCGTTAGCTTTGGACGTGATGCATTAGTTTGGTTTTGAAATGGCCGGTTCTTGGAGTTGCATCTCCTCCACGGTGTGCTCCACAAATGCCTCAAAATAGGGCTTCAAGCGATGGCCATTTACTTTGAACTCACTACCCTTGTCGATAGATCGAATGAGAACTGCTCCATGAGGTAGGACTTGAGAAACTATGAATGGCCCCATCCATCGAGAGCGAAGCTTTCCCGGAAAGAGCTTAAGTCTTGAATTGAAAAGCAATACTTTCTGCCCCGGTTCAAAACTCTTCCCGCGAATCATCTGATCGTGGATCTTTTTCGTCTTCTCTTTGTAGATCCACGCATTGTCGAAAGCATCATTTCTGATTTCTTCAAGTTCACAAAGTTGAAGCTTCCGATGCAAGCCTGCGGCATCTCGATCGATGTTGAATTTCTTCACGGCCCACCATGCCTTGTGCTCTAGTTCAACCGGAAGATGGCACGCCTTCCCATAAATTAATCGGAAAGGGGACATACCGATGGGGGTCTTGTAGGCAGTCCTGTAAGCCCACAATGCATCGTCTAAGCATTGACTCCAATCTTTCCGGTTGGGGCGGACGGTTCGCTCCAAGATCTTCTTTATCTCACGGTTGGAAACTTCAGCCATTCCATTGGTTTGAGGGTGGTATGGTGTGGAAACCTTGTGTTTGACGCCATACTTCCTCATTAGTGCTTCCACCGTGCGGTTGCAAAAGTGACTTCCTCCATCGCTGATTAGAACGCGTGGCATTCCAAATCTACTGAAAATGTTAGTTCGTAGGAAATCTGCAACAACTCGCGAATCATTAGTACGGGTGGCCTTTGCCTCCACCCATTTAGAAACATAATCTACTGCGAGTAAGATGTAAGTAAAACCATTGGAGGGAGGAAATGGTCCCATAAAGTCAATACCCCACACATCAAAAATTTCAACATTAAATATGTAGTGTTGTGGCATTTGATCTTTAGGTCCTAAATTACCGAATCTTTGGCACTTATCACATGTAGCGCAATATGCATGAGCATCGCGAAATAAACTAGGCCAATAGAAACCGCAATCTAAAATTTTAAGGGCTGTCCTCCTGGAACCAAAGTGTCCCCCACATGCTTCATTGTGACAAAAGTCTAAAATAGGCTTGAATTCACTATCCGGGATACATCTCCTAATTACTAAATCGGAGCATTGTTTCCACAAATAAGGCTCATCCCAGATAAATGTTCTAGCATTATGCTTAAGTTTGTCACGTTGAAATTTATGCATGGTAGACGGAAACTCACCGGTAACTAAATAATTAACGATATCGGCATACCAAGGAGTTTCCGAAGTAGTTACCTCAATTCCGAAGAGTTTTTCATCCGGAAAAGTTTCTTCAATCTCGACAGGCTCATGGTCACCTATCAAACGTGATAGGTGGTCAGCGACGACGTTTTCTACTCCCTTCTTATCCTTGATTTCGATGTTGAATTCTTGGAGTAGAAGTATCCATCTGATAAGTCGTGGTTTTGCGTCCTTCTTGAGCATTAGATACTTCAAAGCTGCATGGTCGGTAAACACAGTTACTTTAGTTTGAAGTAAATAAGATCGAAATTTATCTAAAGCAAAAACCACGGCAAGAAACTCCTTCTCGGTGGTAGTATAATTTCTTTGCGCTTCATCAAGCATCCGAGAAGCGTAATAGATTACGCAAGGCTTCTTGTCCTTCCGCTGACCCAAGACGGCTCCTACGGCATAATCCGAGGCGTCGCACATGAGTTCGAATGGCAGAGACCAATCAGGGCTGCATAAAATAGGAGCGCTCGTAAGAAGCTCCTTCAACTTGTTGAAGGCAGCGTTGCATTCTTCATCAAAGACGAACGGGGTCTCCTTTTGCAGCAGTTTACACAAGGGGCGAGAGATGTGGGAAAAGTCCTTGATAAACCTACGATAAAATCCTGCGTGTCCAAGAAATGAACGAATCTCTCTAACCGAAGTTGGAGAGGGTAAGTGACGCACAAGATCTACTTTAGATTTATCTACTTCTAACCCTTTTTCAGAGATAATATGACCTAACACTATCCCTTGCGTAACCATGAAATGGCACTTCTCCCAATTAAGCACCAAATTCGTTTCAACGCATCTTTGTAAAATAGTTTCTAAATTGTTTAAGCATGCATCGAAATCATTCCCAAATACACTAAAGTCGTCCATGAATACTTCAATAATTTTTTCAATGTATTCGGAGAAAATTGAGAGCATGCAACGTTGAAATGTACCTGGTGCGTTACACAGTCCAAATGGCATGCGGCGATAGGCAAACTTTCCGAAAGGGCATGTGAACGTTGTCTTTTCTTGATCCTCCTCCGCAATGCTAATTTGGTTGTAGCCGGAATATCCGTCGAGAAAACAATAAAATGCATGGCCGGCTAATCTTTCCAGCATTTGGTCGATGAATGGTAAGGGAAAATGATCCTTGCGGGTTGCGGCGTTGAGCTTCCGGTAATCAATGCACACTCGGTGTCCAGTGATCGTGCGTTGTGGCACAAGTTCATTTTCCAGATTCTCGACGACGGTAATTCCCGATTTCTTAGGTACTACCTGCACTGGGGAAACCCAACGGCTATCAGAAATAGGGTAAATAACTCCACAGTCCATGAGTTTAATTACCTCCTTTTTTACCACCTCCATCATCGGAGGGTGGAGCCGACGTTGCGCTTCCCGCGTAGGTTTGGTGCCTTCTTCAAGGAAAATCCTATGCACACAGGTTGCTGGATTTATTCCCTTGATGTCCGCGAGTGTCCAGCCTATTGCGGGTTTGTACCTCTTGAGCACACTCACGAGCTTCTCCTCCTGTTCCTCTTCTAGCGCGGACGAAATAATGACCGGTAAAGTTTCATTCTCGCCCAAGTATGCATACTTCAGATGGTCCGGTAGTAGCTTGAGTTCTAAAACTGGAGCTTCTACGATGGAAGGAACCATTTTATTAGTACCAAAAGTAATTGGTATAGGAGGAGAAAAGCTTACTTTCCGTGGTGCGGCATTTAGGGCCATGGCCATGTCTTGGATTCGAGGTTCAAGCTCTAGTAAGGCCTCGAGAAGGCCGTCATGCCCAAGTTGAATGGCCATGTCGAGTTCATCCTCATTGATGGTGTCGAGGTAACCTTGTGCTAAGGTATCCACAGGATCGTATGTCGAAATGGCAGCTACGCTCGACATTGGAAACTTCATCCCGTCCAGGATGTTGAACTCGATTCTTTCTCCATCAATCTCCATGGAGAAAGTGCCTTGGAAAACATCAATCTTCGTCCTCGCAGTCCGCATGAAAGGTCGCCCAAGCAGTAGTGGCGTGGTGTTCAGTGGACTCTCTTCCATGTCAACTATGTAGAAGTCGGCTGGGAATATCAAGTTGTTGACTTGAACGAGAACGTCTTCTACGTATCCCCTTGGATACTTGTGTGTGCGATCGGCTAACTGGATGACAACACCATCTTGCTTGAGATCTCCAAGCTCCATCGATTCGAAAAGATAGTAAGGCATGACGTTGATGGAGGCTCCGAGATCAAGCATTACATCTTCGAAGCGGTTGTCACCGATTACACAGGGAACTGCAAAGCTCCCTGGGTCCTTCAGTTTTGGGGGTAGCCGACGCTGCAAAACCGCCGAAACGGTTGCGTTCACCTTCACAACCTCCTTCTCTCGAGTTTGCCTCCTCTGAGTGCATAATTCTTTCATAAACTTGGCGTATATAGGCACTTGCTTTATGCACTCGATCAAGGGCAAATTCACTTGCACCTTTCGGAAGATGTCCAGGATATCTTCATATTGGGCATCCTTCTTCTTTGATTTTGCTAATCTGCTTGGGAAAGGTGCAACAGCAAACGGAGAATTAGTAATCACCGTATTTGAAGGAATAGGGCTTTTACCTTTGATTGGGGTAGGTTGTGGAGGTGATTGTGCCTTGGTGACAGTAGGCGTCACCTTCTTTTTCTCGGCCTCTTGAATTGCCGGATCGATCTTATCTTCTTCTTCGTTGGTGATGTCCTCGATGGTGACTTCATCAAGATGAGATCGCTTGGTCTTTGGTTCCTCAAGTATCTTCCCACTCCTTGTGACTATAGCATTCACGTTTCTTTGATTTGGAGTGGTTTGAGGTGGAAGCCGACCGGTTTCCTTGATTTGGCCCATGAAATCAACAAGTTGGCCAAGCTGCTTCTTCACTTCGGTGATGTCGCGGCCATGTGAGTCAAGTGTCTCCTTTGTCTTCGATTGTCCGTCGAGGAGAACTTGAGTTGAGGCCGAAAGTTGCGACAACATCTTGTCGTAATCCGGATTGGTGAAGGGTTGTGATGACGAACCATGCTGCATCGGTGGTCGTGGTTGAAATGGAGGGCGTTGGTAGCTTTGTTGAGGTTGAGATGCTGGAGGGTTTAAAGTTCCCTCGTTGCTGCTCCATCTAAAACCTGGATGATCACGGTTGACATAGTTGTTGTAGTTGTTATACCTTTGTCCTCCCTGATATCCGCCGATGGCGTTAGCGTGCTCCGGCTCGCTTGCCTGCTCCTGCGCTTGAGGGCATTGGTCATTGTGGTGACCGTGTGTTTGACATATGCCGCAAACAGGCCGTTGAGTTGCCTTCGCTCTTGTCGTCTCGAGTTCTAAAACCTTCTCTAGCATATGAGCTAGTTTGTCGTATTTTTCGTCCGCGTCGGTTGTAGAACTCGCTTCACCGACTGCTCGTCTGTTGGACATTCCGTATTGTGCATCATTATTCGCCCGATTCTCTAGAAGAGCTCTAGCTTCGGTTTCTGTTAAGTCCATGAATGCACCGGTGGCTGCTGCATCCAGCAATTCCCTATCAATCGGCTTGAGACCATCGTAAAAGTAATTCATGAGATTGGTCTCAGAAAATCCATGCGATGGGCAAGTGGCACACAAAACTTTGAATCGGTCGTAGTATTGGCCGAAGGTCTCGTCCGGTTTCTGTGTGATGCCAGTGATTTGCTTTCTCAAGACGGTGATCTTTGAGGCCGGGAAGTACTTCGCTAGGAACATATCCGCAAGTTGCTTCCATGAGGTAATATGGTTCGGCGGTAGTTCCATTAGCCAAGACTCGGCCCTGTCGACTAGGGTGAATGGAAATGCCTTCAGCTTGAAGAGTTCCGTATCCGCATCGGATGGCTTCATGCTGTTACAAACAAATTGGAATTGTTTAAGATGCTTGTTCGGATCTTCATTGGAAAGTCCGTGAAAAATGGGTAGTCGGTGGAGGAAGCCACTCTTTAGCTCGATATCCTTCATGTTTTCCTCCGGTTGTGGAAAAGCAATGCTCGAAGGCCCACTGCTCCATTCGGTTGAGCAGGTGCGCTGGCGAAGAGATTGTCCTGCATTGGCCATGTTGACTTCTTGTGCTTCTGCTTCTGAGTTGTGGTCGGTTGATGAGGCTAAAGTATGTTCGAATGATGAATGTGAAGACTCGGAAACTTCTTCGAGGATGGGATGATCCAGGATGTCAGCTCTAAGTCTCGCTAGTCTTTCTGTGAGTTCCTCAAACGTTGTTCTAGATGGTCCTGGATTCTGATCGGACATTCATTAGCCTGACATCCACCAAAGACCAAGTGTTAGTATCAACAAATAATTTTTAGATGTATATAGGAATACTAACCAAAATTGTAATGCATATTTAGAAAACAAGGTGATAACAAATAAAATAGTAAAACTATCAAAGCATACTATAAATACACACAAATACTTAAAAACTACTAATACACACAAAATTTATACAAAATTTATAATAGTTAAGACACTATATGTATTTTACTAAGTAATGCAATTGATTTAATCAATTTTAGGGGCTATGCACATGAATAAACTAAGACACATGTTTTCTGCAAATTAACACTATATAATGCTAAAACTAAAAATTTAGTTAGAACATATATAAACAAGGTTGAAATACAAGCAAACCATAATTCACATTGAATTTATGCACCACACATTTTCTTGCAATAAAATGCATTAAACAATAATCCTACGTGAAAGATGGAGTGAATGCATAAGAGAAAACGTTAGAACCTGCAGAAAACAAACGAGTTACGTGTTTAAAATATGAATGAAAAGAATGACCTCTTCTTCGATCTTATGCCCCTAACTTCACTTAGGTTAGGGTACTCGGTAGTGAAATCCGAGTATCATAAAACCTTAGAGAGGTTATGCAAGCTAAGTAACGGTTGTTAGTCCTTTACAGTTTTTAATGCACAAATAAACACAAAAATTTGACTAAGTTTTATTTATTTCCTTTGGCCCCGATGGTACGTGGTGCAGAGGCTCTCGACTGTGCAATGGGTCTCGTTCATCCGAAGATGAAGTCTGATTCCAGGAGGTCTAAGCATGCATAATCCGATATACCATCTATTTAAAGGATTATGTCGTATTAAGTTCATGTATTTATCCGTATTCATATGCACTTATGATTTACAGAGAGTACGCGAAATGATCATTCGGTAAATTTCTTGGACGTGCGGCCCGCGCGAAAATATATACCGACTACAATTCAGCTTAGTTACGTTTAGAAATGGTTAGTAGGAATAGAGATAACGCGAGAGGTAAGGACTAATATTTAGAACAACCCGAGGCTTACTCGTAAGAGTATATACTCCAATGTTGTTCCTAGAAACACCCCGAGGCTAACCAGTTACGGTATATACTCCAATGGTGTTCTATTGCTTAGATCCGAAACCCGGCACCAATCATAAACCCATTCACCATATCCAACAATCAGCCAAATTTGTGAGATAGTATATAATCTCAAGTTCTTAGTAAACTCCGCCCACAACCTCGTGCCCATAACTTCACTTAGGTTATGGCGTGTGGTGATAAAATCCACACATCACGAGGGGTTAAGGAGATAAACCAGAAAAAGAGGCACCACCTATTCCAAAGAACGAAACCTTATAACCAATACTCGTGCACAATGTAAATCAATTTAAGTACGTCTACGTTTTGATTGCGCCTATGATTTAAAAGGAATACACGATTTAGTTATTGAATAAATCTCTTGTCCGTGCGGCCCGCGCGAAAATGTATACCAACTATCGTTAATCATCGTAATTGTTGGAAATGACCAGTTGGGATAGATGTAACGCGAGAGGTGAGAACTAATTTCTGGGAACAACCTGAGGCTAACTCGTGAGAGTATATACTCCATTGTTGTTCTTAGAAACACCCCGAGGCTTACTCGTAAGAGTATGTACTCCATTGGTGTTCTGTTTTCTTAGTTCAAAACCCGTCACCATTCATAACCCTTCTAGACATCATAACCAACTCTTACTCGAACTCACAAGATAGTATACAATCTCAAGTGTTTGTAAACTCCGCCCACAACCTCGTGCCCATAACTTCACTTAGGTTATGGCGTGTGGTGATGAAATCCACACATCACGAAGGGTTAAGGAGATAGACAAACAAAAGAGGCACCACCTATTCCATAGAGATTTATTTAATAACTAAGTACTAGTACTCAAATTAAATCAAAGACTATCCTTTAACATGGAAATAAATTATGCAAGTGTAAAATAAACTAAGTATGAATAAATTCGGCTAAGTAAAAGTAGGCATTGTAAACATGTATGAAAATTTCTCTAAGTATAAAAAATGAACAAGTATGTACTTCGAAAATTTAGACATGCTTTTAATCACAAATGTACAACGAAATCATACAAAAAACATTCTAACTCCCCGGCAACGGCGCCAAAAATTGATACGCGCAAAACATGCATTCACGATAACACAAAGTCGACCCTAAAAACATCGATTACGTGCATTGCAATTTAAACCCTTCGTTTGTCATTTGTAATATTGGCGAGTAGGGATCGTTCTTTATCCGGGGAATTAAGGGCGCATGCATGGTTTCGTTATTATGCGGAAATGTAAATATTTGGGGGGGATTGGAAGTTGGTTATTTAATCTACGAATTTAAAGTACATAACATGCAAACACAACTAAAACTCTTAGGTATCTAACATGTTTTACTCATAGACAAGTTTCAACAATCAAGAAACTTAAAGTCTAATTATGCTTGCTAAAAATAAGAAGTTACACTATTAATTACATGTGATCAACTCATCTTATTAACCTACCCTTTTCATGCATCAAACCTTTGTGTAAGTTGCGAAATTCATAACTTATAACTAAGTACACATGCTTGATAATTGTGTAGGAATGCAACTTAGCGTATAAACATCCTAAACAACATACGATCATCGAAACATGCAAAAGAGAGGGACTTAGCGTATTTTCTAATACATGCATTCGAAGCTTTAAGATTGTATCAAACATGCATAAAAAGCTATAAATCATAAACACATGCATATTACAAATCGGTTTAGGCACATGAAACACAAATCTAAACTTGTTATTCATTTGATACACAAATCTAAACTTTCTAAACTTGTTATTCCAATACATCAAAAGATTCACATACAAAGCTAAAGAAATGAAAGTGAAGATCATGGTTACACTTTTTGTCTTGAGTGCTTGATGAACTACGGTGGAGATGGACTTCCTTCACAAGGGACTTAGCGTATTGTGTTGGATGGAGGAGGCTTTGCTTCGGCTTGGAAGGATGGAGGCACCTTGCTTGCTTCGGCTTTGGAATGGAGGAGGATGTTGCTTCGGCTTTGTGTGAGAATCTCAAGTGTTTATGGTGGAGGAGTATTTGTGTAGAGCTTTGGCTTGTAAAATGGGTGATGGATCTGTTTTATGGCTGCCTCCTCCCTTATATAGGCAAGGGATTCATGCCTTCTCTCTTCCACCTTGCCTCCTCCATTTAATGCATGCAATGATCATTAAGGCAAGTCACACACTTAGTCACACACTTAGTCACCATTGCCGAACCCTAAGCATGAATCACCTAGCTTGTCACCATGACAAGTCATCTTTTCATTCAATGCAAAGCAAGAGTCACCTAGTGTAGTCACCATTTGGGAACCCTAAGCATGAATCACCATGTGTAGTCACCATTTGTGATTATTAGCTTGATAATGTTGACTTGCCCTTTCAAAACAAGACTTTTCCTCTTCACCAAAAGCCATCCTTGCCGAATTGATTGGGTTTGGGCTTGATAATGGGCCGAAACAAGAGTTGAGAATTCGGCCCACAATTTGCTTTGTGGCCCGGCCCATTTTCGGAGGTCCAAAATCGCAAAAATCGCAAAATCGCCGAAATTCCTCCGAATTGCGTCGATATTAATCTCCACCGTAATAAACTTCAAAATAACAATTTAAATAAGGAAAACATAAAACTAAGATAATAACATAGCTAAACGTAAAGGGAAATGCGTTAAGAAACGAGCATAAAATGCGTATATCAATACGATCGACGGTCCAAATCAAATCACATCCATGTTTCGGATAACTCAAACTCAAACGGATAAACACGATTAAATCACGCAATTTCAAATATTCATAACATATTCCTCGGTTATCGAAACAATTATCCGAAACCGCCTACGAACTCGAAATCATGCATACTACAATTCTCGTGAAAAGATTCATCTCAAATTTTCACCCAATAAATTAGTCGTGAATGAACCCGCTAAAACTGCTCAATTACGACAAACTGTGATTACTCGTAAAATATGCAAACCAAGCCGATTAACATACTAATTCTGATTCGGGTCGTCACAAATCTACCCCCCTCCCCTTAAAAAAAATTTGACCCCGAAATTTACGTACCTGCTATGTGAACAGATGAGGATATTGCTCCCGCATATGCTGTTCGGTCTCCTAGGTGGCTTCCTCAACTGAATGATTCTGCCATAAGACATTCACAAGCGGAATCTCTTTGTGCCTCAATTCTTGTACACGCCGATCGAGAATCTGTACTGGCTCCTCCGCATATGTCAAATCTTCCCGGATAGGAAGCTGATGTGGTACCAAAACATGTGAAGGATCTAGAATGTATTTTTGCAACATCGAAACATGGAAAACATCGTGCACCCTCGCCATCTCTGGAGGCAACTCTAACCTTTAAGCCACGGCACCAACCCTCTCCGTGATCTCATACGGACCGATATACCGTGGTTGAAGCTTGCCATTCTTTCCGAAACGAACAACTCCTCGCCAAGGAGACAATTTCAGGAAGACCCAATCACCCACCTTGAACTCGAGACTCTTTCTTCTCACATATGCATAACTCTTTTGGCGATCTTGGGAAATCTTCAATCTGTCTCTGATAATCTGAACATCCTCTGTGGTGCTGTTCACCAGATCAGGGCCAATAAGCCATCACTCGCCTACCTCACTCCAACACAATGGAGTACGGCACTGCCTCCCGTATAGAGCCTCATACGGTGCCATGTCAATACTGGTCTGATAGTTGTTGTTGTAAGCAAACTCAATCAAATGCAGATGATAGTCCCAATTTCCTCTAAACTGTAATACACATGACCGCAACATATCCTTGAAGGTCTGAATAGTCATATCAGACTGCCCATCAGTCTGAGGATGAAAAGTTGTACTTAAATGCAATCGGGTCCCCAAAGCTCGTTGCAATGCCTGCTAGAAATCCGAACTGGCTGTCTCGGTCAGAAACAATGGATACAGGCACACCATGCAATTGAACAAGCTCGGCCAAATACAGCTTTGCCAATCTGCCCACAGAAATCTTCTCTGGAAGTGCAAGAAAATGGGCTGATTTCGTCAATCGGTCAACAAAAACCCAAATGCCAGTGTTACCAACAGAAGTACGTGGTAACTGATACACGAAATCCATGGTGATGTGCTCCCACTTCTAAACCGGAATCTCCAACGGCTGTAACTTTCCCGCAGGTTTCTGTCTCTCTGCTTTAACCTGCTGACAAATAAGATATCTGCTCACATATGCTACAATCTCCCACTTCATATTTCGCCACCAGTAATAGGCTCTGAGTGTACGAAAAATCTTCGTACCGCCGGGATGCATAACATAAGCAGAACAATGAGCCTTGTCTAAGATCTCCTTCTTTAAACTCTCGTCTCTGGGTACACATAATCTGCCTCTGAATAGCAATGTACCATCATCACTCAACCGAAAATCTGTTGGCACACCATTCGAAATCAAGTTCTTCTTATCCAACAGATAGGAATCCGCATCCTGAGCTTCACGAACCTGATCAACCAATACCGGTCAAACCTGGAAGCTAGCCAACAAGGCTCCATCATCATCCCACTCTAACTCAGCTCCTGTAACTAGCAACTCTGCTAACATGGAAACTCTGGCCACACACACAAGAAACAATGAGGTTCCAGATTTCCAACTTAGTGTATCAGCAATGACATTAGCCTTCCCTGGATGATACTCAAAGGTGTAATCATAATCATTGATCAACTTCATCCATCTGCGCTGTCTTATATTCAAATATGGTTACGTGCGCAAATAAATGAGACTCTTGTGATCTGTGTATATCTTGCACTGAGCTCCGTACAAGTAGTGTCTCCAACTCTTCAAGGCTAATACAATAGCAGCTAACTCCAAATCATGGGTAGGATAGTTAACTTCATGTGGTTTCAACTGCCTGGAACTGTAAGCCACCACTGTGCCATGCTGCATCAAAACACAACCAAGTCCTAATTTCGATGCATCGCTGTAAACCATAAACTCTCCACTGTCGTCAAGTAGAGTCAGAACCGGTGCAGTAGTCAACTTTTCCTTCAAAAGCAAATAACTCTCCTCACATGCATCGGACCACTCGAACTTGACTCCTTTCTTCGTCAATCTAGTAAGTGGAGCGGCAATCCGTGAAAAATCCTGCATAAAGCACCGATATTAACCTGCCTAACCCAAGAAACTCCTGATCTCTGGTACGGTGGTAAGTCTACTTCAATTCAACACGGCTTCTATCTTGTCAGGATCCACGCTGACTCCCTCAGCAAATATCACGTGACCCAGAAACTTCACGTTATTCAACCAAAACTCACACTTGCTGAACTTCACAAACAACTGATTATCCTGCAATGTACGTAAAACAGCTCGCAAATGCTTCTTGTGCTGGCTCACACTCCTGGAGTAAATCAGGATGCCGTCGATAAACACGATCACAAACTTGTCCAGAAACTGCTTGAACACCCTGTTCATCAAGTCCATGAAAGCTGCAGGGGCATTGGTCAACCCAAACGGCATAACCAATAACTCATAATGTCCGTACCGTGATCTGAAAGCTGTCATGGGCACATCTGACTCTCTGATCCTCAACTGATGGTATTCAGACCTGAGATCAATCTTCGAAAAGACTGATGCTCCCTTGAGCTGATCAAACAAATCATCAATCCGCAACAACGGATACTTGTTCTTCACGGTAACTTGATTTAGCTTCCGGTAATCAATACATAACCACATGGAACCATCCTTCTTCTGCACAAATACTACGGGAGCACCCCACGGTGATTCACTGGGTCGTATGAAACCTTTCTCCAGCAATTCTTGAAGTTGAATCTGTAACTCTTTCAACTCCGCCGGCGTCATACGATAAGGTGCCTGAGATATAGGTCCAGTGCCTGGTAAAAGCTCAATGGTGAAATCGATTTCTCGAACTGGAGGAACACCTGGTAACTCCTCTGGAAATACATCTGGAAACTCAGAAACAACCTCAATATCACCAATGTCTGGTATAGCAGCCTTTGTATCCACAACATGAGCTAAGTATGCAACGCAACCCTTCTTCATCATCCGCTCGACCTTCATCGCTGAAATTACACATGGCAGGGATGTATTCTTCTCACCGTGAAACAATATCTCCGGGAAACTTGGACGTCGAAACACCACTTCCTTCTTGTGACAATCAAACATAGCCCAATGTGTCTCCAAGAAGTCCATACCCAAAATCACATCCTAATCGACAATATCCAGCAATCACAAATCCGCTGCTAAACCGTAACCTCCCACAAAGATCTCACAATCCATATACACCCAACCAATGTTCACAACCTCACCGGACGGATACAACACTCTCCATAACCCCGGAAGTGGAGATGCAGGCATAGTAGCTAAAGATGACAATCTATATGATATGAATGAATGCGTAGCACCTGGATCTAGCAAAGTAAGTACTGGATAGCCAAAAATATGCAACGTACCAATAACAACTTCTGGTGAAACTCTGCTCTCACGCAGTGACATAGCATAAATTCTGGTCTGCCCGGTTGATCATCCACGCTGATGGTGACTCTACTGTCCACCCTGACCAGAAGAATGTACTGGTCGAGCTTCAGAAGTAGTACCCCAATCACCTCCTGAACTCTGAGCTGCCTGTCCACCAACACCGGTAGACTGGAAACATTCCCTCGCATAGTGACCCTCCTGGCCATAACGATAGCAAATGGTAGGGCCTCGATGACAAGGACCAAAGTGATGCCTGTTGCAAATATTGCACAATGGATACTCCCTCGGTACAGCAAAAGTGTCATCGGTACGTCGAGGATAGCTGAATCCGCTAGAACTCCTACTGGACTGTGGTCTCAGTGGCCAATCCCTCCTCCATCTCTGTCTCTGTCTAGCCGTACTAACTGGTGGTCTATATGGTCCACTGCCAGATGATGATGCCGATCCAGAAGTGTCAAAACTCAGCCTCTTGGAAGGTCCCTGACTCGGTCCACCCTCCTCAAATCGTCGAGACTGGAATCTCATCTGCATTTCCTTCTCTATGTCCTCGCCTTGAAGTGCAGCACTCACAAACTCATCAAAGTTGTTTCGAGGCATCGTAGTCAATGTTCCCTTGATGTTCAAGTTCAATCCCAACTCAAATCTTCGGCACTTGGCTTCCTCTGTAGCCACCATGTCACGAGCAAACCGAGATAAACGAGTAAATCTGTCCCGGAACTCAAGTACTGACATACTACCCTGCCACAAGTTGGTGAACTCTTCATACTTCCGCTACTGTGTAGCCTGGTTGAAATACCTCCGCATAAACAAATCCCTGAACATAGTCCATGGAGTATCAACCGGAACTCTATCGGTGCTAACCCACCAGAAGTATGCATCAGACTCAAGTAAACCAACTGCTGCCACTGTCATCTACTCAGGAGTGAAATGCAGACGCTCACAAACTCGTTCAACCTGAACCAACCAAGCCTCACATATCTCTGAATCAGTTGAACCTGAGAAAACAGTCGCTCCAGCAGTTCGAGCTTTGACCACAGGGTCAAAACGCTCCTCCAAACGCAATACTCGCATAAGCAAGTCATGCGTCTGGCAATCCTCATCAGGATCCACATCCCTATTGACACAGGAACCACGTCTAGGAGGCATTCTAATGATAAGAGAAGAATATTAGTCACAAGGCACAAGGAACGTAATCATGAAACTTCGGACATTTCAAAACATACAACACCTGAAGCATTGATGAGTTACCACTGGCCAGTCGGGTCATCGCTCCAGACATGTTGTATAATCTCAAATACCCTTAGTGTCACAACTGCAGAAGTCTATAGAACCTGAAACCTAATGCTCTGATACCAAGCTGAAATGACCCAACCCCGATTTAGTTTCCTAAATCAGAATCAAACCCTTTCATCATTTATATAACATAAAAACAATGCGAGTTCTTAAAATAAATGGAGGTGTCAGGTGAATCTCTCAAGCCTGACGGTGATAGACTAGGTAAATCTCTCATGCCTAGTGGGAACATCAGGGGAATCTCTCAACCCTGGAACTGGACTACTGGTAATCAGCCGAGTAGTCAATGCATTGATGCTAAGTAAATGTCATCATCATTAAAACATAAAACAATACCTCCAAAACAATAAATAATCTCAATACTGTACTGGAAATAAATACTGAAACCAAGAACTCGCTACGACAGTGAAAATAAATGTCCACTCACAGATAAGCACAACGCGCAGACGCGCTAATCCCGAGATCCGGCGGAAGATCCCTCGCCCAACGTACGATCTCGATCTCCTGAATAATCACAAAATATTACTGATCAAAAATCACAGTTCAATACTCTGTACCACACCTCGGAAACCAACTATTTCCGGAAACATATAACTCGGATACAAAATAATCGTCAGAAACCCCCAAATACTCCACATAAATCCTCGACTTAAAATCCGGTATCCAAATCAACTCTAAAATCTCAAGGCTACGATCGGGGTGCGATTACGAGCAAAACGGCATAAAACTTGACAAAAATTCAAAAAATCAACCCTTCGCTGGAGCGCCGCCGTTGAACACCGCCGCCGGGGGCGGCGCAGCGTCAACAGTGATGGATTCTGGCCAAAATTTCTAGAAATGATCATATCCTCAAGCCCAACAACTTCTCTCAAAGGACCCCTACCAACCAAGGCTCACGGTGGCCGGAATTCGCCTCGAAACCCACAGAATCCATGGATTCCAGCGAGGTTTCCGGTGAGCTCCAAACGGCGACCAATTTCAAAAACTCTTCACCCAAAAGCTTCCTTGGGTCGAGGAGAGCAAAACCCCCAACCCCAAAAGTGGCCGGAAATGGCCCCCCGATCCCGGCAAAAACCAAGAACTTCACCGAGCTCGTTCACCCTCAAATCTTAACCAAATCAGCTCAAACCAATTATAAAACAATAGGAAATCATGAGAGGAAGCTAACCATACCAACGATTTGGTCAGAAGTGGCCGGAAATGGAAAGTCGATCAGTGGTGCAAAATCTCTCCGGCAAGTCAAAAGTCAACGCGGGTCAACCAAAGTCAACGGCGGTCAAACTTCCAAAACAGTGATTTTCGACAATTTTTTGACTATTCCGATATTTATACTCGCGGCTCGATACGATCGATGGTCCAAATCGAATCACATCCACGTTTCGGATCACTCAAACTCAAATGGATAAACACAACTAAATCACGCAATTTCAAATATTCATAACATATTCCTCGTTTATCGAAATAATTATCCGAAACTGCCTACGAACTCAAAATCATGCATACTACAATTCTCGTGAAGAGACTCATCTAAAATTCTCGCCCGATAAATTAGTCGTGAATGAACCCGCTAAAACTGCTCAATTACGACAAACTGTGATTACTCGTAAAATATGCAAACCAAGCCGATTAACATACTAATTCTGATTCGGGTCGTCACAGGTCAATTGTCAACTCTGGCAAGTCATCACCGGTCAATGGTAAGGTTATGTCAAATTTGGGCTAAGGCGTCAAGAGTCCAAGCCCACAATGAATATATTTTGAGAGATAGATGCACATGCAAGTTACATGACTTGGGGTGAGTCACACATTTGGACCACCTAAAAGCCTAAACTTTAGGATCATGTCTGAGCATCTGATTTTAAATTTCAAGCATAAAAATATCTCTGACATAACCCTTAGGGTCGAGCTCCCCACACCCATATACACACCACACTTTATTTTACTCATTTTTCCTAGTTTTGAGCTCTTTTCTATTCAACTTCTCTCTAGGGTTCTTAGTTGAGTTATCTAGAGAGAAGCTAGATTTCTATTTCTCTCTCATTCTCTTCCAACCCTCTATAAATCCAAGAGATCTAGCCTTGCAAGATTTACCCGAACCTCTTACACTTCCTCTCACCACCATCCCTCACTTCCTCCTCTCATCTTTAGCTCTTAAGGTTGTTGATATTTCTAGAGTTGAAAGAGGTGAGAAGTAATCTCTCTTATCCTTTACCTCTTGGGGTTCTAGGGTCTTCATTACCTTCTCTACAAGTTTGGGTGCATTTGGAGCCAAGAAGTTAAGAGGGAACTTGAAGGAGCTTGAAGGGCTTTGCATAAGGGACTCTTCAGTTATTTCTTGCACTTGTTGACTCTTATCTATGTATCTAAAATTGATTGTAGTTATGAGTAGTAAGTAGTCTATTTGGGAGGTTAATAGTCCTTTGATGTGAACAAATGATGGTTTGATTTATGTATGGTTTATGTTTTTGTGTATGTTTTGTGAAGTTGTGTTTGTGAATGAGTTACTTTGTGTTTGTGGGTATTTATGTGCTTGAGCTTCATGATTGGTTTCACCTATGCATGTGTTGACCGTAGCTAAGTTAATATATGTATTAAGAAACTAAAAATGAGACCTTAATATAATTAGATACTCACTTAAGACTAGATAAGCATGTAAACATGAATATGGTCTATTCCAAGAAGGTTTACCTTAAGGTTTGGTTTCCTTATCACTAAGCAAGGGATGGAGCCTCCTTGAGTCTCAATAGACTTGAGGGACTTTAGTCAAGCACACATTGAATCAAAAAGTTTATTGTGGCTATTACTAGAATCTCTTGATTCGTAACCCAATCGGTGCGGATTGAGAGATTCACTTAGACTTTCTACTGGGTCCTCCAATAGAGGTTCGGGAAGGGAGACGTTCCACAATTATCACATTGTATGCTTGTTGACTTTACTCACGTGACATACAGTCAATATGTAAGCCCGAAATGGAATAAGTGTTGATCCCGGGTCACTAAATACTTCAAGTTTGGGCTTAAGTCGTCTAGAGTCCGAAATGACCTAGAAACTTGGGTTCAAAACCAAATGTGATCCACAAGGTCACGATTTGGACATAAATTGTTCGAAACGGATTTTAATAATCTACCTACATAAATCGGGACATTGTTTGAGCATCAAATAGTTAGTGGAGATTTTCCTAGTCAATCATTCTTCTTTATTGTGAATTTGTTGCTATTTTAATCTCTTTGCATTAGACTAATACATCAATCAACCAACTTTCATTTAATCACTCACCGTAGCTTAACCACCCCTTACAATGTTAATTCTCCAAAAGACTTAGTCTTGCGATGTACATTTCCACATTTTACTTTAGCTTTAGTGTCGAGTTAGTGTCTAGTGTATCCGTAATTCTAAGTGCTTAATAGAGTCGAGCTAAAGTGTTATAGTGGTGAATACTCGTGGGTTCGACACTCGACTTCCTATAAATACTATAACTTAATCTCGTATACTTGCAGGTGGAAGAAATCTTTACATTTATGAGTTAGTTTATAGTTCACAATGTGTAGGGGTACATTTCTTCTCAACAGTTGCAAGGGACAAAATTTTGTCAAAGTTCAACATATTATCCTCAATCGGATGATCATTCTGAAGCCCTTGCTGTCATGTTGGCAAAAGCAGGGGTTTCAGTTGGTTTTACCTACTATTGGATTTCTTAATCAGGTCGAATCAAAACCTTTCATTTTTACGTTTTCTTATAATATTTATAGTTATAGAAAAAGATCTTTTTTAAATGCAACCCAACCTTTCTCTTATATCTATTATTCCAAAATTCTTTCGATGGGTCAGCGGGGTCAGGAAGAGGAATCACTTACCCTTCCAAGATAGTCGAGATATGGGGGGAAGATTGATGTTAAATCCAAACCTACGTGAGAAAAGACCTAGATCTAGATCATTAAACAGAAAAAATGTGATTCTAGAATCTCGATGACTTCAAAGATACAATATTTAATTTACGGTATAAAGAAAAAACATGTATATGTGATATTAGACATTAACCGGTATATATGAACTTACGAACTAATGGTATGTCTAGATAAGATGTCATTACATAAAGAGAACAACAAAAATAAAACCACCTCGAGACGATAGTCCCAAGAGACTTGATGGTGAGTTAACTTGTTTTAACTTGGGATAATAAGCTCATGGAGTTGGTCTTACTTTAGAGCAGCTGCACCGCAGCCTGCTCGAGCAGCTCCATTTCGGCGGGCCCCGGCACCGGCAGCACGAGCAAGGTCGAGATCGGCGTGCACCGGGGACGAGCAAGGACGGCGACCGCTCGTTGACGGAGGGGACGAGCAGCTGCACGAGCAGCTGCTGCTCGTTCTCATGCTCGAGCAGGTGATGACGTCATCCACGCGCGTGGGTGACGTCATCGAGTGTAATTTTTTTCACCGTGGCGCGTGCATTGCACGCGCCAGTAAAAGTTAAAAAAAAATTTTACCGGACCAATGGGGCACTGACACGTGGCAGCCCGAAAAAAAAAGAAAAAGTAACGATCAGATTGATCTGGACCGTCCATTTCAAATCAAAAATCTGATCGGACGGTCCAGATTCAACCGAAACGGTAACCTGATTTTTTTTCTGAATTTTCTGATTTTTTCTGCCATTTTGCAAAATAACCCCTAAAAAATTGCAAAAAAATCCCTAAAAATTCCAAAAAATTGCAAATAACACCCTAGTATTTCTCTATAAATACTACATCAATTTTCATTCACATCTCACACAAATTCATTCTCTCCTTCCTCTTCTCCTTCATCCTCTCCTTCCTCTTCTCCTTCATCCTCCTCACAAAATGTCGAATTGGCAAGCTTCCGAAGATTTGCAACTTTGTATTTCTTATTGTCGCATTACCGTTTGCCCAATTACCGGCAACTCGCAAAAGTCAGACAAATTGTGGGAAAAAGTCTATGCCGATTATAAGGAAAATTGGTCTCTTGCGCATGGTGAATCAAGGCCGGAGCCTAGGACCCAAACCGCGGTTTCTTCTCGTTTTACAAAGTTGAAGCCGAGTTTTCGAACTTGGGGTGCCGCTCTTGCATATGCACGAAGGAATGTACAATCCGGGGAAAATTTGCAAGATGAGGTAAGTGTTAATAATTTTGTCGTAAAGCTCATCTATTACATTTATTTTAATCAATGTTGACATCTCCATTTCGTAGATATTATTTTGACATACAAATTTTTGGCACCTTAGATAAGAAAAGCTCAATCATGGTACGTGGCACAAAAAAAAAAAACAGTTTACCAAGTTTGATTGTTGGGAAGTGATGAAAAACCATCCAAATTTTCGGGCCGTCGAACCTACCATACCACCTCCTTCATATTCCAACTCCGCAACTACTCCTCCTTTTACCTCAATGCCTCCCCCCGTCGACGTGGAGGATGATGAAGTCATTCCAACACCACAAAGCAATGAAGAAGAAGTGTACTCTAGTCCGGTTAGACCAATCGGAGTGAAGGCGGCCAAGGAAGCCAAAAGAAAGGGGAAAAGAGCATGCTCATCTTCAAATGAGGTAAGAGATGAGGTTTTGAAAAACATGATGGAAAATCAAAGAATGCATCTCGCCGGGCAAAAAGAAACTGATGCCACTGAACTAGCTTTGTACCAAAAACAACTCGCCCTTAAGGAGAAGGACTACAAATTGAGGGCCGAAGCGGAGGATTCAAGGATAATGGCAATGGATACGGATGCTATGACCCCAAAATCGAAGAGGTATTTTTCGAAGAAAAAAGAGAGTATCCTAAAGAAATTGGAGGAAGAGGAAGGAGATGGTAGCGATGAAACATTTTCAAATTGTTATCGCCCACTGTTTCAGTAGTTTGGTATTTGTTTTTCCATTATGAAATTATGTACTTTAAATTTCCAATAATTCTAGGGTTTGATTGAAATGATGTACTTTAAATTTCCAAATAATAAAAACGCACTTTTCTTATTACATCAAAGCTCACGCACAGTACAACAACACATAATGACTTAAAATCAAACACACATCACTCAAACAACTAAAAGGAAAAACAAATAAAGCAAACATGTTGCAAACCAGGTTAATTAAAATTACACACCCACATCATTTAAAGTCGTTCGCCGGTCTCTAGATACCAGTTGTGCTTAACTAAGTCCTTTTGCAACTCTCCATGGATGTACACAGATTGGAGATCTACAACACGGTCGGCAAATCGTTGTTCATTTTGTGCATCCCTTCCAACAGGCTCAAAAGGAATACGATTACCTTGTTCATCTACTGGCCCATCATAAACATTGAAAGCAGTTGATGGGTTTTGAAGATCTTCTTCTTCCAACTCCTCGAACTCCTCATCCACAAATTCTTCTTCGACAATCATGTTATGCATTATAATGCAAGCCAACATGATGCTCTTCAATGTCGATTGGTGATGACACCTAGCTGCATGCCGAATAATTGCCCAACGAGATTGCAAAATTCCAAAGCACCTCTCTACATCTTTGCGGTATGCCTCTTGTTTCTTGGCAAAGAGTTTCTGTGGAAGCTCTTGGGGATTGGAGATTGTTTTCACAAACGATGAGTACCTGGGATATATACCGTCAGCTAGATAGTAAGTATTGTGGTAAGTCATACCGTTGACTTTATAGGTCGCACTCGGACTGTTTCCGGCAAGGAGCGAATCAAATATGTCCGATTGGTGGAGCACGTTGATGTCATTTTGTGATCCGGGTACCCCAAAGAAGCTGTGCCATATCCACGTGTCATATGAGGCCACCGCCTCTAAAATAATAGTCGGACGCTTCTTTCGGCCCGAGAATGCTCCTTGCCAAGCTGTGGGGCAGTTCTTCCACTCCCAGTGCATGCAGTCAATGCTTCCGATCATACCAGGAAATCCGCGATGCCTTGCTCTCTTTAGAAGTCGGGATAAGTCTGTGGCATTTGGAGCGCGGAGATAGAGGTCACCGTAAAGCTCGTAGATATGCATACACCACTTCTTCATGCATTTTAGTGTTGTGGATTCACCCATCCTTGTTATTTCAGCACACTGATCTGCGGCTGCGCCGTACGCCAACATACGAAGAGCGCCTGTCATCTTTTGTTGTGGAAGAAGTCCAACCAATCCGACGGCGTCATCTCTTTGGTGCCAAAATTGGTCGTGGTTGCAGAGATCCGTCATTATACTGTTGAATAAATTGGTACTCATTCGATACCTTCGACGAAAGGCTTGTTCGTTGAAGACGGGGCGTTCGATGAAGTAATCCTCCATCAGATTATGTCCCCTTGACTCCCTCATTCTTTCTTCATTTGGTCGGCGGCGAGGTGGTTCGTCATCGAACATTGCATCGACCACGACCGCTTCAGTGATGAAATTGTTAGCAATTTCAGCATTTCGCCGACGTTGCTGTCGCCTCCTCCGGAAAAAATTCTCAAAACTAAAAGGATTCATCTTATCGGAATGTGGAATATATGGTTGGTTTTGGTGTGAATGAACGATGAGCACCGATCAACAAATATATAGCCGAGTGTAGATGAAGTGATTAGATAAGCTGATGACACGTGTCGGCTTTCAATTGGTCGGAAATCTCTCCGAGAATCTTATACAATTATTAGAGGCGATCATGAATAGTTGACATGACACGTGTTGCCTCGTGATTGGTTGAAAATCTTATCGGAAATTTTGTATAATTATTTACCCGATAACCTTCTGTCGGCGTGACACATGTCAACTCGTCATTCGTCGGAAATCGTACCCGAAATCTTATTCAATTATTCATACACGACAAATTTAATTTATGTCAAATTTAAAAAAAATTAAAATTTAATTTAATTTAATTATTCATACACGACAAGTTTATGGATTGGTTGAAAAATTAAAAAAAAAATTCAAATTTTTTTTATGAACAGTAATAGCACGTGCTATTTTTTGACACCGCTGCGCGAAAAACAGCTTCTGCACCTCCTATTCGATGAACAGTGACTGCTCCACCTCAAACAGTGCCTGCTCCTCCTCAAATTGCTCCTCCTATTCGATTTTACCCATGCGGGTGCTCTTACCGTCGAGAAATGAAAGAAGAGGGTGAACATATCTCCAGAACATCCCCATCCTCGTGGAGTAGCTACGTGCACGGACCACTCATAACTCCTCGATCAAAATGACTGTTCGAGGGCGCTTATGGCAGACCTCCACCTTCGGTCATGAGTTACATACGTGTCACCACCATAATGGGGCACCATTGTTCACGTGGTTGACCAAGTCCTCTACAAGTGTGTGCACTGCTCCGACAACTGAAAGAACACATGCATGCCACCTGGAACTGAATGAAGCAATATGCAGTAAGAGTCGCTCCAAAAGGAAATTTTCACCGGGGGATTTGGTCATCCTCAAATTGCAACCATACCGCCAGCAATCGATAGTTCGCAGACCAATAAACAAGCTCGCTCTCAGGTACTTCAGTCTATTCCAAGTTGAGGCTAGAATTGAATTTGTGGCGTACCGCCTCAAATTACCCCTTGGTTCCAAGATCCATCCCACCTTCCATGTGTCACGACTTAAGGCTCGTATCAGAGAAAATGTGTCATCCTCTCTCTCTGGAAGCCGAAGCAAATGGTGCGAAAAGCAAAACGATCAGTCATTCAGTGGCTCAAATGGGCTGGTCTCCTGCAGATGACGCCACATGGGAAACAACCCACAACATCACTGCACATTTTCCAGATTTTTCAACTCGTGAATGAGTTGAAGCCTAGGGGGAGGGACTTGATAGGCCCGTTCCTTATTCTAGTAGTTGCCCACTATGTTGGCCCATCTATGTTTTGCATTCTGAGATGTTCTTTGTCTACTTACTTTCCTCAACTATATATTGTAAACTATGGTCATGAATGACAAATGAAAAATCTCTTTCCTTCAATTTAATGTTTTCCAACTTTCTCTTTATTTCTAGTCATTTGTGTCTATCATTCTCATACCCTTTATCATTTTTCATACATTCCTACCTCTATCTGGACTAGAATTCTCCCATATATATGGAGGCTTCTTCTCATTATTCATACATAAATTATTTTCATACCCTTTGTCATTATTCATAACTTCATACTCTTAGCTCATTTTTATACTATTTTTGGATGTGCCGCAACAACTTTAAGAGGAGAAATTGAGGAAACTGTGATTTAAGGTGCGATTGTACATTAAGATTCCTCAATCTTCGATCTAAAAGTAGAATGTACATTGAGATCCAACCTATGAAACTTTTATATGAGATGAGAACGTACATTTTTCAAACTCACTGAATCACCGGTAAAGGAAGTGTGTCAAAGGTATTGCAAACTCATGCCATAATTGATCAAAAACCATAGTAAACACTACACGACGGGTGTGGTAACAGACGTATGTGCATGACATTTATTATAATGTCAATGGCTTTGAGTTGAAATACGATAATGCATAAGAACGAATAAACGTGTGGATAAGTTCTCTAGACACTTGTGTTCTACACATTAAACAATTTTCCCTTAAATGATTTTATGCACAATATCATTACTTACAAATAATCAAATTTGTACATACATCAAAATTTTGTATTCAAATTTATAAGTCACTGGAGAGTGAAAACAAACAACTACCAAACTTACAAACATCACTCACTAACTTGTTGGCTCGTTAAATTGCTACTTTCTAATTAATTTGAATGGATTTGCGATCGCTCCGATTAGTTTTCATTGCACTATGATCAAACTAAAACTAATGATTGATTCTCCACGGTAAGTAACTTAGCGGTTGGACTTTTAAACGTGGAACGTACAACCCGTCCGAGTCTAAATCATGGTGTTGCATGTTCAAATGAGTTGACACTTAAAAAGTTAAACCAGAATGCATATAAAATTAGAATATTTCGCATATGCTGAGAGATTAGTTTTTGGGGCATAAATCTTTGGAATCCTTTTAACAGAATAAATCGATAACTGATTTGATATGAATAATGAATGATTCAGGGCTAATATGCATGTGAAGTTGGCCTGTCTATCATGTCAAGAAGCCTAGCCTCCTCGCGACGATGTCTTTAACATCCGTGAACAATCAACTATGACAAGTGGTTCAAATCAAAATATTGGATCCCGCCACAAATTTTTTATAGCTGTGAAACTCCATGTCTAGCGCTCGAACGTTGGTGACATGAAAGACGTGATCCAAAAAAGAGCTGAAATACATGTTATTGACCTTGATGAGATAAATCCCTAAACAAACATAACATTTAGAATCACGCTAAGAGCAAGTCTAATGAATTAGTTAAGACCAAGTTTAACAGAATGACCAAAATTCACATACACACTAACATTAACGTTTGGTCTTAAAGAAGTAACATTTGGATGTTCTAGTGATTCTGCCAAAAATACGTGGTTGACATATCAACCCATGTGAAAAAAAAACCCTTAAAAACTCTAAAAAATCTAAGCCTTTTTCCAGTTGGTCGGCGCTGCCTCTCCGGCATGGCCTCTGACACCACTAACCAGTCCTTTCCCTCAGAACCTAAAAAGCCTACCTAGCCTTCAAATAAGCCTTCATATGCCTCCTTTCTTCACAATCCAACTTCAGTCAATTTCTCGATCGATGATCTGCCAACCCCTTTTGTTGAAGATGGTGTGACGGTCGTTCGTGTTTCAGTGGAAGCGTACAAGCGTGGTCTTGATCGTTGCAAGACTAATCTTGTTGCTAAGGTGATTACGCCTCCAAAATTGAAGCAATTGACGATGCACGAGATTCGTGAACGTTTGCAATCTTTACTGCCTCCTCGTCTGGGCAATTAGTCGATAGCACCTATAGGCAGGGGCTTCTGTATGCTTTGTTTTGTAGCAGTTGATGACATGTAACAAGTGTGGTCGTTAGGGCCGATTAATCTGAAGCCAGGAATGGTTTGCTTTATTAAGTGGACACCCACGTTTTCTCCAACAACATACGAGAACACTTATGCACAAGTGTGGGTGCGTTTTTGGGATTTAGGGTTTGATTTCTATGATCCTAAAACCCTATATGAAGTTGCATCATGCGTCGGGACTCCGCTCAGGCTCGATGAGCGTAAGAAGAATAAATCGGTTAGCCTTTATGCTCAATTTTTGGTTGATGTGGACTTTGGAAAGCCTCTAAAGCCAAATGTTAGGGTTTATCGCACTGAGAATGACTATGTTACAATTCCAGTGGAATATGAAGATTTTCCAGAATTTTGTGTAAAGTGTGGTATCCTCGGTCACTTGGCAATTGGCACCTAAATGTCAAAGGGGGATGACACCAAATGTTTAGGTTAATTCTAAGCCAACACGTGGATGTTTTGTTGTTCGTAATAGGAGGGAAAACTCTACAGTAGCTCGCCCTGTGTCAACTGCAAGCACTATCCCTATGCCAATGAATGTTCAAAATCATATTGTCTCTTGTCCTCCGTCAGAGACCGTGGTTGAGAATGCGTTTCCTCTTCAACGTCAATTTGTCTCTGACCTTGCCTTGCATGGTGTCCACGTGGAGAGCACTAGTTTGGTGCACAAGGAGATTGTTCATGCACACAAGAATACATGTGAAAAGGGTTGTGACTCTTCAGAGTCTTCATCAATGGGTGCGCCGCTAGGTTTTCCCGATAAATATGTCTCTAAACAGAGGGTAAGCGACACTCCTACTTCTTTTGTGGAGTTGGAATGTGTATTCTTGGATGGTACCAAGTCCAAGGTCGACGTTGTAGATAATAGTTTCATTCTCAAGGAAATATTTTGGAAAGCATTCAAAACAGAAAGGTAAGTTGACGTCAGCCACAACAAGTCAGTATGGTAGAGTTGTTGCCTTTATTACTAAGGGTGGAAAAAAAAAAGTTTAATGAAGATCATTTACTGGAATGCTCGGGGTATGGGTAACTATGATACTCAACGAGCTTTTACGTCTATGGTACTTCATCATCGTCCTATTTTAGTTTGTATAGCTGAACCTTTTATTTTAACCAACTCAGTTCTAGCATCTCTTTGGAGATCGCTTGGTTTGAGTCTTGTTACTACTAACTCTAGGGGTACCTTGGCTCCAAATATGTGGTTGTTTTTTCAGGAAGGATTTGTCCCAAATGTTATTCAAGCTTTTCAGCAACAAATCACAGTTTCTGAATGCCTTGATGAAGTAAATTGTCATGTCACTTTTGTGTATGCAAGAACAACGATTCTAGAAAGACAAGAGTATGGACTGAGTTACGGAGTCTATGTACTGTTGTCAGAGGACCGTGGCTTGTGTTGGGGGACTTCAATTGTCTTTTTGGAGCTCACAAAAAGTGGGAAGGGCCTTCCCCTATAGCTTCATCTTGTCATGCTTTTCGGTCGACATGTTTTGATTGTGATTTAATGAACATAGGGACTAAAGGGTTGTTATATACTTGGAGTAATGGCCATACCGAGGAGCACTTAGATCGTGCTCTAGGAAACCAGGCTTGGCGAGAGGCATGGGCTTTGATGGAGTGTAGTACCCTCACCAAGGCTACGTCCGATCATTGCCCTATAATGGTCACTTTCTCTATTTTGTCTCATGTCATCAAAGATCCATTTAATTTCCTTAGTTGTTGGCTCCTACATCCAGATTTCAAAGCTATGGTGAAAGAGTTTTGGTGTTCTACTCAAATGCTCTGTTGTTCGCAATATGTGTTTGCGGCTAAGTTATGGGAGTTGAAGAAATTTCTGAAGGTATGGAATAAAAACCAATTTGGTGACGTACATGAGACGGTGAAGACAGCTCAAGTTGCACTTGATGACATACAATTGCAAATATCTACATGGGGTTATACACCTGAACGTGCTGCCTTGCAAATTCAGGCTTGTGATAATTATATTATGGCTTTGAATTGACAGGAAACCTTTTTACGTGTCAAGTCTCGAGTGCGTTGGCTCCGGGACGGTGACCGCAACACATCATATTTTCATAATATAGTTAGAGTGAGGAAACAATCCAAGACTATCTCTTTCTTGCAATGTGGTGATTAAGTTCTCACTTCTTAAGCAGTAATTTCGAGCCACATAGTGGATCATTATGAATTATTATTTTTCAAAGATGCAACTTTGGTGGATACTGGTCTTGTAGAAAGAGTCATTCCTTCTCTCCTGACTTAGGCGAAGAATAAAGCTTTAACGATGATTTCTTTTGCAGAGGAGGTAAAAAAAGCTGTTTTTGCTTTGGATGGTTCAAGTGCTCCGGGTCCAGATGGTTTTGGGGATTCCTTTTTTCAGTATTTTTGGGACATTATGGCTCCTGATGTGGTTTGTGTAGTGCAAAGTTTCTTCGAGGATGGTTTTATTTTTCTTCATTTTAATGCAAATACTCTCATTCTTTTCCCAAAGAAACTTGAGGCTGAAGGTATCCGAGATTACATACCTATTTCTTTAGCCAATTTTGTGTTCAAAATAAATACCAAAATTGTTGCTTGTCGGTTAGGGAAAGTGGCAACAAGAATTCTCTCACCGCAACAAAGTGCATTTATTCCTGGACGTACAATTGTTGATCCAATAGCCTTAACTTCCAAGAGCATGAATTTTCTTGATGAGAAGAATAAGTATGGTAATGTGGCGCTCAAGCTTGACATCAAGAAAGCTTTTGATACCTTGGATTGGGTTTTCTTATTAAGAGTGTTAGCTGCTTTCGGGTTTTCACATCGATTCAGTGCTTTTATCTTGAATATTCTACGCTCAGCGTATCTCTCAGTTAATGTTAATGGTGAAGTTTGTGGCTTCTTCGATTTCTCGCGGGGAGTGTGGCAAGAAGACCCCCTATCTCCTTTGTTTTTCTGCATTGGGGAAGAAGTATTGAGTATAGGTATCTCTTTGTTGGTATAAGAAGAGCAGGTTACACGTATGGTGGCTCATGGAAATATTATTCCTCCTTCACATATTCTGTATGCTGATGATGTGATGGTTTTTTGTCAATCTGATTCAAAATCTTTACGGGTTTTGATGGATTTCTTGGATGAATATGAGTTAAATTCACGACAAGCAATCAGCAAAGATAAGTCAAACATATTTATAGGGAGATTTGCTGAGCATAGGCAACATCGTATTGGGTCTATTCTTGGAATGACATTGGTAAAATAAATTACTAATTTTTGTGGGTAGAATAAATTATCTTCTACCTATTGCAAAGAAAATTCAAGCTACAATGAGCTCTTGGAAAGGGAAGCTCTTGTTGCAAGCAAGTCGTCTCCAGCTTATCGAGTCTGTCATACAAGCTAAATTAATTCATAGTTTCCAAGTTTATGAATGGCCTATGAATTTGCTTACAAAAGTTCAACGTTGGATTCATAATTTCTTTTGGAATGGAGATCTGTTAAATGATAGGAATTCTTTGGTTGCTTGGAATATTTGTTGCACCCTAAAGCACGAAGGAGGTTTAGGTCTTAAAGACATTTTTGTTCTTAACAAAGCTTTGTTATTGAAACGTGGTTTGGAAATTGCTGCGAAATTAACTTTAGTCGCTGCCTTTATACATTCTCGATTTGTTGTTGAGGGATTGCAACCTTATCCCACTTTTAGAAAATCATCTATATGGCTGGGCCTTAAGAAGATATGGCCACAAGTAATTTCATAATGTCCGTTTGGTGCTTGGTGATGGTCATACAATTCAGTTTTGGAAAGATAAGTGGTTAGATGAGGTTTTAGCAATTTCGGTGAATGTTGATCGAGATCATTTGAATCTTCTCAACGACAAAGTCAGTGATTTCATTGTTAATGGGGTTTGGGCACTGCCACAAAGTTTCTCTCATATCTATGCTGATTAGGCAGAAACAATTAAAAAGAAGGTTATTTCCTTGGCTGTGATGTCTGATTATATGGTGTGGACTGGTTCAGAGTCAGATATGCTTTCGTCATGAGATGCATATCAAGCGCTTACACCATCGCTTCCTCAACTCTCGTGGTGTAAGAAAATATGGTGTAAGGAAATTCAACCAAGAAAGAGTATTTTAGTCTAGAAGATTATGCATGGGCGTATATTTACAGACAATTTTCATCAATGAAAGGGAGTTAATCTTTGTTCAAGATGTTATCTTTGTCGGGTTGAAGTAGAGACCCAATCTCATTTATTTGAGACTTGTTCGATGGTTAATGCAATGTGGATATGCTTCATTGGGGTTGTAATCCTCATGGCACGTTTCAGAATCTTCTTGAAGGAAATATGCTAGCACATAAGCCTCAATCTTTGAAGCTTCTTTGGACTTTAAGAGTATGCACCTTCTTGTGGTCCATATGGACACAAAGAAATAGTTTAAAGCATGAGGGTGAGGTTTTTCATCCTGACAGCTTCAAATATTTTCTTTGTGAATAATCTTCATGAGTCACCAAAGCTCGTTTTTGCCCCTACACAGTCTAGGTCCTCCTCTTTCCCCATTTTTAATTTTTTTGAAGCTTTCTGAATTGAGACAGAAAGCTCCAAAATTCATTCTAGTACTTAGGAAATGTCCTTGTCTCAATTGGGTTAAAGTTAACATAGACGGCTCCTTTAGAGGTATTTATCTTGCTGGCTTTGGTGGTGTATTTAGAGGTGCTGATGCGATGTATCTTGGGAATTTTTCTAAGAAAATTGAGGCTTATAGTGCTGTAAAGACGAATGTTTTTGCTGCTATGGAGGCTATCAAGGTGGCTAAAGAGAGAGATTGGTCACTCGTTTGGTTAGAGAGTGACTCTATTTTGGTAGAGAAGTATTTTAGTTTTGCTGACATGGTCCCCTGAAGGTTATGTACTTTTATGGAAGGATTGTCTTCATATGATAGTAGGTATGTCCCTTCATGTTTCTCACATTTATAGGGAAGGAAATGGTGTGGTGGATGCTCTCGCAAATTTTGGTGCAACTATGGGTAATCAATTGTGGTGGGATATGGTCCTTACTTTTTTGAGGCAGGCCATTGCAACTGATCTTTCATCTTGGACTCGGTATCGGTTTCGTTGATTTGTTGTGATTACGTACCAATATTTGTACTTTTTTTTATCTCGTTTTATGTTTTGTTTTGGTTTGTTCTTTTTAGTTGAACTTTGTACATTATTTGACTCTTGTTTTGGCCTAATTAATAAATTTTCAAGCCGAAAAATAATAATCATGTGGATGACATATCAAGCCTACTACTGTCAACTTTAACAGCAAAAACCATTTCCGCCAATCTCTCTCTCTCTCTCTCAAAAACCAAAAGCAATCGACTCCACAACCGACCAAAGCCTTATGGGTTTATTTTGCTCTTAGTTTGCTAGAAATTTCTGTATAGTTTTGTTGGAGCTCTTGTGGGTTTTGGGTATGTTCAATTTGACATATTTATTAGAGATAAAATTGGCTAAAATGACAGATGCCCTATTTAACTTTTAAATTATCTTCAAATTCAAATTTTACAAAATGGGTTTGACAAATTGAAAATGAGACTTGCTCTAAATCAACTTTGTCTTGAAATTGAAGGCTGACTATGAAATGTTATTTTAACAAATTTCATGTCTAATAATTATGTAAAATCAAAGACCCAAATGTCAAAATAAAAAGATCCAAATACCAAAGAATAAGGGAGAGAAAGTTTGACATTTTAAGTTTCTAATGTTAAATTTGAGGTTCTTGGTTTGAAATGTAATTCATGTCCATGCTATCTTTGAAAATGCTAAAGGGCCTGTGGCCATTATCGGAAGTGTGGAGTGTGGTGCCCAGTCTCATCGGCTGAATCTTCTCCTTACATTTTTCCGTAAACCCGCCAAAAAAACAGTAGTGAAAAATATTTCAATTTCAATTTCAATTTTCAGATTCTCACCTCCAAAATCCCGCCAATCTTTTCCCCCAAAATTCAAACCCGACTCCAGTTACAAAGAACCCACCCTCTCTCCCTTCAATCTCAGCCCTAATTCCCCTAAACCAGTCAAACCACCATGGCCGCCGACTACGAGCCTCCTTCCTTCTCTCTCGGACTCGATTTCGATCTCGGGTTCGATTCGGAGCTCCAAACAGCTCCTCCAAGTCCACCACATGCCCCTGTAGATGAGATCGGGCCGGGTTTGGATCCAGATATCCGAGCCCAAACGCCGCGACCGCTCAAACGGCTGAAGCGAGGACTGCCTCAGAAGCCTCCACCGCCGACTACGACGCCGTTTTGCAGCGTTGAAGATGATATCGAAGAGTTCTCGTCTCCAGAAAACATTGTTCAAGGTAAGAACTTCATTAACTTTTCTCTAGAATTGTTCGGATTTATTGATGTTGTACTGGAAATGAGTATTTTTGAGCTTGTTGTAACGAAAAGTTCGTCTTTGTTGTAATGAAGTGGTCTTTGCTCATGGTTCTAATGTGTCTACGATTATTGAAGATCATAATTTGGGGGAGGAAGTGATTTTCTTCTTTTTGGTTTTAATTTTTCTTGAATTTTGAAGACTGAGCCAGAAGCACACCAAATAAGTTCAATAATGTTACGAAGTATAATGTAGTCTGAATTCTGGTGTAGGATTGTATTTATGAAGCTAATGACTTTGCTTAAGCAATGGTTTTGAGGGATTGTGTCGAATTGTAGGGTTGAAAGGTACTCCTCAAATATTCTGAAGGGTATTCGAGCAGTGTGACTGTGGTAGCAAGCCTATCACAGCTTGATTAGTCATTGGCAGAGTTGGTTGCAGTTTGTGTCTCCCCATATATGTTTGTGCTTCCTGGTTTGGTTGTTTTATTCTTGGTGCTGCTGTCACTTAGGATGGGATCTGCATTGCATGAAATTATGAGTCTTTTGTTATCATAGCCTGAATCCCAAGTTCATTTGAATATAGTTGCTGTGATTTTTTATTATTGAAAGCTTCTTTCTTTGCTTCCGTGTATTTGTAGATTTAAAGCTACCAATTTGTTGCAGATGTGCATCGGTCAACACAATACCAGACGTCCTGTAGTAGTTCTAAAGTCCCATTGCGTGCAAGTGGGATTTTAACTTCCCAAGCTTCTGGGAATAGCATTGGAAGAAAAAGGAATCAAGTTTCAGATGTCCCTGCTTCTGTGAGTTTGGAGGCGAACCGCAGTGAATTTGTTTTTCCAAAGTTAACTATCAGTCCTCTTCGTAGGTTTCAGTTAATTGATTCTGATTCAGATGATCCATCAGTCAGCCACAGTGTCAAGAAAGCTACTTCTAAGGTTGATTCATCCTCTAAGAAGCACCATACTGATCCCAGCCATTCTGCAACTACTTGTGGAACAAACAAAACCTTATCTACGAGTATGCCTGTAGATGTTGATTTGTGGAAACATTTTAGTCCAGTCAAGAAGTGTAATATTCCAACACCTGTTTTGGATGAGGTATGCCAAGAATACTTCCAATCAATGAAGAATAAGACAACGCAAAATCTAGAGAGGGATTTATACCTGCATACCAATGAGAATTTTCATGAAATGACACCCAGGGGCCAAAATGTTGAACAACTCTGGGATGCAGCAGACCCCCTTCCACCTGCCCACCATTACTTTTTCCATGACGATCTAAAGATTAGAAAATTAGTCTGCAATCGCTTACCAAACTTTTTGCCCCTGGGTGTTGTTACTGTTAGTGGAAATCAGCGGAGTGGTGCATCTGTTATTGATTATATGTAAATACTTAACATTTTCTCATATGTTTCTGACTTCTGTAATTTAATCTTAAATGTCATGTCATGATATGTTTTTCTATGTCATTTCAGGGGCCAATTTAGCAATGGAGAAGCATCCAGACAGAATGTGAACCAGAGCAGAAATGTTTCCAATGCTGAAGTTCTGCCTGGTTCTGGAAGCTGCGTGAATCCAAAAGGTAAAACAACACAGAGAGCTGGTGTCAGGCGGGGTGTAAATAAGGGAAGAAATAAGTCAGCCAAATCAAAGAATGGGAATGTGGAGCAAGCTTCTGGAAACTGGGTGGAACCCAGAATCTCTGCCAGCAAAAAGCGGGTTCAAGCAAATGCACAACCTTCTGGTGAATGGCCTAGTCAAACTGGCCAAGCTAGCGGGCAAGCTAGTGGTCATTGGTATACAGGCCCAGGTGGAAGGAAGGTATGTCTTCTTTGTTTGTTTTGGTCTAAATATTGCTTCTTCTTTTCCCATAGATCTTATGTTAATGATAAGTTGCAGGTCATTGTATTCTTTACTTGATCATAGATTGTAACTTGATCCATCGACACAATAATTTTTTTTCTTACTGCCCCTTACTAAAGAAGAGTGTTTAGCATGTATAGGCAATGTAGTGGTTTTATAGGTTGAATCTAATGCTCTGGTGTTTTATATCAGGTTTATGTCAGTAAAACTGGGAAGGAATTGACAGGTCGAACAGCCTATAATATGTATTCTAAGGTGCATATGATTTCAAATTTACTTTGTCCATGATTTCAAATTTACTTTGTCCATGATTTCGTTTTCATTATGAGTGTGTCGCCTACAGATTTTTGCTTTGTTATTGACAGGAAAGTGGGAAACGACCTGCAAAGACCAGAAAAGGGAAAGCGAAGAAATAAACGTAGTTTAATGTGCAACGTACTACAATTTTCTGTATCATTTTCTTTCTTATTTAGATGTTGTATTAACATAGTTTCTGCTCCATGCTGTGAACTGTTTGCATACAAGTATACAAACAAAGCACAGGTCCTCAAGTCTGCCATTTTAAATCTATAAGATTGCAACTGTTTTCTCCCCTCCTATTATTGTACTATGTTCCTCAATGACGCTGTACCACTTATTCGGCTCTTCCTTTTGTTCTGTGTTTCACTTTCCCCATCTTCCTGCTCCTTAAAACCAAGTTTAAGTCATAATTCACAAGTGGCCGGGAAGACGAGAAACAAAGTGAAATAATAGCAATAACAAGGATAACATTACTTGCATGAAAATGCTCTCAAGAGCAACTCCTTGAGGCCCTGCATGCCCCTTAACATCAGTGTTAACATCTCGATCGAATTCCATGAAATCTCTCATGCCTCATTGTCCTCATCTTTGCATTTTGTGCAAGTGGTCCACCTTGACGCTGCATTTGTTGACCAACCGGTGGTCTCTGTAAATTACATTACGCTATGCTTCGAATAGGGTAAATAGTACACGCTTCACCAAAACAGCATACACTATCTTAGCATTTTCGTATTGCTAACTAGGCTATATGAGGCACGCTATCTTAAACAAGGTGTATATTCGCAATTCAGGTTGCTCTCAAAGGAAAGCGTAGGATCTTCAAGTGTTAACTTGCAAGAACCAAGATTGCTAACCTTGAAAGTACGAGGCAGACAGTGCTAAAGACATCTTGAAAACTAGAAGAAATCAAGCGGAGAATCCTGCTCGAAGCAAAGAAATGAGTAATAATTTTTTCATTAACTTCTCTACCAAGCAAACATCTCGTAGATTACAAAAGGAGCGCGTCAGTTGGCTCTTACACAGCTAATCCAAGAGAGAAACACCACACCAATCCCTGGACTAGCTGCACTATTTTTATATAACATCAATCTCTTCAGCATGGTCTAACAGAACTGACAAGAGCATGGCATGTGTTAGCAACATATTCAAACTCTTTCCCAGGCTACGGCATAATCTCTGGTATCGCTCAATTCATACATCTTTTTTCACTATGTTATAATAATGGTATCGGTCTGCTGTGGACGAACAAAAAAAACTGGTGCACATATTTAGTGTGCTTATATGCCTATCCCTCTATATAAAGAAAAAGCAACACATGCAAAAAATATACAGTTGTTAGAACAAGAAGCTAAGCCTAAAAGTCCGAATGCATCCATCATCAATCCACTCATTTTGTGATTCGAAGTATCATGCTGGGTTTGAACCCTCGTCCTCCTACCGATGAGAAGCCCTGGATCTAAATATGTGTTTCAATTTCCTGAAAATATAATAGAGTACATTTGTCAGAGATAACTTAAAAAGAAGCAGCAGCATAACAAAGACAACAAATGATTCACTACACCTTCAGGAAACCAGGGAGATGAGTAAAATTAATCTATGCAAATGCTAGAAAAGAGTTCCTAATCACAATTTTTTTTTTTTATAAATTACCCTAACCATGTTACGTAGATTATGCAGAAGGGCATCCAATTGGCAAAAAAATTGATCACTCATAAGAGTCCTTTGTTTAAAAGGTGTTCACATTTGATGTTAATGTAACTAATACCACAAAACAAAATATAAAAAGAAAAAGTGACATTATATCTCTCAAACTATAAACTGCAACTAAAAGGTGCAAGAGTATTACGAGTACAATTCCTCAGTCCTGCTCCTAATATCAATCGACCATAATATAGGGTCCACATTCTTTGGCATCGAGTCCTGTTGTTGGTTTTTCTCCCTAAGCCACTGCTCCACCTTAACGCACTCACTAATAACCTGAAAAATAAAAATTCAGATTCTGCAAAATCATAATTATTGTCAGCAAAATGAAAAGTCAAAGACTCAAGATCATACCACTTCTTTCTCCATAGGTGACAGTGAATCTAATGCCATTTGGCAATCTTCAATGTATTTTAATAGATCTTTTGTAGCTTGTGCTCTTGCTTCCTCATCTTTATATCGGCATTCAATTGGATCTACCAGCTATGATTATAAAACAGATCATCAAGAATGAGAGAGATTATAGGAAATTCACATTCCCAGAGTTTAAGAGAAAAGAACCTTCTTAAGATCTTCCAACTTTGATGTGTAGGCATTCTCAGTTTCATCATCTCCTTCATCATAAAGCCAGTCCTCTATCTGCTGTAGGCTCCTGGAGATAACCTCCCTCTCTTGGTCACTTGTGAAGCCTCGATACGTGTTGAAGAGCTATTTCACATGCATGTCATTAAAAAATGGCATTTGCCAAAAAATAGAGAATACTCCCTGAATCTCCATATGAAGTAAAAGATCTAGACGAGCGTGACTGTACTAGTGTACTACAGTCAAACATACTAGGTATCGACAATGATAGGAAACACAAAGATATCTATAATAGGTAATCACCCCATTTATAAGACAATCAAGAATTTGTGTTGTTAGAGGCTTAAAGCTAATATCACAGTCCTAAAGGATTAGCCAGATATTCCTTGTTGGAATACATCTATAACAGGTGATTACCCCAATCACAAAACAATCAAGGATTTGTGTAGCTAAAGGCTTAAAGCTAACATTAGCACATTTTTCCTGCATATATTTCCACCCTTATCACAAACAGCAGAAAAGCGATCTTTGTTAAGATGAACAAATATTCCTCACATCTGTTAAGAGTGGAATTAGAAAAAGGAGGAGCATTGGCTTAATAATCAAATACAAATTTCAATTACAGGAAATTTGGTAGTGTTGAATCATCTCGCTTCTTGGAAAGACACCGCATATTCAGGGAGGTCAATCATATTCAAATCAGTGCTAAATGTCTGAGCTCGTGGAGCTACAGATGCAAAGAAATTATGATAGGAAGATACACATGTCGTACCTTATTTCGCATATCATAGACATAAGACTCCAACGCATTCTTTTTGTCTTTGGTTTGTTCCATTGCTCTGTCCTGTTGAGCTAACTGAACTTCCATTTTTTGAGCTTCTGAAAGTTCAGCCTTGGTCATTCCACCATATATTTTTTCATTAATGGGGATCTCTTGCCTGCTGGTGGCTCTATTGCGTCTACCATTACCCTGGAAAACAAGAGATATTTAAATGAGTATACAACTACTAAATTTATAACAGCTAAAACCAAGAGGAATATCAGGTTAGTCATGTATATCTTGCATGACCAATTACGTATAGCGATCATGAAGGGACATCAGAGATAAGCAAAGAAATAACTTGCAGATGTTGTATAACAGGCAAGACGTATATTATCTTACTGATTATAAGGAATATGTGACATGCATCCAAATTTTGGATTTATCTCTAATTTTTCAATTTGATATAAGGAAATCAAATCACATGAGTTTCCTGGCACTGAAGTTCTTCAAATAATAACCAAGGGACAAAAGAAAACTTACAAAAGCATGTGAAGAGTTGGAATGCTCACTCCCTTGAAACCCGTCTGCAACTGCCTCAGATGAAACAGAATCAGTGTCCATCGGGTCGTCTCCATGTTCTGCAACCTGAAGCCATTATAAGGTTTATACCACAGAAACAAAAAAGTGACAACAAAGTCAAATACGAAAAACCTCAACTTCTTACATACCCTAGCTGATACAACAGAGACAATGCCGTGGAGGTCTAATTGAACTTTAACTTTAACCCTTGCCTTCTCACTACTGGAGCCTTGGAAAGGACCAATCTGCACAAAGAGTAGCTTGATAAAGCAGAGGTATTTGTATTAAGAAAGGTACTTCCATTTCTAGGTAAGCCTAGAAAGGATCAAAATGGTATTTCCACCGAGAATGTAATAAGTCTTTGTCTATAGAACTGGGATTATCTACTCTTTAGTGCTTTATGACATTTTTAAGAGAAAAAGTGGGTCCAATGATCCTGCATATTACCAAAGGCTACAAATAGAGAATGTTAAAAGGCAGTCTACAGTTGTGATCCAACAGATTTGTTGCTAACATAATTCTGTGATTTACCACAATCACTCTTATATGACCATTGTTCAATTTACACATGGGTTAACCAAGAATATTTTTGATGGCATATCACGCTCCCACCACATCAAAAAAAATTAAATGAAGTCTACATATTACCATAAAACAACTAATTTCTGGAGATAAGCCAGCTGGCAGTTCACTGGGATCAGCATAAGATGCTTCTAAATGGAATAAACTGCTTCGTCGAAGTGTTAATACTTTTGTACTTGGGATGGGTTGGCCTTTTGGAAACAAGATGCCATTTGGGCCAGTGCTTACTGGAACTTCATCTGATAAGAACCTTATAGTGAAAGGGATAGAATCTTGGACCTGCATATAGATTTAGAAAAGCAATTACTTCCACTGTGATGCAACTATCCAGAAAAACATATGTGCCTACATAAGTAATGATGTGATATATATTGCAGAACTCTGGCATACTTGTATAAAAAAGGTTGCAAAAGGTATCATTTGAAATTCTTGCATTGTAACAGTAAAGTCAAATAGCCAATTAGTCATGTTTTTCTTTCAGCCATTTACGTGCTCCATGTTTTGAAAACTGAAATGAATAACTTTTTAATTTGTTATTAGTTTTATATCTTCAATAAGCTTAACAAGAAGCAATCATGCATCTCAAAGCTTAAGAAGAAAACAGAGGCAAGGATGAGGAACAATCATTTGTTAAGCAGAAGGCACAAACTTAAGCTTTTCAGAGTAAGAATGTTTGAGGCAATTTAGATCAGGCACAAAATTAAATGAACATCGGCATAACAACATGCTGTTGCATATTTAAGCATGAACATCCATCTGCAGCGTAATTGACAGAACTCATATAAGCCAGCATGCAGACAGAACACGTCAAATGCACTTCCTTTGTTAATGTGCCATATATGCCTAGAACAATTACTACTTTAAGACGAGGGTAAAAAAGGAAATCGAAAAGCAACAATTATTCTGTATGAACAAGCATATCATGACAATTTGAAGAGGCAAGCAATCACTGCATTTGGGACCAAGCAGCCATAATTTCTCTTAAGAAACAAACCTCATATTCCCTGACTCGGAAAACAGGACTTAGCATTGCACATTGGAGAGCGCATCCACGTGCTACACATTCACTAGCATTCAGTGTGCGACGGGGTTCTATCCTGAATAGAGAAGCTAATACTCTAGCAATAGCTGGTATCCTAGATCCTGACCCCACAAGCTCTACAGAATGAATCTTCTCGGCACTCAAATGTGCATCAGTTAAAGCTTTACTACAAGGAGCACGAATCCTCTCTAACAAACCTGCAGCCAGACTTTCAAATTCTTCCCTTTTAATAAAACCCTTGACATCTTTCTCATCCATTAAGCACTCAATATTAAGAGGTGCCTCCGCATTTGCACTCAAAACTTTTTTTAGCTTCTCACATGCTGCCCTTAGCCTGATGCAAGCCTTGACATTAGAGTACACATCAATTCTGTACTGCTCCTTGAATTGTGCAGCAAAATGACTAAAGAGTACTTCATCAAAGTCTCTCCCTCCCAAGTTTCTATCAAAATTATGGGACCGTATCGTCATATATCCAGCCTCAAAGGATGCAATGGTGACCTGGGTATCACAATGACCAATGTCAACAAATGCCACAAGAGTTGGACCAGAAGTAGGGAAATCTGTTTTGTAAATCCCATAACTAAGAGCAGTTGCGGTACAGTCATGCATCAATCTCAAAGGCTTCAACCCAGCAACTGTCGCAGCATCCAGATATGCACGTCTCTGCAAGTCTGTGAAGTACGATGGAATACCTATCACACAATCTGAAATGGGCATCTCCAGATTCTTCTCTATTATCTCTCTCAAATGTGCGAAAAGCATTGCAGTAATTTGAACAGGTGTAAATGTATGCATACCACCCAAGTACTTCAAGTGAATCAAAATGCCACCATCTGGGCCCTCCGAAGTTTCAAAGGGCAACATCCGGAGGTCATGCTGAACATCAGGCTCGGTATATTTCCTACCAATAAGTCTCTTCATCTGAGACACTGTCGATTTCGGGTGCATCATAGAGGAAGCAGAAGCAGCGGACCCCAAAAACCTCTGCTTCTCCCCGAAACAAACCACAGCCGGGGTCTCACGTTTCGACTCCTCATTCAACAAAACATCAATACTCCGTTGCTTCACCACCGCAGTGACACAGTTCTCGTTTCCGATATCAATCCCCACCACACTCATTTTCGACAAAACCTTACCACCACCAAACTATCAATGCCCCCCACAGTTTTCAAATTATGCTCGAAACCTATAATTCAACGCTGAAAACCAAACACATAAAATGTCAATGCCTTTTAACTTTCGCTTGACCAATATCCTAAACTCATCTAAGCTTAAATTCAAGCTATGACTAGTACACTCGATCCTACATTTTCAGCGTTCAGAAATCAATATAGACAGAAACCCAGAAACTAAACTTAGCAAAGTCGTTCTTGTCTTTTCGCGAATCAAACGAAAGCAAATTAGCATTAGTGAATTGAACAAGCTTATCAAAATTGATGAAAGTACCTGATTGAGAAACGACGTACCGGGAAAGATGTGGAAGACGAAAACCCTAGAATCGGAGAAATCAAATAAGAAAGAAAAGTTAAAAGAGAGAAGATAAGAGATTGGTGGAGAGAAAAGCTCTGCGATTTGATCGCATTTACAGAATAGTATTCAACAAAATAATAATAATAATAATAATAATAATAATAATAATAATAATGATTAATGGATATTATTTGCAGCAAGCAGTGTCTTTCCTTTGCTTTTTCAAAGAGTTGAATGGGAGTTTTATATGTCGTTTAAATGGCTTGAGCCCATTAGACGCTTTCCAAACGACTCAACACTTATTTCTTTTCTCGCGACTCTTTTCTCAACACTTGGTTAGAACAAAATTTATCATTTTTTTATACTATTTGTTATTTTTCTAGTAACATTTATTGTCAAATATATGACTCCTTAAAATACGAGATAGTTCCGTCATTCAAAAACATATTACGACATTGAGGACATATAACCTTAATAATTTTTATCGCTAAGACATCTCATTTGTTGTTATATCATAAAAATGTCTATAAATTTGTAAATTTGGTTTGAAAGTTAATAATTGCAAACGACATGACAAATTTTATTTATTTTTGAGAATTTCATCATTTTAATTGTAATTTTTTTTAAAAATAATAATTATCTAAAAATAAAATAAATACTTAAGAGACGACCATATTACACCAATGATGACACACATTTTATTTAGTCTAAAAAAAATTACTACTGTTGAAAGATAAACGTAGATAGAATAATTGTAGACTGAAATGATATCTTTATTCATTGATATATGACTCTTAAATAAATGCATTACAATATGTTACGATCAATATCAATACAAACCAAGGATTAAGAAAATATATACTTCTACTCTAATTAGGACAGGACACAAACCAGGATACAAGGAATATACTTCCCTTAAACACTCTCCTTTGTGTCGGGGTCTTAAAATGTATGATGCATAACCTGTTGCATCACTAAAAACCTTGTCAAGCAACCAAAAACCTCATGGGTAAAACAAAAACTTGGTCTAATGAAAAAAATATATAACACACCAACTATAAATGTTACCACATGTGATGTAGACTCCCCCTGATGTCTACGAAATGAAATCCCCTTGATCAATAATTCAATCTTGGAGTTCAGATAACCTTCCATTCCAATGCGTGTTACATATTTCACAAATATAGATTTTGGAAGTGACTTGGTGAACAAGTCCGCTGCATTATCCACCGAACTAATTTGGTTCACACGGATATTAAGTAACAATTATTGTTGTTGATTGTATGAGTACTTCAGCAAAATGTGTTTAGTATGACTACCATTAATGTAACCCAACTTCATTTGTTCAATGCAAACTGCATTATCCTCAAATATGCAAGTTAGTGTTGTCGTAGTAGATGGTAATCCACTAGACACTCGAATGTGGTGTATAACTGACATAAGCCAAACACACTTTTTAACTGCTTCATGTAAAGCTATAATCTCATAATTATTCGAGGAAGTAGCAACAAGGGTTTACTTTTTTGATTTCCAAGAAATTGTCGTGTTTTCCATGGTGAATACATAACCAGTTTGGGAACATCCTATATGTGAGTCAGAGAGATACCCAACATAATAGGGGACTACATTGAAATGAAGTTCAATGCTTGCAGTCGGAGCAGCCTTCAACGGGTCGAAGGTATCTCTCGACGGGTTGAGAGACATGCTCTGGTCGATTTAGAGACTTCCATTCAATGGGTCGAGAGAACTATTCGACGAGTTGAAAATTCCATAATCTAAAAATTGCGTTTCAACCATTCCATTTACCAAAATTTTAAGTTTCTCTCTTGTTTCTTTATTGGGAAAGAATAGACCCAAGTCAGTGGATTCCTTCAAATGCTCGAAGCTATATTTTATTCCATTCCATTGACTTTTCGTGGGCATATACTGAGAATGCAATGTCTGGATGTATACACCAAGCTATATATAACTAAGCTCCAACCGTACTAAGATATAAAATCTCCACTTCAAAAGTTCCTCATCATCATCATTCAAATGAAATGGATTATTTTGGGTTCCAGACTGCAAACAGCCATTGGTGTGCTAAAATGGTGTGCTTTGTTTATGACCTGATTTAGACATAAACAGACTGGTGAATAAGAATTGATTGGTGAATAAGAATTTCACCAACTCGATATTTCAGCTCTAAACAGAGATAAAATCAAGTCCTAGCAAGGTCCATCATCTCAAACAACTTGTTTGTTTACTGAACACTCATGGGCATAACTTATCATTTTTGTATCCTTTCCCAATTAAGTAGTCACTTAGAGTAGTGAACATCTCAATTTGAACATATGAGCACTTCGTGGTTTATAGTTATTTGAATTGGATATAACCATGCCAACCGACACTCTCATGTATATCTCTAAAGCAAGATCTCCATAGAGATATGTTGTAACCATATCCATAAGCTGCATACTCAGTTTTTTCAGACACTATCAAACTAATAAGGTAGCGAAAAGTAATAATGTCTATGTCCGGAGAATACATTGAGAAAATCTTGTGCCACAAGTTCTTCTCATTGTGCATCAGAACAAAAACTTATTCATGTCCAACCGGCTTACCATTCGGTGGTCATATATAGCACTACTAGTCCGAAAACTTGTCTTTTGTAAAAGAGTTTAGTTCAGCCTGGATTGCTACTTTTTATATCTGTCAATCTGCTCTATGTTGACAATCCGTAACAGAGCGAGGTTCCACTTCATCGTTGTCAATTCTTAAGAGACGAAATAAGTAAACACATCATCAATGAACATAGAAGAACTGTCCATAATCTTGCTAGCATTTGTTTAACTTGGTGAGATTTCTTTGTTTGCTGACATCGTTATTGACTCTGAGACTTCCCTCAGTATTTGTCATTACCGACTTTTAGGACATGATTGTAGTCAGAAACAATCTCATATGTTGGTGATGGAAGGATCATTTTGTGCATTAATGACTTGCCTTTTCATCGACATCTCATCAATGATTTTTGACTGATGCTATATCTCTACTATGGGCAGGAGAAACACTACCTTGTCTGAGATGTTACTTTAAATTACCCAATGCCAGAGACTTTCAACCTTGCAAGATTTGCAGCAGGTACAATCGATCTTGTCACTTTCACAATATCAGTAAAGAAGTCAGACATCGAATTTGCTACTTTTTGAAGATCGAGAATACATTACGCTTCAATCTCATACTAAGATATGCGGGGATCAAGATGAGACATAGTAGGGATATACCACGTCAATTCGTGACGTTCAATTAGAATGGAACGATGCCTATCTCCCCTAACGTCGAGAACTATGTCTCATAACAGTGAATATCTGCAAAACTAGCAGTAAAAACATCTCTTGTCAAAGGTTCTAGATAGCAGATAATCGTTGGAGATTCGTAACCAACATAGATGCCTAAACATCGTTGATGACCTATTTTATACACTTTGGAGGTGTAATAGGCACATATACTGTACAACCAAACATGCTTAGATGTGAAATGTCAGGCTTATTTCCAGTTATCAATTTATGCGCACTAAATAGTTGGCGTGCTACGGGTCTCAAGCGCATAAGCAAAGTTGCATGTGATATTCTATATTCCTAAGCAGATACTGGTAAATTAGGTTGCATTACCATAGCTCTGGCCACAAGCTATAACCGCTTGATTTATGCCTCTGCTAAACCGTTATGTGAATGAATATGAGGAATGAGATGTTCAACTTCAAACCCAACTAACATGCAGTAATCATCAAAATATTTTGATAAAAACTCTCTAGCATCATCTAATCTAATAGACCTGATTGGATTGTCCAGATGGTGAGCCTGAAACTTAATGATTTGTATTAGGAGTTGTGCAAATGTAGCATATCATGTGGATAGCAAAACGACGTGTGACCAACGCGTCGATGCAACAACCAAAACCATAACATATAAAAATATTCTATATACAAGTTTGATTGGTCCACAAATGTATCCTTGAAATTTGTAAAGGAATGAAAGTTGTGTCTATAGAAAAAGAAGGTCATACCTATAACTTTGCTAATAAACAATCTTTGCAAACTAAGCGATGTGCATCAGAGATTTTCACGAAGGAATCTAGTGGGATAATACTAGGTTTTGTACTCGTGTTAGAGATCGAGCTCGGATCGAGAGTAATCTCATCCACCTCATCTAAATCGATGGTTTTGTATATTCCCACAAGCTTCTTTACTCTAAAGAACCGATGACCATGAGAAGCTCTTAATATCTTGATCATCATAATGCAAAAGCTTATATGAGGCCGAGTCATATATAGTGGTATGAGTGACTACATTGGATTCAATGATCTGAAACATAGTAAGATATATATAAACCATTACAAATCCTCATAACCTCTCCAGATTTCGCCGTTGGCAACATTTGATGTAGATTGCAAACAAAAACTCTTTTCCATTCTCACAATATTGTTCTTATTGAAAACCGTTGACACAAATATTTTTAAAACTTAGCAAGGTTCGATTGGCCTTTGGCGCGTATAACGTAACAATGATATAAATTCTTGTACCATGTCGTAGCAAAAATTGTGATGAACCAAACACTTGTATTATTGGTGTTGAACCAATTATGGTTGTCACTGAAGAACTATATGGCACAAGATCCATAAACAATTATTTATTTTGCAGTATGGTATGAGTAGTACCACTATCTTCTAATCACTCAATCTCGCCTTCAGACATCTACAAAAGAATGTAAATCAATTCATCTTTAAAATCAAGACATGGTGAACAGTTTAAGTAGATACTTAAAGATTTTCAGAGGGTTATTACTCTTATAGAGTGCTGATATGACATAACAAAATCGATGTAGAAAATACATCAAAAGAACACCAAATCTGGTTATGAACCTCGATGGGTCGAGAGATCCACTCGACGGGTCGAAAACTAGTTCAAACCATGTCCAGAACACTGATCTCGATGGCCCAAAAATTGAATTGATTTTCGATATCAATGTTCAACGGGTCGAAGAATACACCTCAAACGGGTTTGAAAATATGTAAAATCGAGACAGTAGCTGTCCTTCGAAGGTTCGAAAGTGCTATTATGTGAACGAAGGACGTTCTTTAGCGGGGCGCAGGAAACCATGCAAAAAAAATTGACTATTCGAAAATGTGCCAAAACCGATCCAGAAGGTCACACTGCTGAGGCATTGTGCATTTTTCTCATCGGATGTCTTTATGACAATATCCAATGTATGAGGACTATGTTATGGTTTTGGTTGATGCATCAACGTGTTAGTCACATGTTGCTTTACTATCCACATGAAACGTTACATTTGCTAAACTCCTAGTGCATATTATTAAGTTCCAGACTCACCACCTGGATCACCCAATCAAGTCTATTCAATTAGACAGTACATGAATGTTTATATGAATGTTCTTTTTTATGGTTATTGCATGTTTGTTGGGATTGATGTTAAACATCATATTCCCTATGAACATGTTCATGTGTTGAACTGTCTTGTGGAAGCACAACTCAAGTGGTAACAACTTGTGGCTCTGCATGGGGTTATGCAAGTTTGAATGCACTTATGTTCATTCCTTTGAGACCCGTAACACGCCAACCATTCAGTGCGTACTAGTTTATAATTGGATATGAACCTGACATTTCACATCTATACATATTTGATTGCGCGGTATATGTGCATATTACGTCTTCACTGCGTACAAAATAGGTCATCAACGATGATTAGGCATTCATGTTGGTGAAAAAAAATTCCTCTATGGTACCTGGACTCTTTCTAACCTATATGTTTGATATTCAAACTCTCAAAACGATCAATTAGGTACCCAAACTCTCAAAATGATATCAATGTGATACCTCCGGCCACTTTTTCGTCAATTCTCTAATCAATTGCTGATGTGGCATGTCGTTAAACTTAACTTGAAGGGTAAATTGGTCATCTTACGTGTCTTAATTGAAAAACAAATTTCATTTATCATTCCGGATGAAAAACTCGTCGTCATGCCATTACAAAAACACATTCACCGCCTACGCCACTCGCGACTCTGACAACTTTACAAGCTACCACGTCCCCAACCTCTGCTTCACCTCCTACGACTTAGACTCGCCCAAGCACAAGCTCTTTACAAGCAGCTCCAATAGTACCTATGCCACTGCCAAGGAGGGGCCAGAGGCTTGGATAACATTCTTGGAGTTTGGAATGGAAGAGAGATTCTTATCAACCTTGATAAATCTCTTCTGAGTGCATCACATAAATAATGTCTGCCCACTTGAAGCATTCATTGCATCCAAAAAAGAAACCTCAAAATGGTTCTTCAAAGAAGTTGTTTTTGGAAGTTTGAAGACAGACTCAGAAAAACCCAAGTCTCAATTTCAGAAATTGATGAACTTTCATAAAGACCTAAACCCTTTGAAACATGTTAAGAATGATTGTGTGAAGAAATGGGAGTTGATTATGACTAATTATAATTTATGATTTTGAATGTAAAACCTCAGGATCTTTTGGTTCACAGCCACTCATATAGCAAATGGGTTTGCTTTCAAATTTGAACTTGAGCACCAAATTGGTAGATTTTTACTAGAAGATTGGTCGTCTACCAAGCACAAGCTCTACTTCTCTGCCTACAACAACGACATCAACTCCAAGTTGGAGACATTCGTCACCTCTAATGTTGACGCAACATCATTGGGTCAGGTTTCACCGACACCTCCTCCTCCTCCTCTAGGCACCCCAAAATCACAATCCAATTTGCTCCGAGGGCGAAGATCGCGAGATAGTGAAATGGTGTGAGACCTGGAACTCATGGCATATGCGAGTTTGGATGTTTCTTCGATCGATCGATCGATCGATCGATTGAGAGAGAGAGAGAGAGAGAGATAATATGGTCTTTCTTCGAAATAAAAAAAATATGCCACATCAGCAATTGATCGGAGAATTGATGGAAAAATGGCCAAAGGTATCATATTGATATCATTTTGAGAGTTTGGGTACCTAATTGATCGTTTTAAGAGTTTGGGTATCAAACTTATTGGATAGAAAGAGTCTAGGTACCATAGGGAATTTTTTTTCTATGTTGGTAATAAATCTCCAACAATTCTCCGCTATACAGAACCTTTAACAAGAGATCTCTTTACTGCTAGTTTTGCAGATTGTCACTGTGACGAGACATACTTCCCGATGTTAGGGGGAGATATGAATGGTTCCATTTTATTTAAACGTCAGAAATTGACGAGGTATATTCCTATTATGTCTCTTCATGATCCCCGCACATCTCAGTGTGAGATTAAAGTGCAATGTATTTTCGATCTTAAAAAAGTAACAGATTCGATGTCTAACTCCTTTATTAATATCGTGAAAGTGATAAGATTGGTTATACCTACTGCAAACAACCCCACAAGGTTGAAAGTCCCTGATATTGGGCAAGTTAACGCAACACCCGGGCAATGTAGCATTTCTCTTGCCATAGTAAGAGTGTAGTGCAGGTCAAAATCCACTAATGAGCTGCCGGTGAAAAGGCAAGCCATCAAGGCACAAAGTGATCCTTTCATTATCAACACACGAGATTGTTTCTAACTGCAATTGTGTCCAAAGAGCTGAAAAACACTAGGGGATGCCTAAGAGTCAATAACGATGTCAACAAACAAAGAAATTTCACCAAGTTGAACAAATTCTATCAGTACTACGGATAGTTCTTCCATGTTCGTTGATGATGTATTTACTTATTCCGTCGCTCAGGAATTGATGAAAATGAAGTCGAACCTCTCTTTGTTGCGGATTATCAACATAAAATAGATTGACCGATATGGAAGTTGCAATCCAGGTTGAACTATACTATCTTACAAAAGACAAGTTTTCGGTCCAGTAGTGCTATGACCACCGAATGCTAAGCTGGTTTGACACAAATGAGCCTTTGTTTGGAAACGCAATGAGAAGAATTTATGGCGTAAGGTTTTCTCAATCCCTAGTATTAATTATAAGGAGATGTATTCTCCGGATATGGATATCATTACTTTCCACTACCTAATCAATTTGGTAGTTTCTGAAAATACTGAGTATGCAGCTTATGGATGTGGTTACAATATATCTCTATAGAGATCTTGATTAAGAGATATATATGAGAGTATTGGTTGACATGGTTATACCTAATTCAAGTAACTCCAAACCATAGAGTGTTCATGTGTTCAAATTGAGATGTTCACTACTCTAAGTGTCAAATTGATTGGGAATGGATACAAGAATGATAAGTTATGTCCAGTGTGTCAGTAAATGAACAAGTTGTTCGAGATGATAGACCTTGGTATGACTTGATTTTGTCTCAGTTTTGAGCTGGAACATCGAGTTGGTGGAATTCTTATTCACCAGTCTACTTATGCCTAAATCAGGCAATAAACAAAGCGCACCAGTTTAGCATACTAATGGTTATTTGCAGTACGGAACCCAAAAATCCTTTTTTTGACCCGTCGAATGCTTCTCTCGACTCGTCGAATGGAAGTCCCTGGATCGGTTAGAACACATCTATCGACCCGTCGAAGGATGCTCCGGCTGCGAGCACTTAACCTCATTTCAATGTAGTCCTCTATCCTGAGACACCGTGTGATGTGTTGGTTAGATTTGCTGATGCTAAGTATCTCTCTGATCCATATAGAGGACATTCCCAAACTGGTTATGTATTTACATAGGGAACACGACAATTTTTTGAAGATTTACCAACCAAACCCTTGTTGCTAGTTCCTCGAATCATTCTAAAATCATAGCTTTACATGAAGTGGTTGAAGAGTGTGTCTGACTTATGTCAGTAATACACCATATTCGAGGGTCTAGTGGATTACCTTCTACTATGACAATACCAACTTGCATATTTGAATATAATGTGGCTTGCATTGAACAAATAAAGTTAGGTTACATTAAGGGTGGTCATACTAAACATATTTTGCCGAAGTACTCATACAATCAACAACAACAACAATTACTAAATATTTGTGTGAACCGGATTGGTTCGGCGGATAACGACGCAAACTTGTTCACCAAGTCACTTCTAAAATCTAAATTTGTGAAACATGTGAGACGCATTGGAATGTGATGGTTATCTGAACTCGGAGATTGAGTGACTGATCATGGGGAGTTCATTTCGTAGACATCAAGGGAAGTTTACATCACATGTAGTGGCTTTTGTAGTTGATGTGTTGTACTCTTTTTTCCTTCGACCAAGCTTTTATTTTACCCATGAGGTTTTTGTTTGCTTGGCAAAGTTTTTAGTGAGGAAACATGTTATGTATCATACAATAGGAACTTAACACAATGAGGAGTGTTTAAGGAAGATATATTCCTAGTATCTCAGTGTGTGTCTTATTTTAATTAGATTAGAAGTAGATATTTTAGCAATCCCTGATTTATAGGGGTATGGATTATAATTTATTGTAATGCATGTATTTAAGTTTATTTATCAATGAATAAAGATACAGTTTCAGTCCACAATTATTCTGTTTTTTTTTCTCCTTCAACACTGAAAATTTACTTCGAGGGTGTTATGCTCGGTATGAAAACTTGAAACAAGGAGGAGGAAGACCACGAAAGTCGGCGGCGATGAAGAGCTCTGGTGACGGTGATGATGGTCAGTGGTGGTGGGATTTAAGTATTTTAGGGGTTAGGATTATTTTTTGTGTGTAGTGATGACTATCAACTCAAGAACTACTTATAACGTGTTGAAGGATAAACATAGATAGAATAACTATAGACTTAAATACTAGCATTGCAATCTATACGTTACAATCAATATCCGTACAAATCAGAGATTGAGAGAATATTTACTTCTACTCTAATTAGGATAAGACACATACCAGGGTATCAAGAATAGAGGCGGGACATTGTAACATAAGATCGAAAAAAAAACTGAACCAAAACCGAGCCGCGGCAGAAAAAAATCGCACCTGATACAAACCGAACTGAAAATAACTGAAACTATAAAAATTGAAACATTTGGTTCGGTTTTAGTTTATGAATTATAAAAACTGAACCAAACCGAAAACCGAAGTATGTATAAAATGACATCATTTTGGATATTTTGCATATATTATATAAATATATGCAAAATAAAAATATTAAACTCCTAAAATCCTAATTTCTTTTTGCTCAATTTTAGTCAAATTCTCTCATAAAAGCTAATAAAAATGTTAGGCTATGAAGAAAAAAGTATTTTATAGACAAATTTTTTGTTATTTAATCAAAAAGTTGGTTTTCATGCGTTATAAAAAAAATAAAAAAATTCAAAAAAAAAAATCAAACCTAACCAAACCGAATAATCACGGTTTTTCTTTTAAAAACTGAAAAACCAAACGAAGAAAATATTTCAGTTTGTTATAGTTTTTACCAAAAACTGAACCAAACTACCCGAATCCCACCCCTGATAAGGAATATACTTCCCTTAAATAACTACATTCACATTCATATCGTATCATATTTGTAAAATTGACTTTAAGTTTGTAAATTTGATAATAAATTTATTAATTACAAAGACTTGAGCAAAACAACTACAAAAAGTACTAAAGTAGGATGTTTGACATTTATATTGTAACTTGAAAAGAAAATAAATAAATTAGTAAATATTTTGACAATAGAAATAGTTAATTGAGATTGATGCCAGTCTCCCCAAATTTCATCTTTAATAAAGTTATGGGATTCTCTTTCCTTTTATGGCTAAGTGATTCTAATTCATTTTGGAAGTTATGGGATTCTCTTGAATAATTAAGACCGTAAGATATATTATGAATCTAACGGTGAAAGGATCCAACCCCGATTTAGTTTCCTAAACCGGAATCAAACCCCTTCTGAAAACACGAACCAACAAAAACCACAAAAATTTTGGCAGAGTAACGCTACTAACGCGGAATTGCCATTAACCTACACCCGGAAAATACACTTCATCCTATGCCACAAAAATCAAACCATGGGCACCAATCCCATCCGGATTTCTCAATATCATAACAATAATGTATAGTAATTAATAAAACTATATTTTACAGAAATTTGGGGAAAATTGTATGAAAAATATAACATCAGAATGTTCAGAGCAACCTCTAGTGTATAATTATATAAATATACCACAGCAGGCAGAACAAGAAACCTACTGGAAGAAACAAGGTAGCTCAAACACTATGCCTCCGACTGCGACGTGCGACACCAGAATCCGAACTGCAAACTGGGCACGGAAACTAAAAAGCCCAGGGGAAAGGCAATAAAACGTTAGAGTGAGTGGACGAAAATAAACATATGCCTTTCACCAATTTCATATACAATAAACAAGTATAGCGAGTTCGGAAAACATATATGGAGGTTGCCAAGCGAATCTCTCAAGCCCGACGGTCAGGCGAATCTCTCAAGCCCGACGGTCAGGCGAATCTCTCAAGCCCGACGGTGATAGGCCAGGGGAATCTCTCAACTCTGATGGCATAACAGGAGAATCTCTCAACCCTGCCCAGAGGAATCTCTCAACTCTGACAGACTACCGGTGATCAGCCGAGTAGCCGAAGCATCGATGCAGTAATGCCATCACCATAAAATATAAAATAATACCTCCGATAACTCAACATTGTATTAAATAAACAAATACGGAAAATCACGAACTCGTAACGACTGTGAAAATATAAAAGTGTCCACTCACAGGTGAGCGTAACGCGATACGCGTTAATCCCGTGATCCGGCGGAAAATTCCTCGCCAAACGAACGATAACGAACCTCTAAATAATCATAAAATCCACTGCTCAAAATCATAACTCGACACCTCAAATCATATCACGAGAAACAACTGTTCCCGAAAACATATAATTCAATAACGACGAAATCGTGAAAATCCGATAATCACACCACAAAACCTTGCTATAATTTTCGATTTTCAATTCGAAAAACAAACCTCACCACTGCGATCGGGGCGCGATTCCGAGTGAAACGACATATAACTCGTCGAAAAACACGTCGTCGGAAAAATCGCAGCCGCTGCCGCTGTCGCTGGTCGCCGAAAATTCAGACCTGCCCAGAAAAATTCATGCTACACATGAATTTGAAGATCTCGACATTTCCAACAACTTTCCAGTTCAAAGTTAAGGCCAATTTTGACTGGAAAAGGTCCAAAACTCACTTCAAAGGTGCAAACCCTCGCCGGAATTTCAAACCGATCGATCTCTCTCCTCCGGCCACGGCAACCTCCCAAACCACTTGCAATAGCTTCCTTTCCTCATGGATAACAAAACCTCTCAGAGAGGAGCCACCAAATCGGCCGGAAAAATCACCTCCGACCACCGCCGAATTCGCCGGAAAATCACAAACTTCAAAATGTCATAACTTCTTCATCCGGCAACCAAATTGAACGAATGACCTATCAAAAGAAAAAGGAGCTCAAGCCCAACAACTTTCATGAAGATACTATGGCCAAAAGAGGCCGGAATCAAGCTCAACGAATGCAAACAAAAATCGGCCTGGAATGGAGAATAATGGCTGGTCAACCCGAGTTGACTCGGTCAACACCAAATTCTGACTTACCCAAAAAGGAAACCTACTATTTATACTTTTCATTTTTGGTAACTTCCAAATTTACTTTACGACAAACTTAGAACAAATGTAACTTTCGCGTCGTAATTCTGTTTTCAACGATTCTCGCGTCTACGAACTTATCTCGACAAATTCTTCAATTTCCATCTGAAGTCAACCAACTTCGACAAATCCAATAAAAATTCAACGGCTCAATTCAACATAAGCTTATCTGATAAAACGATCAACGGTCTAAAATATTCACAACTTATTCCTTGTAACTTGGAATAATCCTCCGGAAGTTCCCACGAGCTCGAAATTAAATTCTCGAAAACTTTCGTGAAGAATCCCAAATCAAATTCTTGCCCGATAATTTAGTCGTTAACGTAGCCGCCATATTAACCAATTACGTCGAAATAGCGACTAATTGCGAAACTCGCAAATCAAGTCGATAACCATTCCAAGTTACGGTTCAGATCGATCAATGTCCCAAAACGGATCAAAATCACTATTCGAATAAACTCGAATACGAACGGATAAACTCGACGATATTCCAAAATTTCAAATATTCATATTATATTCCTCAGTCGTCGAAGTAATAATCCGGAACCGCCCACGAACTCGAAATCACGCGTACAACAAATCTTGAGAAGAGACTCAACTCAAATTCTCGGCCAATAATTAAGTCGTGATCAAGACCGGCGATTCAATCAATTATCGGAGAACTGCGATTACGCGCTAACTCACGAATTAAGCTGATTACACTTCTGATTCTGTTCCGGGTCGTCACAAACGGTTCAAAACATTTAAGAAAAAAATCAAACATAGAATTACTTCACTCTAGAATTGTCCGTTTATATGTCCATTTGTGAAGAGTTACAACAAATGTGTGCTGATTTCTTCTGGAGGAATACGACAAACAAAAAGAAAATTCATTGGTGCACATGAGACAATATGTGCAAACTGAAGGCACAAGGTGGTTTGGGCTTTTGCAATTTGTATGCTTTCAATCTTGCCATGCTCACCAAATGACTATGGCGTATATTGAAGTTCTCAGATTCTCTGGTTAGTCAGATTTATCGAGCCAAGTATTTTCATTTGTGCTCTTTTTGGGATGCGACTACGAGTAGTGCTCCTTTCTACTCATGTTGTAGTCTTTTAGAAGTTAGGCTAGTGTTGGACAATGAGGTTCATTGGCAGGTAGGTGATGGTTGCTTTATTGCGGTTTGAGAAGATAATTGGTTATCCCGTCCTGTTGATTTTAAACCAGACACACCGTTGAGGCACCCGACTACTGTCTGCTATATATCCTAGTTCATACACCGCACTTGGATTTTTCCTCTACTGGAAAGATATCTGTTGACATAGGATGTGGATTTGCTTAGGTCTATCCCCCTCAGAAGGCGAATTGGAAAAGATCGGTTGATTTGGCATCATACCTCTTGCCGTGACTTCAAGGTTAGTAGTGCTTATATTATAGTCCATGATTATGTTATCTAACGAAATCAAGTTGTTTCGGATCCCCAATTATATCAAAATGTTGGAAATCCCTTTGACGCCACCAGGTGGCCCCATCGGCTCAAGTGTGTGCATGGAAGGCTTGTAATGGTTACTTGCCTTTAAGAACTCGCCTTCGTTCCAAGATGGTAGATGTACACCCAATGTGTGTTTTATGCGAGTCGTCACCTAAAACAGAACTTCATCTTTTTCGAGATTGTCGTTATACTACGACATTAATCCGGTCCATTACCTTGGGCAACAAAGAGAATGAGAATTCCTTTCGGGACTGGTTTCAGGTTTGTGAAACGAACCTAACATCTGATCTGTTCGGGCAACACCTGATAACTCTGATTTGGTTTCTCCGGAAAGCAAGGAATGAAAAGTATTGGAATCGCGTTGAGTTTGTAGGGGATAATGTTCGTCTCTAGGCATTGGCTTGGCATGAGCATTATGTTATGTGAACCGGAAGCCTCCCAAACCCGTTCACCTGAAACAAAGATGGGTGCCCCTAATGGGAAGATACTGCGTTGGTTTTGTAACTTCTTAATGGAATTTTCCAGGCGCCTGGAGGGATGCTATTCACCGCTTTTTGTGGAGATAATTGTAGCCTTCGAAGCTTGTCAAATCAACCTGAACTATAGGTTCGCTCTAGTCAGATTTAGTTCCGACTCCTTAATATTGGTCAAAGCCTTGCAAGATCTAGATAGTGTCACTCCTATGTTTTGGGATACCTATGAAGATGTGATTGATTTCCTTGCCTACTCATCGACGACTTCATTTGGTCATATCCAAAGGGAAGCCAATAGAGTAGCGCACTTGCTTGCTAAATGGGTTATACTTAATACAAATCACTCCGTTGTATTTCACGGAGCACCTCCTTATATTTAAGAGGCGCTACTATCATATTGTACTTAGTTCCATTTTAATGAAAATTATCGACTTATCAACTAAAAAAATGATATTCTATGGTAATATTATATTAATATCCGGTATTGTTTTTTTAACAAGTTCTATATTTATTATATTCTCTTTAAGGATTAATTATATTAGTGATCTTGAAGTTTCACTAATAGTACTCGAGACTAAAGTATCGAGATTATGAACTTGAAGTTCTAAATCATATTAGACCTGAATTTCTAATAACATGGCATAAACCTGAAGTTTTGTGAATGTATATGTGATCCATTGTTCACTATATTCGAACTTGAAGTTTCGATATTGATATTTATTTTTATGAATCTAAACAACACAATTGGATTATAATATTTTCCTCCCTATTTTCTACAGAAAAGATGACAAACTTAACAAAACTGGATTTATTCTCCCTCGACATCTTTGGGAAAAATTACATGTACTAGGCTATCACCAAGGTTCTAAAAAATGCTAGGCGTCCCTAGACGGAAATGGTACCTTGTAGCGCCTAGACGGCTAGGCAGGAATTAATCGGATTCTAGACGGTTTCGAGCCGGTTTGTATTAAATATATATTAATTAATATATAATAATAATTATAATAATTATAAAGCCAAAAATTAAACATAATTTTAGACTATAAAATCTTAATATTCTGTTATGTAACTTCTAATTATGACTCGATAATATATTTTTTATGGATTAAAGTCACCACCAGAATATGAACTTTCACAATTTTGAGGAGTTGTATCTTGAAATCCATTCACAGTTTTGATTCGTGTTGTGTTTGTGTGAGGAAATGGTTTGTGGTTGCAAGCTTGTATTGATAGAAGCTTAGGTTTGTAGTCACAAGGGAACATGTAACTTCTAAAGTGTTTGGTGATAGCCGAATTTGATTTGATAGGTGTTAGTTTCGGTTCTAGTTCTAATTGTGGATGGAGTAGGAATGGATTGGACTAACTTATCTGTCGAAAATTGGTACTATGAATCCCTCATTATAGATCCGGGTGCCATGAGAGGCTCTGCTATTTTGTAATGACTGCTTTTATCTTAGAATTCTTATAAAATGTGCAAGTCATCTCCACAATATGTTAGTATTGTTCTTTTTTCTTGGTTGAATTTATGTGCTTGGAACGAGATCGGATGGCTTCGAGGAACTGGTATTGACCAATTTTTATATCTTATCTCAGGTTGTAGAGTAAAAATTGGAAGAATTGGGAGATGGAAATGCAACAATACTATGCACGTGAATGGGAGATGAAAATGTAACCCTCATCAGAACCAACAGTATAGCTCTCATCCATAACTCTTCCTCACCACTACTTAGCCTCAGGGGCACGACGTTATCAGGTATCAACCATCTGATGGCCATGGCCGGTCTTTTTGGGGAGATGGTTTATTTTAGGATGTTTGGTAATGCTGAGAGCTTATACGCATACCCGAATTCGTGAGGCTTAGGAAGCCGCAACCAAGTAGCATAGCCCATGACGGCGGAGGGAGGCGTGATTGCCAAGTTGCCTCCCTGGCTGCTGGTCATTTTTGCAGGAGAAAGAGGGGGGGAGGGAGAGATTAAAAACATAAATATTGAATAAAAAAATATGAGGGTATTAAAAAAATTTCTCCTTTGATTTGGAAAAAAAATTGATGCGACAACGACATTAACGGTTCTATGACGGAAAAGGATTTAGGCATCATGTCGATAAAGTTTTGAGACTTTGGGCACCACTTTGATAGTTTTTAAAGTTTGGGCATCATATTGACGACTTGGTAAAAGTTCAGACCCTGGTGGTGACCTTAATCCGTTTTTTATTTAGTTATTGTGACTTTACAATCCATCCATCCATCCACACAATATAAAACCATAACAAAATGAAAGGCTTCAAAGCGAGGAGATCGAGCTTAGTCAAGACTGACTATCGCAAAACAAGACTTTAGAGCCGCTATGTTGCGAGTCAATTTTAGAATTTAGGATTAGATCACTAAATTTTAAGCTTTTATAGTTCTGAAATAAATAAATAAATAAAATTGACCCACCTAGGCCCGTCTAGATCCGCCTAGAAGAGAAACATTTTTTTGTCCGTTTTGACGTAAAATTCAACGATGGGTGACTGCCTAGTGCCTAGGTGCCGCCTAGACCATTTTTTAGAACAGTGCCTGTCACACCCTAACCCAGATTTTTCACAAAAACTGATTTGATTTGAACTTCTTTTTTTTTTTTTCAAGTCAAGGTGTGATCAACCTTTAAATATCAAAGATAAAACCATCCTTGACAGTGTAAGACTGAAAAGTAGGAACAAGTGTAAAACTGAAGTCTTTATTAGAAGGAAAAATATATTATAAAGAAAACTTCTAAGCTTTATTTTAGAATGTAAATAACAAAGTGAAAAAGTAAAACTTGCATCTCCTTGTTCTTTATTTCTTCCCCTAGCTTATTTTTCTTCCCCTAGGTCCAAAGTCCAGCTAGACACTTTAAGTTTTAGATACATCTGCTCAAATTCATCAAAGAGGTGAGCATGAAGCTCAGTAGAGCAAACTTCCAAAACAAAAGCAAACAATAAGAACAAGCATATGCAATATGACCTAATCTCTTCTTTTCCTCATTTTATTGGCTCTCTTGATCTAAAACTAGTCACTAGAACCATGTGCCTTTTTAATTAGATCATTTTTCCAACAATTTGGTTGAAAGGGTTTCTCTCCCTATATGTATACAATAGGCTGACAGTTGATCCCTTATGAAGATAGTCTCAAATCACCATCCTACTGCTTCTTCTCTGCTCATAAGAAATGTTATGAGATGAATAAGCAAAACATATAATAACAGTAGTTCAAAAAAACCAGAAACACAGGAGTTCAACCTCAAAACATGTACATAAGCAAAACCAGGGATGAAAGAAAAGAACTTTAAAGTTCCCCAGACGTCCCCTACCTTGATTTTCTTGGTTTTAGAGCTTTCCCACTTCTCTAAAAAAATTTTAAAACTAATCTTAGCCTATCTAACTCTCTATTTAATAGTGCTAGACTGAAAGTAGTAGTAGTCCTTGTATTTATTTTGGGCGTTACAGGTTGCCTCTATTTATACTACCAAAGTAATCATTACAACCTACTCCCTAGACTTGCCACCAAGCAAAAACTTAGTTAGCTTAGTCAGTAAATTTTCAGAAAAAACCACTAAAACCTGCAACCTCTAGCTTAAAAAGAATTCTGATAAGGATGAAGTTTGCCTTTTGAGATGCTTCAAGGTGTACTAGGTTAACTCCAGCAGCCAAAAGCTTGCTAAAAGCTTTCCTTATGCTGAGTGTGTATACACATGCTAGACATGTGAAGATGAGCTGAATAAGCCAATATACTAATATACGATTCATCAACTACCAAAGGCAAAAACAGTTTTCAACAAGTCTAAGCGAAAGTTAATTAAATAAGTGAATTGTAAAACTGTAATAATTGATTAATTGATAGTGAAAAACATATCTTTAGTACTATAAACTCACTATTTGTTTTGTCGAAGCAGGTTATACGACAACAAGTAGTTATTCTTCAAATCGCAAGACATGGAGAACTATGAAGTTTCACATTCGTCAAACCTAAAGAACTTGGAGTATGAAAAATTAAATAGAAAATTATGTAACTATGTAATAACATGTGAATGAACTTTTAATAACTAGTGCTTTGTCAAACAAGACATTGATATGTATTTCTAATTTACACTACAAAATCTACATAGTTGGGATGTGCTATTCTACACTATATAACTTCTAGCATAGTATACTAGAATAAGTAGATCATACAAGTATTGATCATCTAGAGTAAAAGGTTTAATCGATATGGTTATAACTACACTAATCTAGAGGGTTTCATAATCATAACTACTTCCAAAGGTAATTATGTCCTCTATAACTAGAACTATCTCACTCAACATTTTCTTCTCTCTTAAATTCCTTTCTTGCCCAAGACTCTAGTTGATGACTAAGCATTTTTTTTCAAAGTTTAATCAATCGTAACTTGGGCTATAAAAATATAAGATTTTACATAGGCCATGGTTGTTTAGATGCACCTTGAACCTTAAAACCTTTGAAGTGCAATGCAAGAAAAGGGTAATGCAACCCCACAGAACAAAGCGAGGTCCATGATTTTTCTCAGCCATCATCTTCATTAAGGATCGAAGGATGAGTACCTTTTGGTTAAGGATCCTCTTGTCCTTTGGGTTGATTTAGCTGATCGATTTTCTCATTAGAAGACAATTGTTCTTCCTCGAGCACGCTTTAAATGGACTCATCTACGCCTTTAGGATATTAGCTCTATGTTTGATTACAATTCAGCCATGTTCCGAATTACCTCTTAAATGAAGTTGTGTGGAGAAACCATCATTCATGATATGATGATCCAGAAAACTTTCTCTATATTTCATACAAACAACATCTTCTTGTAGCCGCAATACTGTGAAAGAGTTTTTTAGAAGTATTCTGATCTCATCTCTTGTCTGCTATTGGCTAAGCTGAATAACGAGTTACTGATGAAGAATCACCAATCTCGCCCTACTAGATCAATATCTCTTCCAGAAGCGAATGTTGTTCAGAATAGTGAAAATGGTAATAGGGATGGTGAAAGGCATGACAATGCTCAAGACCGGGGGCATAAATGTGGTCGTGGATGTTACAATAGTGTTGGTCGTGGTAGGCGCAACAATCAGTTGGGCCAACGAAAAAAATGGTATGACTAAACGCAGATGCCAAATGAACAAAACACTAAAGAAGCATGCAAATGGTGGCTGTCATTGGTGTGGTAGTGGTGATCGTACATGTTGTACATCCAAACACTTGGTGGAACTCTACAAGGCTTCTGTCTCAAAAAATAATGTTGAGACCAACAATGTTGAGACAAACTTTGTTGATCATAATGACATTTGGGATTCATCAGCTCTAATAGACATCACTATAGAGGATGACAATCTTATTGACATCACTCCTTTGAGCATCCCTGATTTCTTTGTGGACAATGGAAGTCATGTTGATGACATGAATCTGATTGGAAGTCCTGAAGAACTTTCAAAGACTATTGAATATTTAAAGAAAGAATTGAAAATGAAGGATCTTGGAAAAACAAAATATTATCTTGGCATGCAGATTGAGCACTTAGCTAGTGAAATTTTGGTCCATATCAATCAGCTTATACTGAAAAGATCTTAAAGTGATTTCACATGGATAAACCCATCCACTAAGCACACTAATGGTTGTTCGAGCTCTTGATGTTCATAAGGATTCATTTCATCCAAGACAAGACGATGAGGATATTATTGGTCTAGAAGTACCATACCTTAGTGCCATAGGTACACAACTCTATTTAGCACAATGCACTACACCGAACATTGCATTTGCAGTCTATGTGTTAGAAGATACAACTCTGCCCCAACAACATGCCATTAGAAAGGTGTAAGAGACATCTTACGCTACCTTCGTAGAACAACAAATATGGGTTTGTTTAATGCAAACAAATTTGTTCATAGTCCAACCATTGTTAGATATGTTGATGTTGAGTACCTCTCTGGTCCGCATATACTTATTCACAAACATGATATGAGTTCACTTGTAGAGACACTACAATCACGTGGCGATCAACAAAGAAAAACCTCGTGGGGACTTTTCTAATCACTCAGAGTTTAGCATTACATGAAGCTTGGAAAAAATATTTTTGGTTGAGATCACTTATTCATCATATACAGAGTACATGTAATCTTTCTTCGGTGACCGACATTAATCCAACAACCATACATGAAGATAATAATACTTGTACAGCTCAGGTCAAAGAAGGGTTCATCAAGGGTGATAATGCCAAGTATATTGCACCTAAGTCTTTCCATATTCATGAACTTTAGAATAATAAATATTTTGTAGGTCAAAAATCAGATAACAATCCAACTGACCTCTTCACCAAATCTATACTGAAGTGCACTTTCCAAAAGTTAACCAAATGTATTGGATTGAGACGATTGTCAAAGTTATCAACTTTGGCATGCTGTGATCAGGGGGAGCTTTCTTTGAAGGGGAACATTTATAAATGTGCTACCTAGAACAAATATGTGTTGTACTTTGTTCTCTTTTGACTAGGATTATTTTTGTTCCACTGAGTTTTTGTTACCTGGTAATATTTTTAATGAGGAAATATTAGGCACGTCCAACATCATCTATATTGATGGACATCCAGGGGGTGTTGTAAATATTGATTCTTATGTGGTTGTCCATTTATTTGTTAAGGACTTATATCAAATATCACGGTAGTTTATTGACTTATCCATCTAAATCCCACCTCAGTACCTCTATATAGAGGAGACCTATAAGTTTTTTTTGGTTAGACAATAGAATATATTAAAAACTAAACTCGCGTACAAGCAAAACTAAAACTGAAAAGATAAAACGAGAAAACAAAATGAGGATTGGATTTTTGCATTCACTGGGGACGGTCCTGGTATTCTGTCATGTGATAAGTGGTTGAACAAAACTTGTTGTTCTTTGATATGTTGGTTTTTTTAATCTATACCCACATTTATCACCACTGTATCTCGTAAATCGAGTATGAAGCGTATCACCATTGCCTCCATATCCTCGCCTTGGGCCAATAAAAAACCCAATATACAAGGGGACTAACTTTGAACGAGATGCGTCATCCAACCCTTAGTAACAATAGAGAATTCTCCAGGGTTCTAAATCCGGTACCCAATAAAATCCTTACGGTGTGTTTGGATTGAGAACTTTTAATTTTCTCTGGAATTCACAAATACTGAAAATTACAATTCCATGATTTTAAATGCTATCATTTGAGAATTCCACTGTGAACTTTAGAAATGATAAGAATTACAAATTTATATGTTTGGATATTGCATTTAAAAATGACTGATTTGACAAGATTAACTTTAATTTTTATGTTGTCTCCATTTATGAAATCTCTACACACAGGTTTAATTCAGTAGTACATATTTACATTTTTGGAATCCAAATTGTTTCGATTAAAATTCAAAATTTCTGCTAACTTTTTTGGATTGTAGTCAGAAAGCATATATAGGAGTTGCTTGCATAGAATATTTCAACACTACACGAAATAAAATTCATATCATAATCGCATAAAAACTTCATACTTCATAACATGCATAGTAAAATTGGTGAATATCCAAAGCTGAGCTATACATGAATAGTATCCTTATTCAATTGCTGGAACTAATATGTCCTAATAAAAGTTTTTCCAAAGCAAATAATTATAAAAAAAGTACCAACTGCTACCATATTGAAGTTATGAAGATTTATCTGAGATAAACATCAGTACCATGATTTTCTTTACATCCATTGGGACCTCCTTCAGCATCAGAAATTGTTTGTCATTCTCTATAAATAAAGTGCATGCTTTTATTTGTTCCTTTTTTGTGAGGTCTGTTATAGCCATAATTTCCGTCCATACATATTTTGGATTAAGATTTTTTGTAGTAGCACAGACAAGATCCTCAAAAGATTAAGCCATTCTATCCACTGAAACACCCAAGACATCTTTAGTTGCCACTTTAAGCTTAGGATTTCTAATAAAGAAATTAAAAAATTTCTTGATTCAGTATATATTTTTACATTTGTGTTTGACCGTACGTGTGTTTGGTACAGCAAATCAAGTCTGATTTTGCTGAAATTTTGACAGTGAATGTGTGAGTCTGTTATTAGCATTTGACCAAAATTTCATAGCAATCCAATGGTTAGATATCTAGCCATAAGTTGTTTTTTTAAAAGAACGTAAATTTCTATTAAATGAAAATCAAGTACAAATGAGATAATGAAATTTAACGAAAATAAAAAGACCCATAGGATACATTAGATCCTAATAGTGATATGCTAAGAGTAGAATTGAAATGTCTTCATTCACCGGGTAAATCAGTTCTGGGCCATGAATCACACAATGCCATGTCAATAGTCGTGTTATATTTTGTAGTCGGTCATTCACGGAAGTTCCATCTTCATAGCTTACCTCCTCGGTCACCAATCCCACATCGTGCGCCAGTAAAAGTACACCTCAGACGAGGTGGAAAAGCCTTGCAATGAATTTAGTATTTGAAATAAGCATAATCCAATCTTCAAAAGTCATACCACTAACAGTCGAACCAACGAGGTCATCTAGATCCCATGCAGAAAAATAAAAGAAGCTAGACAAACTAAAAAATTGGGTGTGGCCCCATATCTGATTCAAAGTACTGAAGACAACCCTAATTTTCCTCGTAGACCAAACCAGATGTAAGACCCATATACCCCTCAGCAGCCTAAGCAACCCATTAGGTCTAGGTAACCCGTAGACACTAGGGGATAGGGTTTTGAAGTACGCCCGTGACTTTGTACTGGTTACTGGAAAATCCTGGCGTTGGCCCACCATCCTTGTTACCGTCCTTCTGAATCCATTGCCCACAACTGAACCCAGAAGCATGGCGGTAACACCACCCAAACTTGAGCATAGAGACCAAAAAACCAGCCCGACTTGGTTCTTCGATCACTGCTCGCACCCTCATGAAGTCCACCAGGATCCCAACAGAGTCGCCCCCTCCACATTCTGCCTTATCACCTCTGGGATCCTAGTTGCCACCAATCCTCCCATTAAGAGTCGTAATCAAGACAGATGGAAAGCAACGATGTCAATGGGAGAATTAAGTGGGGAAACCAGAATCGTCGTTGTGCCTAGCACTCCTAAGGCCTAGCATAAACAACGTCAGCACAATCTCCGACCTCGAGGAGGCAACAAAGCACAAAGAGAAGAGAGAGTAATGCCGGCGGCGCAACCCTTGCCCGAGAGAAAACATATTCATATAGATGTTACTACAACTCCCACAAGGTTGCATCTATAGCCGTAATTTGTTTTATGTAAGCAATTCAATAGAAAATTGTTTTGCATGCATTTTTATGAATATGTGGAACTGTAAAGTTAGATTTTCATACCGAATTCATAAAAAACTCATCCATATAAACATCAATATCACCCAATGATTATTCTTCTATAATTAAATTTCACACAAAAAACAATTAGCAATTCACTATCAATGAACCACATTAACAAATTAACAGTAGGTAAAGAAAAGAGAGAGGGATTGAATCTAACCTCTGTAAAAGACTTGGTTGCAGAGGGGAGGAGCAAATTGTTTATGTTGTGCATTTGAATGACCTACTGTGATTGTAGATTTATACACTTATATGGGAGATATGGGAGAAGAGTTTTAGAGTGATGAGAAAAGTTTTGGCCCGATTGAGAGGGGCTTTGGCGCGGGAGAAAAGAAGATTTCCTTGCTTGGGAGAATTGAAGAATAATGGAAATTTTGAGGGAATTGCAAAGAGGATTTTAGGAGACTCAATTTCCCCGATTTTTTAAGACAAGAAATTGTAGATTCCTCAAAAATCGTATCCAAACAACAGGTTTTGACGAAAGAAATTGTCAATTACTCTATTTTTATTAAATTCCATCGATTCTGAGTCTATCCATACACACACCCTTATTACTCTTAACGAACAAGAAAATCTAGAGGCCCATCCATACCTGGTCTGATCCATAGGCACGAAGACCTAGACTAAACCCTAACCTGTTGTTGATTTTGTTGACCACGTCTCTATCTAGCTACCGTCATCCAAAGTCGACAGCTCCATTGTCCAGTCATATGGCAACCTCCCAGCTGCTCCTTCGCCAAACCTCAGCCCGTCTCACCAGAGAAAAGCCTGTCGACCATTGCCCCGAAGTCCATTGTCGGCTCTACAAAGTATGCCGTTGTCGCCACAAAACTCGAGCAAGTCCCACCTAAGGCGCTGGGAAGAGACCCCGTATTAAGTTGTCGAGAATGCATAAAAACCAACGCCTAGCTGGCATGCCATAGTTAGCTTCTGCCTCCCAGCTAGAGCCACCTTCCCATATTTTGAGACGCGCCCGCGCGAGCCTTGACCTCTATGCTTCTCCTAACTTTGAGCTATGATTCACCCATGCCCAGATCGTCGGAGTAATCTATGACTATTTAGAATAGATCGCAGGTCCTGCCAAGACTACTGTTGATGGTACCAGATCCATGGCAAGCATGGATCTCGACGGACGTCCAAAGCGGTTAATTCTCGGCATTGCCGATTGGATTAGCCAAATCATCGACGCCATTCCCACAGCAGAATCTCAATAAGATCTTTGAAAAAGACGGTCGCCGAAGATCGATGTTGCACGTCTCAACTATGTTTACCCTTGCTCTGATGATTACAGAGCAAAGAAGAGTTTTTCTCTCTGAGGGTTTTCATGAAAGAAAAAGAATTTAGGTTCATGTTGCTTTAGAAACTTTAGGTGACCTATGAGATCAATAACACACTTCACTTTATTCTTCCATATTTTCTCTCTGTATTCTTTATTCTCTATAAAATAAGTGCTTAAAAACACTTTTTTTGTTTTTTAGTCTTACATTAATTTTATTTTAAATAAAAGTTGTATGCCCTCCTACTTCGATTAATGAAATGACAGAATGCAACATAGGTTAGAGATTACACGAAGTATTACATTAAGCATCATGGGGACAATTTGGATAATCACATGATTTATCCGCTGCTCTTGAATACGATTAAGCAGTGATTAAGTGCATATACACCGATTAGAAAATAGTGTGCTTAGGGCATCTCCAACAGATACCCTATTTCAAAAAAAAAAAGTAAAAAAAAGTTTTATAACTTTTTCTCTTTCAACAGCTACCCTATAGTTAAAGTTAAAATAGCTTTTGTTAAATTTTGTAGCTATATATAGCCAAAGTGGAGAGAGAATAACTCTTGGTTAAAAAATTTCCTCCTTTTTTTTTCTCAATTTTAACATACCTTTTTTGAATTGATATTATTATAACTTTTAATTGCTGAAGTAAAAGTTAAATAAATAAATTTTTTTTTTTAATTTTAGAGAATTTAACTTGAAAATTTAATACAACTGTTGGAGATGCTCTTATCGGTTGCTTTATTTGTCAAGAACAGTGACATGGTAGAAATATAGCACAAACATCATATGATACAATAATTAAGAGGGCTACCAGACAGTTGCATTTCCATTGTCGTGTTGCCATTGCCGACAAATTGTTGTCGTTGTATCGCCCATCCAACTCTGCAACCATGACAAGTAACACGTTGCCACAGATAGATCACCATCACAAAGGAAACTGTCATCCAACTTCACTGTGTTTTGGATCCAACGATCCTTTGAGCAACACAAACTGGCAACAACCAACTTTGTCCTCTCAACAACACACTCTAATTCGAGACGGCAACTTTCATCTCATCGATCAATAGTAGATCAATGGCCAAGCTTGGCCTCCAAACAAAAATAACTTAGCCATCATCCTTCTCCTTTCCATCACCATATCCACCCCCGATCAGTACACTTTTCCTCAAACAGTTAATTGGGGTCAAATCTCATATCCAAAGTGGTCGACATACCCCGTCCGACGATATCACTAAATAACACGTTGCCATATTGAGGAAGTAAAAATTATACATAAAAACTTTTGGACATAACCTTCCTCCGTCATCAACCTCACTAATGTAATACCATCACTATCGTCATTCTGCCGAAGACAGTCGTCGAAGGTTCTGTGAACCATGGTCACCACATCACGCCGATGAGTCACCAATAGGGGTCGGCGACGGGTCGGGTCGAGCCAGATTTTTCTATAACGCCTCTCAAATCCAAGTAGAGCAGGGCTATTTTTTTTGTTGTTGAAAATTCGAAGCCCACGAGCCTTCTATGGGCCGGGCTTTATGAACTTTTCGAGCTGGGCTGGGCAGAGCCCATAAGGTGGGTATGGCTAGGCTTTAATATGTATTAAATAATATATATATATATAATATTGTATATAAACCTCAAAAGTTGATAATTGAAATAAATGAGATGAATGTAAATTAAATTTTTTAGAGATCTATTAATAAAATAATTTTTAATATTTACATTTGATAGGTTTGATGGACTTGACTTTATGGGTTGCGCCAGCTTTAATGGATGAGCCTTGACGAGTCGATCTTTTTTGGGCCTATGAGTTTTGCGACCTCTGCCAAACTCCGCCTTATGCTCACATAGACATGTTTTTGTTGGCCTAAATTTGAGTTGTGTCAGGCTTGGGCCCAATTGACTACGTGCTGCCGACATATTTTTTGGCTTCATGGGTGAAATGGTGACTCATAGTCACCAACCCTTTGGTAAATTTTAGTCGAGGCCCAATGGTGTCAAACCCATCACGGTGACTTCATCCAACCACAAGCGATTGTCGCGCCACCACTTGCTCCATATAGCAAAGTTGCTAACTTTGGTAGCAAAAAAACTCCGAGATGGAACAAGCGATGCTGCGTGAGGAAGCGCACGGGAAGGCTGTCATTGGGGACAATTGAGGAACAAAACTCGTGGCAGAAATGAGGCTATCTATGCCGCAAGATCTTTGAAGGGGTGACACAATCTCCAAATGTATTCTTCGCTGCGAAAAGGAAAAAAGACTATTAGGAAAATAGCTCATAATGGTGAAACAAAATAGATCCAGAAACAACTCCCACAAGGAACTTTTTTTCTTCCAAATCATTGGTTTCAGTTGTAGCCGTTGAAACTTATAACAAGTTGAAGCCAAAAAAAAAACTTATAACAAAGTTCACTCATTAGGCCATTAAGGCATGCTCATTGTAGCTTTGGGGAATTGGATAAGTTACTAAACCCGATCACTCTTATGATGAGCTTCCACTCGTTCAGTACGTCATGGTTAAAATGGAAAGTTCAATCTTTAATTTTTGAATTTTGCATGGCACTTAGGTTACGACCGATGTTCTTCCTCGTTCGAGCAAGTGACACATGTCACTTTCACCTTGAAGTAAAATTTGAACCATCGATGTTATTTTGTTTTTGTGCTATAAAACTAGAACGAGATAACTACGGGCCAAGACTCCTCCTTTCCGAACATATTTTTGTTCCATTTAGTTCTCGCCATATTGGTGCTCGAAATCTTGTGTATACTGTATAGTCCTACATGCCTTAGAACCAAGTGTCTTCAAAGCTGAACCACGAGCACGACCACGTTTTAATCTCTCTATCTATCTCATTCTCATTTTGTGCGCTAACTTTCTGATTTCCTCACCTATTTAAACGCCCCCACTATATCCTCCTTGCCCCTTCCGCCTCAGACACTCGAAAAAAATCTAAACACAACTTCGGGGGTCTTCACCATCAAAACTGTTTTTCCTTCATTGCCGGAATCTTCCAGCAGTTCGTGGGTCATTACAACAAGGTACTTGCGCCTCTCAATTGACTCTCTGCGCTGTTGTTAACTGCAACTGTAGACCTGTTGCATCTTAGATATCGAAACCCAAATCGTAAATCAGCTTAATATTACACTCTCTAAAAATTCAATTTTTGTAGTAAAAATTGAATCTTTGTGGGATGTAATATGTTGAACTGTGATTTGGTAGGTGAAAGGAATGAATTATGATTTGTTGGCTCCGATTTATTAGTTGCTTAATTATTGTCAAAAAATAATTCCAACTATTTAATTTTAAATGTTAGCTGCTTAATTGTTCCAGTATGATAATAGGGGATTTGGGGTAGCTATTTTATAAATCCAGCAACTCTGTAGGTTTGATTTAATAGCTTTAGGTGTGTCTTTGATTGTCATAGTTCTGCAACATTGAAACTGTCACTAAATAAAGTTGATTAATTTAAATTAAGGTGTTAGGTCATCAACTGTATTTAATCATAGACAATGCTCTTACCATGTATTTTGAATGGTTTTTTTGTTATTGGGCAGTATTTTTTCTTGAACTTTTGGATGTTTACTGTGTTAAGATGTGTAATAAGTAGTAACATTTGGAATCAGAATAGGAATCCATGCCCAATTTTAGATTATGGAAAGATACGAGGGTGGTTTATTAGTTGAAAATTGAGCTTCAGGGTTATATGAAAAGCGTAGGCTTGTTGTCGGTATTTCTCTTGGATGTGCGAAAATCTTTTTCTGTATGTATGTGAGAATATTAATTTGTACTTATTACAGTACGTGCAATTTTGCAAGGAAATAAAAATACATATCGAATCATGTCATCAAATTTCTCATAACTGAAAGCACAACATCTTAAGAAGTATGCATTTATGGCGGCCAAAATTATTAATAATTGCCGGGGATACATTTGGTATCAGTTTCTCATTTATACTTTACTATCTACTGTAGGGAGGTTAAAATTTTAGCATCAAATGCTTCATTGAAGTCGCAAGCCATCAACACATGAGCCAGATTAGATAGAAGTACCGAAGATGCAAGGGAATCAAGAGAACGTAGCCGGTGTCTTATCAAACATCCCTGTGAAGCGCAAACGTGGACGTCCGCGGAAATATCCAAGACTTGATCCTCAAGAGAATGCTGCTCCATTGCCCAGGTATCAGAACCTGAACTTGGGGAATAGTGCTTCTACTCCTCCTCTTCCTCCTGGATTTGTAAGGAGCAATGGAAACCAGGCCCAACAAGCAGCACCAACGAATGCTATAACTGATGACATGGTGGGAAAGGCTGTAACTGGTGTTGTTGAAGCATCATTTGATGCTGGCTACCTTCTCAAAGTTAGGGTTGGTAATGGTGACACCACTTTGAGGGGTATTATCTTCAAGCCTGGACATTACGCTCCTGTTGTACCAGAGAATGATGTGGCTCCAGATGTTGAAATGATCCGACGACATGAAATTCCCCTCCCAGCTGAAAACCATTCATCTGTTCATGGCCGTAGACCTCATTCTAGAGATGCTTCTCACTCTGTTAACCATGCGGCTTCAGAAGTCCGACAGGTGACTCCAATGGTTGCACAAAATGTTAATCCAGTATTGTCCAGAGGCAACTTGATGCCCGTTGTGCTCGAGCCTTGTAAGGTATCAAATGGGACAGCACTCACCAGTGAATCAAATCCTGTTGCAAACCAAGCTGCAAACATCTCAACCTCAAAAGAGAAAGAGGTTCTTTCAGCTGCTGCTCCGTCAAATGGCTGTTCAATTCCATTGGACCAGGCGTCAACAGTTCAAACTCCAACGCTTGCGTCGCAACTTCATACTAGTCATCAGGTAATGTATAAAGATAAAACAAATGAGTATGGTTCTATGCATCAACCCTCTGTAGAGAAGCTGAATGAGGTAGATGTCAAGCCTACAATATTGCCTGAAAATATGCCCTCCGGGAATTCGGTGCTCTCACAACCAGTTGAGAGTCTCTTACAGCACTCAGCTCAACCCTTAGTAGTTGCGCGCCTGCAAGCAAGAGCGCCTGAAGACCACTCCGCATCTGCTCCCAAACCAATGGAGGAAGGCAGAAATGATAAAATGTCTGAGCTGTTGCAGGTAAGGACATCAATTTAATCATCTAATGATACTTAATGATACTTGGGAATGAGGACATAGACGCTAATATTCCACACCCTCAACAAGGTTTTGCAGGAAAGCATGAAGGAGAGGATGAAGGACCAAGCTGAGGAACTGGTCGGAGATGGAAAAAGTGACCATTCAATTACACCTTCACAGGCACCTTGAACAATGGTGTGCACATGCCTCATTTGATATCAAGTCTTGGCATGATCAGACAATTGTGCATTAGGATTCTTTATGTTTTTCTTTTAATTTACGAGTTCACAGAGTTGCTGTTCTGTTAAGTAGGACCGAGAGATTTCTAGTTACCCTGTTGTATAATATTATTACTTGATTATATGTTGTTGGATATATGATCATAATGAACTTTTTCTTTATCCATGCTTGATTTGTTTGCTGCGTTAATTCTACTTTTTTTTAACTTGATTTCTTATCAAAATGATAATACTGCAGTTTCCAGGACTACGAAGTCTCGTAACTGTGTTCGGACCATTGGTTTCTCATATTGACGACTCGAAGTATATGATCACTGTACCATAATTTTGTTTTGGACTATGAACAAATACAAATACAGTATAGTGATCGAACCGCTTGAATGTGCACGCGTTTGAGAAACAGAATGTTTCAAACTTCCAATTTGAATCCAGATTTGCATCCCAAGTATGTATGCCACAGTTCCTCAGTTATCGATCATGTTGGATTGTCAAGCAAAAGATGGAAGAAGGGAAGCGTAATTCTGCTTTTGAAAAACAAGGTTTAGGGAACTAAAGTCATTGGTTTCTACTACCTAGTTACTCCCCTACTTCCTTAGAATAAGTCGACTCACAGTCTCTGGAGCATTAGGCTAGTGAGTTCATTCATCTGTTTTCGGAATATTATCCGAACTTTGTTATTTGAATTATTTTATGTCATTGTTAGGCTCATATCAATGATATGATATAATCATTCATAAATGAAGTTTGAATTCAAGTAAATCCACCGGCATAATGGTAAGCTTCCGACCAGTCAGATGATATAAACATCAGCCATTGAAAATATAGAATCAAAAGACACAGTTCATTTTTGATTTTTCCCCGAATACTTTACATTTGCTCTTTTCTCGATATTATTCAACTGAAGAAAATTATGAAACCCCTCTATCTGTGTTAAGAAAGAGAATCAAACAACAAAAAATTGTATGAAGCTTCACCCCTCTAATCATGTTTTGACATAATCACTAGTATACGTTCTCTAGCTTTCTATGTATAGAGAACAAGCTGAAAGGACTCGAGTAAAATACTCTAGGTCAAAACTTTGTAGAAATATAATGTAATATATAAGATTTATCCCAGCTGAAGTCATGAATGAGAAAACATGTTCACCAAAACTTGGGGCTGCATATACCATTGGAATCTGGAACTCGGATACGACAATTAAAAGGGAAGGGATGTTGTGAAAATTGGATGCGATTTGGCGATGGGAAAAGGCTGCTGTCCAGTAGCCATGAACTGTGGAGGCACACACAGTGGCAATGCTTGTCCTGCAGTTCCTGCATTAATATCAACAAAGTGAGAAGAGAGAAAGAAGAGACAAATTTCAAAACTGAAGCTGGTTTTTGACCTATCGTTATTTGAATTTCAATTGTGAGTCCCAAGCTTTTAATAATACTGAACATGACTACCAAAGTAATAATTTCGTTTCCCAGGCTTTTCCTTTTATGATGATTCAAATAGTTGGAATTTTATTCTCTAAAGAGGAATAGTTTACAGTTAGATGCAATTTTCTGGACTAAATTTATCATAGAGATGATAGCATTGTCCATACCTTGGTGTTTCGGCAACTGGACCTGATGTGGAGTCAACATAGGACGTGCTGATAGTGGTGAGATAGCTGGTGTACCCTGGACCAAATTCTTCAATGTATACAAAATGAAGGGAGGTCAGAAAGATGGGTCAGCAAAGCCAATAAAAACAACAACAACCGAAACTTAGAATCACAGATTCAATCATCATAAATATTAATGTTGTTGGAACTGTTACTTCTCATAGGCATCTAGCTATTTATCTACAGAACTCATCCAGCTATTTATGCAAAGAAGCCTCAGCTACACTTCAGGATATGTAAAGAAAGTAAATTCTTATTACAGCATAAAACCATATGTATTGTGTTAGGCCAATGTATCTGTTACTTTCAATCGAAAAAAACCGTATCTCTTACTTGAGAAACTGGATGCACATAGACAAGCTGACCGAATCTTCCTACCATAACCTGGAGAGAGAGATATAGATCAATGTCAGGAGGTCAAACAGTAGTCCTAACTACAGAAACATCGGGATGACTTTAGCTTCCTTCAAATTGCTTACAGCTTGAGAATTTGGATGCACATAGGTTGGTCCCGCCTGAACTGGATACTGACCAGCATACCTAACTGTCTGCACTCTACTGCTCATGTGTCCAACAATCTATAGGGAGAAAGTAAAACAGTAAATGGATAATAACTGGTTCGTAAATAGTAATTCTGCAAGGTCTAAAACAAATAACCATACCCAACACCATAGGAGAAATTACAAAATCACCCAATCTACCAGTATCCTTATAACAAATGAGCCCAGAATCCATGTTCACCAACCATCGAGAGAAAAACCAACAGTGAACACTTAAATCACTTAAAATCATATGTAATGAAAAAACATGATTCCACGATTGGCCAACATTAATATTTGACCATTGGTCCATAAGCTGGCTAACACAAACATCCATTAGTCATCTAAGTAAAGCGAATCAGTTCATATAATAATGCCGATATGAATTCACAAATGCCTACAATACGTACAGGTTGTGAGAATTGAGAAGAACTGCCACCATTTCCAGATGTGAAATTATTGTATGGGAGAACCTTAACAGGCACAGATGTACGGGCTGGGAAAGGATTTGTTCCAACTTCTGGCTGCACTGGAGGAGCAAGTACCACTGGGCAGTTGGTTGGTATAAAGCCCATGCTTTCCACTGTTGGCACTGCAGGAGACGTGGTTGCTATAGGCTTTGTAAAAGATGGAGAGAATACTTTTGCTCCTGGGTTGAGCTTAAATTCCTAAGAAGAATACCAAAAGAAAAGAAAAACATATCAACTTAATTGAAAAAATACAGGAAATATCAACTTCTAAAAGTTATTTATACAACCTGGTAATTGATACCAGAATAATTGAAATCACCAACCAGTTAGCTTCCTCAGTATTAGGCAACTCAATCCATTTCTTTTTATAATGAAATTACCAGAAGATTTTGACAAAGGTTTCCAATAACATACATATAATCTTAAGGTTTCCAATAACATACATATAATCAGCGAGCGACTAAAGATGACTTAGAAATATAGGTATACCAATTATTAGTTTTACCTTGGCGCTTTTATTTAATTCTGAACTATGAGGTATCATTTCAGTTGATGTTGTTTCTGTACGACTAGAAACACTAGCATCTGGATTCAATTTCGTTGAGGCACCTGGAGGAGAAACGACATTTGAACCGGAAGAAGTGTATTCTGAACTTCTCTTTTGATTGAATTGATTGTCTTGTTGACCAATTACAGTAGCAGGATCACAAGATACTCTGAGAGGCAATATCTTGGATGTTATCTTTGTATCCCGAACTTTATCAGCCTACACAAACAAGTAGCATCAATGAGTACAGAATAAACAACAGAATGTTGGAAACCTTGGAACAGCTTTCTAACACACATTTTCTTCCATATGAACCACTAATTTCTGGTCGATATCATCTTGCTTCCCTTGAGATCCATCATCCTGGACCTGTCTGCCAAACAGTTAAAAATATCATGATGATAAGAATGACTAAACACAGTAGAGGAAAAAGCAATACTAATGCCAATGTCAAGGCACACAGGGTTGGGGCCAATACCCAAGGGTGATGCCCGATGTGTAACTCCCAACAATCAAGTGTGAAGGTTTATTGACATGTAAGCACTTTTAATGCCAGTTTCACAGCACAGAGGGTTGAGGCCAACATAAAGGGTGGCACTGACACTTGAGATCACTCCCAAGTACACAATAGTACAAAGGAAAATAATAATAGAATTCATACCTCATACTTATGCTGGCACCAGAAGATTCTCTAATCTGCATTTACAATAAAAATCAGAAGAAAGCTTGAGGGATCATATCTACAAGATCAAGTTAACAAAGAAACATTACTAGGTAGCATGCACACAGATGATTCAACCTGAAATTCTGGCACTACCATGTTGACTCAGTCACATAAAGTTTTAAATATATATATATATATATATATAGTTCTCATCAAGTGCAAAGCTTCGCATTGAAACTTCTGTGTGAAGTTGTATTTTACACAAAATGGACAAAATAATTTGATCATTGGAATCACTCATCTTTTAGATACCATTGCAAGAATCGAGCCTGCAAAATTTCAGCTTAATCAGAGATGTTTTAACCATTTGACCGTGACATTGTTTAACAATGCACACAAATTGTTTGATTTAGCTCAAATCTTGAATGTGGTGATCAAATGGCTAAACAATATCCGATTGGGTTGAAATTTTGCAATCATGATCCTTGTATTTATATCTAAAATATGAGTAATTCCAATGATCAAATTATTTTGTCAATTTTGTGTAAAATGCAACTTCACATAGAAGTTTCAGTGCGAAGCTTCACACAGAAATTTCAGAGCGAAGCTTCACACTTGATGAGAACTATATATATATATATATATATATATATATATATATATATAGAGAGAGAGAGAGAGAGAGAGAGAGAGAAGAGTAAATTTCAGAACATAAAAAAATATGGAACAAAGCAACCAGTGCTAAGATGGGAGAATTAACTACTAGGGATAGGAAAAAACAGATCATTTATTTTCATGTCACCTATTGTTGAACTCCACTTCAATGGGCCTTTGAATTACTTGACATTAACAAGATTATGCATTTATGCTATTGCTTTAAGACTGATTTTGGTTGAACTACTGAAGAAAACTGGCCAGAGTACAGGGATTGATCAGTAGAGAATGGAAAAGGGAAGATCTCAATCAATCTGTTAAAAATGAGGGTACTTTCTCACTGTGCAATTGCTATGAATACTTGGATGCATATTTATAATTGCATTTTCTTATAATATTATATTCCAATCCATGTTTCCATTTCCTTTATTTCCTTCATCTTTTCTCTCTTCAAGATGCCTTTTCGTATATGTTTGTAGTGCTACCAGTGACCTCATTCTTTTCGTTCAAAAAAATATGTGGTAAAGTACATGACTCTACATAGAACATTTCTGAAAAGAAGAAAAAGAAATAACCTCTGATAAGTTTTCCTCGTTGTTTTTCATATTGTCAACTTCTGAGGCATTCCCAATTCGATTCTGTGGCAATTTCCTCCCTCCGTGTTCCTTGCTAGCTCTTGTGTGTGTACCACCATTAGCAAATCCATTTCCATTTTGCTTCAGAACCCTGATATGTAAGTAATGCATGAATGCATAACACCAAATTGCAGATAAAATCTGACCAACATACAAAACGAGACATTACCTTGCACCTTTCTTCTTATGTATACCAGTCTCAACCGGCTTCTTCATGCCGTTCTTTAAAAACTCATCAGAAAAAGAAGAGACAGTACCAGTAACGGCTTCGGTTCTGTCAGTTGACATATTCCCAGCAACACCATCAGCTGGAATTAAAACTCCCTGACACATAAAATAGTGATACGTTTCGAATCAATCCGAGAAGTAAACATGACATAAAACACAAACGTAGAAGATAGATAGATAGTTAGTTTACCTTGGCAACAACTTGAACAAGATGAGCGGAGAGGATGACAAGAGTATCTATCAATGCCCCATTGGCTACATTCGCATTGTTCTTTCCTGTTCTAGTCATCCTTGCTTTCTTTAAAACAACACCTAAATTCACAATTTCACCATTGTTAGTTAAATATCAGATATCGTTGGTTTAGATCAATCCTAGATCGTGAAAACGAAAACCCAATACAAAATACCGTACAAAATAGAAAACCCAGATAGAGTGAGAGGCTGAAATACCGTATTGATTTTCGTCGAGAGAGGCAGTGTGAAAGATGCCGGAGTAAACAGAGCCGTCGGTGACGTGGACATCAACGGGATGGCCAATGATGCACATGGTCGCGAAAAGCAAGGCTTTGCTCAATATAGATGATGAAGAAGTCACAGTAGAGTCTTCTTCTTCGGTGAAGTCTGTGATTCTGCAGCCCATTTTCTATGTTTGTTCTCTGTTTGGTATCTGCGAGTACAAGTTTCGACCGAGAGAGAGATCTGACAACAGAGACTGCGCGAGGGAAATCGTCCAAGGTAATATGTAATTATGTATCTCTCTGTTTTGTAAGAAATGCTAAAAGAGTAAAAAGTTCACCACGTCCTGTTTTTGTGAGACGAGGTTTGCCTTGACATCTGTCATAAGGAAAAGGAAAGACTTCATTTTCTTTTGTGAGTTTTGTCCATTGTTGTTACTTCATAGAGAGAAAATTTCATGTGTTGTATAGTAGTGAATCTCAATGAAAATTGTGCATACTTCATCCATCCAAACACACTGTTAGAATCACATTCCAAACATCATGTACGAAAAAAGAAAAAGAAAAGCTTAGTTATTGTTGACTAATATAAGAGCACGTTTACTTACTTGGAATCAGAATTACCAGAAATCGTAATCAGCATGAATAAGAATCGAAAGAAATGAGAATGAGAATATGTCATTTTCATTGAGCTGTTTACTTACAATTTAAAATCATAACATGAATCATAATCAAAACTAGTTTGATTACTGAAATATCTCTACAAAACAATAACTATATTTTCATATTCAATTACAATCTTTTTTTTCTTTTATGTATTTGAGCAAATTTTATTAGAAAATGATTAAAACGATATCGACAAAAGAATAAATCATATGAGCTAACAAAATATCCAAAAACAAAATTGCTCCAAATAACACTAGCAGCAGACAACATTGCTCCAAATAATACTAGCAGTCGACGCCCCTCTTTCTCCTCCATCTCAAAGTCGTCGCCGTCCTTACGGTCCTCGCTACTGCTGCATCCAAGCATCGCGCGTCTCATCCAAGCCAAGTGTTAGGAGCCGCACTCTACTAACGGCCTCCTGACAGGTTGTAAGGCCACAAGTAAGCTTGTCCAGGGTCATGAGTTAACCCCGTGGCTAATTGCTTGTGTGCCAGAATTAGAATAGTATTTTTCCTTTCATTATAACTCCTCAAGCATTTTAATGTTTCCACCTGCAAAGTGAAATTATGTAAAATATCATATATATGGAGGGGTTCCTAGTCGGCATTATTGTTGGACTCAGGAACTAGTATAGGTAAGCACATATACTTTTGCCTCCCTAAACGTTTTACCATCAATAAAAGAGGAGATTCAATCATCTGTGCATTGTGAGATTGTCCCATTCGATTCTTAAATTATTTGTTCCTTGTTGTGTTCTTCGCTGACGCTCAGCCCACACACTTGCTTGCTCGCTTGCTCACTTGCACGCTTGCTTGCTTATTTGCTTGTCCCTTACAGTATATTAATATCGTGTGGATTATTGCTGCTTGCAAGGTACTCATTTAGTTAACTTACTAACAGGCAAGTGCCGCACGGTCCGTTTTGTCGCTTCTCAAAGTCGACCCGTGACACCAAGCATGACGCATCCTCGGCTAGTCGAAGATGAGAACAAGGAGCATTAGTACGTGACTCAGAGTCTGAAGTTGGAGTTCGAGCACGAGTTGAAGAATCGGATTGCCAAAGCAAAGGTGAAAGGTTGTAGTCGTATGAAAAGCTCAATGAACTCCGCAAATTACGGAAATCTTATGAAGGAGAAGAGTAAACTAATCGAGGAAATGTGAGAAATTGGTTCATTGGAGTTGGTTTGCTTCTGTACCTTGGAGATTGTACGAGGGAGATGCAAAGTCCCATCGTTGCTACTGGGAACCATGGCACCGCAATGCTACTGTGCTTACATTTTTTATTTTTCTTGAAGAAGCGAAAGGATTTGGGTTGCTGTTTGTTTCTCTTTAACACTATAAGCAAAGAGTGATTTTGTTTGACTTGTGTGGTCTAAGTACTGAAGTCATTTTTTGGGTTAAAGAAATATTCAAATTGTTAAAGTGACATTAAGACAACGATTGAGTTTTCATTTTACTTTAAAAAAATAACTGAAATTATCACTCAATTTTATCATAATCGACAATTTGATCACTGAATTTTAAAAAATATCAAAGAGGTTACTAAACTTTAACTTTATCTATCAATTTGATCACTTTATTTATTGGACATAATGACTAAATTGATAATACGTAAAAGTTAAAGTTTAGTGACCTTTTTGATATTTTTTAAATTCCAATGATCAAATTGTCGATTGTAATAAAATTGAGTGATCATTTCAACTATTTTCCCTTTTACTTTATTGTTCAAATCAGATGAGTTCATTGTGGCACTTTTATTGATTTTTTTTTTCTCTTCAATTTTCATTTGAATGCTATTGTAATTTTCAAAATTGCTTCTATGTTTGTGTTTATGCGCTCTGCATTTGTTGGAGTCAATCTTGTTTATGCACTTGGTGTATGCAGCAGCAATACCTAAACTCCATATTTGATTTGGTGTTTCTTTTTGTTTTGCAGTGCAATGGCTACAATACAACTGCTCAAATGTATGAGCCATTTTGCTCTTATAGTAATTGAGTTTTAATGTACAGTAGCATATGCGTCTTTTTTCTTTTAGAATGATTTGAGTTAATTTTTGTTTACATTAGCAAATATACTTGTACAAGTAGCAAGTGTGATTTTTTTCTTCAAACTTTTTTTCGAAGACTGTTACTAATCGATAGTTTATGTTCTTTTCAATGCGAGCATGTAAATTTTGTTAAGGTCATGTTCATGGTTTTAATACAACTTTGAAACTTGTTGCTATTGCATTTTTCAAGCTGCTATTACATTTTTCATATTACAAATCCATTTTTCTAATTGTTGTTGTTGCTGTGTTTTTCAAACTATTACTAATGTAATTTTCTAATTATTACTTTGTTTTTCAAACTAATACTAGTAAATCGTTCGTCAATATGCTACTAAATCACTAATTAAACTCCTAGTGCATTGTTCGTTGAACTGCTACTGAAGTTTTGTCCAACTACTACTGAATCATTATCAAAGTGCTATTGAATCATTGTTAAGTTGCTACTAAATCGTTGGTTGAGTTGCTACTGTATCATTCGTAGCGCTGCTACTAAACTTTTGTCGAGCTGCTACATACTTAAATTGTTTCGAAATTGTTACTGAAATTTGAAGGAGCTAGTATTGATACTGAATAAAATAGATTCCTTTGGAAAAATGAGCTGATACTAATATTAACTTAGATCAGAGTTGATATCAAATTTGTTTCGAGATTACTATTGAATATTGAATGATTTGATACTGAATGAAAGATATTTTTTCGAAAAAAGAACATGAATCAAAAAGTATCACCGAAAAAAGGAAGGGAGAAAAATAATTAAATGGCAATTTGTTTTTCAATTTTTTTGAGCAAAAAATATAATAAAGTAAAAGAATAATGGAAGGCAAAAGAGTAAACTGGTTTCTGCCACATGGCAACCTATAATGGTTTTTGTCCTTATGAGTAATATTTTTTCATTCCCTTTCTAACTGTTACAGAATTAATCATTTTTAAGCTGATACTGAAGTTTTGTTCAACTGCTATTGATCGATCATTCTTGAGCTACTATTGAAACTCGTCGAGCTGCTACTGAATCAATCATTCTTGAACTGCTACTGAATCGTTCGTCAAGCTGTTACTGAATCATTTCTTGAATTGCTACTAAATTGTTCATCAAACTGCTACTAAATCATTGGTTGAACTGCTGCTAAATCATTAGTTGAACTGCAACCACTACAAGAAAAGGAGACATTACCGGCGACGGGAGGTCGCCGGCCTTGTCTATTTTTTTCGCCGGAAATGTCATTCCCGGCGACGAGTCGCCGGCAATGACGTCGCCGGAAATCTCCCGCCGGTGTTAACATTGCCGGCGACGGGAAACGGTGTCGCCGGCAATGTCGGAGACATTACCGGCGACTTGAGTCGCCGGCAATGTCGGAGACATCACCGGCGACTTGAGTCGCCGGCAATGTCTCCGACATTGCCGGCGACACCGTCGCCGGCAATGGTTCCGCCGCCGTGGCCGGAATTTGTGACATTGCCGGCGACTGAGGTCCATGTCGCCGGCAATGTCAGAAAAAATTTTGAAAAAAAAACGCGGTTCTGGATTGGGCCCAATTCCAGAACCTGCATTGAAAGACATAAACCGTACAATCATACAAGTTCAACAGTACACATAAATGTCCAACGTACAGTACAAATAGCAACGACGATACGAAAATTAACTACAACTACAGGTCAGGGTCGAGGAACTTGCGGGTCAGGGTCGAAGTAATCAAAGTACTCATTTGAATTCCGGTGGCTACCTTGGTCTTGCTCTGGCGTTGACTGGTGCGGTGGTGGTGGTGGATAGCTAGGGAACGGAGGGACCGGGTCTGGGGGAGGTGTGGGGAACGGTTGTCCGGTAGTCTGAGCCTCGTACATCGTCCGCATCCATGTGTACATCTGAGCCTGCACCTGTGTCTGCTGCATTTGGTACTCGGCCATCTGCCTCTTTTGCTCCTCCAACTCCCTCTGCGTCCTATGAAGCTCCGCTGCGAGGTTACGACTAGAAGTTGAACTTCTTGACCCGGTAGAGTATTGTGAAGTGGTTTTCAATACTCCTTCGCCCGCCGAGCCCATTCCCCTACAGTAGTAGGTATTCTTTCCAGTCCCGCACGCTTTTGCCATGATCTGAGCCGCTATCGGGGGATCAAGCGGATCGATCTGAGAGGCATACTGGGTGACTTCTTCCTCGGAGCAGTCAGGATGGTTAGTCCGAGCTATACTCATGGTCACTTCTGTCGTCGCCTCCTCCACTCTCGCCTAATTGAAAAGCGAAAATGAACAACGTATTAACTAACAACATCTATTAATATCGAAAAATAGTTTTATTAACACATGGAGAGGCGAAAGACTTACCGCTTCTTCAGGGCATTGCGGATAGAACTTCTGATGAATATACACCAAGGGGTTCACTTCTTGTTGTTGCTGCGCCTTAGTCGACCAACCCATGTAGTTGAGTGAACCTGCATGATGGGCCCTGGTGTTTTTCAATCTATTCGCCCGGTTCGTCTTCGAAATCGCCTTGTTTGATAAACATATGGAAAAAAATTAGTAACTAACTATTTCAATCTGATACGATACATTAGGCTTGTAAGATATATTAAGGATGCATACCTGAGCTTTGGGGTGCTCGAAGTGGGCTATCAGCCACAGCCACTCGTACTCCCTAAACCGGAATTCGCTAGGAGTAGAACCTCGGCCTAGCTCCTTGTATACAGTGTAATGGGAAGAAAGCTCGTTCTTCCACTCTTTATACCTATATTAAAACAAGGAAAAAAAGTTAGAGATATTAAAACAGTTGATAAACAAAAATCTAACTCGATATATATTCAAATAAGTGGAAGCACATCACCGATTATGTAGTTGACGCTCTACCCACGTGTGAATAAGAACTTCATCCACGTCAAACCACACCTGCAATATGAATATATAAAAGGTAAAATTATATATTTAAGTGGACTTAATTAATAAATGTAAAATTTACGTAATGAAAATACGATTTTACTCACACTGAGTGCATTATGCACTTGCATCTTCACGTAGATAGGCACAGATTCCCAATCTGGCCAAAGCATTGGGACCTTGTCCCGCACGATCGCACCGGCCATGCTGACATATTTGCGCGTGGTGTCGAATGCCTCGATCACCTCGCCATCCTCATTGGCCCTTATGGGCGTTTTCCTTCCGCCGGTGGCCTGCTCAAGTCTCTTCCCGGTGCAGGTGCCTCTAGCCCCTTTCCGTTTTCCAGTCCCATTAACGAAATTGCCTAATAAAACAATATCAACAAATTGATATCATTAATTGAACCAATCGCAAGTCTTAAGTAATAATTAAGTAATCAATCTGATGTTAAATAAAATTTACCTGCATCGTCCGTTTGTTGGTTGGTGCACCTCACACTCCAAAGATACACGGGGTCGAACGGGAGGAAGTTATACGCTTCCTCCACGGTCAGGAAATCCGGCCGTCCTTCAATATAAACAGGCATCCCCCTATCATCGAATTCAGGGATGACAGGAATCTCGTCGGGTAGGAAGAGACCGGACGGCGGAGATAGACGAGGCCTGGACGATGAGGCGCCAGCACCACCATGTGCCTCAGATGATTCCCGTGAAACGGGAGTAGGCACCATCCGAATATGGGGCATTCGGATTGAGGGAGTTTCTGATGCCCCCGTTGACTGTCGCTCGTCTGAGGCTCTGCCACCGGAGGGACGTCTGCTGATTGAGCGTCTAGAGACTGAGGCTCGAGCCTCGAATTCCGGTTCGACGGCTCTTGATCGTGCAGCTTCCTCCTCAGCTCGCGCCTCTAGCAAGGCTCTCGTGCGAGCAGTCATCATTGGCCCACTGGGCGTGTTGCTAACTGCGGCCGAGGAGGAAGCTTGACTACTGTTCCCTCCACTATTTCGGGAACCTCTCCGAAGCCAATTAGCCGCAAAACCTCCTGGACATCGTAATAGTCATGGATTCGGTTCAATAACAAATCGGAACCGTTTGAACGGTGTGGAACCGGAACCGTTTGAAACCGAAACTGTTTGTAACCGGAACCGTTTGTAACATAACGGTTCCGGTTACAAACAGTTCCGGTTCCAAACCGTTCCGGTTCTATAACAAATCGGAACCGGAACGGTGTGGAATCGGAACCGTTTGAAACCGGAACTGTTTGTAACCGGAACCGTTTGTAACATAACGGTTCCGGTTACAAACAGTTTCGGTTCCACACCGTTCCGGTTCTATAACAAATCGGAACCGGAACGGTGTGGAACCGGAACCGTTTGAAACCGGAACTGTTTGTAACCGGAACCGTTTGTAACATAACGGTTCCAGTTACAATAAGTTCCGGTTCCAAACCGTTCCGGTTCCAAACCGTTCCGGTTCCAAACCGTTCCGGTTCCAAACCGTTCCGGTTCCAAACCGTCCCGATCCCGATTTCCACCTTCATTTATACGATTAATTAACAACTATATCACCTAAATTAACGACTATACATATTCGATGTGTATATATATATACATCATGCATCTTAATTAAATTTATCCATCACATATTCATCCAAATCACAAACCCTAATTAATTTTCCACATTTTTCACACATATATATATCATGCATCTTAATTAGGTTTAATTTCCGTATATATATATACATCACATATTCATCCAAACCACATTTATACATAATTTTCACATATATATATACATCACTTCATATTCACATACCTAAATATATATATACATCACATATATACATACATGCTAATTTAGATCTTATCACCCTAATTTCCAACTTAGCACCCTAATTAATTTACACATACACATACACATACACATACACATACACATACACATACACATACACATACACATGCAAAAAAATAATTAAAAATTGAGAGAGAGAGAGAGAGGGAGAGAGAGAGGATCGGACCTGCCATTTTCTTCCACCTACAATGGTGAGGGGAGGAGAGGAGGGGAGGAGGGGAGGAGGGGAGGAGGAGATTTTCGGAGGAGGAGAGGAGAGGGGATCGGTGGAGAGGAGGAGAGGGAGAGGAGGAGTAGAGGATAAGGAGGAGGAGTGGGAGAGGAGGAGGAGGACACTCACCGGACCGATTTGGGAGGAGGAGAGGGAGAGGAGAGGGAGAGGAGGAGGAGAGGGAGAGGAGGAGAAATGAAAGGCTCGGGCTGGATAAAATCACAAACCAGAAGACATTACCGGCGAGTTGCTTATAACTCGTTGGTAATGTCATTACCAACGACTTCAACTCGTTGGTAATGACATTACCAACGAGTTAACTCGTTGGTAATGACATTACCAACGAGTTATAAGCAACTCGTTGGTAATGACATTACCAACGACGAGTTAACTCGTGGGTAATGTCATTACCAACGAGTTGCTTATAACTCGTTGGTAATGTCATTACCAACGACGAGTCAACTCGTTGGTAATGTCATTATTTCCCGAAGAATATCCGACAACATTTTCCGTCTACGATTTCCGGCTACATTTTCCGACTACATTTTCGATTATCAATTTCCGTATCCGTACGATTAATGACTACATTTTCCGTCTACATTTTCGATTAATGATTTCCGTATACGTACGATTAACGACTACATTTTCCGTATACGTCCGATTAACGACTACATTTTCCGTATACGTCCGATTAACGACTACATTTTCCGTATACGTACGATTAACGACTACGATTAACGACTACGATTTCCGTATACGTATGATTAACGACTACATTTTCCGTATACGTCCGATTAACGACTACATTTTCCGTCTACGATATCCGGCTACATTTTCCGACTACAATTTCGATTATCAATTTCCGTATACGTACGATTAATGACTACATTTTCCGTCTACATTTTCGATTAATGATTTCCGTATACGTACGATTAACGACTACATTTTCCGTATACGTCCGATTAACGACTACATTTTCCGTATACGTACGATTAACGACTACATTTTCCGACTACAATTTCGATTATCAATTTCCGTATACGTACGATTAATGACTACATTTTCCGTCTACATTTTCGATTAATGATTTCCGTATACGTACGATTAACGACTACATTTTCCGTATACGTCCGATTAACGACTACATTTTCCGTATACGTCCGATTAACGACTACATTTTCCGACTACAATTTCGATTATCAATTTCCGTATACGTACGATTAATGACTACATTTTCCGTCTACATTTTCGATTAATGATTTCCGTATACGTACGATTAACGACTACATTTTCCGTATACGTCCGATTAACGACTACATTTTCCGTATACGTCCGATTAACGACTACATTTTCCGTATACGTACGATTAACGACTACGATATCCGTATACGTACGATTAACGACTATGATTTCCGTATACGTACGATTAATGATTTCCGTATACGTACGATTAACGACTACATTTTCCGTCTACGATATCCGGCTACATTTTCCGACTACAATTTCGATTATCAATTTCCGTATACGTACGATTAACGACTACATTTTTCGACTACATTTTCGATTATCAATTTTCGTATACGTACGATTAACGACTACATTTTCCGTATACGTACGTACCATTTCCAGCTATGCACATTTTCCGACTACAATTTCCAACGTACTAAGGATGATAATCGTAATCATCTTCATCACTTGAGTCTGACTCGGTTTCATAGGTAACCTCTGGCAATATGTGCCGCTCCTCGTCATCTGAATCAGCGTCAACTTCATATAGATTAACATCGAGAAGTTCTGCTCCAGTAATTCGAACCACACTCCCAGATCTCACATTATTAAGGCGAATCGTAGATGATTCCGGAATGTCAAAAGCGTTCGGCTCTTGGTATGCAGTAACTTCCTCATCATCTGCGGTATCACCAAGTGTGGCAGCACTGTATATGTTTCTATGAGCAACATGGTTAACCACCTTCCACGGGACTTTGTTAAGAAGATCGTCCAGGTAAAACACTTGTTTTACTGATGAGGCAAGAACGAAAGGGTCATCTTCATACCAGGTAGTAGCAGTATTCACCGAAAATGTTCCGTACTGATCGGTCCTTGTGTTCTCCGGGCTAGTATCAAACCATCTACATTTGAACAAGTGCACTTTCATGCGGTTCCCATAAATTAGTTCAACAACTGAATGAAGGACACCGTAATAGTCAACGCCATCCTGCCCACCATGGACCATCACCCCACAATTCTGTGTTTTCAGTCGGTCGTCTCGATTTTCACATATAAATTTCACGTCATTGACCTGACACATCGAGTAAACTTTTGAAGCTATCGGTTTCATCGCCAGGACCCTCAATTCGTTTGACCACTCTGGGCAACCATCATCTGCTACATGGTTCATCTGAAAACGTCCATATATTAATACGTACAGAAGAAATTATGTCATCTTGAAACCACAAAAGCACGTACATACATACATGCTATGTAAGGATATATATATAAAAATAGACATATACACATATACTTACCCATTGACCAAAGTAGTTTGCAAACGTCTTGTTGTGGTAATCAACATTTCCGGCAATAGCAGGGCAGTGAAGATGATAGTTTTTCCAATATTGTACTTCTTGACAGTTAATCAGTACCGACCAGTGGGCAATGGCTACCTCATTTCCATCCAACTTGTACGACTTTGGCAAGCTTCCCTGTACTACCACGTCACTGGAGATGATAGAAAGGTTGAACTGGGGTTCATCTATCGGCATATGTTGTTGGGGGTCCTCTACATTTTCGAGGTACACTTTGGTGTACGTTACACACTCGTGCGCAAGATATGCTTCAGCGATACACCCTTCAGGTGCATATTTATTCTTCACATAGTCCTTGTAGGCTCCCAATTGTCTACAAGTTAACAAGTACATGTTAACTTACTTAACCAGAAGTCATTACATATAAAAACCATAGGCAAACCAAATTTATGAATCATTTGTACCTTTCCATGGGATACATCCAAGTGTAGTGTACGGGACCGGTAAGCAACAATTGTTCGGGAAGATGGATCATCAGGTGCGGCATTATGTCGAAAAAATTTGGGGGAAATATCCTCTCAAGCTTGCACATGATAAAAATGATGTCATCTTGCATCTCCCTGAGGTCTGCTTTTTTAACTTCCCTGGTGCATAACTTCTGAAAGAATCTTGACAAGGCCACCAACGGCTCCACCACCTCTTTGGGCATGTACCCTCGAATGAAAATAGGGAAAAGGCGTTGAAGCAGTACATGGCAGTCATGACTCTTTAATCCGTACATCTTATTGTCCCGGAAGTTAACACACCTGCTTATATTTCCTGCATAGCCATAAGGATACCTGCATATATATATAGATGAAGCCATATATATGGACCAATTATATTTCTCGCATATAACCATATATACTCCGCTAAAAATTTAAGGACAAATTCATACATAGCCATAAGATCGAATATATACCTGACATTACTCAGCCACCGAAAAATTTCATGCTTATGCTTCGGCTTTACGGTGTACGGAGCTTGCGGCATTTTTCTCTTACCATCTCTTAACCACAAATGTTTCCGCACACCCATTGCTTTAAGATCAATGCGTGCCTTAGGGATGTCTTTTGTTTTCCCCTCCAAGTTAAGAACTGTGCCCACCACACTTTCACACACATTCTTCTCTATGTGCATGACATCTAGGTAATGTCTGATAGGCAACCTGGGCCAGTAGGAGAGTTCCCAGAATATGCTCTTGTGTGTCCAAAACTTATACCTTTCGGGCTTTTCTGGAATTGACGCCACTATGTCAGGATGATTGCTCAGCTGGCCAAAATCGTATTCATTCAACACTTCCAAAATTTCGTCCCCTGTCCATCGCCTGGGTGCCACACCAGTTTCAACAGTCCCATCAAACGCGTCTGGATCCTGCCTAAATGGGTGATCATATGGAAGCCAACAACGGTGACGCATCGAGACAATTTTACTGCAATGAGGACTGCAACAATCAACCGTCATGCACTCTGAACAAGCCCTGTAACCCCTGGTAACGTTGCCCGACAACATACCGCGGGCAGGAAAATCACTGATGGTGCCAACAAGCATGGCATGCATCTGGAACATCTCCTTTTTGAACCTATCGTAAGTGGGGTGGCCACACTCACTCAGGTACTTAAGCTCCTCAATCAAAGGCCTCAAATACACATCGAGACACTTTCCTGGATAACCCGGGCCCGGAATTAACAGAGTGAGCATATTGTATTCCTTCTTCATGCACATCCATGGTGGAAGGTTGTACGGTACCAAAATAACTGGCCATATACTGTATTGAAGACTCATGTTGCCAAAAGGGTTGAATCCGTCAGATGAGAGCCCTAGCCAAACATTTCGGACCTCTGCTGCAAAATGATCAAACTCCCTGACCATGTGCTTCCAAGCCTCTCCGTCGGAAGGGTGTATAAGGGTGTCATCGTCAGGCAAGTTCCTCTCAGCCCACCATCTCATTGCCTCGGCCGTGAAAGCACACATGAACAACCGCTCCAGCCTATCAATAAGCGGGAAATATCGAAGTATCTTCACAGCTTTCTTGTTGCCTGCAGGAGTCAACTTATACCTTTCTGTAAAACATACCGGGCAGGCTTCAAGGTCTTCGAGATCTTTTCCCCAGAAGAGAATACAATCATATCTGCATGCATGGATTTTGATGTAGGAAAGCCCAAGATCTTTCAGGATATGTCGCACCTTATGATGAGTGGTAGGAAGACGATGACCGGGTGGCAGTAGCGAAGCAGTCCACTTCAACCAAGAATCAACAGCTTTGACAGACATTTTGTTCTCCATTTTTAGCTGCATCACTCCCATCACACTTTCAAGAACAGTCTTACTACAACCGTCGTACAACGGAGTCTGTTGCAATGCAATCAGGTTGTTGTACTTGTCCATACCGCTTGTGTTGGCATGACCTCCAGGTAATGGTTCGACTGGCTCGATATGGGGGAAACCCTCAACGACGGGAGGGACATTTGGTGCTTCATCAGCAAATACACCGCTCTCGTGAGGAAACATATCATTGATTAACATCGATGTTGGATCATAGGATGAACTGCCCCTCTCAGCAAAATGTCCATAATCATAGCGTGGACTGGCCCTCTCACCAAATTGTCCATGATCATGCGGACCCGCTACCGATGTTTCACCGTGATAAATCCAACAAGTGTACTTATCCCAAAACCCGTATTTACTCAGGTGCCTCTGCACTTTATCAATGGGAAATCGAAATCGATCGCTGAAACACTTACATTCTTTACACGGGCAATAATGAAGTGTAGTGTCTCCACAATTAGCCTTCACAAAATCCACAAAACTCCTAATTCCCTCGTGATATCTGACATCCCATCTTTCGAGGCTCATCCAACTCTTGTCCATCCTGAAAATTCTAACAATTTTACGTATTAATTATATATATACACACACATTCACTACTAATAATCGACGTGATCTCTCAATTCAACTCTACTTAAATCAACACATGCATATGTATATATATCGATCTAATCTCTGAATTCGATTCAGTACTCGATGATAGTACGTATTCAGTACTCGATGATAGTACTCAATGATATATCGATCTAATCTCTGTTAAGTCTGGCTCCGATAACAATACGATAATACCAGTCATTGATTCAGACACAAGATTAACTACAAGCTGTTTTCTCGTTTCGGTGACCGTACATCAACAACATTTCATATATATATATATATATATATATATATCTCACGAATTGGATTTGATCAACACACACACACACACACATATATATATACCACATATACGTATATATACACCTACGTACCTATATAAATAGCTTCCCGACTGATCGAGTTTTCGACGCCCGCCTTAATTTTGACAATATACCGAATAATGATCGATTTCAGAGCGTACGTTTTCCTTCTTTCGATTTCTCTGGATTTTTTTCGCTCAAAATGATTGAATGATCGAGCTGCCCGATCCGGCATCTAATATAAGACACATTGCCGGCGACGGAGTAAGTCGCCGGAAATGAACACATTACCGGCGACTTTACGCCGGAATCTCGCCGGAAATGTGCCCTAGACATTACCGGCGACTCCAACCGTCGCCGGCAATGTCTAGGGCACATTTCCGGCGAGATTCCGGCCGGAATCTCGCCGGTAATGTGGCGTAGACATTGCCGGCGACTCCAACCGTCGCCGGCAATGTCTAGGCACACATTACCGGCGATTTTCCGGCCGGAATCTCGCCGGTAATGTGTGCCTAGACATTGCCGGCGACGGTTGGAGTCGCCGGCAATGTCTACGCCACATTACCGGCGAGATTCCGGCAACATTACCGGCGACGGAGTAAGTCGCCGGTAATGATGGACATTACCGGCGACATTTCCGGTCGCCGGCCTTGTTGGCCGGAATCTCGCCGGTGATGACTCATTTTCTTGTAGTGAACTTAATCATTCGTCAAGCTGCTACTAAATTTTTCGAGCTGTTACTGCAACGTTTTCGAAATCTTGATGTATTTATATCAAAAGTGATACTAAATTCTTTTTAACATAGCTACTGAAGTTAATATGGGGTTGTTACTGACTTTCCAGTAATTTGATATTATACTCACATTAATGACTTAGGAAAAAATTATTAATGAAAAATAAACTTCAAACAAAAAAGGATTGAAAGGAAAGAAATTTTAATTAGATAAAAAAATGAATAAAGAAAATAGTAGAACTAATGAAAACAAAATAAAAAATAAAAAAGTAGAAATATTATTACTATTATTTCTAGACAAAAAAAACACACACACAAAAACATGGGAGGGTAAAATAGTAAAATTGTAGCTGCCACATGACAACATACAAGTCACTTGCTCTTATATATAAGATTTTGTCCTTAAATGTCTAAATAATAGGAGCTTGTCCTTTAGTGTATTGGACATCTCCACCTTTTCCTGAAGGTTGTGTTTGGATAAAGGTAGATTGAGAGAAATTTAATTAAACTTTAGAAATTTAGAATTCTATCACCTTAATTTTTGTGTTTGGATAACTTTTTTGAGAATTTAACAACTCATCTATCTTAAAATTTGAGGGAATTGAAGACTTAAATTCCTCATTTCAATTCCCTCCAAAATAGGTATCATTTTACAATTTCCTCAAATCCTTCTTATAAATTTGTATTTTTTTTCATTATTAAATTTCTCTATGGAGAATCCAAATGCGAGAATTCACAAATGATGTAATTTAAAATACTGAAATTCTAATTTCTGTCATTTGCCAATTCTTATAAGAATTAGAATCTTTCATCCAAACGCACCGTAAGAGTAGTTTGTTTTAAAAAAATTATACATAAGGGTATTATTGGTACAAAAGTTGATTCCGGGAGAAATGATTCTCAAATCCACCTCCTCCGTTGAAAATTAAATTCTGGATTTATTCAGGAATCATTTTTGATAAAGAGGTAGGACCCAAATAATTCTCTCAAATTTAATTCTGATTCTAGATAAGTAAACATGTCCCAAGTAAAATGAATAGTTAAAAGACTTGCTTTCTGTTGTATGATCGCCGAAAGGTGGCTAGATAATGTGGGCTAAGAGCAACTCCAACAATATTACAGAAAGTTTGCTTATTTTGTTCAAAAATAAAGCCGAAACCTATTTTAGCTAATCACTTGTATAAATTTACTCTAACAATATCACTTAAAATTTAGTTAGATTTAAACACATGCTTAGTTTTGATTGGTTGATAATAAAATATTTATTTATTAATATAATTATTAATTACATTTACAATCTACAAGGAAAGTATTAATTACAATATTGAATGTTTCGTTACCTATAATTTATGTTTTCGGTATAAAAATAGGGGATAAAAACATGAAATATAGGGAATCCCTAAATTGGCTAATAAGATAGGGGAGCTGCTGGAGTGAATTTTAAGAGAAAATCTTTATATTTTAGCTAAAAATAATTTATAGGGAATCTGCTGGAGTTGCTCTAATGCGAAGTACGAACGAGGGTGAAGTTTGTTAAGCAAAGTTCTAAAAGCAGTAGAGATCAAATTATTTGGGTAACGCTACACTGGCAACGGTGATACCTTCTCCTGTGGTCAATATTCTCTGTTTTTTTTACATGATAAATATTGGTTTTGGGTGGCGATTGCATAGAATGCTTGCGGAAATGAAGGTACGAACTATGAAGTGATACATTTGTAAAACCTTTTTTTGAATTACAAAACACAAATCAAGAACCTCATGCACTGGGAACAGAATGATAAACAATCAGAATAACCATAAGAAAATAACAGTAAGGGAGTCCCTCGTGATTTAAATGACCAAATATGAAATAAACTATCTTTCTCGAGATGGATCCCTCGAGCTGGATTACATAGAAGCATTAAAAGAAAAATAGCAATAAAAGTCCACACATTCATACTACAACCAATATTAATACCACAACTACATTGCACCAGAAAACGAGAATAGCAGCATTCAGCACTCTAGGCAGGCTACAAATCACTGCACCAAACAAATAATCTCATATCAGTAACGGCTCATAATCAAATTCAATGACTATCTCAGTTACAGAAAAAAGAACATTATTAAGACCAAACCAAATGAGTACCTGCTGTTGCTGTTGGTAGGCAGCAGCACCAGGCTGCTGGTAGTTTCCATATCCAGCATACCCTCCATAGTACAGGTTAGGGTCTTGGGCAGGAGGAGCATATGCATATGCATCATATCCTTGGGGATACTGATAAAAACCAGCACCGCCAGCTCCACCAGCACCATTCCACTGTGTCTGCTCTGGCTGGTTCTGAACCAATCAAAATGTAAGCTGACCAACATTATAGCAAATGGTTAACAAACATAAGGTCAGCTGTAAAAACCTGCTTGCTTGTAGGACTACGGCCCCAAGAAAGTCTAACGCTTTGTGATCCCACCACCCTTCCATTCATCACTGATAAGGCTTGCTCCGCACAAGCTCTGAATATAGCATATGCAAACTTTATAAGCACATGAGATTTTAGTTTAACTAAAATAACCCTAGTTGGTATGGCACTATAGCAGTTACCTGTTAGCAAATTGAACAAAACCACATCGCTTGCCAACTGGTATCTTCACATGCACTAGCTCACCAAAAATGCCAAAAGATTGTCTCAACATTTCATCATCAACACCGGGATCCAAACCTCCAACAAATATCTGTACCCAAATGAGTCATGGGTGAGTAATTAAAGTTTATAAATATTACTGCAAAGAAATGTTCAAAGCAAACAGAAGAAATTACTTACTGTTGTGTTGTTTGGATCAGCCTCGCCTGGATTTCCTTGAGTACTTGGGTAGGCAGCTGCAATGATAAAACACACTAGCATTAGTTCAGCAGTTTTTAAAGAAGGATGCATGTATTACAGTTTTCCACCAAAAGGTCATTATTAGCCTGCAGAAGTCAAATTTCTGAGTTTATATCCCCAGAATAACAGTTGAATCATTGAATAACTAGATGCCTAGAGTTTCCCCGTTTCACGAAAACTAATCACAATATAAAGTCAATGTAACAGTTCCAATGAAAAGAAGGCATTATATGAAAAAACATTTAACAGCAAGAGGTGTCATATAACCTTGGCATACCATTCAACTTCAAATGAAAGGAACAATAAAGTACAAATTACAGAGAAGAAAAATCATAAAAGAAAAAGAACCAACTGATAAAAACGCAAACAATACTGGCCATCCAAAAGATGTACAGGAAGTTGCTCAGTTATCCATGACTGCTTATTTGGACTACTTCGACATTCTAGAAATCGAATTCAGCATTGTCATAGCTACATCATAATTAGAGTGCGGAAGATCCACCTTTGCGGAATGCATAGATCACAGGGTCCGACCAACCAAAAAACGTCTAATAGTGCATCAGCTGCAACTTTAAATTTTATCATCAACTGTTATATTTAAATGACGAGCATGAAACAGGTGAACAATTGGATCATCTGCAACAGTCTATTAACACCTGTAATGTAGGTCTCTTTCTGTTGACTTAAGATGATGGATGAATGGGTTACAAATATGAGGCCAAAAGTTTTCCTTGTGAAAACCAATCCACAAAGAAAAAAAATACATAGGTTCTTATGACTAATGTTAGCCAAGTATATGATACGGAAATATAAATTTCGGAACGTGGAGCAGCTGGAATTAAAGTAAACTGAACTGGTAAATGGAATAAAGTAAACCAGACTGGAAATGGAATAAACGTAAAGCTGACTGGTAAATGGAATAAATGTAAAGCTGATGGGTAAATGGAATAAATGTAAAGCTGACTGGTAAATGGAATAAATGTAAACTTCGACTGGTAATGGAATAATGTAAGGAGCTAGGAAAGGTAATTCTTCAAAGTAGCACAAATGCCACGGGAAAATGAAGCAAGCTTGCGACATAAACAAAATAACTGACCTAAAATGAGGCCACGCATTTATGTGGAATCATTTCAGCTGAAATCAGTTCCAGGCCCCCCATAATGAGAGCCTCTCGGTGTCCTGCTTTAAGACAACATGATATTTACATAAGTCTTTGCACCTTTTGAACAGTATTATAAGCGCCGAAGTTTACAAAGGTAAGTACTCGAAGGAAAGGACTAAAGTTGCGTGAATCTTCAATGGATTATCTGAAAATGGTAAAACCTACTTCTAATAGGGCAGTTCAAGAATAGCACCTTGTATATATCATAAACTTACCAATCCGATCAACAAACAAAGTATGAAGTAATCATGAACACAAGCACAAAGAGCAAAAACTAATTACACAACTCGGTGTCATCCACCTTTTGATGAACTTGTTTAGTTTAGCTATCATCACCAGAGCATAATAAGATATCAACTAAGAAACATACCTTTCTGAAATGGTTGTCCAGCACCAATTGGTTTCTTTGTGGCAGCAGGTCCAATCCTCATGGGTCTGCTAGAGCAAAATTGACCATTCATCTCATTCATCGCCCGCATTTGTTCACCTTCATCTCCAAATCTAACAAAACCATATCCCTTAGAGCGTCCGGTGGTTCTATCGGTAACAACCTTTGCACCCTTCACAGAGTGGTAATGAGTCCTAAATGTCTCTTGGAGTGTGTAATCAGTGACATCAGCAGCCAAATCTCCAACAAAAACTGTATAGTCCGGGCCATCATCCTGGCGCCTCTCACCTGCACCCAGGGTTGCCCAATTGAGGCGGAAATTCTGTTCAGTGTTGGGCATCACCGTACCATTATAGTTCTGCAAGACCTGCTCCGCTGCACTGCGAGTCCTAAACTCAATGAACCCATAACCTTCTGGCAACCCTGTCTGCTTGTTTCGGATAACCTTAGCATTCACCGCCTTCAAAAGCAAATCGCAATACCACAATCAATACAACATAATTGAATCCACAAGCACAGAGTAAACCCCTCAGGTTGCTATTCAAACACTTTTGGTTCATATCTCGCATCAGTTACTTAGTTCCATAATTCTCTTGAACAATTCAGAGTTAAACACAAACGGAAATTCGCCTAATCCTACAGATCCACATACGTAAACCCTAAATTTAAAATTAACATGTACACATACGTATAATTTCAAAATTAACATGTACGCGTGCGAATAATATACCTCTCCGGTGGGACCGAAGCAGCTGAGGATGTAGCTCTCGTCCATCCACTGGAGCAAGTCGCCGATCCAGAGAGACCGGATCTCATCGGAGCCCTGACTCGGTGCTGCTGCGGCGGCGGCGGCGGCGGCGTACTGCTGCGTCTGCATCGCGGCGGCTTGTTGTTGCTGGGCCCACGCGGCCTGCTGCTGCTGCTGCGGTGGCATCATCCACTGTTGTGGCGGCTGCTGCTGATCCGCCGGGACGGCTCCTCCTGATGGCTGTTGCATCATCTTAAACGACGACGTTTCTGCCGAAACCTTAATCTCGGGTTGGGTCCGAGAATGAGAGAAAAAAAGAGAGGGGACATTTTAGGGGATGGGTCGGGGTTTATATAGACACCCTTCCGGACAGACACGTGGCGCGGGACTATAGGACTAGGTGGGAATCCTGTCATCATTGAAATTAGGGTAGATCAAAGTGGGCCTGTACGCTATTTGGGCTCATTTGTCTGAAAATGGGCCTAGTCCTGGACACTTAAACCCTGCTCTTCGCTCTCAATCTCTTAAACCCTAGTTCCTTCATCAAAACCTCTCAGACATTATCAATGGAGGTAGGTAGCTCACCCAGAAAAGACCAAGGTACGAATTTTTTGTTTCTCTTAAACCCTAGGATGATTTAACTTAATGCAAAAAATTAATTGGTAATTAGTTGTGTGGGTATTTTTTGAAATTGTAGTTATGGGAGATGAGGTCGTGGGAGAAGAAATGCCGAGAGTTGAGCTTAGACAGAACCATGAGATTAAACTTAAAGAGCTGTTGCATAAGATAAGTTCTAATGAGATTAAGCTGTGCTCCTACGCGACGAAAGAGTTTATCAAGTTGTTTAAAGGTGACCATGGAGGTGAGTTGCTGTATTGCTATGTGCACAATTCAGCTCAGTGCTCGGAGCTTCTCGGTGCGTGGAATATATGGCGAGGGAAAGCGGGAGTGTTTTATGTGCTTAAGCTGATTTCGGTTATTTTGAGTCATTGTGATGGATTGTATAAGGTGAATGACATTGGGAGGGTGGGTGTGAGTAGGGTGTTGGACAAGTTTGCTCGTTCGATTATTGAGGAGAGGATGGGGGATTTGCAGAAGGAGTTGACGAGTGATGAAGGTAAACGCCAGAAGGCGGCACTTGTGCTTTTGGCTTCCATTGTGAGGCGCGGATCGATATTGGCATTTGAGGTTGAGAAGAAGTTTAATTTCGAGCTGAAGGGGTTTTACAAGATTGGTCAGCATAAAAAGAAACCGAATGGGGAAAAGATGAAGCTGTCACTGAGGAAGTCGTTTGTTGGGTTTGCAATGTCATTTCTGGAGGTCGGAGAGCCGGGGTTGTTGAGGTCGGTTATACGAAAAAAGGAGATGTATTCATGTGTCATGCGGGGGCTCGGAAACGATGATGATGAGACAGTCATATATGTTCTGTCCACATTGCAGAACAGGATAATTGTTGAAGGTTCACCGGTTTCCCCTGCCATGCGAAGTGTTCTCTTTGGGAGTGCTACTTTGGAACTATTGGCCAATATATCCGGAAGGGAGAATGGTGGGCCTTGTGCAGAATTGGCATACAGGGTCTTAGTTATGGTTTGCACCGATCCATCTAATGGCTTGATGGCACATTCAAAGAGACACCTGAAGGGAAATTTTAAGCGGCAAATGGACCTAATGAAGAAGCTTAAGGCCACGGAGATTGCCTATCACAGAGATCTACTTATGGCCGTTGTTAGTGGGAGACCGTCTCTCGGGGCAGCATATATGGAAGAGTTCCCTTTCAGTCTTGAAGATTATGCTTCACCTAAATGGTCAGATTTTATCTATACCTCATCATTTAATTGCTTGTTGCATATATAGGTGATTCTATTTCTCTATATTTGCATGATGACTAAAGCATTTGCAGGTTTTCCGTGGTCATTCTAGCAGCAAATTTGGTTTCCTCTGTGGGCAGCTGGCCTCCTTTTGGGTCCCATGATCCTCAGTCTCATAAAGGAGCCTTGTTTGAGAATGTTGATACGCAGGATGTAATAAAGTGCTTGTATCCTCGGCAATTCAGCCGCTCCACAATCAATAAAGGGCTGCTTCACTCTGATTTTCTAGTGAAGCATGGAACTTTGAGGCATCTTTTAGAGGCACTGAAGTTGCTAGATTCCTTCCTTGGTTATGTTAACCATAGAAACCACAATTCTAGTGGAAATGGGAGAATACGTGTTTCAGAATCTCTCAAGCATGAATTTGAAAATGAAGTCCGAAGCTTGATGCCGGACCCCCAAGTTTTGTTGACTCTACTCTCTTCTGTGAGTACCAACTCGAGAAAGAGGGCATCGGATCTGGAGAAGTTCCCAGAACCATGCTCAAAGAGAGTTAAAAAAGTGAAATCAGATTTTGGAAACACTGACATTGATATTGTTGTTGGTGGATTAAGTTTTGATCCAGATATTGATTCACCTGAAAAAGGTGACAAAGTTATAAGCGAATCTGTTATGAATGTTATGGCAGACCTCTGGGGACCAGATCTTTGCTCCACTCCAATTACTGCACTGAAGGATGCAAACCTATACTTCCAGTCTAGGGTGCTCGATGCGCTCAAAATTTACCTTGTGAGTTTACTCTTCCCTAGTCTTCTTTTCTATGAATGTGTTATTGGAGGTTGCTCTAAAAGATTTTGTAACTGAGGTTGTATCGTTCTTAATGGAAGTGCCTTGAATGCATCGTATATGAATATATGAATTTCTTCTTTTCATAAAAGCCATTTAAAATGTGTTTTTTATTCAAAGAACATGTGGGTGGAATAGGGGTCTAGCTCGATTCTTACTTTCAATTACCAGATGCTCCTATTTAGTTGTTACCCATGATGATCTTGTGATTTTTCTCTTGCAGCGGATAATGCCCTCTAGCTTGGAGGGGTCATTTGAGTTCCTTATGAATCTCCTATGCAGTCCTTTAGCATTACAGAATGATTTGCAGCGCTCTCTTTTGTCTTTGCTATTAGAATACATTGGGTGGTCTCCAAGGAATAGAACACCTATTAGAACTCCACCATTGATGTACAAACATCTACAAACACTATTGAATTTGCTGATTTTTTCACCACTGAGTGACATAAAAGATCAAGCATACTGTCTCGCTCAAGGAGCTATGTTAAGTACTGGAGCTTTTGATAGAAACCAACATGAAGTTGCATCATGGTTCTTGTATATACCGGGTTTCGATAGAGAAAACTCTTTGGTTGAAGTGAGGTTAGAAGTATTACAAAGCTTGTCTAATGCTGTCATCTCATTCTTATCTGATGCTGTTTTTTCAACTGGAAAGAATTTGTTCAAGTATTGGGATATTATCGTTAAGCGTAACAACTATCATTCAGAAAATGTTAAAGGTAATTGTGGTTCATACATTTTATATCAGTTTAGCAAAGTATATTAGTTGATTCTGTGCTTTTTTTTTTATGGTAGACTAAGTAAGCATGTACTCTCCATATATTCTTACTTGGCATGCATAATTTTTATGGATACCCGGCTTGGATGTGGTACGGAACAGGAACATCAACTTATTCTTATGCTGATATTCTCTAGTTTACCTGCAGATGGGTCACCTCAAGCCCCTCTTATTTTACGTGCTCTGCAGAATTGTCTAAGGTTGCTTGATTCTGGATCTGGAACTTTTACATTGCCTGAGAAGACTATGATATCTACTTATGTCTGCAACACACTGAAATATATCTTAAAAACTCAGGTAATGGTCTTCCCTTTGGATTGCAATTGATTGCTTTTTGCACACAATCTCATACAGAGTATTTTTGCTAGGTTGATGCACGCTTTCTATCTTCTATGATTTGCTCAGTCTTGGTTGAGCGATTGGGTGACCATTATGCCAGTGATGAACCTGGGGACATCTGTGAGTGGAGGCCCTTGTACAGTTTACTGTTGTTATCACAGAGTATATCTGAGCAGAAAACTTGTTGCATTTCTTCTATCGACATTAAGGCTAAGCCTACTGGTAGCTCTTTTGCACTTGCGCTTGAGGAAGTTAAAAGATTTGCAAAGAGTGGGAGTGATGTTGAGATAGCTGGAATAACCAAAGCCTTTTTGTCCTCAATTATATGTACAACACCTGATGAAATATTAGTAAATTTTCCATCAGTTATGGAAATTTCACAATGTCTTCTCAGTCTTCCACTGTCTCTCTTTTCCTCAATTTTCTTTCTTGAACAGACCCTTCTCCCCAGTGTTGCTAAGTTGTGGCCTGGAGTTTTCTTTCCTGGTCTTACTATGGCTCTAACTGATCCCTGTTGTAAAGGTGGAAAAGAAATTGTCTGTGGATCTCTTGACCATGGTTCTTATACAAGAGAGTCAATATATACCTTAAGTCTTGATGCTAATGAAGCTGCTGCTAATGCCTTTTGTTTATTTTTGAAGAGGGCACCTTTTCACGTTTTGTTTCCTTCCATTATGTGCACAGCTGGGCTTTACACTTTGGAGCCATCAAAGTTACAAGACCTGCTTCTGGCTAAACTATCCGAGTCTGCAACTGAGTACCATCTTATTTCCTACTTGCGCCTCGTGCTATTTTGTCTTGATCAGATTCGGTCATTTTGTAGAGTTGAACAATTAGTTGATTTCCACCAACTCTCGAAGATTTGCTCAGTACTGGTGGATAATTTATTATCTCAACTATTAGTTTTGAAGACTGATTCAGATATCCCTAGAACCTTCAGAGATCTTCTTTGTGATGTCCAAAAGGTGGCTGAAACTATCTTTTGTCATCCTGCAGTGATAACATCATTATCCTGTCCTTTAGCGTGTACTGGAGACTTATCAGAGGGTAACCTACCAGACAGTGTGGATGCTCTAATCAGTTTATCAAGGCAGAAAATTCATGGATTAGATCACCATGTGTTGGATATATTGGCAACAACTTGCAAGTTCTTGTTTTCTCTGTGCAATGCCCACCAATGTACACCTGAAGTTGAAGATGGGCCTGCTAAGAAGATTGTGAAAGCTTTTAACTTCTTGTTACATAATCTCTTTCAAGATGTCAAGCTCAGATATGATAGCTGCATTAGAAGTAACAATTTTGTGGCTTTTCTCCCCACTTTTTATGCCTTACACGCCTTGGGTGATTTCATATCTCCATTTGAGCTTCTTGAATTAGTGCATTGGATGTTTGGTAGAGTTGATTTAGATGGCAACCAAAAATCTGCTATTAGTTTTGGATCTTGTATTGCTGGCAGTGCTTTCAGAAGTCTATCTAATTATCTGCAGCAACCAAATACTAAGAGAAAGGCATTTGATTTGTTTTGGTCAATGGAAGAAAATAATATCAACACTGACATTGCTGAAGAGATATATGCTAAGATATCAAATTTTTCCTATCTGCTGGAATCAGAAGCAGCAGATCATTGCTTGCTGGAAGCTATGAATCTGGTGTACAAGCAGAAATGCATGCAAAAATGTAATGTTCATCCATTAACCTTAGTAATGGCGAGGGTTATAGCAACCACTCCAGTGGAAATGCTTTCCCATTGCATCTACAGAACAAGCAAGACTAAAGCTAGATTGTTGTCTCTTCTCACTGATTTGAGCTCCCTGCATTTGTCTACCTTTGGGAAGTTATTTACTGGTATTATAGACACTGGATTTCTACACAAATGCAATCTGACATGTGCCCCTGACCTTTCAGATGATGACTATCTGATGCTCCTGCCTTCTGCTCTGTCCTACTTGAAATCAGCTTTGATGAAATTTGGAAAGCCGTGCCACAGGCATTTTAAGAAAATCCCTTCCTTCTATTCAAAGATTATTTTGAGAGGTCTCCTTCGTTCAAAGAATTACTTTTCCCATGATGTGTTTCACGAAGAGTTTGAAGAGGTTTTCCCATCATCTGCTGAGGACGTTCTAAACCTCATCAATGATAGTCTTCTTGGCAAAGTTGTTTCTATGCTGTGCTATCACTTTGCTATTAATGCAGATACAACTGATTGGAAAGAGCGATCAAAGCATTTCACTTCCATTTTCCCACCTTCTGTAGGGCATGAGGAGTTGATTGACTGTGAAATTAGTGGATTGGTTTCTCACTCTCTCAACGAAACATTAAATCATGTAAACAAAATTTATGCTAAGGTCTCATTATGTCGGAGGCTGTTATCTCCCAAATGTACTCAGGTTCACTCTCTATCAAATGAATCCAGTGGTAACTTAAAACACCATCCTCGGGACGTCGAAGGTAATGTAGGTGACTCCTTAGAGATGCAGTTCTTAAACATTTTGGTGGATATCTGGCAGTGCATTGTTGAAAAAGTCCCTCTAGTCTCTCGTAGTTCTCCACTGGGCCATAGCACAGATACTCCATCATTGTGGGTTTACCTGGAAGTTCTCATATGGAATAGCATTTTGGAACTGTCTAGAGAGATGCATGACGATCTTATCAGACTACATTCTATTCCCTTCCTAGAGAAGTTGATGAAATCAACTCTATTGTATAGGTTTGAAGATCCAACATCTTTGCAGATGCTCCGCGATCTTTTGTGTTTGCTTTCAGAGGGTATATTTTCGCGTGTTTCCTATCTTCAGCTTCTACTGGCACACTCTCAATTTGTCCCCACTATTCGCCTACTATCCAAATCATCACATTCTTCCCATGTTGGTGCTTTTAGCTGGCCTATGTCTAGCTTTCTGAGATCCCAAGATTTTCTTACTGCTAAACAAAATGTAAATGGTGCGGAGTGCAATCTTGAAATAACTGAGGGGTATATGAAACAGTTGGAGGTTATCAAATTACTCTGGACACTCCTTCCTTTTGGGGTTCATCAGGATGGTTTTGACTTTGGAAAGGATTTAGGCATTGATCTCAGGGAAGTCCATTTACTGCTTTTGTCTTCATATGGTGCAACAGTAAGCGAAACTGATGTGGAGATATACAATCTGATGCGCACAATTGAGTGTATTGATGGTTTGGAACATGTCAATTATGCTGGAATGGATTATCTTTGGGGCACTGTTGCATTGAAGATAGAAAAGGAAAGGAATCTAGAGCAAAGTTTGTCTTTAGCTACCATAAATGATGCTGAAGCAGTTAAAGAGCACCGTAGAAATCTGCTTAAAGAAAATCTTGTGATTGACCCCAAAATATGTTTGTCCACGGTGCTATACTTTCCCTACCATTTAGTGGCATCTGATGATCTGTTATGCATGAACAAGTTTCAAGAAGATCTCGTTGATGATACACATGAGGTATGTGTTTTACAATTTTACTAGTACGGTGCTGATCAATATAATCATGTATTAGCTAGGCCAGTAAATGGTTTGTGTTTAATGTGATAGTTCTTATCTAACCCTTTGTCATGAATCATGTGCAGTTACATTCTCCTGGTCTTAACACCAAAGAAAGATACAATCCTATTTTCATCTTGCGCTTATCTATTCATATACTTTTAGAAGGTTATATTGAACCGTCAGATTTTGCTGGTATGGGCTTACTTGCTATTGCTTTTATGAGTATTTCATCACCTAATGTCAGGGTAAGAAGTTTGGGTTATGAAACTCTTGAAGCATTGCAGAATGTGTTGAAGGTAAATTTTCAAGCTCCAACCCACTTATAATGTAGTAATTATGCTAATGGAAAGTCCCCTCTTATAATGTATGAATCATGCTGATCCATTTGTAAGTCTATGTTCATATGATTTGAAATGGCTGTCCCTGAAGAGCTGGCAGTAACATTACTTGACAAGAGTACTGGAATTTTTAAACAAAAATAATCATTGCAGCCAACATAAGGGGCAAAAGGATAACTCTATAAGTAAAATGTCCGTTTTCTTTCTCAATATAATTGTCTGATGCTTACTTTGGTTTTTTATATACAAGTGGCATGTTTCCAAGCTGGATGATGGGTCTCCCTAGGGCTTATTATTGTTCTTTTAAGGTCTCAAAGCCTTTGTATAGATGCACATTAAATTCATTAAACATTATTCATTGCCAGTTTATGGTTATGTGTCATGTTCCCATGGCTTATTTAATAGAATCTTAATGATCATTTTCTGTGAATTTCCGAGTGCCTTTGGCTATATGTGCATCTTGAGGAATGTAAACTAGATATGCAAAGTTGGGACTCCGCAGATTTCTGTATATGGCTAGAAAGTAGGGATATGGCTAATAGATGCAAATACTAGAGTGGATCTAACAGCACTGAAAATATGACAAGAGTGAAAGTAGATGTAGCTTTAATATTAAATCAGTTTTTGGTCTGCTCTTTGGGCGTCAGTTTCCCCAGACTATAGACACTGAGAACCTTCAGTGTCTTAAGAGGTTGGAGGTATTTTTTTAATTTTGATGTTCTGCTCTATTTTTTTGTTTGTTTCCTTTTGGGTTGTTTTGAGAAATAACTGTCCTCAATTGTGCAAGGCATTTTCTGTTCTAATGATTTATTCTTTCTCAAGAGAGATAATGTCACAGTAGATTCCATTACATTAAACCAGAGTTATTATGAGAGAGTCATATTTTTGCACAGTAGCAAATGAGTATGTTTGCTATTCTAACAAGTAAAGAGCCATTTCTTTCTGCTCTCATGACTACAATTTGTAACCCAACTACATAACTTACTATTGACAGATCCCTTGATAACTCAGTGCTGGTCACGGATCTTAATCTACTCAGAAATATTCATGTTCTTTGGTTTTTGTGGTGCACATGAAGATATTTTTGTTGCATTATTTTTTGAATCTGTATTAACTGGTTTTGAACTACTTTTCACAGACATGTCAAAAGAAGAAGGCTATTTCACAAATCAACTTTCTTTTGCTTTCGGTGGAAAATTGTATAAAACATAGAGGGCAGAGAATCTCGTCTGTAAATGCAATTTTTGCTGCAGAGGCATCCCTGATATTATTAGATGCTTCTCATGAACAATATGCAAGTGTGCTTGAGCTTTTGCAACAATCAGCATTGAACAAGAAGGTGTGTGATTCATGTGATTGAGTTTTGCTCTACATCAATTATTATCATAGACATAAATAATGATCTCTCTCTCTCTCTCTCTCATTGTAGATTTTACCTTTCTTTGGCGATTTTTTCTGGAGTTCCTCTCTCAACCACAGATCAGAAAGGTTATGGATAGTGCGGTTATTGTACGCAGGAATTAACTTCGACGATGATGCACATGTTTATATCAAGATTTCTGTTCTGGAGACTCTGTTGAGTTTCTATGTTACTCCCCTTTCAGATAAGGAGTCCAACGAGCTAATTCTTCAGGTAACTTTTACACTCACTGTATACTTGGGTTTTCTTTGATCTGTAATATTGTCGGATTCTGCAAGCCCTTCAAGTCCATGGCACCTGTTTTGACATTATTGGGGAAGAAACAAAGAGCTGCTCATCCCCTTCTATACCTCATCTCTTATTACTCGTATTCTGTATGTTTATATACCCATTTCACACCTTTTTTTTCTTTCCCTTTTTTGGGCCATACATCCATGGGATAGGAAAGAAACAAACAATTGTAGTGTTTGGAAGTTTTGAGATCTTTAGAATTGATTTGATCATAAAGGTTTTGGGGAGTAGGCTGGTGATTTGAGTAAGACCTTTTTGAGTTTCTGTAGAATGAATTTTGTAAATATGATATGCATCCAAATTTTAGTGTTTACCACTATGAGATAACTATGAGCTTGCTGGTAGTACTGAAATTATCTATTTCTTCTCAGGTAGTGAAGAAGGCAGTTAAATTGAAGAAGATGGCTCGTCATCTAGTAGAAAAATGTGGTCTGTTTCCATGGTTATCATCAATCCTCTCAATATCCAGTGAAAGCTGTGTCAAAGATGAAGTTTTTTGGTTGTTGCAGTTGGATTTGATCTCTGAGGTTATTACTGAAACTGTTGTCCCCTCACACACACATATTCTCTTTCCTGATTTTCTAAGTTGTCGGGTAATTTAAACAGAATAGCGTTATTTTCTGATGTACCAATGAAGGTTGTAACTAGAAGCAATATATATATATATATATATATATATAGACACACACACACACACACACACACACACACACACATATTCATATATTCATGTAATGAGCGCATCATTCATATATTCATGCCGATAGGGATAGAAACTACTGTCTTCACAACTCGTAGAGAAATAATAGAAATACTTTGGCTTCAGAACGTCCATTGTCATAGGAGATCTGTATAGGAATAAAGATAGCTAGTGTTTCTCCTATGTGCTTACTTTCCTGTGTTTTGCATTTAGGTGGTCAACGATGTTATTTATTCAGAAACTGTTACTGAATGGTTGCAAAAGCATGCCCTTGAGCAGGTCATGGAACTCGCATCTCATCTCTACAAGTTTCTCATCAAGGACGTGAGTTTGGTAATGGATAATGTTGCACTCGTCAATCGGATTCTCAAAATAATAATTTATACATTCAAGGCATCCCAGAAGAGGACGATATATCAGCCACATTTTACTATATCAGTTGATGATCTATATAGCATACATAACGCGGTCAAGGTGTGTGAGAAGGCAAGATCATGTGCTAATGTAGAGTTTGGCCTAGATGCCATTCTTATGAGTGCTCCTTCAGCTTCCATCTTCCGTATGGTATATCTCTTGCTCACTTGCATATTTACATTTCTTCAGTTTTCTGGCAATTATCATGTCTCTTTAATTGGACACTGAAAATGAGGAGTTTCCTCCATGGTGTCAGAGTACTAAGTAAAGTGGAGAAGCTCTTCTTATTTGCTCTTCTCCCTCTGAGCTTTGTTTAACTTTCCTAATATTTCCTTGGGATGCTACAATAGTATGATATTCAGTTTTCGACCATGCATGCTGGCTATGTGTGCATGTAGATATGCAAATTCATTGCTAAGATTTAGTTATTCTCAGTATGTTGGTTATGATACAGTAGAATAAAGCAAGGTTAGCTATTCGTGGTATCATATATTCATATGGTTGGTTTTCTGCTAATTAACTATACTTGCTAGAAGTCCTCCATATCCCTTTTAGTTTTATAGGAATTTTAGTTTTTTCTCTCAATTTGTTTGTAGTCCACAAGATTAGTCTTTAGTATTTCTTCTGATCATACGATGAAAATTAAGCATTTCTTCCATGTTCCAGAGTGGTGAAAAGCTTTCAAGTTTTATCATGTGGGCAATTTCCAGTGCTGCACAAGCAGACTCTGCAACTATGCTTCATCCCAAAGAGACTTACCTATGTTTCACTACTATCTCAGAGGAAAAAGATATGCGTGATAATTCTTTGATTTCAAAACTGTTGCGTTGGCTAACTGCAAATGTAATTCTTGGCAAGCTTGACTGGACATCTGGTGACTGGGAATCCAATTTTTCAGAAAGGTTAAATATGAAAAATTTGCTGTCTTTAATGACTCATGCTGATAAGGCATGTGGAGAAAATGGTAGAAAAGAACATGGTTGTGAAGAGATCTTAGCATCGGCAATTTTATATCTTCAACAGCTATCTGGAACAAATTACGACATGCAACCATCTGTAGCTGCTGCCCTTAGTCTTCTCCTTTCTAGTGCCTCCATCTGTGAAGGTATCATACTTGTTTGGTTGATTATGCATTCGGTGTCTATTAGTTGAGTGTTTCGGTTAAACATGGGGAGTGGGGAGTTGGATCCAGTAATGTCGTAGAAACTAAATTTTTATAAGTTCATTTTCATTTTCAAATTCATATTATCAGAACCTGGAATGTCGGTTTCAAAATAATTTCAGTGGGTTGGATGTTGGTTGACATGGAAAAGTATAAAAAAGTGTACAAAGTCCGAATACTATTACTAATCTATTTTAGGTTTTAAATGCCTGCTTCCGTTCCTGATGCCTTTGATTGGGATGTTGGGATGATTTGACTAGAGAGTTAGTAAAGATGAAAAATCATTTGGACCCAATGTTTCAGTCATACTCAAGTTCATGTGCATGGTCACTAGATTTACATTGACACATTGAAATTTTTTCTGTTTCAGGTTTCTTGCATGATAACAAAACTGTGCAATCACTGTGGTTAAAGATACGCTGCCCTAATGAAGCTAATCCTGCCTGGAGATGGTACCATAGTCTCAGCTGTTTTTTTTCTTTTGGGGGTTATTTTTCCTTTATATGCAAAAGGGCACTGCTATTCCCCACTAATCTTTTTATCCTGCATACCTGTATGTCTTTTTAAGATATTGGATTCGGATGACTACCTTGGGAGTAAATAGCTGCCTGCTTTGTTAAATTTAAAATCAAAATTTGAAACAAATGTGATAATCATTTAAGGGATGAGCTTTGCAGTTCTCGCCCCTGTCTGAAAATTTATCTCGTAAACTAGCATTTTGGCCAGTATACCATTTATTCTAACTGATGTTCTTGCCTTACAATCTGTGCAGGTCATTTTACCAGCCATGGACCGATCCAACATTGACAGTCAATGATTTGCAGAAGGTGGAGGAACTCCACGCTTGCAAAACACTTTTAGTTATATTTTCAAATGCGCTAGGCAAACAATCTTCTGAATATCAGGTTTCATCAATACAGGATGTAGATAAATTTGGTGTATTTGAATGGGAAAGAAGACTCATAGGGTCTTAGTAGTGCTACATGGAAAGAAAAAGGCTGAATGTTCATCCGAGACTTTCGGTCCAATTCAGTCCCCAACCGTGTATGTAGCATGCAAACACTTGTATGATTCTTCTTTCGGAAACAACACTGATCGTTTCAAATTTTCCTCCTTTCCCTTTTACACTCTCAAGTTATGAACTGCAAGAGTTTGCAACCGAACACAAGCAAACCAAGTTGGTAGATTAGATTTCTGATGTGTCCATGAAAAATTTGCTCTCATCCGAGCTCATTTTAGTCAATTAGCTCAAAAGTCAAAACAATTCTCATCGATAATTAACCTACCATAGGAGATGTGTTAGGGTCACCCGGATTGTAGCCGGAGAACTTCATCAGAAAAGTAAAGGAAAGTAAAAAGTAAAGAGATAGAACAGATTTGATATATTTCTTAATAACCTCCAAAAGGATAATACATCAGTTGGTATACTACAAGCAAAGCAATCCTAGATCGAAACGAAGCAGTAATTGGGCCTAGGTGGGACTATCCTAATATGGTCCTAACAACATGCCTTCAACTTAAACTGTGCTTCAGGTGATCAGGTCGGTAGCAACGTTGAAAAAAGTTCAAAACTTTGAGAAAAGCTCAGAGCTTTAGAAAAAAGCATACAAATTTATCTTGCAGATCCCCCGGAGAGGAACATCAGGATTGAAAATCTATAAAAATAAAGCGTGTGAACAAGACACGGGTATTTTGGTCGTTTCGACCATATCACTCCAAAAAGAAGACGAATTTGGAAAGAAACAAGAGCCAAAGGCCAGCTCTGGGTCTCTCTCTCTCTCTCTCTCATTTATGGTTTTAGCTGAGAAACAGACGATGAACTCCAAACTCACTATATCATTTTTGTTGATAATCTGGGTGGCCATCACAGTGAACGCAGTCGACTATGTCCGACCTCAGCCTCGCAAAGACCTCCAATTCTCACGAATCCTACACCCCTCTTCTCATCCCCAACAAGTCAGTTTTCATTTATTTACATGATTACATCATCTTTCAGTTTCTGGGTGTTTCATTTTCTGCTTAAACATTTGTAGACTATAACATTTCTTGTGAACCCACAAAGTTTTGTATCATTTTGTTGTTGGGTTATGCTGTTTTTTCCATAAAGGAGATTCCTTTATGTTATTTGATTATGTCTAATCTTTTTTTATTGTTCTTGATCTTTTGAGTATCTTGGTATATACTTCTTGATCATTTTGTTTATTTGATTTAGCCTTAATTTCCAGGGAGAAAAAAAAAAGGTTCCCAGTTTCTGTTGTTATTGGAATATAATGTTGTTTGATGGAAGGGATTCTATGCCGGCGTGAGCTTCATTGAATTGTGTTTCCTGTGTTAGACAGGAAAACATGCACTGTAAAAGTGGTGTAGTTAGTTCCAATTGGTCAGGCTTTATAGTGTGATGAATTGGCATGTCACTTGATGCAAATTTGATTGAACATTGGAGATGCTGGATGTTATTTATAAATGCCGACATAGTGTTTTGAATGATGTTATTTTTCTCTTGCCAGCCCAATAGGGGTGATGATCTGTGTAGATGTTTACTTGGAGCAAGTAATTTGTTAAGCGTTTGGTCCTTTGTCGGGTATAGCTTTTTCTTCGTCTAGAATAACACGTCATTTCTGCACAAAATCCTATTGCAGGTGCACATTTCTTTGGCAGGAGACAAGCACATGCGAGTGACATGGGTAACTGATCATAAAGAAGCTCCTTCAGTTGTTGAATATGGAACATCACCAGGGAAATACAACTCTGTCGCTCAAGGAGAAAGCACAACGTATAGTTATGTTTTCTATAAATCTGGGCTGATACACCACACTGTCATTGGTCCTCTTGAAAATGACACTGTTTACTTTTACAAATGTGGAGGACAAGGTCCTGAGTTTCAGCTCAAGACCCCTGCAGCTCAGTTTCCGATTACTTTTGCCGTGGCGGGAGATCTTGGTCAAACTGGATGGACAAAGTCAACTCTTGACCACATTAACCGCTGCAAGTATGATGTGCACCTGCTTCCCGGTGACCTTTCCTATGCTGATTATGTGCAGTCTCGTTGGGATACATTTGGTGAATTGGTACAGCCTCTTGCAAGTGCAAGGCCATGGATGGTAACCCAGGGAAACCATGAAAAGGAGAGCATACCATTCTTTAAAGATGGGTTTCAACCTTATAATTCTAGGTGGAAAATGCCGTATGAAGAGAGTGGATCAGGTTCAAATCTTTATTATTCCTTTGAAGTTGCTGGTGCTCATATTATCATGCTTGGTTCATATACCGATTATGATGAGTATTCAGATCAGTACAAGTGGTTGCAGGTTAGTTAACTTACTCTCCCTTGTCAAAAATAATGATACTGTTCTGCTAACTTGTTCTGTTTTTCTTATTGTTCTTCGATAATATTTGTGGTCTGAGGTTCAAGAGGTGGATCTGAAGAGCATAGGGGGTTGGTTATTACCCTCCTATTAAGATTGGTTGGATGGTGTTTTCTTCAATGATTTTGACCTCGAGTTATTTTCTTATTTAGTTGTCTTTTTTTATTTAATATTATTGTATCAAACACGAGCAGTTTAGAAAGACATGTAACGAAAAGTTACTTTTGTTTCCATTCTTTGTAAAATGCAGGGTGACCTTTCAAAGGTAGACCGACAGAAGACACCTTGGCTGCTTGTGCTATTTCATGTTCCCTGGTATAATACTAACAAGGCTCATCAAGGTGAAGGGGACGGCATGATGGCAGCAATGGAGCCATTGCTATATGCTGCTAGTGTTGATATGGTGTTTTCTGGTCATGTTCATGCCTATGAACGCTCGGTATAGTTATGTGCAATTTTTCATATATCTTTTACCCAAAAAGTCATGCAAGTCGGTGTTTGATCCATATTCCTTGTTTGGCAGAAACGTGTTAATGGTGGAAAATCAGATCCATGCGGTGCTGTCCACATAACCATTGGTGATGGAGGAAATAGAGAAGGTTTAGCTCAAAGGTATATCTCTGTGCTAAAGAGATTTCCATATATTGAATGTGCTAAAAAAGAAAAGAGCGAGTAAAAGTACCCAATAGCATAGTGCATGATCTTGGGAATCCCAGAACTTTTAATATATTAGAGGGTTTTCATTAGCCTGTTTTTGTTTCTGTTTTCCTTTTATTCACTGTTTGAGTATTGAACACTTTCACATATCTGTCATTTCCTAGAAATCTATCTGATTGTCACAAATTGACAGGTATAAACACCCATCACCTGAGTGGTCAGTTTTCAGGGAAGCAAGTTTTGGTCACGGAGAACTAAAGATAGTGAATTCAACCCACGCCTTCTGGACCTGGCATAGGAATGATGATGATGAGCCTGTAAGGTCCGATCAGGTCTGGATAACCTCCTTGGTGAGTTTGGAATGTGTTTCTGAAAAGAGACATGATCGAAAGAAGATACTGATATAACTTCAAAACAAGTTATAGTACATGTGATGCCTAGCTTCACCTGATTCGTATCAAGTACGACTTGTTGATCTACATCCAATCAGCTATAGCTGTTCGAGATAATAGGAATCCTCCTCAGGTTTCTAGTTTAAGCTCTCTTAATGGTTTGTGTGGAGGAGCACTGTTGTTTCTTAGTAATTTGTACAAGCTTCTACATAATTTTGGACATTGTTTACAACATATATATAAATGTATACTGTACTATTCTGGCGTGATCTTGGTAGCTGTTGCCTGAGAGCCGTTTCATCTACAAAACACTTGACGGTTTTGATGCTGAGGTGAAACTTTATCAGCACCAAGAGTCTAAGATTTTCTAATCTGCCTGTTTTCCACAGTTTCGTGCTCCACAATATGGAGAAGCTTTTTACTCGGTACCCGGTGCTTAAATATCACCAATCCCGATTATATACTCTTTTCCAATCTGTATGCCCTGCATGCTCTAAATTAATTAAGCGTCAAGGGAACGACTAGGGTTTTTTAGCTCTCTCTCGTTCTAGCACCCGCCGCCATGTCTGACGGCTCCTCACGCTCCTTTGCCGCGGCCTTCGCTGTCACCAACAAAGGAAAAACCTCCTTCGGCATCGCACCTCCTGAATCTGGCCTTGACAAATTCTATTTAGTGGGGCGCCTCCTCTCCATGAAGAAAGCAATCGAACCTAAGGCCTTCATGGGAACAATCGCCGATCTCTGGGACCTGAAGAGACGGCTCACGATCCGCCACCACCCCGGGGACCGCTATGTCTTCCGCTTTGACAGAGAAGATGAGATGAAGGACATCTTTGATGGAGGTCCTTGGTTTTTTGGCAAGAGCTAGCAATCTGGTCCTTAACCACTATGATGGAGAAACTTCTCCGATCTCGGTTCCCCTCACCCGAATTCTGATTTGGGTCACTGTTTTAGGGCTTCCACCGAAATTCCAGAAGCCATACTATGTCGGCCTCATTGGGGAAACCCTAAGTGAGGTTATCCGCCCTGATGAATCTGGTATCAAGTCGGGAAAGAAGATTAGGGTTAGAATCTGGCACTCCCTCACAGACCCGGTGAAGCAAGCATATTCGGCTCTCGTCTACGAATTCGCCAGAATTCCTGTTTCGGTTCGCCTCCGTTATGACAGTTTGGTAGGTTATTGCCGTACTTGTGGCCTTCTTGAGCATGACGTATGCCCTGGACCACCGGATCTTTCAGAAACCGAGAAAATAATCTCTGAACTAGAGCTCCGAAGTGCTGTGCATGGCGGTCAACCCTCTGGTCCACCAAAGATCCCTTCGGCACCAGGGAACCCTAGTCCAACTAGGAAAGCTCTGGCCTCCAATGACTCGGCTCCAGGACAGACCTCTAATGGCGTCTCCCTCACCTTCCCGAGCATCTCCCTGGCGGAGCTGGCCCGTCAACTCCACGCCTTCACTTTCCAGTCCAAGCCTATTGTGCATCAAGGTCAAGGGGTGCGTTTCAAAGACTCGGCAAGGCCTGTCCTTGGCAGAAAGCGAAAGCTAACTGAGGGCCTCCACCTCAATCCTGGGAAGCACACCAAAGTGTACCACAGGGCGATGCCAACTGTGGAACCAAGCTCCCCACTGCCCCTGGACTTTTAGACCTTGCCCTGCCCCAAGAGAATGGCCAGCTGGTGATCACGCCTGTAAAACATAAAAGAGGACGGAAACCTGGCTCCAAGAACAAACCGACAATGAGCTAGGAGTTGGTGGAAGAAGGAGCCCCTGCCCCTAAACCTAAACCTACTCGACGCCGTAAGAGGTACGTTGTCGATCGCTTTTGAGTCGGAGGAGCCACCACAGGAGATCAATGCCGTGGCGCATGGTGAAGCAGGTGACCATACTGTGCTTGCTAGTGACAAAATGGCTGGAGATTCAGTGGCCAGTGTCGATCCACCAGAGTGATAGGTGATGACGTGATGTAATTAATCGGTTAATGGTGGTGTTCCTATGCCGCTAACTGATTTAGTTTGGTTTTTACCAATGCTAAAGAGTCTCGCATGATAATAGCATGATTGATAATAGTATGATAATAGCATGATTGATAATAGTATGAAGTTAGTTTAAGGTAGCTTAAGCAATGATGAATATTGACGTACGTAGTAGTCCGGTGATCATTGTATACTCTATCTATTATTTTGGTAATAAATATGTTGTCGTATGCCCTCAAGAAAAATTAATTAAGCTTCGTCATAAGCTTGTAGATTGTATTTATCCACCATCATATATCCAAAAATGGATAGTGTTTCTATTGAAGTCGAACTATGAAACTTACATATTATCACTATCATCAGTAAGTTTCAGGTCATCTACTCGAATCCAAATTCATCAATCCAATGGGATAAGCCTTCAACGTGGTTAAGATTATCCCATTCCCATCAATTATATTCTCACCACTAACTCCTCCTATATATACCGTACGTGCGTAGTTTATCATTTCTACTCACGTATCTGCCCTTAGTTTGCTATAATGGCTCCCTCAAGAAATTTAGTCTTTGCTATTTTGTTTTTCTTTTCTGTGATTATTCTCTCGTATGCTAATGGTTATGAGGTTTCTCATGATGGAAGATCCATCACCATCGATGGAAAACCTAGAGTTCTTCTCTCCGGAGTCATTCACTATCCTCGGAGCACACCAGAAGTAAATTCAGAACTTATCTTTTGGGTTCTCATATATGATCACATGCATGATTTTAAACAAACTAGATTAATATAATTAATTCTGTGTATGCAGGTGTGGCCAGACTTGATTAAGAAGTCAAAGGAGGTGGACTTGATACAATTGAGACCTATGTGTTCTTGAATGCTCATGAACCGGTCCGTCGCCAATATGATTTTTCCGGCAAACCTAGACCTCATTCGGTTCATCAAAACCGTTGAAGATGCTGGATTGTACGTTGTTCTTCGAATTTGTCCATATGTATGTGCCGAATGGAACTATGGAGGACCGCCTGTTTGGTTGCACAATATGCCCGGGTCTGCAGTAATGAGAACTGCAAATGACGTCGTCTTCATGGTAATTGCATGAAGCTGAAAACACTAATTTGGCTACGCTGTACGTTATAAGTAACTGATGGGCTCAAGCTAATACAGTCGAGCTTAAAACACAAGCTGACACCAATTCCACAGCTGAACAAAAGGTTAGCACAATTGGCTACTGTTTTGTATTCAAAAATCGTCCCCTCACCTTCATACAAGAGGTCATATATATAGCTAGTATTAAGACTACCCTAAACTAGGATTCCTAACATAACTATTAATCCTTGCATGTCCCGTACTTGGAACTCAAGACAAAAAGCCCTCTAATCTCGATGATATCTGTGTGTTCCTTTTAGGACGAGGAATATCCACAAATGTTTCCTCATTTGTTTGTCCCTGCCCGTAAACTGGTACGAATGCACCTGCATCAGGCCCTCCCAGTTGGAGAACTCGTCCTCGAGTTGAGATCTTTGTTTTCCCCATGATAGATTGTTAAGTCAGCGACATTAAATGTAGAAGATACCCCAACATCTTCAAGGAGTTCAAGTATGTAGGTATTCTTACCTATACGCCTGAGAACTTTGTAAGGACCCCCTCCCATTTCGTGTAACTTACCAAACTTACCCCGAGGAAATCTCTCTTTGCTCAAGTTTACCCACACCAGATCTCCTTCTTGGAATTCTACATAGCGCTTGTGCTTATCAGCAGCATCCTTGTATTTTTGGTTGCAGATCTCGAGGGCTTCCCGAACTTGTTGATGTTGTTGTTGAATAAAGTCCACCAATGTTGAAGCATCACCACTAAAACGAGTGTCCAGCGGCAAGGAGATTAAGTCAAATGGCCCATGGGGGTTCATACCATAAACGACATGAAACAGACTCATTCCCATGCTGCGATGTGGGGAGCTGTTGTATGCAAATTCGGCTTGCGCAAGATACTCAATCCAGCTAGCTTTATTCTTACCAACTAAGACTCTTAACACATTCCCAAGTGTTCTGTTTACTACTTCCGTCGATCTGGCCGTCAGTTTGAGGATGATGGGACGTACTAAACATCAATTGCGTTCCCAGCTTCCTCCAGAGTATACGCCAAAAATGGCCTATGAACTTTGCATCACGATCGAAAGTGATCGTGCTTGGTATTCCATGCAATCGTACAACCTCCTTAAAATAAATTTAAGCGACATGGCTAGCATCCATGGCTTTCTTGCATGGCAAGAAGTGCGCCATCTTCGAAAATCGATCGACGACCACAAAAATGGAGTCAAACCCCTGTTGAGTTCTGGGTAACCCAAGGATGAAGTCCATGCTGACATCTATCCACGGTGCTCGAGGTTCAGGTAGCGACGTGTACAGCCCCTGGTTTTGCTTTCTTCTTTTGGCAACGTGACAACGTCGACACCTGTCTACAAACGTTGCAACATCTCGAACCAGTTTCGGCCAATAGAATTGTTCCCTCACCATGGCCGCAGTTTTATCCCTACCAAAATGACCCCCAATCCATTGCAATGCTGCTATTTTATAATCAATAATCGTAAAGACCCCTTAGGTATGCAAAGTTTACCCCCCTTGAATAGAAAACCATCTTTAACGTGGAAATCCCCTTGGGTTGTGTTTAATTGACATTCATTCCATATGCTTCCAAAGTCTTTGTCTTCTTTGTATAATTCCGTTATTTGATCAAAACCTATAACCCGGGTCTTTAGAGTTGTTAGGAGCATTTCCTTTCTACTGAGAGCGTCAACTACCTTATTGTGGATTACGGCCTAATGTTTTATGACCAGTGTTCGAAAACATAGTCTACACGGCCGATTAATCGGTGTGTAATCAGTAATCAGTAAGAAATTGTGTAGATTAAGACTTGAACGTCCCCCTACACAGTGAACTGTGTAGAGACCGATGAATCGGCTGATTCACTGATTAATCGTTGTGCTACACTGCATACACAACAATATATTTTTTTTAATGAGAAATTAAAATTTAAAAATAACAACCCAAAACACAATATTTTTTTTTCAAGGAAGATTTAGCATGGAGTGATTTTCTTATTTGAAATGCATTTTGTTATGTTTATTATTTTAATATTGAACTATGTGTTCAATTTTGATCACTTTCCTAACATTTTCTTTTGACTTAATCATTTTACCTTCTTCAATAGTGAAGTTTTAAATTCTAAAGTTAAAATTGTCTAAAAGTTAAATATAGGTAGACGATATATAACTTGTGAGGTAGTTAAAAAATTACTTAAAAGTTAAACTAGACTAAATTGAACGTTAAAACAATAAAAACTGAAAGATAGAGAATATGACTTCAAGTCATTTTCTCTCTCTACTTTTGTTAAATATAACTTCAAAATTTAACTCAAAATTACATTTAACTTTGCTTTAGGGTACCCGTTGGAGTGATATTTTGAGTAAGAAAAGTTAAAATTTGATTTTATTTGTGAAATAGGGTATCATTGGAGATGCTAATGATCTTTTAGATTTAAAAAAAATAATATATTACTAATTATAATATCATCTAATAGATAAAAAAAAATTCCGATTCTGATTAATCCCGATTAATCACCGAGTAATTGGCTACACAGTAATCAGTACCATAACTATTCGTATCCGATTACCGTTCTTTTGAACACTGTTTATGAAAAAGTTGTATTCCTGCAGTTCTTCCACCCACTGCGCATGTCTCCGATTTAACTTGTGCTGGCCATTGATGAATTGCTTCGTGATCGGAGTATAACACAAACTCGTTGCATATCAAATATTGCCTCCACTGCCATAAAGCTTGTATGATAGCATAAAACTCAACATCATATGTGGAGTAACGTTGCCTTGTATCATTTAAATTTTCACTGTAAAAAGCTATGGGTCGCCGTTCTTGGCTCAATACTGCACCAAGGTCGACTTTGGATGCATCACACTCGACCTTGAAGACTTTTGAAAAATCTGGAAGGATCAACATTGGTGCTTCAGTGACAGCCTTTTTGATGGCATGAAAACTCGTCGCTGCCTCGATTGTCCATTGGAAGACCTTCCCTCTTAGGGTATCAGTGATTGGAGTTATAATGAAGCTAAAGTTCTGAATGAACCTCCGATAAAATGAAGTCAAGCCATGAAAGCTTCTCACATCATGTATGTTCTTCAGAGTTTGCCAATTAAGAATAGCCTCCACCTTTTTTGGATTCACTTTTATGCCATCCGCTGATATGATATACTCGAGGAAAACTAAACTTGAAGACAAGAACTCACACTTCTTCAGATTTGCATACAGTTCTTGAGCTCGTAGAGTTTCAAAGACCTCACGTAAGTGTTGTAGGTGATGTTCTTTGTCCACACTATATACAAGGATGTCATCAAAGTATACGACCACAAACTTTCCAATGAAGGGTTTAAATACTTGATTCATTAGTTGCATAAATGTGCTTGGCGCGTTTGAGAGGCCGAAAGGCATGACCAGCCACTCATACAGGCCATCCCGAGTTTTAAAGGCGGTCTTCCATTCATCCCCAGGATGCATTCTGATCTGGTGGTAGTCACTCCTCAAGTTGATCTTTGAAAATACCTTCGCCCCAGAAAAATTATCCAGCATGTCATCTAGTCGTGGAATGGGAAACCAATACCTCACCGTAATCTTATTGATTGCTCGGCTATCCACACACATCCGCCACGCTCCATCTTTCTTTGGTGTGAGGAGGGTTGGTACAGCGCAAGGACTCATGCTCTTCCGGATTACTCCCTTTTGTAGCAATTCAGTGACCTGTCAGTTTATCTCTTCATACTCTTGCGGATTCATTCGGTAATGTGGTTTGTTGGGTAAGCTAGAACTGGGTACGAGATCGATATGATGTTGGATATTTCGAAGTGGAGGTAACACGGACAGTAAGTCCTCTGGAACCACATCTTTGAAATCAGCCAGTAAAGGTTTCAACTCTAGTGGAGCTGGAGCAAGGCCCTCGGCCGCCTCCTTCACTATTAACGCATGAAAGTTCCCCCCTTCTGCTGCTACCTCTGCCCTAAATTGCTTCAGAGCCAAGAGACTACCTCCCTCGTGCTTTACGTCCTTTAGTTGCTTCTCTGTCCTAGAGGGTCCGAGTGTGACCTTGACTTCATCCTTCACAAAACTGTAGGTATTCTTGAAGCCATCGTGCATTTCTCTTTTATCAAACTGCCAGGGGCGCCCTAAGAGTATGTGGCACTCATCCATGGGTGCTACATCACACCACTGTTCATCCTTATATCTGTCTCCAATGGAAAACGACACTAGGCAACGCCGGTTAACTTCAACTTTGTTTCCTTTTTTAAACCAAGAAAGCTTATACGAGTTAGGTTTCTTCATTGTCTTTAGGTTCAACTTGTCCACCATCTCTTGAGAAATAATGTTTTTCACAACTTCCACCGTCAATGATCACATGGAAGACCTTCCCTTGTGAAGTGCACCTGGTGTGGAAGATATTATGTCACAACCAATTTGGATCTTCCTCTACTCTCACCGTATTCATGACACGGTGTATTACCAAGGATTTCCCTTGGTCACTCCAGGTGATTTCATCTTTAGGGTCTCCCTTGTCGTAGGAGGGACCGTCACCCCATTGAACCCCTCCATCTTCAATCAAAGTAACTATCCTCCGATTAGGGCATTCTGAAGCTATGTGCCCTAACCCTGAACACTTAAAACACTTGACGTTCCTTCTGCCTCGCGGGGTACATGGCTATCCGGAGTCTGCGGCTTAGATTCCTCGACCACTTTGCTGGTCTCGTGGTGAGTATTCACCTTGACGCCACTTCGCTTGCCCTCTGGATCCTCATTGCTTCTTCTGAACCGGTTCTTTTGCCGCTCAATTTGAATAGCCAATCGGTACACATTATCGTAACTCCAGTGTGGGTGCAAAACTAAGGTTTCGTAGATGTCACGTCTTAAACCACTCAGGTATCTTCCAATAGTTTTTTCTTTCGACTCGGCGACTCCGCTCCGCATGGTAAGGAGATCAAACTGCTCAGTGTAGTCATTGACTGAGTGTAAGTTCTACCTGAGATTATGTAGTTGCAGGTACGTGTCTTGGGTGTAGTTCGCCGGTAGGAATTTCCCCTGCAAGATCTTTTTCATCTTATACCAAGTCTTGATTTTTGGTTTTCCTAGCTTTTCCCTTCGAGATTTTAAACTTTCCCACCATGCAGAGGCTCGTTTGAGTAGTTTGATTGCTACAACCTTCACTTTTTCTTCCTCTGTCATCTGTTTGTAATCAAATATCCTCTCGATGGTGTTAAGCCAATCAATGAACTCATCTGGCTTCAACTTTACCTCGAATTCTGGTATGTCGACTCTCATCTCCAGTCTTCTCTGGTTATTCCTCTCCCATGCATGTACAGAAAGGGTTATCTCCAGCATCTTCGCCGTCTGTCTCCTCCTCACCCGCATGGCTCTTGGATTCGATGTGTTTGATGCATTCGATGCGAGTGTTCAACTGTTCCAGCATTCTTCGAATTTCTTCCATGTTAGTATTGCCCCGACCTCTAACTCGATCGTTGCGCCTTCGAAACGCCATGACATACCATGAGCCTTGCTCTGATACCACTTGATGGGCTCAAGCTAATACAGTCGAGTTAAAACACAAGTTGACACCAATTCCAAAACTGAATAAAAGGTTAGCACAATTGGCTACTGTTTTGTATTCAAAAATCGTCTCCTCACCTTCATACAATAGGTCATATATATATAGCTAGTATTAAGACTACCCTAAACTAGGATTCCTAACATAACTATTAATCCTTGCATGTCTCGTACTTGGAACTCAAGACAAAAAGCCTCTAATCTCGATGATATCTGTGTGTTCCTTTTAGGACAAAGAATATCCACAAGTGTTTCCTCATTTGTTTGTCCTGCCCATAAACTGGTACGGATGCACCTGCATCAGTAACCGTACCTTCTTAACCCTATACTCTTCTTTTGTGCAGAACGAGATCAAGAATTTCACCATCATGATCGTTGATATGGTCAAAAAAGAGAAGCTCTTTGCATCTCAAGGAGGCCCAATTATTATGGCTCAGGTGCGTACGTACATATCTACTATATAACATTGGTGAACTTCCTGTTCACCGATGAATAGTTCAATACGTGCGGGGCGTGCGGTTCTCTCACCTTATCAACAGCACCATCCCATCTCTCTCCTTCACCTCAAGCCTGACTTCAAACAACTCCCCTCTCTCCAAAAGTCAACTCGCCCCTCTCCCCTCTCCAAACAACTTCGCCCCTCTCCCCTTTCCAAACAACTCGCCCCTCTCCCCTCTCTCCAAAAGTCAACTCGCCTCTCTCTTTGTTTCTATCTTTACATCCTGATCTCCATCGCTCACTCTCCCATCCTCTTCTCTATTAGCACAGACCTATCAAACCCTTGACCTAATCGTTTTTCTTCAACCTCTCGGTTGATCGATTTTTGGGCTGTCGGTTTTGGTCTTTTTCGGGGAGGTTCTGATATTTGAGGTGAGACTTTTTCTAGAGGTTCCACTCCTCTACTCTCTCCGCCTCCACCTTCATTCTCATCACTCTGTCCGACAACACGATAGCTGAATCTGATTTTAGCTTTTGGAGGTCGATTTTGGTTCAGGTACGGATTGTGAAACTATGATTTTTGGTGTTGGGGATTTGGTAATTGATTTGTTTTTGCACTAGAAACGAGTTGGTTAGAAAAAAAGGCTGGGTTTTCTCTTTGAGATTTAAGGAGCTTTGTCAAAATCGGGAAGCATATGTCAAACCAAGAATGCTAGATGCTGGATGCTAGATGATTTCATAAATCTCCACCTGTAGTTTATTTGATGTTTCTATCTCCATTTGATGTTTGGAATTGGTGAAGTATCTGGGAGTTTACCAACTCCATTATGATGAGTATGTCGACATGGATGATTAACTATTTCTTTCCATATATGCAATATAGTTGGAAAATTTATAAACTTTTTAGGTGGGTAATGGAGATCATGCATATCTGGACTAATTAAGATCATGGTCGACCTAACACCCTTTTAATCACACCAGATTGAAGGGAAGAAGAAAACTCCATAAAGAAAAGGAGATTGTTGTTGGATTATGGTTGGTCTAACTAGAGTTGATTGAAAGAAACAGTAGATATAGTTTAGACCATGTCATTGCCATGATCTCCATTTATTCAAACTTTGCATGCCTATGGCATGAATCTTTGTTTCTTCACTTTTCTTTATCTCTGTGTGGCTTTGCTATATAATTATTTTGGACAGGATATGATTATCGTGCAATTGTTACCTTAGTCTACAAACTAAATCCATAATAATAGAGATCAAGGAAAAGTGAAACCCTGAAGTCACTTATTTGGAAACCATAGCCACTTTTCTACATGGAACTGATCAATTCTGCATAAAGTACACATCATGTTTTGATGAGGCCTGTATCAAATTCTTTAGCTGCACTGGGAGAACAAGCAAAGTTGATGCATGCCAACTATACTTAATCCTCTAACAAGCCACTAACCAATGTTGATATATTCTATTATAGTTCATGCTACATGGTATAACCATGTTGTATGCTTATAGTTTTATATGATTATATGGGTAGTTTAGGCAAAAGCAGAAATTTCTTCATCCGGTATGTTTGTAGGTATATCTCAAATTTGACTCGGGTTTTATTTTAAGTTGTTGATATGTCTAATATGTTTTGTTGATTTTCGTGCTACTGCTCTCAGATTTTATCTTCTTTGGTTACTTTGATTTCGGTCTCTCGATCTCGCTTTCTGTCGATCTGTTCCTGAATTTACAAATTGGTTTAGGTGAGTTGATCTCTTTTTTGTGTGATCAATCTCTTTTTCAAACTTACTATACCTACTGTAACTATAGAGTATAAACATAATTTGTCAAACTCAGGTAAACTTTAGAGTACAAACCTGGGTTTTGGACTTCACCGATCATAAGTTTATTTGTTGTATATTAATCAAATAGGTTATGGTACAAACAAACCTGAGTGCAAACTTGAGGCTATTGTAAGTTACATCGGCTATACTATTTGGTCTTACAAATTATATAGATAGAGTTGGAGCGAAACTGTTTGGTAAAGGAACCTACTGATAAGCAAAATTTAGAGCGATCAAATATATGATAACTAAATGAAGCTGGATAATATAATTGGGTAAAGACAATCTATTGCATAATATTGAACCAACAGTTACAGATGATTATATATTCCAAGACTATATATTTGTATTGATAAATTTATACGAATATTTAGGCATGTTCTCAGTATATCATCTCACATTAATCTCATCATAGCGTGATAAGATTTTGCTGACTTATCTGTATTTAAGATTTTGTTGTCCCCCTCTCTTACATTAACTCATATTTAGCCTCCTTTATATCATATTCGGGCACTGTTTCTTCCATTGGTTTGTTGTCTTTTGTATATCATCTTAGCCCATCATAAATATTCACTTTAATCAATATATATTTTGTCATTCTATAGTTTACAAAATAGAATATATATTTGTAGGTTCCTGATATCGGCTATGGTAACATTCTAGAAGTTAAACTTATCAATAAATTGTAAAGCTATATATATAATACAGGCCTGAGTACTATAACAAACTATAGAATATATATTAAACAAACCCAGGTCAATTTACTTGAGTTTGATATGTTTTATAAGTTGAAAGAGTTCTGTGATTTAGCATTCGATTTCATCTTCTGGGTTGGTGAGGTTTAGATATGTCCATATGAGTTTCCTTCTCTCTTCGATTTGAAGTTTTCTTACTGTGTTTATGTTTATGGATTCAGATTTCATAGCCACTTTCGAGATCGGCTCTTCGTCGACCCTACAAACTGTTGAGCAAGGTAATAACTCTTGCTTTCCTTAATTGATTTTGTGATGCTATATGGGTTTTTAATTGTGTGTTGAAAATGGGTATTTCTTACTTGAGATTCACTGCCTAAACCCTTCTTTGATTGTTAATTGATTTCTCTGTCAATATTTGGCATGTGGGTTCTCATTAATCAGTTGGTATATGTGGGAATCTGAATTTTGGATTTTGATTGGTTTGGTGCTTTGGTTAATCAAGTGAGTGGTGTAGATAGTTAGAGTAGTGAATTCTGGGTCGTGGTATATAAACCTTTGAATTGATAGAGTTAATTTTTTGACATAGTAGAACTGATAATGTGTACATATTTTGGTTTCCTTTTTCTTTCTGTTTTTTGTATTCGAACAACAATTTCTGAATTGATGTTGTTGGGGTATGTTAGAGGGTATGTCAGCGTATACTTTGCTGTTATCATTTCTGATCTTTGTGGATTGGATAAAATTAGATAATGGTCATGCAACCAAGATGTTTTTCATTATTTCTGTATATTAATCAATATTTGTTGATGTGGATGTTTGTCGTATTAAAATCATATAACGTGGAGACAATTCCCATATATTGATTCAATTAAATTTGTAAATTGTTATAAATTAAATTAGATGATGTTCGAATTGGTAACTCTTGACTGTGAGTTCTGTATTTGCTAACGTGACATATATATTTGAATATGGAAAATATATGGTTTGTCTCCTATTTAATAACTGTTTGTTATTGAGACATTTTTGCTATTAATTATGGGGATGTATTTTTATTATATAAGCTTTAGGCATGGGACGAAAAAGAATTGACAATGTTCCGGGATCAATGACTCCTTTGAGTAAGAGGCAACGTTTTTTTCAATCTGTTCTTGAAGAACCAACGACTTGCCATGAGAAAACAATACCTGTGGTAGATCCTACGTCGAGTGTTCCAACAACCATTGATGTGGCTACAGAGAGCATACTTGGACAAATTGTTTCAAATCAGGGTGATATCCATGGTGATGATGTTGTTGAGCAATGTGTATCAGGTGCCTAGGCTTCTACTCATTTGATCTTTGTGTTTCTAAATTGTTTTGTGACAAACTTGATATGTTAAATGATAATAATTTTGTTTTGTGTAAATTGCAGCAAGCATTCCAGAAGCAATTATTTCAGATGAAGATAACAATGATGACGATGATGACAATCAACTTATATCAAGTAAGACTTAGACCTAAACTCATGTGATTATTGGATTTTGTTTACACTTAGACTTGGACTCATGTGATATTGGGTCATGTGTAGCGGTTCACAAATTCATGTTGTCTACATATCCATATCATGAGATCCTCATTTGTCTTCAAAATGTTCCTTGCTTTTATGTTTTCTTGAGCCAAAATGTCAGCTTTCCAGTGCACTGTTACATCTACTGTATAACAATAATGAGCTATTTATGTGGTTTTGCTATTGTAGCAATCAAGGTTTAGTTTTTGAGAGTATTGATATTACAGATGTTACTACTTTTTGTTTCAAGTCTTAATTTAAGCTTTAGATGGTGTAAAAATATAACTTTCATGATTTTGTTGTTGTTCAATTAGAGATTTTTAGTCGTGAGAACCTTCAATTTGCATTCGTGTGCGAGACATAAAGCTCAGATGATTGATAAGAGTTATTTGAAGCACCATTTGGATTTGTTTGATAGTTTGATATATGGTTTGTATTTATTTTTAGTTTGTCGATATTATAAATAATGATGCAGAGTTTGTGGTTTGAATTGTGATGAAAGTTTGTAGTTTGTGGTTTGAGATTTTATAGTATGGACTATAGTATTACAGTGAGTACTTTGAAAATTTGTAGGTTATCTCCTTTTTATGTAGGCATCAAAATTAAATCAAGTATAGTAGACTATGTGCAATAATGAATGCTTACTTCTAGGCGTTTAAAAGAACTCACAAAATTGTATTTTCTATCTAAAACTCTTTACATGAAATGGCTTCTTTTTTCATTATCATGCCAATTTGGTTCTTTCTTAAGAAGAATTGCTACTGGCTGGACTGGCTGGGTATGATGCTTGATTATCTTTGTCATTTTCTATGAATCGCAGGTGTTGGTGTGGGATATTGTGGACAAGCGTCATATCAACAAAGCCGAGCAGGTTAGGAGAAACTTCAATATCATTTATCCAATACTAAGTATTCATCATCAATTATTTACAATTAAACATTATCTAACATTTTTGTGATTTTGATTGCAGGTGTCATTGTTGATTATAAAGATTTCGGGGATGACGCTTATACGTGTCACCATTGCGCTGCCTACTTTTGGTCAGATGAAGCATTACAAAAAAAGAAAAATAACCAATTGATATATACTCATTGTTGTGAAAAAGGCAAAGTTGAACTTCCAATATCATATCCAACTCCGCATTTTCTTGATGAATTATTAAATCCAAATAATGGTAGAAGAAGCGTATTATTTCGTGATAATATAAGGGTTTATAATTCTATGTTTGCTTTCACATCTATGGGAGCTGATATTCAACATAATATAAACAGTGGAGGAGCTCCTTATGTGTTTAAAATATGTGGTCAAGTGCATCATAAAATGGGTTCTGTTTTACCGTCAGAAGGAAAATCTCCTCAATATGCTCAATTATATGTATACGACACTCAGAATGAAATTTCAAATCGCATGACTGCTATAGATCCAAATAATGTAAATTACAAGATTGATGTTGATATTGTAAAAGGATTGGTGGAATTATTAGATGAATGTAATGAACTGACGAGAGAGTATCGATCTGTGAGGGATGATTATGAGAGTCGTTCGTTGCAAAATTTTGATATGATTATACTTGATCGTGAAAAGAATGACAGCAAACAATATGAACTACCTTCTACTTCTGAAATCGGTGGATTGATTGTAGGTGATATAGGTGAGTTTAATTCTAATAGAGATATAATTATTCGATCTAATGGAGGGCCACTCAAGAGAATCTCTAAAATTCATCCGAAACTAATGTCATTACAATATCCACTTCTTTTTCCATATGGAGAGGATGGATTTAAAATAAACATGAAATTAAAGTCGATGCCAGGTGATGGTGATGATAAAAAAAGAAAATTAACCATTAGCAAATTTGCATGCTATCAAATTCATGATAGGGCAGGCCAATCGAGCACTTTGTTAAAAGGTGGTAGATTATTTCAACAGTATTTAGTTGATATATATGCAACCGTCGAAGAAAATCGTTTAGAATATGTGAGACATCACCAACCAGAACTGAGATCTGAAACATGGAATAATTTAACTACATTTGCTTCTAATGGAATTGTCGAAGGTTCTGATGTTGGCAAAAGAATTTATCTTCCTGGTTCTCACACAGGCAGTCCAAGAGATATGATAAATAATTACCAAGATGCAATGACAATTTGTAGAGAATATGGTAACCCAGATTTGTTTGTCACTTTCACGTGCAATGTGAAATGGCCGGAAATTTTGAGATATTTTGAAAAAAGACCTGGATACAAAGCAGAAGATCGTCCTGATATTATTTGTCGAATTTTTAAAATAAAGGTGGACGATATGATTGCTTATATTAAAGGTGGGGAACTCTTTGGAGAAGTCTCTGCTCATGTTTGTACAATTGAATTCCAAAAACGAGGGTTGCCTCATGCTCATTTATTATTTTGGCTTAAAAATAAATACAAGTGTTATACAGCAGATGATGTGGATTCTATAATTTCAGCTGAATTGCCCGATAAAAATATTGATCCAAAATTGTTTGAAATTGTTAGTCAGTTTATGATTCATGGTCCTTGCGGTCAACTTAATCCATCTTCTCCGTGTATGAAAAACAAATTATGTACGAAGCATTTTCCAAAACCATTTATTTCAAACACAATTTTTCAAGCAATAAAGTCTCCTCAGTATAGACGTCGTGATGATGGTTCACGTTTTGTAGTTAAAAAAGGAGTTGAAGTCGGCAATAATTATGTTGTACCATATAATGCTAATTTGCTATTAAGGTATAATGCTCATATAAATGTTGAATCGTGTTCTCAGTCTATGTTAATAAAATATTTATTCAAGTACATAAATAAAGGACCAGATAGAGCTCGCGCAATGATTCGTGATAATGTAAATGATGAAATCCAAAATTATTTGAATTGTCGATACTTAACTCCTCATGAGTCTGTGTGGCGTTTATTCGAATTCTCCATTCATTCTAGATATCCTGCAGTTCAATACTTGAAGATTCATTTGCCCAATGAACAAACTGTTTGTTTTCATGAATCCAATTCTCTTGAAAATGTGTTAAACAATCCGGGCATAGAAACTACAATGCTAACTGCTTGGTTTATTGCAAACAGGACTTATAAAACGGCGAAGAAATTAACATATACTCAGTTTCCTACTAAATTTGTGTGGAATAATAATCAAAAGTTATGGACACGGAGGAAAAAAAAATATCAAGTTCTCGGTAGAATAGCACATGTGCCACCAAATGCCGGTGAATTGTACTATCTCAGAATGCTTTTGAATGTTCAAAAAGGATGTACAAATTTTAGGACAATAAAGACAATCAATGGGAAAGCATACTCTACTTATCAGGAAGCATGTCGAGGTTTGGGATTACTAGGCGATGATAAAGAATGGTTAGAGGCTTTGTTGGAATCTACTTTTACTGCAACTGCTACTCAAATTCGTTATTTATTTGTTACGATTATTTTGTTTTGTAACGTGTCTGATCCTCGAGCTTTACTTGATGCTTATTGGGTTAACATGTCTGATGATATTTCGCACAAGATCAGATCAACTTTTAACATGCCAAATCTCAGTATACCGGATGATGAATTAAAGGATGGTGTTTTACATGAACTTGAGAAATTGTTTAACATGTCCTCCAGTAGTTTAAAAAAACATCAATTGCCAATGCCAAAGTCACAAGGAATACATGAACTCGAGAATAGGTTTATCAGAGAAGAACTAAATTTTGATTGTGAAGCATTGAAACAAGAACATTTTGACTTGGTCACCAAATTGAATACCAATCAAAAAATTATATATGATGAGGTGATTAAAGCTGTCGAAGAAAAGAATGCAAGATCGTTCTTTGTATATGGTTGTGGAGGTACAGGAAAAACTTTTTTGTGGAATACTATCATTTCAAGATTAAGATCCAAAGGTAAAATTGTTTTGGCCGTTGCTTCATCAGGCATTGCTTCGCTATTACTTCCCATAGGCAGAACAGCTCACTCGCGCTTCGGTATAAAACCCGTTATAGATAAAGATTCAAGTTGTAATATAAATAAAAAAAGCCATCTTTCTGCTTTAATTGAAAAGGCTGAATTGATAGTTTGGGATGAAGCTCCTATGTGCAATAAATGGTGCATTGAATCGGTGGATAGGACACTCCGTGATATTTTATCAAAAAAAGAAGAACCGTTTGGAGGAAAGACAATTTTATTTGGCGGAGATTTTAGACAAACATTGCCGGTGATACAAGGTGGCAGTAAAGAACAAGTCATTCAACAATCGTTCAATAATTCATATTTGTGGCCTGCCATTACTGTATTTCATCTTACTGAAAATATGAGATTATCGACGATTGGTTTGAGCAGCACAGAAAAAGATGAGATTAAAGATTTTTCTGAATGGATACTACGAATAGGAGAAGGTCGATTAGAATCAAAATTTCCTACAGGTGATCCAGATATTGGTTGGATTGATATACCGGAAGAATTACTTATTGATCCCACAATTGATCCTATAGAATCAATTTTTCAAGCAACATATCCTAATTTTTTGTACAGATACAACGATGCAAATTATTTAAGGGAGCGTGCCATAGTGACTCCAAAAAATGTAATTGTTCGTGAAATAAATAATTATGCACTTAAATTATTACCTGGCGATGAAAAATCATATTTTAGTTCTGATTCAATTTCATATAATTCAGGTAATAGCGATAATATCAATCTTTTGTATCCAATGGAATTTTTGAACAAGCTTGAATTTAGCGGATTGCCTACGCATGAACTTATATTAAAAATTGGCATGCCGATTATGTTATTAAGAAATTTAGATCAAATACGCGGTCTTTGTAATGGCACCAGGTTAATTGTTACAAAGTTGTTTGAGAGACTGATTGAGGCAAAAATACTTACGGGAAACAACACAGGAGAAAAAGTTCATATTCCAAGGATAGTATTACATGCAACTGAAACTAAATGGCCGTTTACGTTTAAGAGACGTCAATTTCCTGTCCGGCCATGTTATGCGATGACCATAAATAAAAGTCAGGGGCAGTCATTAAACCAAGTAGGAATATATTTGTCGGAATCAGTTTTTACTCATGGGCAGTTATATGTGGCATTATCCAGAGTTACTTCAAAAAAAGGTCTCAAAATTTTTATAAAAAATAGTTATGATATTCCCAATAATTGTACAAAAAATATTGTTTATAAGGATGTCTTGCAAGGTATATAAATCAGAATTGTTGTAATCACAATAATTGTTTCCTGCAACATTTAGAAGACGTCAATTTGTTAGATTGGCGATAGGGATAATCTCACGAAGAGGCTCTGGACGGACTATAGAGATATTTGTTCATCGTATGGTCTCTGTCCTGTCAAAATTTTACTTCCATCATGACATTTTACTTTTCAGATTTCAAAGAAACGGACTCAGACATATGTGTCCATGTTTTGCAGGCCCTTCACTTCAGATAATCACTATTCTGACCAAAGAAATAAGAGCTTATCCTCTCTCTCTCTCTATGGAGTCATACTTCAATCGAGTCGTGATCAGAAGTACATGAAAATCAATTTTGGGTCACGATCGGAGGTGCATGATTCCCAGCCTCTTGATCAAGAAGAAGAGATCGTGGTGACAAAGGTCAGTAGTTGATTATGGAGTTGGGTTTTTAGTTCTACAGTTGTGATCAATTTTTTGTTCAAAATTATAGGGGAATTCTGAAACACTCAAACCGAAATAGTATTAGTGACACCGCCCCAACGGGGCGGGCAGCCACCTAGTATATATATATGCATGAACACACACACACATATATAATGTCATGGGATATCTCGTTAATATCTGAAAAACTCTAGCAGCTAATCCAGTAATTCGATGATTATCCAAAACTCTCTTTCCGTATTCCGAGGTTTCAGATCAAATATATAATAGGCCAAATGAATGACAAAGCAACTACCTTGAACGAGAAAGAATGACTAGACCTATGTTATGTTATGTGAACGCCACTACCCTGTTACTCACCAACATGTTCATATATGATAGATTGAAAATGAATATGGAAATGTGGAATGGTGGTATGGAGCTGCTGGTAAAGCCTACCGTGACTGGTGTGCAAGTTTTGCTGAATCCCTTGACATTGGAGTTCCATGGATCATGTGTCAACAAGATGATGCCCCAGATCCAATGGTACATATTAATTCTTTTTCATTCTGACATTATATGCATGACTAAAGACTTATTTAGTTATTCCATTTTGTTTTTACTTTCAGATAAACACTTGCAATGGCTTCTATTGTGACCAATGGACACCGAAGCCGAATTATCCTAAAATGTGGACCGAGAATTGGACTGGTTGGTTCAAGAACTGGGGTTCTCCTCATCCATACAGGACCGCTGAGGATCTTGCTTTTTCTGTTGCAAGGTTTTTTCAAACCGGAGGCACATTTCAGAACTACTACATGCCACATGGTGAGGATACTTGATATATATATGCTTAATTTGTAACATTAATTGGTCTATTTGGTCATTACATCACGCAAACATTTTTTTTTCAGTATCATGGTGACACAAACTTTGGTCGAACTGCAGCGGGATACATTACCACTTATGATTACAATGCTCCTCTTGATGAGTATGGTGGTTTGAATCAACCAAAATATGGCCATTTGAAGCAACTTCATGAGACTTTGAAATCTATAGAGTACGCCCATACCCGGGGAAACATTACCACCACCGATTTGGGGAAACATTACAATGCTCCTCTTGTCTTTCTCAACGTCCCGCAGCAAAAATCCAGTAGAGATCGAGCGAAAAACTTAAAATTGGGTTGAAATTAATGGAAAAGTTTGTAGAGATCGAGCGAGAATGGTCATGAAGATAACTTTTAGTTAAATTTCTGGCTAAATATAACTAGAGATTTGACTAAAAGTTAAATATAACTATTGTTTATTGTATACGTTGGAGCCAACTTTTTGTCAAATTTTAGTTAAAATATAGCTTTTCTTTTGAAGTAGGGTATCTATTGTGGATGGTCTAAGAGCAACTCCAGCAGTTCCCCTATCTTATTAGCCAATTTAGGGATTTCCTATATTTCATGTTTTCATCCCCTATTCTTATACCGAAAACATGAATTATAGGTAACCAAACATTCAATATTGTAATTAATTCTTTCCTTCTAGATTGCAAATGTAATTAATAATTATATTAATAAATAAATATGTTATTATCAACTAATCAAAACTAAGCATGTGTTTAGGTCTAACTATATTTTAAGTAATATTGTTGGAGTAAATTTATACAAGTGATTAGCTAAAATAGGTTTCGGCTTTATTTTTGAACAAAATAAGCAAATTTTTCATGACATTGTTGGAGTTGCTCTAAGCACGCAAACAATAGTAAAAGTAAAAGTGCCTAACAAGGCTGAAGACGAACCAAAATGTCTTCAATGGCAATGGAGCTCAGAGGACATAGATGAGTACAGAGTTCATGGAAAAGGTGATGTTGAGGCAAATCGCCTCATTGAGCAAAAAGAGGCTGGAAATGATGCTAGTGATTACCTTTGGTACATGACAAGGTAAATTAGAATTAACCTTTGTTTCCATCTTATATAAATATATTAAACTATCTTATCTTTAATCGGATTGTCTTTCGTTTTGACTAGGCTTAAGATCAAAAATGATGATTCAATTTGGAGGACTAAGAATATCACGCTATGGATCAACGGAACTGGTAGCATTCTACATGCTTACGTTAATGGAAAATATATTGGTAAGACAAATGTTATTCGATTACTCATCATCAATGTATAATTAATCTTTCTCCTTTGGTTTGTTTTTCCTAGCTAATTGTTTGAATGGATATAGGTTTCGACGAGGCTGCACACACTTTTGAGAGGAGTGTTGATCTAAATCGTGGGAAAAACGTTATCGCTTTGTTGAGTGCCACATTTGGATTTTCGGTACGTACGTAGTAATTGGCCTTGTCAATCTTTTGAGACGATTGTAATGTGATATTATGATTATCTAATTAGTGCATATATATAGGCAAATTTCAGTTTACATATTTGTGGTTTGCCTCAAACATCATTTTACTACCTTTAGTTTCAAGATCACCAGTTTACTATTTAAGGTTACAAAATCTCATCAGTTTACTACATCGACACAATTTGAAATAAGCACAAGAAGCTGACTTTTCTCTTCCACCTTGGCTCCGATGACGCCTTCCCTTCCATCCTTATATCCTAACTAATCTTTGTGTATTTTTATTGAATTAAAGAGTGGCCGTTAACAGATTTTTGGCATGGATTTCACAAACTGATGAGATTTTGTAATCTTAAGTAGTAAACTGATGATCTTAAAACTACAGATAGTGAAATGATGTTTGAAGCAAACCACAGGCAGGTAAAGTCAAATTTGCCCTATATATAATGTGATTGGGACTCTTTACTGAACTATGGAGGCGGATATGATTTGCAACCTGCTGGAATAGTTCGTCCGATTGCTTTGATAGGAAAAAATGGTGATGAGACTTTGATAAAGGATTTGTCAGCTCACAGATGGTTTTACAAGGTTGGATTAGAAGGCTTGGAAAACAAGGTATATAGTCCTGATTCTGGTTATGCAAAGTGGTCTTCTGAAGGTTTACCAGTAAACAAGAGTATGACTTGGTACAAGGTATGTCTGATTCTGATTCCAATATATAGAGGTTAAATTGGTTATCGTAAATATCTAAATTGAGAAGAATATAATGTGTGTGTTTTCTTGTGCTATATCTTTTCAGACAACTTTCAAAGCTCCTCTAGGAACTGATCCAGTTGTGGTGGATTTACAAGGGTTGGGTAAGGGTGATGCTTGGTGAATGGTAATAGTATTGATCGATATTGGCCAAGTCATTTGTCTAAAGAAGACGGCTGTGGTGACACTTGCGACTACCGTGGTAAATATGAGAGTGGTAAATGTAATTCCAACTGCGGTGGAACTACTCAAAGATGGTAATAACATTTATCATTATTTTGTGGTTATTACCGAATTTACGTCTTTTATATTTACCCTCTTAATGTGCAATCCAACTAATGTGAGTTTCCAGACCATCAGAGTTGGAAGTGTTTGTGCAAATACTCATGAGAAGCAGTCTGTGGAACTGGACTGCCAAGGTCGCTCCATTTCAGCCATCAAATTTGCTAGCTTTGGCAACCCTCAGGGTACTTGTGTAGCATTCAAGAAAGGCACTTGTGATGGTACAAATGCAAAATCCGTCACTGAAAAGGTAACACGTACTTCTTTTGTTTTAAAATTTGACTCTCATCGCTTGTGTTTACATGACTAATTAGTCGATCATTATTGTTTCTTATGATGATTGTATAGGAATGCGTTGGTAAAGAGAAATGCTCGATCAACATTTCTGAAGATATATTTGACTCCAAAGATTGTGGAGATATCGTGAAGAATCTCGCTGTGGAGGCAATTTGCTAGATTTCTCTTCCTCGTAAGAGAAAATAGTTTAGCCTTTTCTTTTTCTTCTTATTTTAGGATCATTTCGTAGCTAGCTAGTTCTGCTAAATGCAAAATACTCTAGCTAATAGTACGTTTATTGCTAGTTTGGAGTAACTGTTCAAAATGCACATCTAAAAAGTGAAACATCTTGTTTCATTATTTTCCTTTAATAGTATTTGTTTGCCTTTCTTTTGTTATTCTTTCTGATGGAGTTACTTGCACTTGAAACGTAGCCATCCAAATCAATGAGTAAAAATATATAATCGAGTGTTAACAGCGAATGTATTTTACAGAACCAATGTGTTTATCATGAAAAATGCCCGAACGAAGAAAATACTGTTAATGGGTGATGACAACACAATGTTGGACAAATTTACAATTGGCGTGCGTAACTTTTTTTCACCATGTAGTATACAGGGCAATTTGCGAACACAATTTAAGCATGTATTACTTTCATTAGTATGATCCGTCAATGCACTTGATCGACTTCTAGTTCTAGTTCTTGTTTCCCCCTCCACAGTATAATCTGCTCATCTTTGAACAAAAGAGGGATGCACGGTACCAGGTCCTGAATACAACGAATCCACAAGAAACAGAAAACATTAAAATGGAGTACAAAAACACAAAGGAACTCAAAGTTCATATCAACTCCAAGCCATACCCTTAATTTAGCGCCTATTCTTTTGCAATCACTAGTACCAACATGCGTGCAGTCTAGTCTCACGACCTCTTCAGTCTTGAAGGCCTCCCTAACTCTATCCACAACATTCACATATACACCATTTCTAGCTGCAGAAAATAGTACTTAATATAAATATAGGGTTCACAGAATAGAATCATGAAATGTTGACATCTAAATGTTTGTGCAAACAAGAAATGAAGGCCGTACATAATCCGAAGCATCTAAAATCGCAAATCCACAACATAAAATTCTTCTCCCTTTTTCAAGCAAGACACTTACTGAGTTTCATAACAGGTAGGGAGTTTAGTCCCCTGTTCCGTAATTCCTTCGTCGCTTCAAATGTCAAGCCGTCAGCAATGTTCTTCACAAGCTTTGGATATATAGGAGGATAAGGCTTCCACAACATTACCGGTATTACCGGTCGATTCTTGGGATCATAATTTCTACCACGGTACAAGATAAGCACATTAATATGTCGGTAAACAATTGCCCCGCCAGACTTATCCTGCATAGACACTACTACCACAATCAGCCAACATTCTCCTACGAAGAATCTCATAATAATCCCATTACCCGAATTTAAATCCGAACCTCAAGATGGAAGCAAACATTGTCCATATCAAGAGTAGGCACTCCCAAACACTTGATCCTCACAGCTTCAGCTCTCTTCCAATGGTTGTGGATATCATCTAACATGTTATGAGTAACTCCTCCCTTTCCTGACACATATATACTAAACTCTTTAGTGGCTAGTAATGTATGAACCGAAATATCAATCTAGCAAATTAAATAAAAATGGGATCTTTAGGCATTTACCCATGTTAATTTGGCGGGAACAATCACTGTGGCGATACCGTTCAACCAGCTCCGCCACTTCCTCCTCCGTAAGCGGGTCTCCGAGAACCCGTTTTCTCTCCTCGGCGAGCCGGTTCAAGTCAACTTCTTGTTGGGCAGGGGCAATCGTCCCTGTCCACTTCCTGTCGAGCCGACCCGGCCCGAAAGGCGAGAACTTGGGCGACTCCCGGAAGGAGATAGGCTCCGCCGAAGGCGTCTCCGAGTATGAGTAGCTGAAGTCGAAGGGAAGGTCCGATTTGAGAGGCCGGGTCGGGTCATTCTTCGGTTCTGCAACTTCTATCAGGGGCTGTTTCTTTTTGGGTTTTTGGGGTTTGGAAGCTGGAGAAAACGGCGGGTCGTAATCTTGGGATAGACATTGAGAGATGATGCGGCGAGAGAGGAAGAGGAAGGGTTTGATTGGGTCTAGGGTTAGGGATTTGTGAGGTGAGGGACGACGATGTGAAAGTAGCTTAAGCATTTGAACAAAGAGACTTGGTTTGGAGTTGTGAAGTGTAAAACTGTTGGAGTAAGCTGAAAAGACATAAAGGGGCAGTATTGTAATTAATATGAAAACCAATTTGTGTTTGATTTTGGGAGTTGGAGGCGCCAAATGTGATGCATACGCTTACAGTTCAGATCAATTCATCGGAACAATGGAAAGACATGGAGGAAAGGTTTCTTCATTGATATTCAAAAAGCACGGCTTACATAAACTGAAACGCTTACAATCGCAGCTGCTTCTCAAAATCAAGCTGAGATGTGCTAAGTGAGATTGAGACTCAACAAGATGGCGAGACATTGTTTATTCTCTCTTCTTTACATCGTCGCTGGTCGCCAACCATGGACTCGAAAACATCCAAGAGATTGTCCAACCCTTCCGGACTGTCACCTACTGCCTTTAGTGCGTAGACAATGCTCTCGATAGTGGAGAGACATCCGGGCTTGGGCTGGACTCGGACTTCATTGTACATGCTCAACTTGTCCATATCCAGTCTCAAGTGTGGGACTAGCTTCAACCAGGGGTTTTCTACATACATTCTCTTTGCCTTGGACCATGTTCCATCCAAAACAATCAAGTTCTTTACACTGATACCCATAGCTTCAAGGTCCCTTGCACTAACAGCTTCTTTGGATGGAAACAAAAGAACCGATCCAGGAGGAACCTCCACTTCAAACTCTAAATCTTCATCCAGCTCCACATTTCCCCTCAGCGGCTTTTGAAACTTTTGTACAACAAACCCATCTGCCAAAGCTTCACGAGCTTCTGCAATGTCTAAAAGTGCGTTGAACTTCAAACTCTTAGAATGAGCTTGTGGCATCCAAGCATGCGAAAGAGAGCTAATGACGCCGTTCTTGCCAATTGCAGCTGTTATAGCCGGTCCACCACTATTACCACTACTTTGAACACATTCAAGCGAATAAAAATCTAAATCAGAACCGTCGTGTATACCAGTATCTGAATCCAACCTCGTCCAAGTTAAAACCTCTTTCACAATGGACTGTTGATCCATAGCAAACACGCCCTTTTCACTCGTGAATTCGCTTTCCTGCTCAACAAGTAATGCATCGCAGGTCGATAAGCTACAGTTGTCTGCAGAATCCACATCTCCCAATTGGTTTTGAGCATTTCTCATACCACACGTATCATCATCAACAGAACTACGATCAATACTATCGATCACACTACTACAAGTTCTAACTTTGTCAATATTTATCAAACCCACAATTTCTGACTCACAATCCTCAGAAACAACTTTCTGGGTCCTTTCATTTTCCACAACTCCATCAAAAGAAAAACCCTTATAACCATTTCGGTCCAAACCCAAGCCCGAATCCGGGTTACTCAACCGAATCACGAACCGGGAATCAAAATGCACATCGAAAACAGTTACCACTTTCACATTCTTGAGCCCTAGTCTAGCAATCCTAGCCGAATTAAGCGGGTGATTCTTCTCGAAGCTGTGTTGAAGAATAGTGACACTTACAGAGTTAGGGAGCCCCGGATTCTGGATCCGACTGCATAGACATATCCGGACGGGTTTCAAGCACGAATGGCAAGTGGGCCTCTTCGAAACTGCCTCAGTGGGAGTCGCCACCATTCTCAGAGCTCGACGACAACGAAGCAAAGTGGGTCTATGAAGAACCGGATAGAAATGGCTGTTCCGGGTCGGACTCGCCAACCGAACCAGCATCGTTTTATGAACCTCGAAACACACCAGAACGGAAATAGTCCATATTGCGTCGTCCATCATACGACATGTCGTTTTCTATCTATCTACTCTTGTAAAGCAATTGACCAAACGGAGGTTTTATAAACATGAAAGAGTCAATTCTTTGTGTATTTGATCGGTGAAAGATTTGAACTTTGGTGAAAGAGAAAAAAATGCATGACTTCTGCTTCACGATCCCATATGGGCTTTTGCTTCTGGGAGGAGGAGTTTTTGGGTACTTGAGGAAAGGGAGCACAGCTTCTCTGTTTGGAGGTGCAGGCATTGGATTGCTTCTCACTCTTGCTGGGTATCTGAGTCTCAAGGCCTTTGAGAAGAAGAGGAACTCCTATCCTGCTTTGATTGTTGAAACAGGTAGTTAGACCCTTGCTTGGTTTGTTTTGGATCTTGTATGTGATTGTGATGCTTTGACTGAATATTTAGGATGGTAGAGATAACTGGGAAGCTGATAGAAATCTTGATCTACGTATTTGTTTCTATGAGATAGTGATTGGAAATCTGTAAACTTTGTAGTTTGGTTGCTTTGGTAGCATTGAATTTACTGATACCGTTTCTATATCAGGTTAGCTTGGAGTTAACTGCTGTTGAAATTGGTTTATACTCATGTTAATTTAGTTTGGCAATATTTGATATGGGTTTCTGGAAGTATGTGTTTAGTAAGATAGAGGAATAGTGAGTTGCTTACTATAAAGTTCTTACCTAGCTTAGAAGTGGGGATTACTTATAGCATACAACTATACAGTTATATATTGGTTAGTGTTAACACAATTGAATCTTGCTAGGATGATTTAAAAGAACTAATTTTGGGACAATCGGAACAGTGATTGCTGATACGAGATTGAGAAAGAGAGATTCTCTAGGCTGACATATTGTTCATTGGTTTTTTTGTATTGTTCTGGTTTCATGTTTTGCTGGTTTTATTCTTGACATTAAAATTCTAAAGAGACAGTGGTTTAAGCTGATTTTGTATTTGTTGAAACAGTTTGTGCAGCTGCCTTAACATGGGTCATGGGACAACGATATTTACAAACTTCTAAGATCATGCCTGCTGGTGTTGTAGCTGGCCTTAGGTAAATTCAGATTTCAATCCACTGTTTTATGTGTCGCTACTCCTTGATATATGGATGCTATATCATTCAGTGATTACCCACATCTGACTTTATTGTCAGGTTTGCAGGATAGATCATATATGTCAATTAAAAGTTACCTCAGCCGTTCTCTAGAGAACATAGCAAGTACTTCAATCTTTGGGATATGGTTTTTTATTATTAAAAATAATAGGCCAGGTTCTGATGGGTATGGGATAAAGTCAATATTAACTATAGCCATGTATGGGTTACCATTTTGTGATTATCATATTGTGTTTCTGATGTTCTTGTAAAACAAGTTTGCTGAATATGCTTTTCTGTGATGAATTGGTGTTCCTGACATTTACATGTTGTTTCACTATTGTCCCTAATATGAAATATAATTTGAAGTGTTTTTGAGTCACAATTACTTTGATTGTTGCAGTGCTCTCATGCTTGGATTTTACCTCTACAAAGTTGCAACTGGTGGCAACCATATTGCTGAGAAGACCAAATAATGGTATCTGAGGATAACTATCTGTACTTATAAACTGACGTATTGAATCAGAATCTATCAAGCTACGCATATTTGATGTTTACTAGACTTCTAATTAATTCAATACCACTACATGTGCTACCTTGTTATGTTCTTATGTGTATGAAACAGAAGATGGCTTTTGTCTTTGAAATTGGATGGAGCTTACTTTCATTATTTACTGTATTTCTATCAAATTGACTGGAGCACACTAAACAGCTCAGGCGATAGACCTGATTCTGTTTGTTTTGTCTCTTTTTTCTTTCTTTCTTTGTTTACTCATGTCATACTGTTTAGCAAGAATGGATCAGACCTGGTGAACTGACTGAACTCTATGATGTAGTTCTGGTTTTGTCCTTGCTGTCTAAGGGATCAAACTTTCTTGGTTGATCCTAGATCCTATAATTTCTTTTGCGTAGAGTATGATGGTTGACTTGTGTATAATATAGTATTATCTAGGAATTTTAGGCTCAAATATGAGGAATCATACTCTTGCTGAATAGTATGACATGCTATGTTGTCGATTGGGCAATTGGAATATCGATATTGTGCGCAAATGACCGATTTGACACGATAACATGTCTGATGTCTGACAAAAAGAACCAGTATGCTATTGATACGTTTCTTAAATTCATCCCATGCTTTCCTTGACCTGATCATAGTACTGTTGTTATTGGCTGATTGCCAGTTGACAACACTGAGAGTTGGCACTTGGGATTAATCAAACTAATCTGGTGACAAACGTGGCGTGGATTGCTATTACATGACTTAATCATTTGCCGTCTGATTAAGTTAATGCATTAAAACAATCCGCCGGAGAGCTTGGATCAATCTTTATGTCATCTTGTATTACAGCAAGTAGTTCACAATCTGCTTTTGCATAGTTTTGTGACTTTTGTCATATTGATTATTACCTCTAACGTTGCTGTCTGTTCCCCAAGGAATACAACTTGTCATTAGTCTGAAGATGCTCTCAATTTCATTTACTACAAACAAATCATATGCAGCTTTAATAATCTTGTGCATTCGTTTCCTTGACTCCTCTATTTATACAGACTATTCACCATCTCCGATCAACTATATTCTTGCATATTCTGTTTTGTGCAAACATCCCAGAAAGTCTCACAACTCATGAATATCTTTTTAGTAGTTTTGCTCTTCTTCACTTCAATCTTCCTTCTGTTCACAAGAAGAAGAAAATTGTCTGAAAAAGTTCCTCCGGGATCTTTAGGATTACCCCTTATAGGCCAGAGCCTTGGCCTTCTGAGAGCCATGCGTGCCAACACTGCAGAGAAATGGCTTGAACGTAGGATCCAAAAGTATGGTCCTATTTCAAAGCTAAGTCTTTTTGGCAAGTCTACAGTCTTCATCCACGGACCAGCTGCAAACAAGTTTGTATTCACCACTGATGGGAGCACCATTTCCAGCCAACAGACTGAGTCTATTCGTCGGATTCTTGGGGAGCGGAATATATTTGAGCTGAGTGTAGATGATCATAAGCGTGTCAGGAACGCTCTTATGCTGTTCCTGAAGCCTGAATCACTGAAACAATATGTCGGGAAAATGGATGAAGAAATCAAGAAGCACCTTGAAATACATTGGCATGGCAAACAACAAGTAACAGTAAGTTAGCCATCTTCTCAACAGAACTGAAATAGAGTTTACAAGTATACTCAAGTGAAGAAAACAATTACATTTCCGATGATAATTATTTAACGGATTGCTGACAGGTCTTGCCCCTGATGAAGAACCTCACGTTCAACATAATATGCTCTCTACTTTTTGGGGTTGAAGAAGGAACCCGTAGAAAAGAATTCGTGGAGTGTTTCCAAACAATGATAGAAGGAATGTGGTCGGTGCCGGTTAACTTGCCTTTCACGCGTTACAATAGCAGCCTCAAGGCAAGCAAGAGGGTTCAAGACATGCTCATAAAACTTATAAATGAGAAGAGGGTACAACTTGAGCAAAAAAAGGTCTCTCCACAACAAGACCTCATCACTTGCTTCCTTAGCATCCGAAATGACAATGGTGAAGAACAATTAACCGAATTGGAGATGGTACACAATGTCATGGTAGTCATGGTTGCAGGACATGATACTTCATCTGTTGTGATTACTTTCCTTTTGCGTATTTTAGCTAATGAACCAGCTGTTTGTGCAGCAGTTCTTCAAGGTATGCTTTGATAGGTTGATGGTTTGTGTTAACAGTAAATATTGAATCTACTATAAGTTCTAAGAGTTTGTTGCTTATAAGTTGAAAAAGAAAGTATCAGTAGCTGATTTTTCCCATTGATTTGTGGTTTTCAGAGCAGGAAGAAATAGCGAGAAGCAAATTGTCGGGAGAGTTGTTAACATGGGAAGACTTGGCCATGATGAAGTACACATGGAGAGTAGCACAGGAAACTCTGAGGACCACTCCTCCCGTCTTTGGTGGCTTCAGGAATGCAATCAAAGACATTGAGTTTGGTGGATACCTCATTCCTAAAGGGTGGCAAGTAAGTTCAAATCTACATTACAGCATTCTCATTAATTTCCTTATTGTTCTCCTCCAGAGAAAATGTTGATGTAGTATGAATTTAGTGATTATGTTAAGAAAATGTTGTCTTTTGGTCACACAATCGAATGGAATAGAACTACAACGTACATATATAGTTTTGGACAATAGCATGCACGTACAGTATAATTACAGCTGAAACAATATGCGAAAGATCTATACTTGTTTACTGATCGATCAAGACCTAATAATCTAATTAATATCCATTTTAGATCTTCTGGGCTGCTTCAATGACTCACATGGACGATAGCATATTCCCAGAGCCATCGAAGTTTGATCCAAGTAGGTTTGACAAGCAAGCATCAGTTCCACCCTACTGCTTTATACCATTCGGAGGAGGAGCTCGGATATGCCCAGGATACGAGTTTGCCAGAATCGAAATCCTTATCGCCATGCACCATCTTGTAACTCAATTCAAATGGAAGCTATGTGCGGACAGTCACTTCAGCAGGGATCCAATGCCAGTACCTACGAAAGGCCTGCCCATTGAAATCACGCCTAGAACACCACTGAAAAGATAAAGATACTTAATTTCCAAGCAGGCAGGTCGATGTCATTACAGTATTTTGATTTTCTTTAAAATCAAGTGTGTGTGCTGCTCCTAGCATGGGCACTCTACGTTACGTTTGAACAAAAGACATGCATATTGCCTATGGTTTTAAGTTCCAAGTCGATCAATAACTTGTTCAAGGTTCGATTCATTGCATATCTACGTTTACAGCTAGCTATCGTATGCGGGTTGTATTGTACTTTTGGCAGTTGACGGGTGAGTCTTGCTTTACTCGGCAAATGAAATTTTCTAGATGACTAGATCCCTTGCCGCTAGGGACATTCCTCACCGTCCGATTAGCGATTGGCGACCTTTAGAACTTAGATTGTATCGTAAAAGGAAAATCGAATCATAGACGAACCTCTAACCTCATCTTTAAGAATAATTTCAGCGAGCAGGCTGCTCTACAATCCGGGGTTTAAGCGCCACAGGGATAAAATTTATCCTCTGACATGTGTCATAATTGAAGAGGTTTTTTTTTTTTATTTTTTTTCAGATTTGACTAAGGTTTTTGCTCGAACCTAAATTTGTCATTGTCGACTTCTGGACTCCGCCACCAACGACGAACTCCGTTGAATCTCTCTCCCTCCTCCTTCAAAACTCATCAAAACCCACCGCGAACTCCTTCCTCTCTTGGCATCTCCTCCTCCTTCTCCTTCTCCCTCGATCCTCTCCCTCTCCCTCGTGCTCGCTCTCTTTACCCAACTATGGATACCCAGTTCACCCCACTCGCTGTATTGGGCATCTTCTCTCTCGGACTGAGCTTACATCTCTGATTGCATCTTGGTCGAAGCTTTAAGGTTTCGATGAAGAATTCGTATTCCAATCTGTCGGTTTCCAATTGGGAGAATTCGGATTTAGGGACGTTGTCGAAGTAATTGTGCCATTTTAGGGTTTGGTCTAAAGCTAGCTCTTTTTTGACACATGTGCTCTGTTTGTTTGTGGATACTAATGATCTGGGTTTGTTGTATCAAATCAAACAGTTGTAGTAATAACTATTGGGCCCGTCCTTTTCTATTTTGTTGGAGCTTCTTTGATCTCTCGGTTTCAGTCCGAATCTGAAATTGCGGCAGAGGCGGAGGACTCCAGAGACGGGACGAGGAGGATGCGACACCATCGTGGAGGTGGAGGCCGAGGTTGAAGCTCGCAGTGCTACTACGTACTGAGAGAGAGAGAGAGAGAGAGAGAGAGAGAGTGTTTCCTGGTGGCAGAGGAGGCTATTCTATGAACAAAGAATAAGATCACATACTTGTGATAAGCTCAGTCAATGCTGGAAATTTTTGACTAAAACAACCAATCATTTTGTGACATGTGCCAAAGTACTAAAAAGACTAAGAGGTGCATTCCAGAATTTTCCTAATTTTAGGTAGCCACTACACTTTGAGTGCATCATATCAATTTAGACGCAATCACTACTAGAAAAAATAGCATAGCCAACGAAATGACCAATAACAGGCCGGCGATTTTTTTTCGTCGGCTATACTATACTTTAACTGACGACCCAAAACACTGTTTACGCTAACGTTTTTACTCGTCGGCCAAAGTATTTTAGCCGACGGAATAAAACTATCATCGGCTTTTCTCGACTTTAGCCGACGAAAAAGTCATCGGTATAAATTTTGTGTCGTCGGCTATATTTTAACTGATGATTTTTTTTATGTAGTCAGCTAAAGTCCTCGAGTTTATAAATCTGCTTCACTCTCCTTCTCTCTCTCTCTCTCTCTCTCTCTCCTCCTCCCCATCGGTACTGTTGCCGACATCTTTCACCGGCCGGCCACTAATCCAACCGCAATGCTATAGGGCTTTTGAAGCCCACCATCCCTATGGACGGAGTTCAAGAGCCACCAGAATCCGGCGTGGGTTTCTCTCAATTCAAGGTAAATTCTTATGTTTCTGGTTCGAATTTGGTTTAGGTGTTGTTAAGAGATGTGTTGGGCTTGTTGTGATCTACATTTTGATATGTGGGTCGGCCATGTTCGGTGCGGGTAACCTCCGGCCGCCGCCTGTGGTCCACGGCGGAGCTCCGGCGGGTCAAAATTCATTAGTTTTTTTTTCTTCTTCAAAAACCAGCAACTTTAGCCGACGAGATTAAATGACTTTTTCGTCGGCTAAAGCCTAAACTTTAGCCGGCGATTGACACTTCTTCTCATCGACCAAAGTATGACTGACGACCTTTTACCCACGTAGAGACCAATCATAACGAGCCGTAAGAGCAATAAGAATTCTTACAGTATTAATTTTGGCAACAGGTGCGAAAGTCTCCTGGTAATCCACTATATACTTCTGGGTATAACCTTTAGCAGCTAACCTAGCTTTGTAGGGATCAATGCTCCTATCAACTTTAAGCTTCACAGTAAACACCCAACGACATCCAACAGTCTCCTTACCAGCTGGCATAGTGACCATATCCCAAGTTTCATTCTTCTACAGGGCTTCTAATTCTTCATTCATAGCTTGTTTCCACTTGGGATCTATCAAGGCATCCTGTACATTGCTAGGAATATATACTGAAGATAATTGATTAACAACAAGTGCATAAGACTCAGACAGCCTATGGTTGGAAATATAGTTGGCAATAGAGTATTTTGATTTGACATCTATACTAGGCTCATATTGTTGCTTAGAAAGTCCTTTAGTGACACGGTTAGATTTACGTACCTTAGGTGGAGCATCCTGAATAGAGATCTCAGCTGGTGATGTAGCAGAGGGGGCAGTAGTCACAGTACTATTTTGATGTTGTAAAACTGAAGAAAAATCTCTATCAAGAAAAATTTCGACGGGTCAAGCCATATTTCTCGACCAGTTGATGAGATCAAACTATTCGTCTGGCACATGATTTTCTACCGGTCGAGATTCCTCACTCGACCGGTCGATGATGTCAACATATTCCTCAATTACCGAAAAATCAACGGGTCGAGAATCCTTACTCGACCGGTTGATGATGTCAATCTGTCGCTCCAGTGCACCGTTTTCAACAGGTTGACCCGTTTTTCTTGACGGGTCGAAATTTTTCGATCTAGTATTTTCAGAAGTTCTTGATTTGGCAAAACGCATCTCCAACTGTTCCAATTCATCAAATTCTAGTAAAGTAAGAGTATTACCTTCACAGCCGCTCTCCCCCTGAAGGGAAGACTCCGAAACTCCCCCTGAGTAAAAAGGTTCAGACTCACGGAAAGAGACATCAATGGACACATGAGTCTTCTTGGTGAGAGGATCATAACACCGATACCCTTTCTGAAAATCAGCATAGCCAATGAAGATGCATTTCAAAGCATAAGGATCAAGCTTGCCATGCAATTGTTTATTAACATGGACATAAACCGTGCAACCAAACACGCGAGGCTCAATGTTAGGCGGGGAATGAACCTTTAATGATTCTTGCAGCTTTTGGAGTGGACTTTGGAAATCAATAACACAGGATGGAGTACAGTTGATCAAGTAAGCAGCAGAGGTAACAGCAGCTCCCCAATAAGATCGAGGGACATTTATGCCAAAAAACGAAGTACAAACAACCTCAAGTAATGTCCGATTCATACGTTCTGCCAAACCATTCTGCTGAGGAGTATGGGCAACATAAGTTTGATGACGGATCCCATGAGAGGCCAGATATGAAGTCATAAGGGAATTAACATACTCACCTCCATTGTCAGATTGAAGAACATGAATAGGCTGCTGGAATTGTGTCATCACCATCTTATGAAACTCAATGAAGAGAGAGAAGACATCACTCTTGCTTACCAGTAACGACACACATGTCATCCTGGTACATTCATCAATAAAAGTAACAAAGTAACGAGCCCCAGTAGGTGTAGAGATTCTAGCAAGACCCCAAACATCAGAATGAATTTTCATAAAAGGAATAGAACATTTATTCAAACTCGGAGAGTAGGAAACATGGTGGCTCTTGGCTAGTTCACAAATATCACACTTAAATTCAGACTCATCAACACCCGAAAACAGATGGGGTGTAACTTCCTAAGATAACCAAAAGAAAGATGACGTAAACGATGATGCCATAACCAAACGGTCTCCTTGACTTTATTTAAACTGCTAACACTGTTGGCTTGACTCAACTGCTGCTCTCCACAGAATGTCAAATCAAGATAGTATAACTTTCCCCGTCTAGTACCATAACCAAGAATCTATCGTGTTAGGATGTCCTGAAAAAACATAATAATTTGGATAAAACGTGACAAAACAAGAAATGGTTATAGTAATTTGGCTAACAGATAAGAGATTATATGCTAGAGCGGGGACTACTAAGACAGAATCAATAGTGAGGGTATGAGAGAGAGTAACAGAGCCTTCACCAATAACAGAAGAAGGATAACCATTAGCAGTAGAGACACTAGGTAAAGCAGAGGGGTGAAGAGATTGAATTAAGCTAGGGGTATTAGTCATATGATCTGATGCACTAGTGTAAATTATCCAAGCATTATTCCCACAAGATGTAGAAAGAGATGCCTTACCAGACATACCTAACTGAACTATGTGAGCTGAGGCAATTTTGGAGGAAGGGAGAGTCTTTTTCGGACGATCGCCCCACCAATTTGGGTATCCAATAGCAAAAAAGCAGTTGTCCTTTGAATGCCTTTTGTCCTTGCACAGTGGACAAATAGAATGTGCAAATAGATTTGGAGGATGAACCGGTCAAGAGGAAGTAGAGAAGGAGATGGATATTCGTTAGGCGGCGGTGGTCTGAGCACCGGGAGCGGGGACTGACGGTGGTGGAGGTGCGGCGGTGGCTGCGGTGGTTGCCATAGCGGCTAGCTGACTAGGGCCAACAGAGTGTGTCGGGCGATCAGTGTGTGCTCGACGAACATGAGAATATGTTTTGTCAAGACTCAATAGCTCATCTCTCTGAAGAAGTTCTCCTCGAATTTGATCAAACTCTGGGTCTAAGCCTCCCAAAAACATATGAACTCGAAGCATGGATGAGTAGTTGTTGTCTTGAACAATTTCAGCCACATTGTCAGAAAATGAGGTCACACGTTGATCCAATTCCTTAAGCCAAGCAACCAACTCGTTGTAATATACAGAGAGATGTTGCCCACCTTGTTTGGCGGTGAAGCAAAGACAGTGTAACTCGTTGATCCGAGTAAAATCTTGATCATGATAGTATGTAAGATGGAGAGCCTTCCAAATATCGGCAGTAGTCTTGAGACGAAGATAACGCCGAAAAATGCTTGGGGACATATTGTCAATCAACCAACTCTTCACCTTTTTGTTATCGGTTGCCCAAGCAGTATACTCAGGCGAGTCTTTAGGTGGAGCAATTGAAGCCCCGGTAAGAAATCCAAGTTTATTTCGGCCTCCAATGCACATCTGCATAGTAGGAGCCCAAGTAGAGTAATTGATATCGTTCAAGAGAACTGCAATAGGAAAATAGGAATTTTCTTGATGGTAGTGGAGGGATGTAGGTATTTGTTGTAGGGAATTCATAGTAGTGTCAGAAGAAGAGATCATAGCAAAGTAAGATCTTCCCTCCATGATAGCGGAATTAATTTGTAGTGGGTGACCAAAATTAGGGTTTTATCGGTAGATCTACAGGGTTGGCTCTGATGCCAAATAAAAAAGTATAGACAAACAATATTTAGGATAGATTAATCTTTTCATTCAATCCCGAATTAGATATATATATACAAACTACATGACAGATTTCTAATAAAAAAAATATCTACAATAATAAATAGATAAATTATCATTACACTAAGAATTTTAAGTATCAACAATCGTCAACTAACTCAATTCAAATGGAAGCTATGTGCAGACAATAACTTCAGTAGGGATCCAATGTCAGTACCTACTAAAGGCCTGCCCATTGAAATCTAGAACGCCATTGTAAAGAAATATAAACTTAAATTTCAAGGCAAGTGGATGTCATCACAATATTTTAATTTTGGACAAACTTTTGTTTATTGGACTTTATTCCCCGTTAACTTTCACTCACAGATCATGTCAATTCCTCGTGTTTCGAAGCCGACACAACAGTTTTTTTTCTAAGAATAAATTCATTCGTTGGGTCACGGAGTTAAGGGTTATTGGAGTTTTAAGGCAGTAGACGTATTATTCACTTTTTTATGATCACTTTCACCGTTTGGTCAGAATCAAGTTCATAACTTTATTTTATACTAATTAATATCTCATTATTCATTTTGAATAAATTTTAATGAAATATATAATTAATTTTAATGATATTAAAATTTAATTGAATAATATTTCGATGATTAATTGAAAAAAATTAAAATAATCAATTATTCAAATGTGCCACATGGCAACCCAGTCAAGAGAAATGGTCAGAACTGACACAGGGAAGTTCTTGCCTAGGCAAGAAATCATGGGTGAAAATTGCATTTTTGAGATGTTTACTTTTTTATGGTTGCTTCCACCTGTTTGGTCAGAATTAAGGTCAGAATTATATTTTATACTAATTAATATTTCATTATTCATTTATAATAAATTTTAATTAAATATATAATTAATTTTAATGATATTAAAATTTAATTGAATAATATTTTGATGATTAATTGAAGAAAAAAAATTAAAATAAACGTGGCAACCATGTGAAGAGAAAATGTCAGAATTGATTCAGAGATTGACCCAGAAGAGTTCTTGCCTAAGCAAGAAATTATGGGTGAAATTTATATTTTTCAGATTTTTAATTTTTTGAGACCAAATCTATGACAACTAGGCTAAAATAGATAAAATAGATAAGTGAACTTGCTGGTGGTTCAACGTAATGGCTACATCCACTTAATGTTAACTACGACTCTCAGACTCAAATAGGTTCGGGGCTCAAGATGTAACAATACAATTCTAATGTAATTTTGGGATGAGTTCTCTCAAATGGAAGCTAGGGAGGCTTCCTTTTACGAGTAATACCACTCTCTCTACAATACTTTCAATATGGGTGACTAGTTCCTTAAGTCCACAAACAACTATCATGAAGCATCTTAATTGCTGGACATAGACGAAGGCTTTCGGGTTATGAGGTTGACCGACTTCTACCATTGATGTGTAGCTCGGAATCCTCGGATGTCGGGTTTCACATTAAATGTCGCGGTCAAGTCTTTTTACATTGAGAGGACCCACCTAAGTACCTTAATTATGTTTAGTAACATTGGTAAAATGTTACATGCTGTAAAACCTCGATATATAAATGAATATGCAATATATTAATAATCTTGTCCTTAAGTAATATTTTTTCCTTGTCCTGATTTGGGATCAGTTTATATTATAACCAATCTCACTAAATGAATAAGATAATAACTTTTCACCAATTAATTTCTTTAGGAACCTACGAATATATATAGTAATAATTAAATAAAAAAACGTAAAACCAATATATTAAAGGGTAAGCTTAAAGTAAGGAGGCTCCACTAATAATTTTTTTTTTACAACCAGTTGAAAAAAATTACAATTTATTGAATTAGAAATTACCATATTCAGAAAATTTATGATTAATTTTATAGCATTAACATAAAATTGAACCTATAAATGACAACAATTTGTTCTCAAATTTGTAAAAATGTGCTAGTTTGGAGTAATTACCTAAAACTGAACAAAATTACAGAAAAATATCTCATTTTACAACAATAACATCAAAATTACTAAATAAAATTGAGGTGGATCACCAACATGGTAGAATTATCCTATATTAAAATTTTTAAAGTACTTTTATAAATCTCAATAAATTAATAAATATTGTTGAAGGATAAACGTAGATAGATAAACTGTAGACTAAAAACTGTATTTTTATTCATTGATAGATATCCTTCAATTCATACATTACAATCTCTTACAATCATTATCCATACAAATTAGAGAGAGACTGACAGAATATCTACTTCTACTCATATTAGAACAATACACACACACACACACACCGGGATATCAGGAATATACTTTCCATAAACACTCTCACTTGTGTCGCAATCCTAATGTATGATGCATAACCTATTGCCTCACTAATTTTTTTACTAAGCAAACAAAAACTTCAGGGGTAAAACAAAAACTTGGTCGAAAAAGAGTGCAGTGCATCAACTACAAAAGCAACTATATGTGATGTAGACTCCCCCTAATGTCTACGAAATGAACTTCCTCTGCTCAGTAACTCAATCTTAGAGTTCAGATAATCTTCGCATTCCAATGCGTCTCACATATTTCATAAATGTAGATTTTGTAAATGACTTGGTGAACAAGTCCGCAACATTATCCGCCGAACCAATTTCGCTTACATGGATTACTGCTATTGCTGATTGAAGAAGTATTTAGGCAAAATATTTTTTGTGTGATCATCCTTAATATATCCTAATTTCATTTGTTCAATGCAAGCTGCATTATCCTCAAATATGCAAGTTGGTGTTGTTGTAGTAGATGGTAATCCACTAGACCTTTGAATGTGGTGTATAATTAACTTAAGCCAGACACACTCCCTAACCGCATCATGGAAAACTATAATCTCATAATGATTCAAGGAAGTAGCAACAAAGGTTGGCCTTGTATATCTCCAAGAAATCGTCGTGTTCCCCATGCATGGTGAATACATACCTTGTTTGGGAACGTTCTCTATGCGGGTCAGAAAGATACCCAACATCAGCAAATCCAACCAACACATCACATGGTGTCTTAGAATAGGGGACCACACTGAAAGATGATTCAATGCTTACATTAAAATATTTTGATGTAAAGTCTTTTGCATTATCCAATCTAATAGATCTGATTAGATTATCCGGGTAGTAGCCCGAGACTTATTGATTTGTGCTAGCAAAGGCCCAGATTAACTCGCTATTGAGCCCGAATCTTAATGATCTGTGTTAAGAGTTTTGCAATTGCGGCATACCAAGTGGATAACAAAGTGATATGTGACTAACACGTCGATGCAACAACCAAAACCATATGAGATACTCCGTCCCAAAAATTCTCTTTTTATGATTTATTTACGGTTAATTGAGAAATATAGTTAGTTTTTTCACCGCCGACAATTATTGAGCTTTTTAGTTAAATTTTTATCGGATTTTCAAAGTTAGTTGACTTCAGGTGAAAGTTGTAGAAATTGTCAAGACGAGTCCGTAGACGCAAAGAATGCCGAAAACGGAGTTACAACAAGAAAATTATGATCAACAGAAGTTCATCGGAAATGTAATAGTCGTGAATGGACAAGTATAAATAGGACTTTCTATTTTGGAAAAATTAAATTGAGGAAAGTCGTAGAGATTATCGAGATGAGTTTGCAGCCACGCCAAGTCTTTAAATCAGAGTTACGACGAAGAAATTACGATCAACGAAAGTTTAGTATGATTTTACGAAATTGGTTAGTCGTAATTCGCATATATAAATAGGACTTTTTGAAAATAGAAAGTCAGACTTTCCATTTCAGGTGAACGTTGAGCAAGCTTGTCAACCAAAAATTGTCGGCGAATTGCTTTGGGCATTGTAGCACCGTTTGGCCACCATAAGGGCCAATTTCGGTCAGAATCGAACCCCTTCCTCCCCCTCTTTCTTTTTCTGGCTTTATATCCGGCGATAGAGGACGATGGAGGATGAATCGACGACGAGAAATTTTAGGAATTTTGGCATTTTGGGTCGCCATCGTCGGCGACACCTCTGGCGATGATTGAGGTATATTTCGAATCCTTGTGATGTGTGGAATGTGTTGGGTGTTGAGTTTTTGGGTTTATCGGTGTGATTAAGGTGAATCGACGTGATTTCTAAACGGAAATCACCGCCAGATCACCATTGATGGTGACAGTGGTTAACGGTGATGATAGGTGCCGAGGGGTTAGGGGTTTTGTAGCCCATCCTCGTAGGAGTCTAACCCAATTGACCTCGAGCTTTGAGGTGGCTCGACGACTCCGGAATCGAGATTTGTAATTTTCTGGCCAATTAGGTTTCGAGCCAGTTTTTGACCGGTTGTGGGCTGAATTGGCCGTGACCGTAGTTGAACAGGTTGTTGGGCTTGTTGAGAGGAAGGATTTGGTGTTCAGGTCTCCGGGAAAAGTCACTGGTGCAGCCACTATCACCGGTGGTTCACGGCGGTGCTCTGACGAAGATGAATTTAAACAAATATTTTATGTCGTTTTACTCGTAATCGCGTACTGATCGCAATGATGAGGTTATTAAATTCATTGGAAATAGTTTGATGTGAACTTGGAATTAATTGGACATTAATTAAATATTTTTATAATTTTATTGTTCAGTCGAGTAATATGTCGATTGGACCTTAAGTCGCACAACGTTTGAGGAACGTATTGTGACTTACAAAGAGAATAAAGGACACAAATTACAATTGGAATTAAACTAGTAAGAAGTTTAGAAAACACATTATTCGAGAATGTGATGTTCTCGACGGTATTGTTCGTTAGGTGAACGAGCTTAGTTATTCAATATTATTCTCGACGATTAGTTGTTAAACATGAATCGTTGTTTCAGGATGGTATATTAGTAGCTAGTGCCAGATGTATAGAAACACCGACTGGCAAACTTCGGCTTGGTGGAACTCAAGGCACAGTACTGTGAGTAGACACTTTATTTTCACTGTCAATTTGCGAGTCTATGATTATGCATTTGCAGTTATGCATTTTTCAGTTATACAGTTTATAGTTATGCATCTATGATTATGCATTTGCATGGAGGTACATATGATTTGTTTTACACAGAGCATAGTCACAGTTGTTGTATCGATGCACTGGCTTCTCGATTGATCCCCGAGACATTTCGGGAGGGCTAGGGACCTGACCTGGGCGTTCTTGTAACTTTGAGGAAAATGAACTCAAGTTACTGCCTCCACACATTACACAATACCCAGGAGGGTTAGGACAAATACCTGACTTGAACTTGTATATTTTTAGACTCGCATCATTTTTATGTACATTTATAGTGAAAGACATATTATTTATAGTTTATATGAAATATTATTTTCGTCCACTCACTCTAACAGTTTTATTATTTTATGTGTCTTTCTCATGGGTTTTTCAGTTTAAATTGTCCAGTTTACAGTGTTTGTTTGAAGTTGAACGCGCATATAGATCGAGGCATAGTGGTATCTACCTTAGGATATAGCTACCACCGTAGGATCTGAGATAGATCCTACGAGTTAGTATTCTCATCAGTGTAGTTAGCTTAGAATGTCATGCTCCTCTGATGTAGCAAACACTTTATAATTGCAATTTTTTAGCTCCTCTGATGATATAAAAGAAAATAGTTCCTTCAATTATGGCTTTTGAGTTTTGGATCTCAAACTTGATTCTTGTGTAATTTGAGTAGACACTTGGATTAGTAGAGTCGTTAGGGTCTAACTCTTGTTTAGGTACCTAAATCGGGATCGGGTCCTTTGAGTTGGTATCAGAGCATTAGGTTATAGGTTTTGTAGACTATACTTAATTTCTTTCGTTGTCGTGTTCGATTATGTTCAACACCTCTGGAGTGATGGCCTGACTATAGCAGATCCCCATTGAATACTCACGGTGTTGAACGTCGTCGAATACATGACGAATGTGACCGAGTATAAACTTCAGCCTGTGAGTCACTGTGCCCTTGTCCCTATGCCTTGCGTGCCCCAACCTCGATCAAGTTTATATAAGCATTCATGTATTTCTCCACATTAAGCAGAACATAATGAAAAAATTAGAAATAATTGAGTTCCTAGGGAATGTAAGTTCAGTGGGGAGACATATGCCAATGTTTGGATTACATGGGGATTGTGGAGTCAAGTATTGGACCAGTTTCCTCGCATTGTTTGAGTAGTATAGTGAACTTCTTGTATTCATTGTCTACCTCTTGCTTGTGTCTATTCTGCGATGGTTCCAGCTAGATACTTTACCACCATGGTTGTATACCACGTGTCCTCATTCAGGTTTCAGTTTTCTTTTTCGTCACGTGCATAGAGAACTTACAGATATTGATTATCTGCATTGTTTCTTAGTTTTAAGATTACAACCTGAGCAGTACTATGCACTTGCTATCGGGTCTATCGAGTGGTACTATGAGAATTCAGTGATAGTAGTGTGTCTAGTTATCGACCCGTAGCATCGACTCGAATGTTAGTCAAGATATGAGGTTGCTCTATGGGGAAAAATACAATATTTTGTAGTCCTATAATCATTTTTCCTCAGTTATGTGGTATTAACAATCCTCTTTCATGTGCTCGTTTCGTCTTTTCCTTCATTCCAGATTTGTTTAGGCGATGTGAGTCATTGATATTATTACTGTAGTAGACGAGGTGGTTATGATGATAATTATGAGAAGTAAGGTTTCCTTAGGAATGGACTCAGCGACTAGATTGCCCTCAATGGACATACGTCAGACCTTGGATTGACCCTTGAGTTGGTGATTTTAGCGATTTAAGCGGCTTTAACATGAAGTGTTTTGGGTTGATGTGTTTTCTTTTCCATCGGAAAAAGATGCAGTGCCATAGTTGTGGATGATGTAAGTAGTGTATCAAGGATATGGGTAATCATGAAATTGAAGACGAAATTTATTGCAGAGCTCAAGTTGATCCTCTGATATTTTTAGGGAACATGTGCTTTATCGAGAGTAAGTTCTATCCAACCCTAATTTCCCTCTTTAGCTTGACTCGACCTAACTATCAGATCTTCCGTCATTTTTTCGGTCAACCTTTATCTGTGTCAGATATCGTTCTGAGGCTTCCTTATCTAGATTCAATTTTCGTTGTGTTTGGTGCCTACGAGTACTAGTATAAGCGAATCAAATAGTTTTCTCTCCATGTAGCTATATTAGTGAGTTTGGGGATGAGCTTCATGTCTTGGTTGACGTTGGAGGTAAGGAGTAACTATATTATGTCTTAGCCAGCTCATTACGTGGAAAGATTCTTGTGGATTATGTTACCGTTCCGTAACTTCACATTTGTATTACAATCCGCAATGATTTCAACAGACTATATCGCAGGAATGCAAAGGCATATCTATTTTCAATGAATTTTTTGACATTGGATAATAGTCCTTATGCTATATGTGAGTCTTGTTACAAGCTAGTGATGCTCAGCTTTCAATGCAGTTTGGCTTACAGATTCAAATATTTGAGTGTGATTAAGAAGTATAGTTAGACTTGTTAGAGTCTACCCATATTATCGGGTGTAGCCGAAACAAAGGTGTAACGACCCGAACTAAAAATTACGCACAAATCGGCACGAATTAGGATTATCGCTAATTAATTGTATCATTTGATTTGTTAACGAATTTTTTACCGAGTAAGAATTTGACTTTTATTTTTTCATGGAAGTTGTAGAGTATTTTGTTTCAAGCTCGTAGGAATTTTTGGGGAATTTTTTGATTAAGCGAGATTTTTTTTTTATGAATTTTGGAAGTCTGCATGGAAAAATATTTAAAAGTATCTATTTTAGGTTGGTTTAATCTGAACCGTTGGATGTTGATCAGATCGAACCTCAGCCATTGATCTAATAAGGTACTTGGGGGTATAAATACGGAATTTACGGTGTAAATACATAGAAAAATCAAAAAATATAAAAATCGGGTGATCTGTTTTGCAGGCGACGTGACCCGACTCGACCCGAATTTGAACCCGTCGGAAAACATCACCGTTTCCGGCATTCTTGGTATGGTTTTGAAGCCCTATCTTCCTTCTTTCGATTCATGTATGTATTGTTGATTTTTGGATTGATTTTGGGATCGAATTGAGTCGAGTTACCTTTGTGATTTTGGGTTTAATCGTCGGTGGCATGGTGTTTCAGCCACTTTCTGGCGACAATGAGGGGATGAATTGATGGGGTTTTCCCCCAAGTGTCAAACCTCTATGGTTGGGGGGACCAAGGGGCGTCGACGGCGTCGAAATCGGCTAGAATACTTTTTAGGCAATTTTCGGGCTGTGGACTTTCTGGGCGATTTTCGGCCAAACAGAGGCGAGTTGGGTTTTAGGCCAATTAGAAAAGTTGTTGGCCTCATTGTGATCTTTCCAACGAGGGGTCAAATGATCACAGCGGAGCAGGTTGCACCGGAAGCGCGTGTTACTCAGGCGTCGCCGCCTATGGAGGTGCGTAAGGGCCACGCGTCTCTGTCCATGGCGGGGCTTCGGCAAGGCAAAAATCCATAATTGACCGGGGGATTTCCGAGATAGTTTCTGAGTTGATTTTCATACTTTTTTACCGAATTCCAGTATTAAATGAATCTTTTATTTATTTAGGAAAACGTGATCGAGATTTTGGCGAGGAGACTTCCGTTAGACCACGTTGCTAGCTGTGTAATGTGAGTAAACACTTTATTTTTACTGTTAATTTACGAGTCTATGATTATGCATTTTACGATTATGCATTTGCATGGAGGCACATATGATTTCTTTTACACAGAGCATAGTCACCGTTGATGCATCGATGCACTAGCTTCTCGACTGATCTCGGGGCTTCGGCGAGGCAAAAATTCATAATTGATCGGGAGGTTTCTGGGATAGTTCTGAGTTTATTTTCAAACATTTTATTGAACTTCAGTATTAAATGAATCTGTTATTTATTCAGGAGACCGTGATCGAGATTTTGACGAGGGGAAGTCCATCAGACCACGGAGCTAGCTATGTACTGTGAGTGGACACTTTATTTTCACTTTTGATTTGCAAGTCTATGATTATGCATTTTATGATTATGCACTTTATAATTTTGTACTTTACGATTATGCATTTACGATTTTTCATTTTCATGAAGGCATATATGATTTCTTTTACACAGAGCATAGTCATGGTTGATGCATCGATGCACTGGCTTCTCGGCTGATCCCCAAGATGCTCCGGAAGTGATAGGAGAAACACTTGACCCGTGATTTACATAGTACCTAGGAGGGTTAGGACAAAAACCTAACCTGAGCTTGTTTTGGAAGGACCCAACCCCGATTTAGTTTCCTAAACCGGAATCAAACCCTTTCTAAAAACATGAACTTTCAAAAACCGAAAATTTCGACAGAGTTTCCTCTATAACGCGTGATTACCATTAACCTGCACCCGAAAATACACTTAATCCTATGCCACAAAAGCCAAACCGTGGGCACCAATCTCATCCGGATTTCTCAAAAACATATCATAATGTAAAGTAATAAACAAAACTGTAACTTTACAGAAATCCGGGAAAATCATATGAAAATATAAACATCAGAGTATTCAGAGCGACCTCTAGTATATACATATATACACAACAGTAGGCCAAACAAGAAACCTACTGAAAAAGAAAGAGTGGCTCGAATACTATGCCTCCAACCTCGACGTGCGACACCTGAATCCGAACTGCAAACTGGACAAAGAAAACGAAGAGCCCGGGGAAAGACATATAAACCGTTAGAGTGAGTGGACGAAAATAAATGTCTTTCGCCGAATGAATATATATGTTTATAAAATATATGCGAGTCTAAATGCATGAAAATCACCTGGTACACAAGGGAGACTCTAACTCCTCACGCGTACAGAGCATGCATAGAAAATTCCACGGGGTCACTCATGGACACATCCACTCTAGTACAGTTCAAATAACGGGATCCTAGACCCACACGTGATTCAAGCCAGAAAGGCCTCAGGTCAGAGATCTGCCCCTCCCCCCCCCCCCCCCCCCCCGGTAAAGGCCTCGGGTCAGGGGTCACAGTCTCCCCCGGTAAACATCCTCGGGGATCAGCCGGGATGCAAGTGTATCGATACAACAATATATACTGTGACTGTACTCTATGTAAACCAAATCATAAATAGTTCATGCAACTGTATAAAGCATAATGTAAATGCGTATTCGTAATATATAATTATATAAGCATATTTGTCGATGCATAATCGTAAAACACATGCTCGAATAAATCATAATCGCATATGCATGCTCATGCTCGTAAAATGCATAATAAAGACTCGCAACCAATTAGTGAAAAGAAATGTGTCCACTCACAGACCAGCACATAGCAAAACACGTTAATCCTGCGATCCGGCGGAAAATCCCTCGTCAAAAGAACGATCACGGTCTCCTGAATAATCATAAATACTACTGTTCAAAATCACATTTCAAAATCCTGAACCACATCTCGATTCAAAATATAAACCTCACCATTGCGATCGGTGCGCGATTCCGAGCAAAACGACACAAAACTTGTCGAAAATCATCTCGGCCGGAAAACCACCGCGCACGGCGGCCTGCTGGGCCGCCACCGCCGCCGGAAAATTTCATCGGCCCAGAAAATTTCAACCTTCACATGGATTTGAAGATCTTGACATTTCCAACAACTTTTTAGTTCAAAGTTAAGCCCAATTTTGACCGGAAAATGTCCAAATCTCACCTTGAAGTCGAAAACCCTCGCCGGAATTCATTAACTCCGATCTCCTCCGTCCGGCCATGGCAAGGTGCAAGACCACTTCTAAAAGCTTCCTCTCCCCAAGGGCTACAAAACCCTTAACAAGTTGACCCTCAACTCGCCTGCCTCCGCCGCCACCATCACCGCCGAATCTCGCCGGAATACCACCGAAATTCCCGAACTTTGACAAGCCATAACTTCTTCATCCGGCAACCAAATTGAGTGAATGACCTATAAAAATAAATAGGATCTCAAGACCAACAACTTTCATGACGACACGACGGCCAAAAGATGCCCGAATAAGGCACATCGAAGGCAAACAAAACTCAACCTGGAATGGGTCAGTTTTGACCCACAGGTCAACATGGTCAACGGGCCAAATTTCCAAAATTAGAAAGTTTCCTAATTCATCACGTATTCCTTCCGTATTTATACCGTACACGTATCATCCAAAACGAGTCGAAACCAAACGGATAAATACGACTAAATCCAACAGCAGAAAATATTCATAACTTATTCCTCGTAACTCGAAATAATCCTCCAGAAATTCCCACGAGCTCGAAATTAAATTCTCTACAACTTTCGTGAAGGAAATCGAATCAAACTCTTGCCCGATAATTTAGTCGTTAGCAAGCCTGCCATATCAACCAATTTCGACAAAATCGCGACTAATCACGAAACTCGCAAATCAAACCGATAAACATACTATTTCCGGTTCCGGTTGTCACATGTTTATTTTTAGACTCGCATCATTTTTATGTACATTGATAATGAAAGACATATCATTGATAGTTTTCAATTTAAAGTGAAATATTATTTTCGTCCACTCACTCTAACAGTTTTATTAATTTATATGTCTTTCCCTAGACTTTTCGGTTTCCTCCGCCCAGTTTGCAGTTCATGTTACTATACTCATCTAGTAGGTTCTTAGCTAAACCTGTTACTCTTATGTATTATGTAAATTAGAAGTCGCTCTGATTCCTATATAGGGTTTACTTTCGTTGTGTTATATTTTTCATTTAGTCTTCAGATTTTTTTATCACCTTTTGTAAACAGATGTCTAGTGGATTCAATGTTTGATTGATTTGAGAAATCCGGATGGGATTTGGTACAAACGGTTTATTTTTGTGGACATTTTAGAAATGTGTTTTTCCTTGCAGGTTTTTGGGTTTCTTGATTTCAGAAGAAACTATAGCAATTTTTTTGTAGATTCGGTTGTTGTTAGGGCTTAATTCCAGTTTAGGGAACTAAATCGGGATTGGGTCCTTTCAAAAGGTGAAGTGATCCCTTATGAGCCTCGTCATATTATGGTTATCATTACTAGACTGTGAGTTTTGGGACTCAACTTACTCATCACACACATATGCATAGCTTGTCAGCATTACTCAGACTTGAGATGGGATACTAAGTTCATATCTCTAGATTTGATAGTGAATTGAGTTCATATGACTGTGTGGAGTCCACCGGTAGTTTTGGGCGTATTAGAGGCAAATTTCAAGAGATTTCTTATGAGTCACTCTACATTTTATTTATTGATATTTGAGTTAATCTTTTTAGTGTATCGAACTGGTGTTATTTGAAGCATGGAGATTTTTAATATTGCGATCCTAGTAAATCATAATTTCATATGAGTATCTGTAGTTTATGTTCATAGTGTTGTATATATTGATTATGAGAAATCCGGATGAGAATCGGTGCCCACATTTTGATTGTGGGATTTGTTATTAGAAGTATTCTCTTCGTGCAGATTTTTGGTTTCCTTAAGTTTTAGTGGAAACTATCATACTTTCAATAGAATTTTGGAGAATAAGAGAATTGAGTAGGGTCAGAACATTCCCTGAGATCGGTTAGATGCCCACTTATTTTACAACATTAGAATGGTTAGTCTGGGGCCTCAGCTTGATACCTTTATGGCCTAGATGGTCATTTTATGTGCATGTCCGCAGAGGGACACCTCAGTTAAGTTTTTGGTGTAGGGTTCTGGTGGTAATCAGGGAGCCACTGCAGGAATTAGAGTCGCACCACCATTTATATAGTATCTTATCAAGATCATAGCTTGGGGGATGCTAGGCTGGACTAACCGGATAGGCCTACTTACATTAGTAGAATTTGCCACTAGGGTTGACATGAGTACTTGATGTTTCCAGGTATTTATGTTACATAGTTTGGATCAGGACGCTCTCACGTATCAGACTTTTATTGAGTAGTTAATTTAGACTCGAAATTAGAAGAGGCAGACTTTGTAGCAAGATAATTGTATGGTGACAATTTTATGGACAATTCTTGTAACTGTGGATATTACTTACGAGCCGAAACAACGTACTCATGTGACTGTACCCATTAGTGTTTTACTAGTATGTGCGATAATTTTGAGGAAGAAATTTTCTTGGGGGGGGGGGTGTAGATTGTGACACTCTGTCCTGAAAATTCTCTTTTTATGATTTATTTAAGGTTAATCAATAAAGGTAGTTAGTTTGTTACCGTCACTAATTATTGAGCTTTTTAGTTGAGTTTTTATCGGATTGTTGAAGTTGGTTAACTTTGGGTCGAAGTTGTCAAGACGAGTCTGTAGGCGTGAAGAATGCGAAAAACAAAGTTACGACAAGAAAGTTATGATCAGCGGAAGTTCATCGAAAATGTAATAGTCATGAATGGACAAGTATAAATAAGACTTTCTATTTCAGGAAATTATATTGAGGAAAGTCGTAGAGATTATCGAGATGAGTTCACGGCCACGTCAAGTGTTTAAATCAGAGTTACGACGAAAAAATAACGGCCAACGAAAGTTTTGTACGATTTTACGATATCGATTAGTCGTAATTCACACATGTAAATAGGATTTTCCAAAAATAAAAAGTCAGATTTTCCATTTAGGGTCAACGCGTACGTTACCATTTAGGGTTAACTAACGTTGACCCGCACTGACCAAGCTTGCCGACCAAAAATCACCGGCGAATTGCTTCTGGCGATGCATTGCCGTCCGACCATAATATGGGCTCATTCTGGTCGGAATCGAACTGCCTCCTCTCCATCTTTCTTTTTCTGGCTTTATATCTGGCAATGGAGGACGTGGAGGGTGAATCAACATCGACGACGACAAATTTTTGGAATTTTGTCATTTCGGGTCGCCGTCACCGGCGATGCCTCCGGCGACGATTAAGGTATATTTTGAATCCTAATGAAGTGTGGAATGTGTTGGGTGTTGAGTTTTTGGGTTTGCAAGTGTGAATGAGGTTAATCGATGTGATTTTTGAACAAAAATCACCGCCGGATCACTGTCAATAATGACGGTGGTTAACGATGACGATAAGCACCAAGGGATCGCTTTCGACGTGGCTTGACGGCATCAGAATCAGGATTTGTAATTTTTCGGTCAATTAGATTTCAGGCCAATTTTGGACTAGTTGTCGGCCGATTTGGCCGTGATAGTAGTTAAATAGGTTGTTGGGTTTGTTGAGAGGAAGATTTTGGTGTTCTGGTCGTCGGGAAAAGTCATCGGTGCCGCTGCGCCGCCGCCGCCGGTGGTAGTTCACGGCGGTGGTCCGGCGAAGATAAATTTCGACAAAATTTTTATGTCGTTTTACTCGTAATCGCGTACTGATCGCAAAAATGATGAGATTATTAAATTCACTGGATGTAGTTTGATGTGAACTTGGAATTAATTAAACGTTTTTACAGTTTTATTGTTCAATCGAATAATACGTCGATTCAACCTTAAGTCACACAACGTTTGAGGAACATATTGTGATGTCCAAAGAGAATTAAGGAAAAAAATTAAAATTGGAATTAAACTGGTAAGAAATTTGGAAAGCATGTTATTTGAGAATACGATGTTCTCAACGGTATTTCTCATTAGGTGAACGAGCTTAGTTATTCGATACTATTCTCAGTGATTAGTTGTTAGATATGAATTGTTGTTTCAGTACGATGTATTAGCAGCCAATGACAGATGTATAGAAACGCCGACCGACAGACTTTGGCTTGGTGGAACTCACAGCACAGTACTACGAGTGGACACTTTATTTTCACTGTCGATTTGCGAGTCTATGATTATGCATTTGTAGCTGTGCATTTTTCAGTTACGCATTTATGATTATGCATTTGCATGGAGACACATATGATTTGTTTTACATAGAGCATAGTTACAGTTGTTGCATCGATGCACTGGCTTCTTGGCTGATCCCCGAGACACTCCATGAGGGCTAGGGACCTGACCCAAGGATTTACACAGTACCTAGGAGGGTTAGGAAAAATACCTGATCTGGGTGTTCTTGTAACTTTGTGGAAAATGAACTCACATTATTGCCTCCACATATTACACACTACCCAAAAGAGTTATGACAAACACTTGACCTGGACTTGTATATTTTTAGACTCGCATCATTTTTATGTACATTTCTAGTGAAAGGCATAATATTTATAGTTTTCGTGAAATATTATTTTCGTCCACTCACTCTAACAGTTTTATTATTATATGTAAATTTTTTCTAGGATTTTCGGTTTAAATTTCCCAGTTTGCATAGTTCATTTGAGTCGAGCGTGCACGGAGATCGAGATATAGTGGTATCTATCTTAGGATCAGAGGTAGATCCTACGAGTTAGTGTTCTCACCAGTGTAGTTAGTTTAGAATATATTGCTGCTCTGATGTCGCAAAATAGTTTATAATTGCAATTTTTTAGCTTTTAGTTGATACAAAAGAAAATAGTTCCTTCATTTATGGCTTTAGAGTTTTGGATCTCTAGCTCGATTCTTGTGTAATTTGAGTAGACACTTGGATTAGTAGTCATTAGGATCTAACTCTTGTTTAGGCAACTAAATCGGGGTCGGGTCCTTTCACCATAACATATAAAAATATCTTGCATACTGGTTTGATTGATCTACAAATATATCCTTGGAATCTGTGGGGGAATGAAAGATGTGTTTACAACAAAACAAGGTCATGCCTATACTTTTCTAATATACAAGCTTTGCAAAATGAGCGATGTGCATCAAAGATTGCCACGAAGGAATCTAGTGGGAAAACACAATGTGTTGTACTCGCCTTGGAGACCGAACTCGAATTGAGAGGGGTAATATCATCCACCCTATCTAAACCGATGGTTTTGAGTATTCCCACAGGCTTCTTTGCTCGAAAGAATCAATGACCATGAGAAAGTCACAATATCTTGATCATCAAAATGTAAAAGCTTATATGAGGCCGAGTCACATATAGTATGAGTGACCGCATACATTGGATTCAATGATCTGAACTATAGTAAGATATAAACCACTTACAAATCCTCATAAACCTCTCGATATTGTTCTGGTGGAAACATTGTTATGAAGATTGCAACGACCCGAACCATACTGACCAGTTTATCGTGATTAAATTGTTATTCACTAATTAATCTTTGGTGTTGGGTCATTTAACGACTTTTATGGTCGTTGACATTTCAACCTAGCTTTCTTCACGAGTTGTGTGGAGGATTTTATTTTAAGCTTGTAGGAAATTTTGAGGAACTTTTCGGATAAATGGAGCAATAGTTATGGATTGTAGAAGTTATCATGGGTTTGGTAAATAGAAATAATTAAGTTAGTGGGGATTTTTCTCAACCATGGGATCTTCTGATGATCAATTCTGGGCTGTCAATCTCTTGGCCCCTAGGGTATTCGGGTAGGATTAGACCCTTTAGCCATTACCTACACTAGATCTGACCCGTTTCTGAGTGTGAGTCCCGAACTGTTGGCCCGACACGAGCCGAGCTCGACCCGCCAGAATCTTCACTGTCCGGTCACTATTTTTGGTGATTGAGATATGAAATTGATGCTCTTGTTCCCTATGATATGTTTGGTGTGATTATTTTGGGCATACAGGTTTGCCATAGCAAAATTGAACCGGTTTCTCCTCGTAAATCACTGCCTCCGGGGGTAGTGGTGGTCCGACCAATTTAGTGGTTGTGGGTAAAGGGTTCTGGTAGCTTAGGTAATGGGAAGTCTTTTCCGACTAGACCCAGGCCACGACGTGGCTCAACGGCGTCGAAATCGGGCTCGATTGATTTTTGGCGATTTTGAGCCCGCCGGCTTTCAGGCTCAATTCCAGAAAGTCAAGGGCTTATATGGGGTTAGTGCTTTGGGGAAAGAGATTGGGCTGATGGAGGGGAAGGCTTTGACGTATGGTGCACCGCCGTTTATGGCGGCTAATTCAACGTCATTGTCGTCGAATTGGCCTCCGGTGTAGAAGGAATAGTTGTATGGGGTGATGGGAGGAAGCTATTGGTGTAGGTTTTGGGGTCACCAGATGTGGCGCGTGGTCGTCACTCACTGCCGTCCACAGTGGAGCTTTGGTGAGGCTGAAACAAAGATTTTTGTTATGGGTTTTCGAGTAGTTTTAAACTAGATTTGAGCATTTTCGTGATGTTGATATTCAATCTTCGTATTTTGATTCGGGAGATCACAACCAGAAATTCAGCGAGGGAACCTCTGCCGGACCTCGGAGCTAGCGACTCACTGTGAGTGGACTTTAGTTTTCCACTGTCATTTTGTGAGTTCCAAACCTGTTACGTTCATGATTTCTCCTTACACATTTACGATATGATTTATAACACGTATGCATTTATGCACGGAGGCACTCATGATATAGTTTTATGATTTTATACACGTCATACTCACGCATGTTGCATCAATGCATTAAGTACTTTGTCTGATCAATGAGGTGCTCCGGGAAGGTCACGACAAAAACCCCACCCAAAATCACGTCACGCATGCCTCCACAATTTTTATGCTGTTTTAGTTCCTTGGACTCGCTACAATTTGAATATTTTCTTTATTTTTGTGAAAGGCATAAGTATTCTGTTTACTATTATGTTTAGTTAGTTAATTTTATTTTTTGTCCACTCACTCTAACGCTCACATGTGTTTTTCCATGCCTTTCTCTTGGCCTTTCGGTTTACCATTACCCAGATTACAAATATTATCCAGAATTTGCATCCCAGTGTCGGAGTCTTAGGATCCTTGTCATTTTTCTTCAGCTGTAGGTTCCTTGTTAACCTACTAATTATGTAATAAATTAAACTAGACTAAGTGTGCTATGAGGACGGTATCAATTTGTTTCTGCTGTATTGTTAAGAAGATTAGTAAACTTCGAAGTTAGAACCTAAATTTGCTTATGAGATTTAGATCCCAATCTTAGAGATAATTTGAGACATTTATGCTTGTGCTGAGAAATCCGAATGACATAGGTGGCCACGGTTTGTTTTGTGAGTTTTGTTGTTGTGTTTGAAATGTAAACTCTCTTGCGGGCATTTGGGTAGATTTTCATTTTATGGGGAGGTTATGCAAAAGTTTCCATAGAATTTCCTAAGTATTATGTTGTGTTTCGACCTAATCTCAAATTAGAGCTTAATTTGGGGTTGGGTCATCTCACACATAGAGAAAGAAACCCCATTAATAGAATATGAAAAATTAGGTTAAAGTGTATGCGTTAAAAAGACTTTATGTACTGGATTTCAAGCAGCACCTTAACAAGATGTTTAGCTACTAAAAGTCATAGTAAAAGAATCAAGACAATTCATGGAGTTGATACAAACAAGTGAGATGAAGAAGAAAAAGATGAAGTTTCTGTTCGACACGTCGAGAAGGTACTCATGACATGTCGATATAGGCATCTGGCTTCTCCCTGAAGCGGATGCTCTCTCTAGCTCAAGTGAGTGGTTCCGAAATTGCTAATTAGCCTCTCCCAAAACCCTAAAATGAATTTATATACTCCTTGGTTTGATCTCTCACAATCCTCATTGGTCCAGGCTTCTTTATTCGCACATAACTCCATTGCTTCTTATTGCACTAGGAATCCCTCTTTTGTCTCTTTTTTCTTTATTTCTCCACAAAACCTAATAAAACAATAAACATAATTAAATTACTCAATTAATAAAAATAAACCAAGTATAGGAGTTCAATTAAACATAATATAGGCGCATAAATATGCGACTATCAAAATACCCCACACTTTGTTTTTGCAAAACACTAAACTAAGACTCTTAAAAGACTTAACAAAAAACTAATGACATGACTCTAGTGCCTTCAACATGTTGTCTCAGCAATCTTCCTACAATTGTAACACAAGATTAGTATGAATGCACATTTACATTCGACAAAGTTTTAGAAGTTAATTTCAATGCATGACACACATGTGACATGTAGGACACATACATAATCATGGTGAATATAAAGCTGCATACAATAAATAAGTTAAGATTCAACCTCACATGCATATGCTCTCATAAGTGTTTCACGCAAAATATGTCTAAGGTTTTCACTTAACTCAATTACTTGTCAAATGGACCGAACCATATGCTCAACACTAGTCATCTCCACAGATCGAATGCTTCCATCTTAAGGATCAAAAAGGACTTTCAAATGTTGTAATGGGACTAAGCTCATTGGTTAATAGAACAAAATGGTATGGAATTCAAGCAATAGTTCTAAAACCTATTAGAGCTCCAATGTAAAAAGACATTTCTCGAACTTTTACAACCATTGAAACATCTTCACAATTGTATTCACTTCATATGCGTCGACACCATTGTAGCCGAATTTCATCTTGTTAGGCCTTTACTTCATTCTTTTCATCAATAGTTATCCTGTGGTATCAAGGTAGACATCACAAAAGAACAATTTGTTTCTTTTCTTGCCCATCTCTTTTTTTTTCAACACATTTTTTTAACACACTAGCTTGATACCCCACAGTTATTCCTTTGTTTCACCTTTATAAGCTTTTACCTTGATCTTCATTTACATGTTTCATGTATAGCTCTACTAAGTCCTAGAACAAAAGTAGAGATATAACTAATATGCGGATCAAGATTAAGCTTTGTGTGGGTGATGAAAAAAAGTTCAAACATGTAGGCTCAGAGGAGTTAACTAAGGGGTGCGCATCTTGTGTACACAAAGTCAGGACACTGGCTTTATATGGCACTGGTGGTTGATCCTAAATGCCTTTATCACTTCCTTAATCAGAACATGTATCGACTAAAAGCTTTGAATAACACAAGGACAAGTTCTAGTAATCTATAGAGTCCATTAAATTAATCTGTGGTAAGTAATTGACATTCAACAATGAAAGCATGTAAATCACATATAGGTTCCAAAGTTGACAAGTTAAATGAATCTCAACAATGCTCAAGCATGCTCAAAATCTGTACCATGTTAACTCGTTTCTACATCCACTACATATTCGCATATATATCAAAATTAACCAAAGAAACTAAAGTCACATGATCATCTCTTAGTCACAAAGTAGGAAGATATAAACACATCACCAACTAGTCAAGGGCACCTAAAACTCAAAACAAAGACTCTTTTTGTATTTTTCTTGACACTTTATTTTTTCTCCATATAAGACACAAAAACTCAAAATAACTTGAAAAACCTTCGATGGGTCGAGACACCTACTTGACATGTCAAAGAGGTGCTTTTGTCTTGCCTTGGACCAATATTCGACCGGTTGAAAAAAATGTTTGACACATCGAGATTTTGATATTGAAAAATCAATAAAATCCTAAAAATATTTCGAAGGGTTGAGGCATGTACCCTATACCAAACAGAAACTAAAAAATTTAAACATTGGACTCAAAATTAAAAAATCTATATCTAGACACTAAGTATATGATATAGCCCCATCCCACACTTGAAAGTTGCATTGTCCTCAATGTAAAAACTTGAATCAAACCATGCAATACACCAAACAAGTATGAAATACAACACATATCACACACAAAACACACTAAATGGAAAAAAAAAATAAAGCAACGGAGAAGGGATAAGAGAGCAAATCTGGTAGCCACGTTTCTCTATCAACATGGGTTGTCTCCCAAGTAGCGCTAAATTTAATGTCTTCAGCTAAACGGAAAATCCATTTAATTCACACTTAGAGGCGTGTTAGGTCCATAATTATTTACTAATTAAGTCCCGAACCTCATGATTATTGCTTGTCTTTTAAGAATTATGAAGAAAACATCATTCTTATGACGTTTCCTGTTTATGATAGAAAATTGAAAGTTGGCACGGAAACGCTCTTAAAGATGATAATTGATCACTTTTTGGCGAAGCCGAGCACATTTTCAGAGCCCTTGGAGAGGACGGAGAGAAACCGAGAAAAAGACGAAAGTGGTTAAGCTTGATTCAATGTTTGCAAGTTTGAAATTGATTCAATGTTTTCATATTCATGTCTTAGCCATGACCAAGTTGAGATATGTTTAGGGAAGCTAAAAATAGGTCTAAGTGAACTAGTTACTCACTTAAGGAAGATAAGCATATAAACATGACTTAGGTATAAACTTAAAATGTTAAGCTTAATGTTTGGTTTTCAATGGGCTTGAGCATGGAACAAAACATTTTTGAAGTCCAAATGACTTAAGGAGCTTCTGTCAAGCTTATAATGACTCGAATGAGCTTTGTAGCTAATCGTTACTTCTTTTAATTCATGTTCTAAAAGGAATGGTTTAAGAAAGTTCACTAGAACCTACTTCCATGTCCTTGAATAGGAACTTAGGAAGGAAAGCCATTCACATTCATCATAAGTGAACACATATTGAACTCATTATGCATGTTATATTATTAGGATATGATTTGTAATTGATTCCATATTAATTTTGGTTTACCTTATACTTGATCGTTGAACCGAAAACTCGACTTCCTTATAAATTATATTAGAGTGGTCAATCCTCATGTGTTTGACACTCGACGTCCTTATAAACACTACAAGAAAACAGCACTTAGACCACGGAAACGTAATTGTTCCGTGGTCCAGGTGACACTTGGACGACGTAGAAGTCTCCGTCGTCCAAGTACGACCTGGACGACGGAGAATACCATCTCTGTCGTCCAGGTGATCACCTGGAGGACGGAGAAGACTCCGAGGTCCAGGTGTCCACCTGGACGACGGAGACGGTATTCTCCGTCGTCCAGGTTATCACCTGGACCTCGGAGTCTTCTCCGTCCTCCAGGTGATCACCTGGACGACGGAGATGGTATTCTCCGTCGTCCAGGTGATAACCTGGACCTCGGAGTCTTCTCTGTCCTCCAGGTGATCACCTAGACGACGGAGATGGTATTCTCCGTCGTCCAGGTGATCACCTGGACAACGGACAGACACGCCGTGGTCCGAGTAATTAACTTCCACTTAGACGACGTACCGACACCTCCGTCGTCTAAGTGAAGCATTATATAAGCCCGATGCCAAACTCTCTTCGATTCATTCCATCCGATCCTCGATCTCTTCATTCCATTCGAAGAAGAATTGAAGGAGAAGGGAGAAGGAGAAGGAGAAGGGAGAAGGCCGAGGGAATGATCAGGATAAGGGATCTCCGCTGACTAGCTAGCTAGCTTAATTAACAGATATCGAGAAGGCCAGCAGGTACGCACGCAGTTAAAATTTGCTTAATTAATATATATATATATGTATTTAGTGAAAACGTACGTACATACATGCATGGATGTTAGCTATATATACAGATTAAATTACGTACGTACGTAATTGATGGATCGATGTAGATCGAGTACGTATAATTAAGCGTAAATTAATGGACTAATATATATATATATATATATGTAATATATAATTAATTAATTATAATATTTTGTAGCAGTATGGACAAGAGTTGGATGAAGTTGAAGAATAGATATGATGTCCGGTATATGGATGGAATTAGCGAATTAGTGAATTTTACGATAGAACATGGTCAGGGAAAGAAACGTTTCAGGTGTCCATGTCAGAAATGTCTTAATGGTCAGTATGCGTAGGTTAATGTTATGGTGCAACACCTGTACGAAAATGGTATGATGTGGAGTTACATTACATGGAGCGAGCATGGTGAAGCAGTAGAGTTCAGCGCAACAGACTTCAGCTCAGGGTACAGTTACCATGGTGCCTCATCCAGTGGCAGTGGTGCCGGACCCCCATCTTGCAACCCAACTGCAGATTTGGTCCATGATGCGTTTCCGGGATGTAGACATGGTGGACACCAACACCAAGACGGAGGTTACAGTACCACTAATGAGCATGATGGCACATTCCCCGCAGCTAGCTTGGCCACTGACACCAGTGAGATGGAAAAGTACAACCGGATGCTACTTGAAGCGCAGACCTCGGTGTTCCCTGGATGTCGAGAGAATGTGTTGCAATATGTGATTGAGCAAATGAAGATAAAAGTGAAGCACAAAATGTCAGTGAGTGCTTTTGACGAAATTCAGGAGCAAATATGTAAGTTGCTTCCTGATGATCACAATCTTCCTAAATCTCATTATAAGGTTAGAAATATCTTGAGCAGCCTCGGCCTAAAGTACAGGATAATTGACGCATGTCCGAATGATTTTGTGCTATTTTACAAAGAGTATAAAGATTTGGACTATTGTCCCGTATGTGGCCAGTGCAGATTCCAGTTGAATAGGAAGAGTTCAAAAAAGAGAATTCCTATGAAAGTTGTTCGATATTTTCCCTTGATTCCCAGATTGCA